>JAJFZO010000863.1:2400000-3606575 GCA_021397835.1 Moringa oleifera
GATATTTGTTGTCAGCTGGTTATTTTGAGGATGATCTGTTTATGACCTCATCTAGCTCCGACGACCTGCCTTTTGTGGCTGCTTCTGTTGGTTGAGATAAGAGGACAAAGAAAACGTTTTATAGCTAAGCAGAAAATACAGCTTTCATATCCAGGATCTGCTGTGCCATCAGATGTTAAGGCATTCCAAAAAAATAATCCCTTGTCTACATGTCAAATCAGGTAAAAATTCTCTGCATTTTTGTTTGAAATCTCTTGCTTGTTGCTTTTATATATATTTATTAGCCACGTTAAACATAGACAAGTATGAACAATGGTGGAAACTATTAAAACGTAGAAGTTTCTCTCTCTCCCCCACCTTCTCATTGTGTGTATTTGTTTATGTATGTTCTTCTTCTCTATGTTCATTATTTTTCACATAGCTTCCAATAAAAATTTTTGGTAATTCTGTTAAGTCTTGGCTGAGGTTTTGGTGTCAATATTACTTTGCAGAGGTGTGACAGAATATTGCTGGTGTAGGAATGATGATCACCAACATCCTTGATTGGTGAAAAATCAAGAGAGATATCTAAGTTTACATGTCAGGTTGTGGAGTTATCTTTGATCAGGCAGGAGCTTCTGAAACTGTCCAAAATGTAAGCTGATGACAGCAGGATCTGTCAGCCTTTTGGTTTTGCAGAGGAATAGGATGGAATTGGTGAAAAATGAAAAGAGATATCTAAGTTTACATGTCATGTTGTGGAGTTATCTTTGGTCAGTCAGGAGCTTCTGAAACTGTCCACAATGTGTAAGCTGATGACAGCAGGTTCTGTCAACCTATTGGTTTTGCAGAGGAATAGGATGGTTTTACTTTGCAGATTTTACGGCTCCTCAATGGCAGGTGAGTCTCAGTTGGTGGTTTTATAAATCCATAGGTCATCCACCTACAAATGCATGGTCGAATTATTTGGTGGTAACATCTTGCTTATGTTGTCTCTTTGTGAGAGGATAGTGAGTTGGTAAGTGTAAATAAAATTAAATTTTCTTAAAAAAAGACTGAGCTGATAAATGAGAAAATGAAGCACTGTAGAGGTCATTTTCTAGGTTTATCATCTCGACATGCCAATTTAGTATTACCGCTTTCTAAAAACATTTTAAGCACCATTTAGATTAGTGTGCTTTCAGAGGCATGCAAAGGAGCTCATCTTTTTACCAGTTTGAGGGCCAAGCAGAAGTGCCATTAGTTTAGACTGCCTGTATTACATGCAAGAATCTGAAAATTGTTCAAATGATGGTGTGTATTATTTCCTGTGAAAAACCTCCATTTAGTTCAAGAAATAGTTTCTGGGATGTTGTTTCGGCTAAAGCTGGCTTTCTCTTTAGTAACCAAAGAGAATCTCTGTCGGTCATTCATCGTAGAAACCGTATTCCTGGGTATTATTTTTATGTAGGGCTAAAGCTTTGGCTGGCTAGAAACTAGGTATGTTTGAAGTAATTGTGTTATTGCTTGTAACGATTTGCAGGAGCCGTATTTGCTAACAAAACTCAAGTATGCTGACAAGACGTGAAAAGAATTATTGGTATGCTTTCATTAATACTGCCATTTCTTTGCAAAGATATACTTTGCCTCTATGATACTATTGATACATTAACGTATAAGAATCCTGTGGTTGTTAATCTGATTTTTTTTTCCAAAGTTCTTATGAATCTCCAATTGATTTTAAAAGAAACATCAAATTCCAAGTAGTAGAATAATCTAAGTGGTGCTTGAGTTTAATTCACAAGTGTTATTGACTTCTTGTACTATAATCTCTTAGCATTGAAATCAGAAGGTAATAGGAAGACAGAAAATTTCTTAGCATTGTTGGTGCAGCAAATTAGAACTCACCAATCAGCCGAAAATTTCTTCTTTTTCTTCTCCTAGTGCAATGAAGACCTTCTTCTTCATGTTTTGTATATATATATGTGTGTGTGTGTATGTATATGTGTATATGTATATGTATGTATCTATATATGTATATAAATGGATATATATTTACGCATTGACTGAAACCGTTCCAAAATATTAATCTAAGTCGAACCTTGAATTCTGTTGTTTGCTACATCCACCTAAATCTAAGAATACAACAACAAATATGGACAATGACAATGAAACCGATAAGTAAATTATTGGTGAGAGAAAGTACAAAGGAATTCCAAAAATTTGAGAGCTTGGTCTCTTCCTAAATTCACACTAAATCTCCCCTGCCCCTTCTCCATTTTATTTAGCAGCTGGAATATGCCTCTGCTGTAACTAACTCTTCCTCTCTCTCCTTATGACTCGGCAACAAAATATTTTTTTACAACAACCTAAACAGGTCACACCTTTTTCTCTTCAGGTCATACCTTTTCTCTTCATTCTTCTTCTTCTTCTTCACGTAGGTATATTTTACTAGAGGCTTATCATTATCCCCTTAGCACATGCACTTTGTCCTCAAGGTGGAAAGATGGAAATTGAGTATTCAGTAACTCAAACTCCTCCCACAAATTCGCAAAATTAGGTAGGTTTTGTCACTTAATCAAAAACTCCAAACTGCCTTTAGAATTATAATGGATGTCCTTTTCCAGCCAAATCTTCTTGCAGTACAGCTGGAATAGGTTGAACCTGTTCCCATTCTAGTCTTCAACATTATAACTTGAAAATTGGGTGAATAAGAACTGAATCAGGTAGCTGCAAATTATATGGCACTTCTCCAACCTGAGCTAACACCTTATATGATCCAAACTAACGTGGGGCTGGCTTTTTGTTCTCTCTCTTTGCAAGCATTTATGTTGATATGGTTTTAGCTTCACATACAACAAGTCACCCACTGGATATGTCACCACTTTGCAGTTTTTATCAGCTTATTTAATATCTGATCACAATCGTGCAACTTGGTCTCTACCATTGAAAACTGAGTTGAACCCACCTCAAAGCGAAGTAATGGTGGTGGGTCTTGATGATGTAAGGCACAGAATGGGATTGTTTGAGTAGATGAGTGAAAGGAAGTATCATACCAATATTTTGCCCAAGGTAAATAAGACACCCATTGCTTCAGATTGTCATAGGCAAAGCAATGAAGATAAGTTTCAATGCCTCTATTTACCACTTCTGTTTACCCATCACTTTGTGGATGATAAGTGGAACTATGATTTAGAGAAGTGCCTTGTAGATGAAATACTTTAGTGCAAAACTTGCTTAGAAAAATCTTATCTCTATATGAAACAATAGAATGAGTCATCCCATGCAATTAGACCACTTCCTTTACAAACAAAACAACCATTGAAGGAGTTCAAAATGAGTGTTTGAGTGGAATGAAATGGTTCTCTTGTAAGCCTATCCACCACAACAAAGAGAGAATCATAACCCTCAGAACTTGCCGGCCCCTCCACAAAATCCATAGAAATGTCCTCCCAAACTTGCTTCGAGATGGGAAGCAGCTGTAGCCTCACTGGAAACAAAGCTAAAGTTTGATTTGTTGACAAATTGTACATTCAACCACAAATTTTCAAAGTTGCTTTTTCATTCCAATCCAACAAACATTTCTAGCCAACCTTTGGAAGCTTTTCACGATTCCAAAATATCCTTTAATCTTTCCGTCATGATACTCTTTTAAGAGTTGTGGTATCAAGGATGAATTTGCAAGTAAAACTAACTTGCCATAAAAAAGAAGATTACCTTGCTGCAAACTATAACCTTTTAAGGAATCTTGTTATTGTAACAGATGCCTTTTTTTGGATCAAAAAATGATCATTGTTAGCCTCTTGTTGCAGCTTTTCCCACCTATTCCATGCAGAAACAATCGGAGCTACTAGAATACTACTTTCATCACAATGAGACAAAGGCATTAGCCTCCTTATTTTCATTGCTCGGACAATACTTAATATCAAAAAGTATACCTTAAGAGTTTGAAAACTCGCTTTGGGTATTCTTCTGCAATCAAACGTTGATCTAATAGGAATTTTAAGCTTCATTGATTAGTTTGCACAATGAAGTTCCTACGAAGAAGATAAGATCTCCATGTTTGCTTTGCCAAGACTGTCACCATTAACTCTTTTTCATACGCTGATTTAAGCCGTGCTCGTGGACTAAGAACCTGATTGAAATAAGCAATTGGCTATTGGTTTTGCATTGGAATTGTGTCGATGCCTAACCATGAAGCATTCGTCTCTACAATAAAAGGTCGTTGATTAGTTAATGGGGTAGCAATATGACCATAGTTTCGTACAAATTTTTGATAGTAACCATTTAAACCAAGAAATCCTCTAAGCTCAGTCAAGTTCTCTGGAACAGGCCACTCCACCGTGGCCTTGATTTTGGAAGGATCAACAGTTAGTCCCTGAGCAAAAACAATATAGCTTAAATACTTTTAACTCTTTTTATCCAAATAAGCACTTCTTTTCATTGACAAATAGAGAATGAGCTTGTAAATAAGATAAAACCAGTTACAAATGCATAATATGATTTTCCAAAGTAGGGCTATAAACTAAGATGTCATGAAAAAAGACCAAAACATAGTTACGGATAAATGGTTGGAACTCCTCATTCATCAAAGCTTGGAAAGTTGCTGGAGCATTTGTCAAGCCAAAAGGCATCGCTAAGAATTCATTGTGATCCTTAGTGTGCGAAGAGCGATTTTTGAAACATCTTGAGGACTAACTCGAATTTGATGATAGCTGTATTTCAAATTGAGTTTGGAAAACACTTTAGCACCATACAATTCATGAAAGAGTTCATCAACAATAGGTATGAGAAATTTATTTGGTATAATGACCCTATTCAAGGTCTTGTAATCTATGCAAAACCTCCGGCTTTCATCTTTCTTTTTAACCAATAAAATTGGGCTAGAAAAAGGATTGTGGTTGGGTCGTATATTTCTTGCAGCCAACATCTCTCCCATCGGTCTTTTTATTTCATTTTTTTGAATTTTCGAATAATAGCTAGGTCACATGGATATTTGAAAAGTGCCTTCCTTAAGAACTATTTGGTGGTCCAAGCTTCTTACAAGAGGGAGGAGCCTTCATCACAACAACAAATTGGTTCAAAGCTTCCTAACTTCTTTTCAGAATAGAGTATGGCGAATTTGAATTGTTTTTATCTACCTCCAATGCAACCAATTCAAGCAATAATCTCAGACTTTTTTTTTGGAAAGCCTTTATCATTGCTCATAAGGAGAGTTGTGTTTTACATAAACTCGGTTTTACCTCGTAAAGTCATTAGAGTATACGCCAAAACAAATTTTATGGTCAAAGCTTGCTAGCTTACTTGCATCACACCTAAGTTAGTCAGACATGACATTTTCAAAATGACTTCTGCATTGCGTAACTCTGAAGGGAGAAAATCCTCAACCATTTTAATCTTTAGTTTTGATAGTAGTATCCTTTTACAGATACCCATTGTTTTAGCGGACTCACCTATACCTATCAAAACTCCATATGAAGTTGTAAGAGTAAGTGGAAGATTGAGTCGTTGAACAACATCATTTGCAATATAAATGTGAGTAGCACCACAATCAATTAACACTGTTACCTGATGAGAGGCAATACTTTCCTTCAGCTTTATCACATGAGTACTAGTAAAGCCCACTACGAAATTCATGGAAAGCTCCACGACTCCTTCAATTTGTTTTGCTTCCAGTGTTTCCTTTGCATGACCTCTACTATTATCTCTTTGCTTAATGATTCTGTCGCATCTATGTATTTTTAGTACTTATTTGAATGGCAAGTCACTGGTATTGGTCTCGAAGAAGTAGCGTCCTTAATACCTAATTTTGATGCCATAATTGTGAGAGCATTCTTAGGAGTCGTACTAAGGATGTCCGGAGAGAAAGAACTCGAAGTTGAATCCCTAATACTTGTATAAGTTAAACCCAATTGAATAGTGCATTCGAATGACGCAAATTCCCCGACCCGACATGGGTGCATTATTTTATTTTTGTCTTCCACTAGTTGGGTCACCTCTATCATCTCAATAAGATCTTTGGGCCACATTACATGTGCTTTAGCCCTAATAGTAGGTTTCAACCCCTTCATGAAAGTACTCCTCATCACTTCATTAGAGAGATGATCGTGCAAAAGAGCAGTAAGAATTTCGAAGTGCTCTAGAAAATTTTTAACTGTGGTCTTTTGTCTAATACCCAAAAACTTCTCACACAAGGATAATTAATGACCAAAACGGAGCTGTACCAGAAAAGTAAGCTTGATGTTTGCTCATGAGCGAAAATAGCACTTATCTTTTGTGTATTGAAACCTAGCCAATGCCTTCGCTTCCATGCTTATAGCAACCATTTCAATCTTTTCATCTTCGGGCGTCGGATAAAGCTAGAAATACCTCTTCATGCGGCATAGCCAGCCATCGGGGTCAGATCCATTAAAAACAGGGAATTCCAATAGTTTAGAAGGTTGTAACTCATCCCTTGTCGTCGAATCAGTCATCCTAATCGAAACCTCGAGAGCAAGAGCTTGCACTTCCCTAGCTGCTTGAACCTTTTCCTTCCCCTTTTGATAGGCTAGATTCGGCTTCACTAGCCATTTGACGTAGTGTACTCATCATTGACCCAACAAGGAATTCCAATCGTCTATAAGGTTGTAACTCATCCATTAAAAACAGGGAATTCCAATCGTCTAGAAGGTCGTAACTCATCCCTTGTCGTCGAATCAGTCATCCCAATTGAAATCTCGAGAGCAAGAGCTTGCACTTCCTTAGCTGCTTGATCTCTACCTAAATTCACACTAAATCTCCCCTGCCCTCCCCACTGCCTGTTAGCCATTTTATTTATCAGCCGGAATATGCCTCTGCTGCATCTAAGTCTTCCTCTCTCTGTCTCTCTCTCTCTCTCCCTCTATGACTCAGCATAACAATATTTTTATAACAACCTTAAACACGTCACAGCTTTTTCCCTTCATTCTTCTTCCTCCTCGCATAAGTATGTTTTACTAGAGGCCTATCAGGATCATGGTGCTTCTGTGATAGTAGATATATCTGGTTAGATGAGTTCTGAATTGATACAACCCTGTATCGATGTGTAGGTAAAACTGGCTGAGTGATGTCTAAATGCTAGTGAGCTACAAGGCTTGCCAAGTCTATGGCAAAGGTTGGTGAGGTCCTGCGGCTCATCTTGTAGGTGCTATTAATTATTTGCTTTTTAGTTGCATACAATTCCCATTGACACAATTTGTCCTATTTTTTCCAGGGATAGGTTGTCTCAACCTTCAGGAAACCAAAGGTTTATTTTCCACCTTATTAGTTCTGGCAACAAATTTTAGAAGAGTTGAAGGTTTATATGCTAATGGCAATCTTTTGTCTTCCTCAAAATTACTATATCAGCTGCAGAAGAGGACTGGACTCATGAAGAGAAAAATTAGTCTTCATATCTCCAAGTACGGTGAGTATAATTCTTCGAAGTACATCTGCATTACGAGATCTGAGCTTTACCCTCTTACACTACAATAATTTACGACAGCAAACTTAAATGTATGAAGCAGAAAATATGTTACTCAATGTAGGAGGGGAGGTTGACTGATAAATGCTCCAAGCTTGGGCCTATCAGTTATTGCTTAATCAGTTAGAATCAATTTTTATATTTCCAACAAATGACAAATTGGTCACAGTATATTATGCGCTTGAAGATCTTAGATCTGGCCCAATCTAATACTTCAACTTTCTTATAAAATATGTGTATCTTCAAGTTATTATGGTGGGTCAGAAGTCAGCTCTAGGATCCATGGCATCACCCTCCAATATTTAAGTTAGAGCTTGTTATTCTGTAAATCATGATGTAACTTGTAGTCTACATTTGACAGTTAAATTACTTGAAAAGCAAAGCTTCTGTAGTTTATATCCTCTAGAGACTGTGCCAATAGGCGGCAATGTATGGGTTTATTGAATTCTGCGTTGTCTTTGTTTCATTGGAATTTGATCCACAGATTATAAAATCGCAAGCATTAATGTAGTATAGCATGTACGAGCATGGATGGATTACAGATTTGATGAATACTTTTAAGAAAAAAAACAGGGAAAGTAGTTTTGCTTGCTTCTTGGTTCGCCAATGTGCCTGTGTAATGTAGAAATGTGCACTTGTGGGGGTTAGCAATGACCGTTAGGTCATACCTAAGATTCAAATATCAGAACTCTGGGGAATGTACATTTTTGAAGGAGCTGTGCTGCATGAACATGCCTACCTACACAAATCTCATCCCTAAGAGAGTGAAAGCGAAGAGAGATCTATTGTTCTTTCTCTTTTTTGATAGCTATCATGGAAGGAATGAAGAGTGGGTATGCATCTCCATCCTCATCTCCGCCAACACCACCATCGCCTCTGCCTGTTAGTTTTGGACCTGGCAATCAAAATTACTTCTTCTCACCTTCACCTTCTCCCTCGCCTCCTTTTTCACCGACTGCTTCCAGCCGTACATCTGCAGAGAACCTTCCGATTTCGTTTGAAAAGCTGGGACAGTTGGCATCTACTCCCACTAAAGGGCCATCTGCATTTTCGTTGGATAAGAAGGATTCGATTGCATTAGATGATAGAAGCTCATGCCTCAAAGACTTGTAAGTACCTTCTCATCTAAATCTCCCAACTGCATGGCATGCCCTTCTTTTTCTTTTTTGTAAATCTCCATCCACTGGTAACAATGCCAGTTGGTACCAGGAGAATGCCATTATGCAAAAGGAACTCAGAACTGTGGAGAGTGAACTAATGAAAGTGCACTCCGGTACTCATAAATCAAGAGTAGCTGCTTTAGTATTTTCATAAATCTTCGAAGTTGGAGTACATGGATTCAAATCATGAGTTAGAGAGTGATTATCACTCTAATCTTTTCAACTAATCTAACAAAACAAGCTTTAGACAATTCACTTTCAGAAATTCTGGGGGAACACTCTTTTATTTATAAAAAATATCGATTTTGCAACAAAAAGGATTTTATGATTTTGTTTTAGAAAATGTTGTGAAGAGTGATAAAGAAAAGGTCTTCTTTCCAAAAAGAAAGAAGATACGAAACTACTATGGCTCTTACCCATTAGATCGATGAGGCAGCATGCGATGCATGACCTTGCCTAGGACATCTTGACCGGTAGGTTTCCACTCCCTTCTCCTTGAAATCCAACCGTTCCAAAGTGAAATCTACCCTTCTTTTGTAAATCCTCCATCCAAGGTGTCAAACACCTTGCAAATCTCATTGACTGGTAGGCAACCAAATGGTTATTCAATCAGAGACAAGAACCGCAATCTAGTAACCAATTAGCAGCTAAAATAGATTCACTTCAAGCAGCTAAACAAATTAAGAGTTATGATGCTTCCAACATGCCATTAATGTCCTACACCAGTTTCCTCTTTTTTTTTTTCTTTCTTTTATATGCAAGTGTCTTGATCCAAAGCAGATACCGATGCTTTACCTTGTCGAATGCAGGCTGGAGATGTTCTTAAGAAGATGCTGCCGCTGTCTGTTGTAGTCATTCTAGGCCTTATATCAAGGATACATGAGATGCCCACGATAAGCAATCAAACATCACACTGTAGTATGCTGACCCTTGGCAGACCCTGAATACAACCAATTCATAGGAGCTATACTAATTTAAATATAGTTAGCAGAGGTGTGAATCAACACGATTAGAAGAAAATTCATGGCAGATCACCACTATTATCTTAGCAAGTAAAGTGAGACAACTCAGCAATCTTTCTGAGTTCTCCACCTGCACACAGTATGTATCCTAGAAAGATAAGATGCATTCTATTGACTAACATGCATCATTTCTTCTGTTTCATTCTTGAATTCGTTGTTGGATATTGTCACAATTACTTCTGATGGATCAAAAGGAACATTGTGCTCCCAAATTAAGTAGAAGCTGAGAAAATACCACGTCCACAACTTGTTTCTATAATAAAAAGATCAAAGCAATTGCGCTCACTTTTAACATGAAAACCCAGTAATTATGGCCAATCATCCTGGTAATCATGCACTGAGTGCTCGGCAATGGGAATAAAACCAAACATTGCAGGACAGACAACATAAAAGATTAAAGATTTAAGGACCTGAAAATGTTGCACCAAAAGCACATAGTTTGGAAACATATAATGAGGACCAATGACTGCACAAGGTAGGCCTGGAAAGATGCAGTATAAAAAGATGACAACACATCACTTGACATTTAATAGGAAATGAGATCCAATAGGCAATCTCAAACAGTTCATTCTAAACCAAAATATATTAGAGCATATGCTTGCTTTTTCCTGAAAAACTAAAAATATATGACCACTATTTTCCACAGGCTGTGCCCAAGTTCAACTCCGAAAAGTCGAAAATCTTTTTGAGAATACATCATTTAACACATAGCAACTTCTGTATATACTTGTTAGATATGATCATTTATGGCATTGCTCAACAATTACTGCTGATTTTGCTGTCTCTGTTGTGCAAAATTGGGATGATTTTGCTGCACATTCTGAAGTGCTACCATATTAGATTGTAGGTTCTGAGCATTTGGTTGCATATTACCAAACGCGCCTTGTGAACTGTGTTGTTGTTGCTGTTGCTGCTGTTGTGTTTGCATAGCCATCATACCACCAGGATTGGATGCTCCCATATTAAACACTGCAAGCAAAAGCCAAAATGAATTTTAATATCACAAGTTCATTAGTTACAGTGGATATAACAGCGCACAAAAGCATTTGATTTGCAACCACAGTTTCTGATTTCCCCAAACAAAAGCACGCAAATTTTGTGTACGTTTATATATATGTATATGTGTGTGTGTATATATATATATATATATATATAAAGTTACAGAGAAAAATGGAAACATGCAGTTCATACTTTGATCACTCAAAATCTGTGATGCATGGCTTCGCTGTGCGTTGCTGCCAGTTAATCCGAACTGCAGAATGAATAGACCAGAAAGAGAATTAGATAATCAAGTCACAGCAAACTATATGGGTTCTAATAAAATTTGATAATGAGGTATGAATAGACATTAAGAAGAAAACACAAATTAAAGTCAATAAAAATGTACATATATCAACGATTGTGCATGCAAAGGTGACCTCAAAGGACCTTAATGCAATATTGTCTCTACAATGACTTTCCAGTTTACTTCTCTATTTAGCAAGGATTACTAATATTATTGGATATATAGATGATCATATTCCATAAAGTTGCTACCATGTCGACAGGATAATAACTCAATGAATAGACATGATCAACGATTGTGCATGCAAAAGTGACCTCAAAGAACCTTAATACAATATTGTCTCTACAATGACTTTCCAGTTTACTTCTCTATTTAGCAAGGATCACTAATATTATTGGATATATAGATGACCATATTCCATAAAGTTGCTACCATGTCGACAGCATAATAACTCAATGCATGATCTTCCCTCAGTCAATGTACTCCAGAAGAAACCTTTCCGGAGATCTTAATAAGGCATTTATTTCTAGTGTATCTTTCTCCCTTCTTGGACATTAACTATCAGGTTACCTGCATCCTTGGTAGAAGTGATTGTGATGGCATTGTAGCGGACATGTTCGGAATCTACAGTAAGATAAAATAAAAGCAATATGTGAATTTGCTATGACAAAAAAAAAGAAAAAAAAAAGAGCAATGGATTACAATAACTTTAAACCATTATTAATAATATGTTAAATAGAAACAAGCACAATTTATGAATATCAGTTTCAGTTGCTTGTGTGAAATGAATAAATATCACTGATCTCAAAAAGAATTGAATAAATATCTATAATGAACTGCAGTGTATTATTTCAATACTTGTAATACTGACTTCAGTAACTCAAATATTGCATATGAATGCATTAGTAAAACAATTTACGTTGATCATTTTTTTCTTTAATTTTATCAGAATTGATCATCTAATTTAATAAACAATAGGTATGACTTGACATAGATCCATTGAACATACAGAGCTAAGATCTTATCCGCTATGTCCATAAATATCAAAAACAAGGAGGGTAGCAATGGAGGCTGATACTGAAGAGAACCCAAAAAGAAATCATCTGGTCTTCAAGGCCAATTGGGAACCCAATATAGTGCAATTCATTTTGACATCTAGAATTAAAGTGATGGGTTATGGTCTACTAAATTGCAAAACAAAATTGTATTTTCAATTATAATTTATACTGAATCATAGTTTTTGTGTAGAAATAGAAAGCTGAGCCCAAATTGTTGTTAGCTGCACACACATGAATTGTCTTCAATGCATGATCATTTAAAAGAAATAGCCTAGGAAAGAAAGCATTAGGTTGATAGAATGCTCTAAAACTGCTGAAGAACCACCAATCAAAGCTGAATCAACGACATCCCATTGGAATAATGAATAGACATATGAAAGGAGAGTAGCATGACACAAGAGGTCACATCAGATTTCAACGCGGATGAATAAGGCTCTCCCAAGACTTAGATAATATGGACATAGCTGCCAAAGAATACATGCAACACTGTAGATATAACATTACCACCAAATTAAAAGCAACAAGTGGCAGAATATTCCAAGCATCTAAGAGAGAAATCCAGCTATAGCCTCTTTGGAGAGAATAAATCTTAGAAATAGAAATTAAGTGAAACTGTAATTCTAAGTCTTCAGGAAAGCAACTATCACGAGCTATACTAGTTTTAGAGGTTAAGAAAAACACACGTTCAAGATTAACCCACTTAATAATGATTGATGCCTCCTAAGACTAACTGCATTGAAGAGAAAGGAAAATTGGGTAGGATAAATCAATATAGTCTCCAGAAAGCGATGCAACAAGCATTATTTATTTATTTATTTTTTGATCAGAAACAAAGTTAGCATTATATTAACTATAAGGCAGCAGGGGGTTGCCACCCATGTACAAAAAGTAAGTTAAATCCTATTTAGCAGTGAGAACATCCATGAACTCTACAAGGCAACAGGCATTAAAAATCAATGCTTCTATAAGCATTGCAATGACTAAAGGACAAGATAAATGAAAAAAGGGACTACCCCAATTTACATATGATAAATTTTTCTTTTAGAAAGCACAAAACAATAAGCAGTATCGACAAAGCAACAAATGTTGTAAGAGAAATATATCTAACCATTTGGCTATTTGGTGTTCCCTGGGCACCACTAAACAATGCACTATTAGCTGTACCAGAAAACTGACTTAAATGACGACTCAGCTGATTCGTTTGATTGAGTTGGCCTTGACCTATACCATGCTGAACATGTCCAGTTGGCAGCTGCCGACTCTGAAATTGCTGGTGCCCAAGAGACTGAGAAAATTGCATTTGATGTTGCCCATGTAACTGAGAAGGCAAAAGTTTCCAGTTAAGCAACTAATAGGGGCAAAAAGGGAAGGGGTGGGGGGAGGCTTGAGGAAGCATACCAGAGTAAAACAGGCCGAATATATATATATATATATATATATATATATATATATATATATATATATCACATTGCATTCGATGCAATAGCAAACAACATCAGGAAGATGTATGAAAAGGAAACAATTTGAGGCTCAAGAGCATTGGACCTCAAATCAGAGGTCATCCATGACATAGAAGACAGTCATAATAAATAATAAGGCTAAGCCTGAATCACGCAAGCATGCATCCTTAATTTGCATCCGTAATGCATACATTTACATGCCAGAAATAAAACCCAAAGGAAAAGGAGCTAACTGTTAATTTACCGACTGAAACTTCTGCTGAGCCTGGCCCTGCAAATCATGTAGTGGGGGTAGTTGGTTCTGCAAAAAGTATATAAAAGTCTTAATGTAACATATTCAATAGTCAGAAAGAAAATCTGCAGTAGGTAAAATAATCATAAAATATACAAATTATAACCATGTTCACTCAGCCACTCTAAACAAGTGTACATTATACTTTAAGCCATTTCTCCAGGAAAAAAGGGGCAAAGAAATATGCGAACACTAACAAACACACAAGACAATTAGATACTAACAGAAACGGTAGACAGCATAAATGTCAGACCTGACCCAATCCCTGTATTGGAGATTGCCTGAATTGTTGCTGAGTAAGTAGTTGCTGTTGATGCTGCGGCAACTGCATCATTTTTTGTCTTTGCTGTTGTTGCTGGTGTTGTTGCTGCTGCTGTTGTTGGGTTTGTTGCTGAGGAGATGGTGTGTTCATCATGGTAGTACCTGACCTAGGTGAGTTGGCATATGGAAGTGGAGATGTTGTTGTGTTGTCAAAGGAAGTAGTACTGGTAGCACCAGAAGGAGATGCAGCTGATCTTCCAATAAGTTGTGCTCCAGAAGCCTGAATGGATTTGAAGGTAAGATGACAAGCAACAGTGTAAGACAACATGAATTTTGAATTGTACAAAGCACGAGATATCACCGACTGATTCCTAAGATGCCTCATTCAACAACACCCAGAATTAAATAAGAATAAAGCTTGAAAGATATCGAAGGAAAAAAGAAAAGCAAAGGAAATCTTTCTGAGTTCTATGTCCAAAACCTAATGTAAAGCTAGAAGTTTCCAGACTGGACCCAACGCTAGCAGTTCGATAGTAAAACCATCTGTCAGGCTTGCCTTGATTGGGAATAGTTCAACCAAGTTACACGCATTTACTAACATTATAGAAAGCTTGAACAAAAAAATTTAATAATCAAACCTGTAACAAAGTCCCTTGGTTGCTGATGCTATTTGATGATAGGGGCGGAGTATTCTTCATATACATGCCTGTATGAGAGTGTTTAAAATGCTTCCTCTACAGTATCATGATATTATCTAGCATAAAAGTGGAAGAATGCCACTATAACAAGTTATTTATTTTTACCAGATGCATCAGGGAAAGTATGCGCTCCATCACCCACAGTCAGGACATCTACCAGATGCAATGGAAGTGCTGTTGTAATTTGCCTCTGGTCTAAAGGCATCCGTAGTCCTGCGTTCACATTAGAAAAAAAAATAGTTAAGTATTTCTAGTTCCCATACCCAATGTAATATTAGCAAAGTGAGGAAAGAGAGAGGCTGAGCACCAAGTAGATGGTTCATAACATGTAAGCTTTCATTTAACAGGATAAAAACACATCAATCGGACAACATAAAGCCAGGCAGATACAGCAGCAGAAACAGTATACAAGCAAATATGTACCTGGATATACATGCATAACCATGACAGTAGCTATGATTATGTTTCCAAAGAACTACATGCATATTTCTCTCTCCTAAGTTGACAAATATACATACATTTGTGAATATGAACATGAATGTGAGAGAGAGAGAGAGAGAGAGAGATATTAGCAGATGGAACTATCACCTTCACCAAAATTTACAGCAGCTCGGAGTAAGTTCTCTTGTTCCTGAATCTTGGCAGCTTGTCCCTTGTCCAAAGTTGGAAGAATTGGTGGCCCTTGGCGAGTACCAAAACAATATGCTTTTCGAGTATCAGCTAACACTTTTTCTGCACTTTCACAGGCCGCTCCAATCATCTCTATTCTAGCCTGTAAAACTAGAACAGCATACTCTTGAATCTGAGGAA
This sequence comes from Moringa oleifera, assembly GCA_021397835.1. Classification (NCBI taxonomy): domain Eukaryota; kingdom Viridiplantae; phylum Streptophyta; class Magnoliopsida; order Brassicales; family Moringaceae; genus Moringa; species Moringa oleifera. The sequence goes on from JAJFZO010000863.1 coordinate 2,415,485, forward strand.
AGCAGAGGAAAACATAACTGGATGCTAAAAGAACAAATGGATCACCTTTAACTTCTCAATTTGCAAGGGTATTGGTAAGTTTTGCATCACATGGAGTAACTGCTCTCTTTTAGAGTTGTCATCAGTTTCCATCTCAGGCAATAGCTTGGAGGACAACATGACGGGTAGAACTGTGGATACACAGCCCCATCAACAGTTACAAGGGCTATAATAAGAAAGAAAAATTTCAACAGGCATAGCACCTTACTGAAAATTCAGTGTGAGAGCACTTATCAATCTACAGAAAGTCACTTAGAAAGTACTCATTTATACATGTGCCTCATTAGTAACAAGCAAAAGAACCATACTTGTGGCATTCTCTCCGTTAACATTCCTCGGATATACCACAAAAGCCTTGGAAACTTTCCGAACTTCTTCCACAATATTGAAGAGCTCAAGGTTCACCATTGAATATTGGCCCAAAATATCTTGCCTGATGCACAGCACAAGTTATTTTTACTCAATTAACTCGCAAAGGGGTAAAAGTTATAACAAGAGACATCGAAGGCACGCATTGAGTAAGAAAATGAATCAGAAGCAAACCCTAGAACGTAGTAAAACATTACATGAGAAGGATTACAAAGATGTGAAAAGTTAGGATTATCAACAATCAAATCAAGTATCAAACAAACATATATGTACATGAAAAGAAATAAGAGAACCATTTGGGGGTGGTGTTGGTGCGGGCGTAGGCATCAAAGTCCTCTAGGATGCGAGAGATGGCCTTGAAGAGGCTGATGGCCCGAGTCTTCAGAGATTCCAAGTTCAGCAACTGCACCACCTCCTGATTCAGCTTCTCCGCTGCTGGCTGTGATACCTGCTGTTGCTGCTGTTGCACCTGTTGTTGCTGCTGGGATGGGTCCTGCATCAAACTCCCTCCTCCGTCCATCGCAGTTTCAGATTGTTGCTTGTCGATCTTCTCTCGTAACAATCTCTGGTCACTTCAGTTCCTCCTTAGTTACCATTTCCTGAATCCAGTAATCCCTTTGTATCCAAAATCCGATCAGAAAATAATTGAAGATATGAACCCGAGCCTTCAACCGAAACAAGAAAAACAAATAAACAAGAGAAAGGATCTCTACTCATACAATAAATTTAAAAAGACAACCAATAAGGCTGATTTGACAAAATGAACTTGGGAGGATTTGGTTAATGAAAATTTAACCTTGATTTTTCTTAATCCAACTAATTTAACTTCTTATAGGCATGAAAATATCATATTCTCAATCTTTTATGAACAAATAATATGATTTTTAATTTTTTTTTTGTTTTCTTCCAAATTTTTAAAATGTGACTAACAAATGTTGTAGTTTTAATTTTATACTCTGTTTACTTCAATATATATAAGGTTTTAAAGTGATCTTGTTAATAATTTTTTTAAAAAAATTCGTCTTAATTGTTTTTATTTTAAGTGCATTTTTTAATTCTTTAAAATTCTCATATTTTTTGTTAAAATTTTGTACTTTTAATTTTTTAGATGTTATGATCACGTTCATATAGAATTTTATTTAATTATCAAATTTTGAAAATTTAAATTAAATTTTATTAATGTCAAAATAAAAAATATTTATTTTTATATGATTCAATAATTAATCATTTTTTAAAAATTATAGAATTAAAGGAACTAATTAGTTTGATGGATCTGTTTCTTAAATAATATAATTCATGGATTTGATTGATTTGTGAAAACAATGGATCTAATTAACATATCAGAATCATAATTAATTAATTGATTAATTCATCACTTTTAAATTTTTTTAATTTGATAAAATTTGTTAATCATAATTTTATATTTATTAACCTTTTATTTTATTGCTTTTTAATGAAAAATAATGTTTCAAATCCACACAAACCAAAGATGGTGACAACAGGTGTGCTGATTTATCTGACCTTTAAGCATAGACCAAAAGCAACTATAAACAAGAGAAAACAAGATCCAAAAAATAATGGGAAGCATATAATTAACTATTTATGAACAATCTTTTTAGTATGAAAGAAAACGGTATACAAATTAGGTTAGTTAAGAGTATTTTTTGATTTATAAGTTATTTTACTTGAACCATTAGTTGAGTTACATTATTATTCAATGCTTGCGATTAACTTCAAATGTTTATAGAAACTCTTTATTTGTTTATTTTTTATAGGACGATCTTTACTTGTTAAACTAGTAGTATGTCTATGTCGAGTTAAGTCACTATGTTTTATTTTATGTTTCCATCACAAGACTTCTTTTTCACCACAAAACCTCTTTGATTTCACTGTAAAGCCAACTCTTCGATGCTATTCATTATCGTGAGTAGAGTAACTAGTTTCTAACGCATGTCTCCCACAACTGCATCCTCATTCAACATATGCATTTTTCTCACTTCTGTAAGTAAGTTTAACAAAACCATCATTACTAAAAGAACCTGACGCTTTGTCAAATTGGTGTTGTGTTATGTCATAATTTGATTTTCAAATCGCCATAAATTATATCATGTTTTCAACTTGCATCCACTTTATCAGATTTTTTTAACTAGACTAAGTAATATGTATTTCAATTCATTTTTAGTATTGTCGTGTTTAGAGATCAATAACCTTCTCAATCTCTTTGTCAAGCCATACTTGAGCAATTGGCAGTTCCTACTTAGCTTGTTTATGCTTATTTGTATCTTTCTTAAAAATTTTGAGGAAGCTCATATGAAATATGGGATGCATTTTTAGCTGTTCGGGTAGTTGAAGTTAGTAAGCAACAATTCTAACATCTTTCTTACTCCATAAGGGTCCACCATTTTTTTCATAAATCTGGCATTTTGGTCATCAACTATGTTCCTCTACAACATAAAATATTTCACAACATGTCTAAAGAATATCTCGAGGTCATATCAATAAGGCATGCACGAGTAATTAGAATAAAATAATATATTTTGAGAATCTATCAATAATAATTACGATGATAGATAATTCCTTTACCTTTAAAAAGTATACAGTGAAAATCATCGACATTGATTTCGATGGATATTCTAAAATAACCGAAGGTTATAACAAACTCACATTTTTTCTTTTATCTGTCTTTTTTCTATTGGCACATTAAACATATCTGGATATAGGCTTCAACATCTTCTATCATCTTTGACCAAAATCAAGATCTTAATAGCAATGCAACCATCCTGTTTGATGCTAAGGTAACTCAGTTACCGTGATTTTCTTCAAAAATTGTTCCATAGCCTTTCAATCTTAAGCACAACTTGTTTACCTCTTTAAGTATGCAATCATCCAAAAGTAAGATTAAGTTAAAGTTCTTTTTCATTAGGACTCTTCTTGATCAATTTCAAGAAGCAGCTTCTTTATGAAACTCTTATGAAGACTATATTAGGGCATTCTCTCATTAAGACTTTACTTAGATGATATATAAACATCTTTTTATTTCTTGAGTCATTTCGCTACCCTCTTCTGAAAAATGACCAAATCTTTTATTATAAAACATCCCTTACTTGTTACACTTACCATTTATGTCAAATTAGATTCACCATCTATGCCAAACTAAGCCATCATATTTGATCATGTATTTCTATCATTAAGCTTCTCTACAACACGATTTATGTTCGTCTTGTGTTGCCTTTTTCGCTTTTTACTTGAGAAGCATTAAAAAATGTCATGCATGTTTGCATGCAAAATTCTTTCTAGTGCACAACTCTTACTATAATTTTAAGGATTACCTCCATTAGAAGGACTTGGATTTTACTAACTTTAAGTGAAATTTGCAAAATGAATTATATTTATTTAAAATTTAGGATAAATATCATTTAAAAATTTAAGTTTTGTCCTATCTCTCCAATCAAATTTTTACTTTTAAAAAGTATCCAAACAAATCTTAGTATTTTAATTTTGTCAAAATTGAACCTCACTGAAAAATTTAAATATTAAAAATATTTAAATTAAAGATATTTAGCAATGAATTTTAACTTATAATTTTTTATGGATGTAATAAAATATTTAAATTGTCATCATAAAAAAGTTTAAAATTTTTTAAGTACTGAAAATGTTTATCTTAAAAAATATACCATCAAAAATTTTAAAAATTCATAAAAATAATTAATTAGTTAAAAATTTTCAAATTTAAGGAGTAAAATCAAAATAAAATATAAAATCTATTTGAGAAGTTTTTAGTCATTTTTAACAATAAAAAATCATTAATTTTTCATAATCATTTTGAGTTAACATTTAATTTAAACAAAATCAATAAATCAAGGACTATTTAGATATATTTTGAAAATTAATATTTGATTGGAGAGAGAGGGTTAAATTCAATGTTTTAAATGATATTTATCTTAAAATTTATATATATGTGTATATATTTTAATATTAACTTGAGATTTCTATCATACTATCGTGTCAAATTTAATGTTTGAAAATAAAATGTCATTTTTATCCATCATAATAAAATAAATAAGAAAATTCTCTCCTATTTCTTCCTTTCATGGGCTTCCCCCTTCTTCCAGCATTACACATGCCCTTTTTTTTTGTTAATAAAATTATTACCTATGTTTTTTTATTTTTCAATTTTGCCCCAAAAAAATTTGTTTTTTTTGGGCTTTCTTTCATTGGCTAAATAGATCAAGATATCTTTGCACATTTCTTGCTTTTCTCTCTTTTTCATAAACATCCAAAAATGTCTCTCAAATCAAATGTGATTTATAGAAACATGGCAATTGTGAATATATAAGATTAGAGCCAGGTGAGGATGATTTGTTATGGTTAAGGGGGCAAGGGAAGTTGGTGTCAAATAGATCAAAGATGATTTGTTATGGTCAGGGGGGCAGGGGAAGTTGGTGTCAAATAGATTGAAGATGGCTGCAACTCAATGCATATCCTCCCAAGACCTTGTGAGGAGTTGATGGCATCGATGATAAAGAAGATCCGGCGCAAAGACAGCTACGCTTATATGTATAAATGACAATTAGATCAATCATAGAAACATTAAGATGAGAGTTATGGAAAAGAATCATCAACAAATTAGCATAAGTTTAAGATAATTATTTTTTATCATAAAAATTAAATATGCAATTGACATGCTTATTCAACATGCATGACACGTAAAATAACAATCAATTTTAATAAATTAATATCATAAAAAATTTCACATTAATAAGTAATAAAATATAAATTTTAAAAATATATAATTCTTTTTCATAAATCCCAATTTAGGAATGGAAATAAAATACAAATCCCCAACACTTGTTCAGATTCAAGTTCATTCTCCTAAAACAGATCATGCCACATAAGAAACTTGGATTTTTCGACAAATGCAAAGAGAAGATTTCTTGATCAATTAGTTAATACAATTTTTCAACACGTTAAAAGTAGATAATGTAAGTTCATATAAAGACATCGGACTCAAATAGCTCGTAACATTCTTCTTTCTACTATTTAACATAACCTCAAATCTACTCAAAGCACATCAATTCCTACTACATCAAGCCATCCTTATAACAAAACCTTCAAAGCCCTAAGGGTTGTAAAAAATAAAAAACAAAAACCTTGAAAAGCTATACACCAAGTTAAAACGAACAAACATCACTACCCATCTTCGACAATCACCGTGTCTGGATCACTACCTTCACCACCATCAAAATACTAATAGGGAAGGCGGAAAAGAAGAAAATAATTCTCAGTGAACAATAAAAGAGTTTAATTGAAATGCACATACTGCTACACGGGTATAACATCATTCTTTGACGTGTCTTCACATCTCAAAACAATACCCTCGAGGTAGGCAGGGAAGATACATTTCGCCCATTGGCATCCTGTTGTTGTTGGCTCAGGAGGAGGAACGATCATGAGCACATTTTCGTTCCTTTGAACAACTCCCATTACACTGACTGTGCTTCCTTCTTTTATGTACCTACAGTCACAACCTTGATGTTTCAGAACTTTGTGGATCCTTCCTCATCCTTTCAATGGGAAGTATCAAAAATTCACAAGAGATTCTTCATGAATTTTACACAATGCAACATAGGTACGGTCTATAAGAAAAAGCTTATACCCTTCTTTCATTCGCATTACTCGATCATCGCTTGAAAGATTCCTTTCTCCCAGCCACCTGATGAACTCTGGAGATAACTCTTCATTTGCAGGGTTGACGTCTATAACAAAAGAGTCATCAACATAAGGAGTCACTCTTGCTCCATAGCCGGTTTTTACCAAAGCTCTCAATCCAGACTGGAAATCGGAGATGTAGAAGTCAACTGCACGCCTCTGTCAATGTTTAGATGCATTAAAAATTGTTTCAGTACGGGAAATTTTGAGTGCAAAAGGAAAGAGACCTCAAATGGGTATAAAAAAGTGCTTGTATGCACTGAATTGTGTTAAATTGCCCTATGCTATTAGTGCAACAGAATCAGCATGTGGTGCGTGGAATATGTCTTTAGCTCTCCCTATATTGTTTCAATGATTTCTCTATTTTACTCAAATAAAGGAGGCTCTCATATGACTAACAAGACAAGACATTAAATTCTTAGGTATTTTAAAATGTGAATAGAATAGAAGTCTTGGGAAAATAAGCACAAAGTTTCCAGAAAAAAAAAAAGAAGTCGAAGAAGAAATTCCACAGATAATATACCATCTTAGTTCTATTTTAATTACTCACTTCCAACAATCTGAGTCCCCAAGTAAAACGACGATGTGTGGGATTGGCAGCTTTTGAATCCCATCCTCGATACTCATATAAACTTGTGGATGTATACACGCACCTAGGAACTTTTTGGAACGATGACTCCAGAGGCATGTTACCACAGGTGACCACCTTCAAGAATGACAATCAATCATCTGAGACAAATGGCAACTGAACTTGCAAAAAACACAAGCATAACAAGACAACAAGTTAACTAACATGTATCAAAAGATATAAATTGTGCAAGATCACATTCCCATCAGTTAAATGCCCGTAATATCCTTTTGTCATTTTGAGTTGTTCTTGTAATTATAATTTTAATATTTAGTTCTCACTTCTTACAACTACACTTTCTCTTTTCCTTTCTCAACACCTTCCTTTCAAAAGGATCTGAGGCTTTGCCAGTTTTATCTATTTTGCTTCAGTTTGTGCATTCAAAATTTTATTTACAAAGTTGATTAGAATGAAATTTGTTATCTGGAAATTATTCAATGCAAGCCCAAAGAACTAGAAAAATGGAAATCATAAATAGAAACCATGACAGCATTACAGAAAACAAGGTTGACAGAGTTAAAAAAACCTGGATTCTTATCCTTGAACTATCCTGTTCGCTCAAACAAATATAAAATGAACACACATGATCAAAGGATCCGTATAAAATGCATACCCCAGAGATCTTGACAAATTGCCCATTTTTGGCATTTCTGAGCTCAGCATCTGGATAATGAGAAATAAAGCCCATTATTGCATTTCTTCCCCAACATGAATTCCAAATAAATAATGCAGCAACAGCACCAAAAAGAACCACAACAACGATGAGGAGAATAGCATTGTGGACTGCCCCAAGAATAAAACCACCGGCAATAAATCCCATCACGAAAAGTAGTATCAGTGACCACAATATTGGCTTTGGGAAGTTTTTCTTGAAAGAAAACTCATCATCTTGACTAAGAATGGTCACAGCCTGATTGTGAGTAACAGCAGAACCTGGCACTTTCATTGATCCCATAGAATCCAAAGGACCAGATACCTTCCTAGGAGCCCCAGCTGAATTTAGTGGGCCTGAAGAGATGGGACCAGATGTTATGAGACCAGTTGTAGGGAGAACAGGAGGAAGAGGGCCGGAATTTTGGCGGCCACTTGGTGTTACTCCACCAGATTGAGGACCAGATGATTTCTTCACAGGGTCCCCATGTCTATTCAGGGGTCCAGAATTTGACTTCTTTAGTGAAGCTGAACCGGTCATGCCTCCAGAAGATACAGGACCTGATGTTGTATAGGCAGCCCGAGCTGCTGCATTGGGCATGATTGGTCCGGAATGTGATGCAGCACCCCCAAAAGATCCAGTCCTTGAAGGAGCACTATTTATAGGTCCAGACTTTCGGGACTTAGAGCCATCCACAGGGATATCAAACATTTTCCCCAATTCTCCTGACTTCTTAATATCACCACCAGTATAAGGCATAGCAACTGAGCTCATTGTTGGAGTCCTTTCCTTCGGCTGCTCTGGGCGGCCTGACACATAAAGGCCATTACTGAGCTGATGAGATGGGAATCTGGAACCCATCTTGCTTCTTTAACCAACTGCACAAGATATCACACCAAAAGGACCCCTAGTCGTATGGTGAAAAGATGCTCAATGTCCTCCTGAGAACAGAAATTACGATTGCAAATAAAGAGTTATATAACATTACAAGTCTGAAAGTGCACTTCAATCAGACTCAAGTGTATGCTGATAAACATCTGAAGACAGAAGTAAGCTGGTAAGACAAACACACGCAGAAATCTAAATCAATCATCTAGACACCAATCCTCCCCTCCCCCCCCCAAAAACCCCAAGAAAAAGGGTGAATAGGTGGGGTAGGGTGCAAAGATCATCTACACATCTATGGTCAATGTCATCCTTGATCTCCAACCAACACACACACACAAAGGACAATGATTCCAGCCTTTAGATCAAGAGAAAACACATGAATGATGCATAACATTCTGAAATTTGAATCTCCAGCACGCATTTAGAGCACCAACAAGAGTTGCAAAAAATCTTTGAAAGCACAAAAGTAGTAGCTAAAATCCCACCATTTTTAAATCTTTCAAAATCAATTCCAATTTGTTTGCTTCCTGGGGAAATAAGGGAGAAGTAAAACAAATATCCCACAATGGGGTTATTTTTAGTGTCCTGAACAGAAAAGATGCGGAGTTCAATGATAATAGTTTGCATTGTTAAAAGTCTCTCAGCAGCCAAACTTAGTGGCACAGAAAACTTGCCAGACTTCAACTCCCCGTGAAGAATGGAGAAGAGACAGAGAAACAGAGAGACTCAATATCTTCAACATCTAGAGCTGGGTTGCGCAGAAAGGATACCCTTTTCAGCCACCAGCCAACCAATAATTTTTAATAAGGACCCACTCAAACAAATAACACATAGAAAACACACCCTTTCAACAAATATCAACCTGGGGAAAGGACAAGGTAGAGGCAAAGACGCAATAGGAAAACGTATTATTGAAAATAACTACAACTGAGACCACTGTTTGAGGTCCTAACCATCAAAGAACCACAAGAAACACTCAAATTAAAAAGAATAAAAGCATAAGCTGATTAATTTTTAATAAGAAAATGAAGAAGAAGTAACACAAATTTTCACGAAGTTTAGGAATATTATTCATCTAAGACAGAAATGTGAACAATAATAATAATAAATAAATAATAAGAGCTTCATAATCAATGAATAGAAAAGCAAATCCATTATCCACTTATGAAAAAATGTGTAATAGTAAGAACAAGAATTTAGAGCTCCACAATCTTACCAAGTTAGAGTTTACTTAAGGTCTCAACTGATAAGAAATCAACAATTTCTTTAGAAGGAGAAACAGAATAAAAAATTAAGCAAAAGAAAGAAGAAACCATGCTTCATTGCCGAAACTGAAACAATCCCTTCCCAGAGAACAAACTGATAAAAAAGCCCTTGCCAGCGTTTTGAATAAAACACAAGAAGATGATGAAAGATCTGAAGCAACAAGAAGAGTATCAACTAAGCAGTCCAGTAAAGTGAAAATTGTGACCAATGGAGCTTAATAATGAAGAAGCTGTAAATGAAAATTTTTCTTCCCCTACAATCCCTTAATAGTTAATTGACTCAATGAAAAAGTAAAATTACCATAGTTCTTAAGAAGGTCATCGTCTTCCATCTATAGAAAGGTCAATCATACCATTTGGAAAAATCTACCATGCACGGAACCAGAATCCATTGCCTAAATAAAACAACCAAGCATCCCTACATCACCTCAAACAAGCTCAGGAAAGGAATGAGATCTGAGATTCAACACTGTTAAATTCTTTCCTTTCCTAGGCTTTCCCATAAAACTCATAGACAAAAAGAAGAAAAAGGCAAAACATCTAAAAGTCCCCCAAAAAATCGGCAATATAGAAGCTCGCTGCTTAAGAAAGATCCACTCATAAGGCAGCATTAGCAGACTTCTAATGCCTGAAAAACTTCATAGTCCAAATTACCAAATCAAATAAATGATTCACACCAACATTAGCATTTTGGCCAAAAATAAACTGAGCGAAGGAGATCTACATGAACAAGTAGATATTTCAAGCTTAAAAGGCTCAATGGAAAATGTAAACCTCTGAATTGATGTCCACGAATAAAGAAAACCAAAACGTTGGCATTCTTTTTACTCCAAATTTTAGCAAACAAACAGAAACGTATAAAACCATCCAGCTCAACAAAATCGAAGGAAATATATACATATAAACAAACAAGTATAGGAATCTACCATTGCAACGAGAATTAAAGGGAAAAAAAGAGGCACCATTAAGGAACGACAAACACCAAAGAAACGAAGTCAGAGCTCAAATCAAGAGAGCAAAGACCACCATTTCGAGGAAAACGGACGAAAATGGGAAAGATCTGAAGGAAAACCAGAGATTTCAGGTGTTTTGGGGAGCTGAGAGCAGCAGGAAGTGAACAAAGGGACAGACGAGAGTGAGGGGCAACCTGGGAATTTAGTTAAACGTACTCGCAAGCAAGTATAGTCCAACATACCTGAAGAAGTCGTAGTAGAGACAGTTGTTGAAGAAGAAGAAATCAGAAGATTTTGAGACATTATGAGAAAAGCTCCCTCCCCGCAATCCCACTTTCTCTCTCTGAAAACGTTGTATCTATCTGTTTTTTCTCTCTCTCTCTCTCTCTCTCTGTGAATAAGCCTATTCTTCACACTCCAAACACATATCTTTTTTATTTTCTCTCTAGAAAAAGTATCTCTTTCTCTCTCTAGAAATCTTTTCTGTCACTTGAGAGGGCCGCAACAACTGGTGGGTTGTCTCGTCCGGCAAAACCTGCAAACCGAAGGAAAAATGATTATTAAGGGAAACATGACTGCTAATCAAACAATATTAAGGCAATAAAATAATTTTACCTGTAAATTTTTTATTTTTTATTTTTCAGAGTCATACACAGTATACTGATAAGTAGTACTTCTGTTTGTTATTTTTACCTGAAATCACCTTCTCCATCTCTGTTTGGTCATGGAAGTCGCAATGACCCCAGAGGTCACGTTCCCATGTGAAATCTCATGAACACCCCTTTCTCCGGGTTTGGTAGGGCTAGCTCACTTTCCCTCTCGAATTACCCCTTTTGCCCGCTAGATGGATCTTCCTTACAGTCTGTCCCTCTACAAATTACCGTTGTACCCTTTATGTCTATTCTCAGATTCTTTCATGAAACGTCAGAGTTGGTTTTATTACTTATAATTGTTTTTCAATAATGTTTTAAAGTCATTTATAAATGTTTATTTCCATAAATATAAATAAAATTAGTTTACACTCATGAAATTGTAAACATAATTCTTGAATTTTTTAAAATTATTAATAAATCATTAGCAAAAAATAAAAAATTAGTCAATATTGGGATAATTACATCTTAGAATACTATAGATTAATAAATTCTAAAAAATACCGTTATAAGAAATTTACAAAAATATAAACATATATTTGTGATTCAATAATATTTTATTTTCTTTACGAAAGTTGTGAGGACAAAAATGTAAATATGTGATGTAAATTTCAGAATAAATAAATATTAAAATATTTGTTCGGACCTATAGTTTACTTTAGTGGGTAAAGGGGAGAAATATCTGAGAGTGGTGGGGAGGGGAGGGCCTGCAAGTTGCAAGCATATTTTTTTCAGTTGGGGAACGCCTAAAATGATAAAACTTTAGTTGCAAGCAAAAGATTTTTACTTTGTACTCCTTTTTGATTAATCCAGCTTAGTGGATAATTTACAATGATGGTAAATGAAAGATGAGTGGGTATCAATCAACTTCTATAAATAAATTGGGGGGGTAGCCTCTGGATTCATCTGTCATCCTCACTGGACAATGTTTTAGTAATATAAATTGCCTTTCAAACAATAAAATTAAATTAAATAAATTACAGGAAACTGCTCCATCAAAGTTCATTTTTTTGGCGAAAATAAAAATCCGGAAGAGACAACTGCATATAAAATTGAAAGGCAAAGACATTGGGTTTCTTTGAATTGAAATTTTAGATAATTTTTTTTTTATAATTTATAATAACATTATAAAAATTAAAAATTAAAAATTAAAAAAAAAATTTAACTTACAGCATCTCATAATCTTTTTAAAAAGATACAGTCAAAATCAACAGAAATCTCCCAAATGGGTCAATGACAAAATCCCATGAAATCTTACCAAAATTTTTTTGGTTAGAGATACACTTCAAATCAAACCCTAATAATTTGAATGTATTATGTGGGCATGAATTCATCCTCCAAATTCATTATTACTGTACTGATTTTCTTGTTTCCCAGAAAAGCACAGAGAAAATGTTCCGGAGTGAATATCACGCGCGAGCGAGAGAGAGAGAGAGAGAGAGAGAGAGAGAGAGAGAGCAGTAGAGCGTAAAATCAGGAAAGAAATGGTTATTTATGGCAAAATTCATAAACAAATGATGTATAGTACAATCTTAAGTGATCCAACAATTTGAAGTTGCATGTAAAAACAAAAACAAAAACTACCCGACAACACATCATCCACCATTGCTCACCTGATAAACCGAGCTTTGCCTCAACAAGTAAGTTCCCACTAAATCAAGCAATCTCAACAACCAGACCTTAGAAGCCCTAGGAAGAAAGGATAAGACATAAAGCTATACAATAAAGGGCAGAAAAAGAATAATAATCAACTCAACTTTTAAAACATCATGCTAAATCACCACTTATCACTACAAAAACCACCATCACCCATCAATTTTAATAGAGGAAGACATGCATGCAAAGGACAAATGCAGTGACATGAAGCTTCTGGGCGCACATACTGTTGTTTGTTTGTTACACTGGTATGACATCAACATGTGACGTATCTTCACATCTCAATATGATTCCATCAAGGCTAGCCGGGAAGATACATCTGGTCCATTGCCATCCGGTTGCCAAGGGCTCTGCAGGTGGGATGATCATAAGCACATTATCATTTCTCTGAACAACACCCAGCACACTAACTGTGCTACCTTCTTTGATGTACCTGCAAAAGCAGCAATTGAAGTTTCAAGCAACCAACCCAGCTATGAAACATTACTGAGTCTAGTTAACAACAGAAAATTGGCCTCAGGATCTTGACTGTTACGGTCATCATTCTCTTTATTCTTTCTTTTTGAAAAATTGAACCCAACTTGCAGTTGATCCTCCACAAGGCTAGGAGGCGAAAACATCTTCGTTTGATTAAAATCATTTTGTACAATGCCCTTAATATGTGCTTTGAGGCTCACATTTAAACTTTGGGAAATGTGAAATGGATCAACCAGGGTCAACTTAACTCTTTAAAAAGAAAGATTTATTACCCTTCTTTCAACTGCATTATCCGGTCATCACTTGAAAGATTCTTCTGTGTCAACCACCTCATAAACTCTGGAGACAAGTCTTTCTTCTCTGGTTTAACATCAACAACAACAGCGTCCTCAACAAATGGAGTCACCTTTGCACCATTGCCAGTCTTAACCAATGCTCTCAATCCAGATTGGAAATCAGAGATATAGAAGTCCACCACATGTCTCTGCAAAACAACACCAACAAAAAATTTCACTTCAACATTTGGAATCTCATCTTATGAGAACAGGTGTCTCATGACGGTAAAGTTGACATCCATGTACAAAAGTGGACATTCCCAACAAACAGAAGTTTTCAATTTTAGATAGAACTTGATCAAGAGCATTCCCATTTCTGAATTCCAATATCAACCAATCATCTAATTCAAGTGCACTGTTTAGGTAATCACACCCACTTGCCCCATGCAAAACAAGAGTAATTCTCATTTTAAAAGCCCCACAAAAGTTGAAGGAAAAAAAGCTTCTCTAAATTAAGAGATTTTAAGACCATGCAATGCCAAATCATAAAAGCAAAACCAATATTTGTGCAACTCACCTCTGATGATCTGAGTCCCCATGTAAAATGACGATGTGAAGCGTTGGCTGGTTTAGAAGTCCATCCTCGGTACTCATACAACCTGGTGGATGTATAAACACATCTGGGAACCCTTTGAAAGGATGATTCTAGAGGCACATTACCACAGGTAACCACCTTAACAATTACAAGAAAGTCCAGTAAGCCCTCTGATAAATGACTATAGTGCACGAAAGAAACAGGATATGATAGACATTCACATGGAGGAACAAGCGATGTTTTCAATTCATAAACATATCCCAAGTAAATATTTGAATAGATCTAATGATTATTTATACTACCACTCTGTACCTATCTACCTAAATATGCACCAATATAATATGCATTGATGATATCTAAAGATTTCGTCCTGCTCTCTCCATTGCACATTCTTCAAAGCTCTGCTCATGCTCTCACCATATCTACCTGCTGGGTTTGAAGATCATTAACAAAGTAGCTTGCTCCATCATTAATATCAGTACAGAGAAGTTGTGAAACAAATTCATCAATGTACTCCTCCACTATTATAGATACTTTTCCCTGCATATTGGAAAAATATAACATCCAGTTGCAGGACTTTTAAAGAGTTACCCCGTCTACATCCCTAGGTTCCCTTTGGCTGCATTATATGATTCCGCAACATTCCAGTCCTACACACATACTATTTAGTTCTAACCAATCCATCACCTTTTGCTATGCTTGCAACACAAGAGTATCAGATCCAGATATAAACGTATTCTGTAGTTACGTACCCCAGAGACCTTCACATATTGACCATTTTTTGCTGTTCTGAGATCAGTGTCAGGATAAGAAGAAATGAAATCTGTGATGCCCTTTCTCCCCCAACATGTATTCCAACTGAATAATGCAGCAACTGCTCCAAAAAGAACCACAACAACAATGAGGAGAATTGCATTGTGAACTGCTCCCAGAATAAAACCACCAGCAAGGAACCCCATCACAAATATCAGAACCACCAACCATAGTACCAACTTCGGGAAGCTCTTCATGAAGGAAAACTCATCTTCTTGACTAAGCATAGTAACTGCCTGGTTATGAGCAAAGGCGGATACATGTGTTTTGATATATCCAGTAGATTCTTGTGGACCAGAAACCTTCCGAGGTGCCCCAGATGAATTCAGGGGACCGGAAGAAATGGGTCCAGATGTAATGAGACCTGTTGCTGGGAGTACCGGTGGAATAGGGCCAGAGTTTTGCCGCGTCATTCCACCAGACTGAGGACCAGAAGACTTCTTCACAGGCTCCCCATGTTTGGTTAGTGGTCCAGAATTCGTCTTCTTCATTGAAACTGAACCAGGTGCACCTCCAGAAGGTAAAGGGCCTGAAACGTTATAGCCAGCCCAAGAGGCAGCATTAGACATGCTGGATGGTGCAGCCCCTCCGAATGATCCACTCCTTGTGGGAACACCAGCTATAGGCCCAGATTTCCTCGATTTAGATCCATCTGTTGGAATATCAAACATTTTCCCTAATTCTCCTGACTTCTTGATATCGCCACCTGTGTAAGGCATGGCTATTGAGCTCATTGTTGGAGTCCTTTCTTTAGGCTGCTCAGGGCGGCCTGATACATATAGGCCATTGCTAAGCTGATGAGATGTATATCTGGAACCCATTTGGCGATACAAGAAAACCCAAAGGATACACTGGACGAGCACCACAATCAGTATGCCAACTGATTTATAATGTCCTATTAGGAATCAAATGTGTTAGGAATGAAAATGTGCTAAGTCGCTTGAAATTTTAATATGAAAGCTATAATAAGTTCTAGTAATCAAGAATTATGCATGAAGAAATTGAGAATATAGCCAATAGTCTGGACATAAATACATAATATTTATCTGATTGTTGGGAATCAACAGGTGTAAACAACAAAGGCATGTAAGCACGAGGAAGAATCCAATTCTTGAAATCACAAATTTCCACCAAAAAAGTATAAGTTGATGTCCAAGTCATTTAGATTTTAGAAAACACAGAATTTTAATAAGGGAAAATGAAAGTGACACGGTTACTTGTATCTGAATACCCAGATACAAAGTTCAAATTACGTGAAAGTAGATCGCAGAACTAAGTTCTCAGATTCTTTTCCAACCAATTCTCAACATTGAAGAGATAAAACTTTATCTCATAAAGCAGATGCCACCAAAGAATAAAGGAGCAGAAGAAAATTACTCCATATCATTCTCCACCCAGTTTACATCCCAGAAGCAAGACCTCTAGCTAAACAAAATGCTACAAATTTTACAGAGTAAAGAAATGAACTCAAGACCCCATCCTCGACACACCTTCCCCCACCCCCTACCCCCGTAAAAATAAAGCCCGAAGCAGAGTAGGGAAAAAAGAAAGCACCAAAAAAAAGGCAACCAAAATCCTGATGCAAGTCAAGAGTGAACAAATAGGAGTTTAGAAACATCATGAATTAATTTGAAACCAACCACTTAGATCTTCAGAATCCAAAAGATAGTTTGAGATGCTCGATTAAGTTGATAAGAAAAAAAAAAAAGGCATATGAAGGAGAAGTTACAACCGGCAATTGAAAATTGTACCAAAATATTAAGAAGTAGACTTAACTTCCGTCAGTTTGTCAACATGAAGAGTCATTAATTTAAGTGGCTGAATAGCATCACACTCAAATCGATGGTCTAGGGTTTGAGAATTGGTCATTGTGGGAATCAGGTTACTATTATTACTAAAAGAAGGTGGAAAAAAGAGAAGATGATTTCAGATTGTTATTCACCCTTGAAATAGAGATGTCTACCCACCAAACTTTGGAACACTCCAAGCCAAACTGAAGAAGTTTCCATTTCTAAGAACACTTTATGGAAACACTTCTGCTGTAATACTATAACCAGCCCCATAAAATTCAACTTCAGATTTCCGACGCCTGATTAAAAGGAGCAATGAATTTCCTATGATGCATCCCTAAAGCACCATGCATAGAGTGAAAGAATGAAAAAAGATGTGGCAGAAACTTTTTGAAATTTGTATACAATTAACTATTATACACAGTAGCACAAGAAAAGTGTTTCATGCAGCTTTTCCTACAGATGCACAGAGCTGATCAGTAGTCATTGAACTTCTTTCACACCTAATGTGACAATTAAAAGCAGAGACAATAATGGAAGTCTGATTATTCAGCGGGAAATAAGGTTGATTTATATTGATGGATCTAACTAAATTGTAGTATTGTTGTAACAAAAGATCATATAAATATAATGAGTGATAGCATGTGCATAGTACAGTCATGGTTGTCTGTAACTCAGTCATATCTTTTTCCAGCGAATAAAATCGTTAGATGCAAACGATGATAAACAGCGGTTTTTATGCATAAAGGGAACAGTGCAAATCAATGACGGAATATTTCAAAGAGACAGAAAATATTGTACAAGTTATTTTCAGATTCTTCGACTAAATATAGAAGAGAATAAGAAT
Organism: Moringa oleifera; assembly: GCA_021397835.1. Taxonomy (NCBI): domain Eukaryota; kingdom Viridiplantae; phylum Streptophyta; class Magnoliopsida; order Brassicales; family Moringaceae; genus Moringa; species Moringa oleifera. Next base: position 2,433,091 of record JAJFZO010000863.1, read on the forward strand.
TCTAACCTTACAGCAAAACAAATTAGAGTATTATTAATTCATAACCACCAGTATTTAGAAAAATTCCAAAAGCCATACGGTGTTTGCCATCAAATTTCAACTATCCCAAATCAGAGAGAAAGCAAAACACAACCTTTCTAAACGATTATCTCAAAATATAACATGACAAATAACAACAGATTTTAGCACTCTGGGCTACCTCTGATCTAAAAGAGAAGGAAAACGCTACTAGCTAGAAACATGGTTCCAGAAGCAGTTTCTCTCGCAAGACTGGAAATAACGACCCTAAGATTCCTCACTCAAACACTCTTATTTTATTATGTTTGCTTAGCAAACAAACAGGCTACAAAATCAGTATTCTACATTAAGAAAGTTTCAACAGGAACCAGGCCATAAACAGATTCCAAACCTACACTATCAAAAAAATCAAAATCTCATAGCACAGCACAAAAAAACAAAGAAGACCCACATCACCTTTTTGAATAAATGAAAGGTGTTAGACAGGTAAGACATGCTATTTCTAATGTGTATGAACTGAAATTTTAATATTTTCTCATCAATTGCAATTTCTTAGCGAACAAACAGATTGTTAATAGAGAAAAAAAAAATTAACCACATTCCATAGAATCAAGGGAATCAAGGTGATCCTTTTCCACAGGAGACAGAATGAGCTATCAAAACAACAGTGCAGATCAAGAAAGCTGAGAAAAATACCAAGTGCACCACTTATAAACAGAAAGGAGGAAAGAAATGCAAAGATCTACAATGATCTCCACGGATTATTAAGAGTTTCGAATAATTAACACAGTGAAAAGTGGAAACAGATGGAAACCACAAAATTAAAGAAGAAATCACACAAATGATAGGTAGTATAACACACCTGAATGCACCAAAACGGAATGTAAATAAGAACTTTGGTTCTGTTGAAATCAGAGAAATTTGTTGCAGTGACAGTAGCAGAAGTGGAAGCATCAGTTATGACACTGAGATCCCATCTAAATAGCAACATCCATCTCTCTCTCTCTCTCTCTCTCTAAAAATCTCCCTCGTGAAAGAGCGAAACAACTGGTAGGTTGTCTCCACTGTCCACCCGCAAATGGAAAAAGAAAAATACAATTACAACCAAACTGAGATAAAATATAAATGATAAGGAAATGTTATAAACATTGATATCACTGAAAAGCGAAGACACTTCCACCCCTCTTCTCTTTCCTATCAAGGGAAAGATAGCGCACCGAAACTTTTGCATAATGTCATAAATACCCCTGTATTCTTTCTCGCAGGCTTTTCTCGCTTACAGATAATATTAGGCATTTATTTGTCACTTTTTGACGATAGAGAACTCCTTTTCCAATTTGAAACAAATAAAAACATTATTTTATATTATTTTTATGTGTTAAAAATGCCAAAATTATTTAATTCTCAAATATGTCAAAATTACATCTTACTTCAAATATTTTTAAAACCAATTCAAAATTTTTTCAAAATATTATGATTTTGTTAGTACAATTTATTAAATATTAAAAAAATATAATAGCATACATATTTATGTGATTGGATTCTTATAATAAATAAATAAATAAATAAATACAATTATGTATCTAATTTCTTTTTTTTAATAGAAAGCATTAAATGAGGGCATAAGTTTTGGTAGAGAAGATCTGATTTAATTGGTCGATTGCTACCTTTAAAAATTCTATTAATAATTGCTTCACTTTTTTAAAGGGATCTAACCTTCCAAATTTAATTTGAAGCAACCACTTTAATTTAATGATAAATATAAAAGAATAATTTATATTTATTTTTGAATCATTTATACATCTAATATTTTGATTTAGTTTAATTTAAAGAAAATTAAAAATTGAAAAATTTATATAATGAATTTTAAGTTGAAATTTTTACATATATGAAAAAATACTTAAATTACCATTATAAAAAAATTTAAAATTTTTTAAGGTAAATATCATTTAAAACCCTGATATTTACACTATCTCTCCAAACAGATATTAAGTTTCAAAATGTATCCAAACTAATCTTGACTTTTTTATTTTGTTCAAATTGAACCTTCCGTCTCAATCAATTAAACGATGTTTGTAAAAAATGAATTTATTGAAGGGCAAAAAAGATATTACATCAGTAGAATATATATAGAGAAAACGACAGCGTTTTCTCAATTTTGGTCTTCTCCCCAAAAACTTAAATAGATTTATTGAAGGGCACAAAGGACATTACATCAATAGAATATATAAAGGTAAACAGTTTTCCCATTTTTGGTTTTCTCCCCATTTTGGTCTTCTCTCTAGAAACCCAAATTCGTTTTTCTCTTTCAATTTGTCACTCAGTATCAAGAAATTTGAAGGTTTGATTGCATAATATTCTTCTTACAATCCCAAAATCTTTTTCTTGAGATTCTTGTTGTTCATGAGGTATGTAATTTTGCCCTAATACCACAATAACAAATTTGAAGATTTGATAGGATGAGCCTTCGGATGAACCTTTACTCTCCATTGACAAATTCAGCTTCAATTAGTATATATATCACCAATACTCAATTCTTCAACAAGAAATCCCGATTAATTTACAACTTTTCTTTTCTTTTTCCTCTTATCTTTCTCTTCTCTCTCTTCGAGCAAAAAGCCATTGCATTTTCTCTGCGTTTTCTCTGAAGGGAAGGGAATGAAAGATTTAACGGACGATAATGTCCTCACGAAAAAAATTAATTTAAACGGCGTTTGCAATTAAGGTTTAATTTGGACAAAATTAAAAAGTCAAGGTTAGTTTGGATACATTTTGAAACTTAGTGTCTGTTTAGAGAAATAGTGTAAAGTTCAAGGTTTTAAATGATATTTACCCAATTTTTTAATATTAAAATATTTTTTAATTATATAATATAAAAATTTTAATAAATCTATAAAAAAATAAATCATGAGTACAAAAATTATTCAAATTTTAAAATAAATTTGAAATAAAATTTAAAATTTATTTAAATTACTTTTTAAGTATTTAAATAATAAAAATGTTCTTAATTTTTTTAATTTATTTAAACTAATTTTTAATTTAAATTAGATAAAAAATATAGATATATAATCAATTGATATATCCAAATTTAAATTAAAAAGTTATTTAAATTAGAATTTTTATATTTATATTTATTTTATTTTAATTTTTTAAATAATTATATAAAAATTTTAAATTAAAAATATTTTATAAAAATCTCATAAAATCTTAATATTTATCTCAAATAACAAATCAAACTTTTTATATTACAAAAGTGATACTATGAATTGTGAAGTAACAAAAATCATAGAATCAACTTCCACACTTAAAAGTAATCGCTAAATTCAAATTATTTTCAGTTGTTCTTTTAGTCATTTACTTATTATTGTTGACTCTATCGAACTCATCTTCGTTTTCCTTTTCTTCTTTATTGTAGCTTGCATCATGACCCAAAGTTGGAGAACACATTCCTTATGCTGTTTTTTTGACATTGAAACCACTATCATTTTTGTGTAATAGGGGGGGAGATTATGGACCTATGTTTGCATTTAAAAAGAAGGAACACCACCCCCAAAAAAGAAAAACAATTTTTATAATACAAATCGTCCAATTTGATGCACCCTCAAAATCTTAATATGCAACTTACTAAAAAAATTATTTTTTAATAAGGATTATTATAGTCATAAAGATATCTAGGTAAAAATTTCATAATATTTTGATGTTTACTCTATATTATCTATCAAGTTATTATATTTAAAAAGTGATAAATCAAATTTTACTCTATCAATTTGATTTAAATTAGAATTTTTTAAAAAAATTAAAAATTGAGGATATTCAAATTAAAGATCTTATAAAATAAATTTTGACTTAAAATTTTTTATAAATGTAAAGAAATATTCAAACTACCATTTTAAAAAGTTTATAATTTTTTGAGTATTGAAAATATATAAATTTTTAAAATTTAGAACATCAATTTTTTTTTAAAAAATAACATACTTACTTAAAAAATTATGAAATTTTGCGTGACAGTAATTTGAATATTTTTTTATATCTGTGAAAAATTTTAAGTCAAAATTTATTGTATAATATATTTAATTTAAATACCCTTACTTTTTAAATTTTTTGATAAGATAAATTTAGATTAAATTGATATATCAATGTTTCAATTTGTTATTTTTTAAATATAAAGGTTTGATTGGTAACATAGGATAAATATTAAAGTTTTATGAGACCTTTACCTAAGATATTTGTTTTTAGAATTAAAGAGATGATTAAGTGTTATTCAACTCTCTAAAATAAGGTATATACTTTTCTTTGTGGATTACGGCAAAATTATGTCCTTGTAGATTAGCATTTGTGGATAATTTTAATGCATAAAATAGTTTGGTCCTTGAGAGATTAGTAAAGCAAGAAGGCGAGGAGTGGCCTCCACAATTTTCTTCTTTTCTTGGTGTTAAAAAGGCGACTTGAATGCAAAGCTTGATATCGACCAAGAAAAATCATTAAACGTCAATGTAACAGAGTTTCAAACCAACTTGGTATCTTACTTAAGGATTCACTTCATGCTTTTATCGTATGCTCCAGTAATCTTAATAGAGAAGGCCTATCATAAGCAATCTCCAAGTTGTTGTAATGGTAATGATTTGCAAAGTAGCTCAAGCCTTCCAAGTAGGGCCTTCATTCTTGAAGATTTTGAAGTTGACAAAAACCCTATTACAGCATAATTGCATCATGAATGTAGCGAGGGTTACCACCTCATCTGCGACAAAGTAAATAATAGGCAACTTGCCCAATTGTTTTGTTAAAACCCATTTCATACCCAATTACAACCTAATTGAATCTCGCTTTTTAATGAGATTGTAACCGAAAGTCAAATTTTGATTTTATCTTTTTTAAAGTTAACACTGTGATTAAAACATTAGACCAAGATTTATCTTAAGCAACACAAATTTTAAGATTTATTTCGATCGATATTAAATATCAAAGTCGATTTGTTACTCGAAGTAAATATAAAAGTTTTAAGAGGTATTTTTTTAATTAAATTTTTATACTTTAAAAAGTAAAATTTTTATTTTTAAGAAAACATAATTTTAATATTATGATATTAGCATATTATATATTAGGTTGCATAGATTTTAATTTAAACTACGATTGTTTTAATTTTTAAATGGTATATTCAAACTTTCAATTTGAGTCAATTTAGACTCGATCAAAATTAAAATACTCTAATTGGAGATTTTATACAATGAATTTTTAAAAAATTATTTGAGTATTGAAAATATATTTACTATTATTTTACACTATTAAAAGTGTAAAAAATTATAAAAAATAGTTAGCAAATAAAAAATTATTCAAATTTGAAAGATGAGCTATACTAGAATTATTTTTAAGGTATTTTAATAATTAAAATTTTATTATTTTTTATAATTATTTGAGTTAAAATAAAAATTGAATCAAATTAAAACTTAAAATATGTAATTGAAAAAATTAAAATCACAAGGTTTAAATTAAAATTCGGGTAAAGTTCAAGTTTTTTTTATTTATGTTATATAGTATTAAAAAGAGAAATATCATTTAAAATTTCAAGTTTTTACGCTCTTTTTAATCAAATCCTGATTTTTATAAAGTTCTCAAACAAATCTTGATTTATTAATTTAAATCAAATTGAACTCTATTGAAAATTTTAAAAATTAAACATATTTAAATTTAAAATATTTTAAAATAAATTTTAATTTGAAATATTTTATAGAGATTAAAAAAAGTATCGAAACTACCATCCTAAAAAAAACTATGTTGTGTACTAAATTATATTTTAAAAAATTTATAAATAATAGCTCGTTAGTAAAAAAATATTTAAATTTAAAAAATTAAATTAACATAAAGTATAAAATGTTGGAAAAGAGATTTAAAAAAAAAATTGTTTGAATTGAAAGGTATATGGTTTCCTTTTAAATAAAAAAGTATCTTTCAATTAAAAGTACAGCATTTTTCTTTGGATGCATTTTTTTTGGAAAGATACATTATTTCAAAGTCATTTTTTGACACCTATAAAAAGCCCACTTTATAACTATTTCAATCATCTAAAACAATTCATTCTTTTTTCCTCTTTCAATGCAAAACAAAAAACTTATTTTTTAAGAGATAACAATCATAAGTTAGTTCTTTATTCTTGTAAATTAAAGTGCTACTTTCATAAGAAGATATCATTGTATTCTAAGAGACATTCACCATCAACTTAATAGTACTAATTTTGAAGGGTGATTTTATATTAAGGACATAAAATCAAAATTTAACTTCGATCTAATGCAAGTACAGTTCTACGTGTTGCAAGTTATTGTAAGTTTATTTTACTTTGTTGTTTATCTAATTACATTGCTGAAGTAATTTAAATATTATTTCAAATTATCAATTTCTGTACTATTGTATATCACAAACAATAATCTTAAAAAAAAAGTCACAATTGATTTACTTTAATTTATTATTTCAATCATCGTAATTACTACAACGATCTTATTTTATTAAATACTTTATTCAGTCAATGGCAACGTTATTTGATGATCTTATGCATGTTGTAAATGATTTAAGCCCGACCATAAATATTCATATTCATATTAGTTATGGAAAAAGCCAAAAAAAGTTAATGGAACGGATTTCAAGCGATGGTAAAAGAAAATGTTGTTTCACTACACAACACTAAACCTTTGTTAAAGTCTTGCAAGAAGATACTCTTATTTTGACACGAGATGGAAATGATAAAATTGCGATGGCTACTATAAAGCTTGGAAGCATTCCAACTTTTTATGCAAGAATAATATCCTCAATAGACTGAAAAGTACATTATATAATATTTATGGTCCAATCAAAATTGCTAAAGAACTATAAGAATCTTTATAGAAAAAGTATAAGGTAGAAGATGTCGACATGAATAAATTTGCTAATGATAGATAAATTTTGAAATATAAAATGATAGATTCAAAAACTATTATTAGTGAGATTCAAGAATTATAAATGATTTTACATGAGATATATGCAGATTCAAAAACTAAGTGAGACATTCCAAGTGGGTTCTATCATTAAAAGGTCACCATCTTGAAAAAATTTCAAGAATTATTTAGAATACAAGCATAAAAAATAAGGACTTAAGGATTTAACTACACAATTAAAGATAGAGGAAGATAACCGTATGTTTGATAAAAGGTTTAAAAGATAACCAATGGAGTCTAAGGCAAACTTGATAAAACAGAACACTACAAAAAAAAAAAAACACTCTAGTTAAAGTCTAATTCAAGGTAAATCCATCGCAAGAAACCGAACCAAGTGCATATATTCAAAGAAGACAAGTTAGCAAGTAATATTGCTCACATGATGTTAGTTACGATAGTGTTTGAAGCTAATTTAGTGAATAACACTAAAGAATAATGGGTAAAAACTGAAGCTATTCATCACATTTATTTTGATAAAAAGATGTTATTTTCTTATATGGTAGTTAATGCTGGAAGATAGCTTTTTATGAGCAATTCTACAACCTTCAAATTTAAAAGTATTAGTAAAATTATGCTTAAGATGACCTTGAGAAAAGAAATAATTCTGAACGATGTACTTTATATACCAAACATTCTTAAGAATCTAGTTTTCAGATCAATATTAAGTGGGAATGGGTTTAAGTTAGTGTTAGAATTCAACAAGTTTGCATTGACCAAACATGAGATATTTATGAGTAAAAGGTATTTGACTAATGGGTTATTCAAAATGCATGTAATGACTATACTTCTGATTTTAATAAAAGTGTTACAAGTTCTTTTTACTTGAATGAGTCTTTTAAGTTATGGCATCATAGATTTGAACATGTAAATTATAGTTTTTATAGCAATTAGTAAACTTAGATTTATTACCTACATATATAAATAACAGTAGTGCATATCGATTTCTAGTATACAAAACTGACATTATAGATATACATAAAAATACAATTATTGAATTTAAGAATGCTTCTTTTCTTAAAAATATTTTTTTTGTAAAGTTGTACAAGAGGTGTCTTCTTTGAATTGAACCAATAATACTACAAATAATAATCTTTAAAATGATAAAAAAGAACTTAAACGCAGTGAGAAGATTAAAATATCTAAGTCTTTTAGACTTGATTTTTTAACTTTGTTTGCTAGAAAACGAGTCTCAAACATTCAAAGAAGCAATGTCGATCCTTGAAGCTCTATTTTAAAATAGGCTGTTAATAGTAAAATTGAATTTATCAGGTAGAAAATACACTTGGGAGTTAGTTGATACTCCTCTAGAGAACAAGCCTTTAGGATGTAAGTGGATCTTAAAAAAAAAAAAAAATCAAATAGATCAATTGAAATATATAAGGTTAGATTAGTAATTAAAGGTTTTAAACAAAAGGAAGGTCTTGACTTTTCTGATACAAATTTACTAGTTACAAAAATAACATCCGTTAGAATACTCATTGCTATTACTGTAATGTATAACCTTAAAATTCATCAAATGAATATTAAGATAACCTTCCTTATTAGTGAATTGAAAAAAGATCTACATGGAATAACTTAAAGGGTTTGCTGCATCAAGATAAAAAAAATAAAAAAATAGGCTTATTAAATCTTTATCTGGATTAAAGTAAACATCAAAACAATGGCATATGAAGTTTAATGAAGTAATGTTGTTAAATAATTTTAAAATCAATGAATGTTACAAATGTATATAGGCTAAAATCATACCAAATGGTTATATCATAGTTTGTTTGGATGATATATTAATGATATGTAGCAATAATGATATCATTAAAGCTACAAAGAGAATATTAACCAAAAATTTTAATATAAAGATATGGGTACAGTAGATGTCATATTAGGAATTAAATTTCTAAGACGTTAAATGTACTAGTATTATCTTAATCATATTACATTAAGGAAATACTGAAAAAGAAAACATAATAAATATGAAGATAGTTCAGCTAAAACACTTATAAATATCTCAGCTAGAGTATCCTCATATCATTAACAATTTAATGCACTTAATAAACTACAGACACCTTGACAGAGCTTATGCCATAAACAAACTAAGTAGTTTTACGTGTAATTTAAGTAAAGATTATTGGAAAGCATTAATTAGAGTTCTTAGATATTTAAAATATATATTAAACTATAAGCTGCATTATACTAAATATCCAACTCTACTTTAAGGGTATAGTGATGCCAATTGGATATTAGACATTAAGAACTCAAAATTCACAAATGGTTATATTTTCACAATTGGAGGTGAAGCTACACCATGGAAGTCCTTTTCAAACAAATATTCATAGCAAGATCCATTATGAAATCAAAATTTATAACTTTAGATAAAGCTGGAAAAGAAGCAAAATGAATTTATATTTTCTTAGAAGACAATCCATATTGACTAAGGTTTGTGTTTGCTATATGTATTCATTGTAACAATCACTTAGCAATTGATGAAGCATAAGGTAACATATACAATAGTAAATCTAGATATAGTCGTCAAAGATATGATGTTGTGAAGTAGCTACTTTCAAATGAAATAATTTCAATTGATTATATAACGTCAAAAGATAACCTTACGGATCTATTTACTAAAGGTTTGTCCAAGGATAAAGTAAACTGTCGATTGAGGGGAATGAGATTAAAGCCTATGATAAAAAAAAGTTATTGTCATGATAACCTAATTTAGTTGGTTGGAGATCCCAAGATTTAGGTTTAAAAGAGACAACTAAGTTACGAAGGTCTCCGTAGCTGCGCTAAAAAGATAATATCTTTTAACCATTTTTGTGACGAAATAATATTGTCTGCAATTTACAATGTGAAAAATGGTCGCTTCTATGAGAATTATAAGGTTAAATTCTCTAAAGCATTCATGAAATTAAGAGTTGTTCAGAGTCAAAATTAACACAAATGTAAGAATCAATTATGCTTAGAAGGAGACTGTGTGAGTGTTATTATCTTATTTTATGACAACAGTTAAACAATTCAAGATATCGCATTCACTGATTAGCCAAATAAATCCAATATTATATCACTATAGAAGGTTCAAAGCTACAAGCTAACTATCTTGATGTAGTTTCTTCGTATTGAATTTTTTAAATATTTGTTTTATCATTTGTATTTTACAAAATTTTCATTAATGTAGGAGATTGTTGGAAAAGAGAATTAAAAAAAAAAAGTTTAATGGAAAGGTGTATGATTTTTTTTTGGATGGAAAGATATATGTTTCATTAAAAATGTATTTTTTCTCTTTGGATGCATCTCTTTAAAAGTACATTCTTTCAGAGTTCCCTTTTAACACCTATAAAAAGCCTCCATCATAACTTTTTCAATCATCCAAAACAATTCATTTCTTCTTCCTCTTTCATTGAAAAACAAAAAACTTATTTTTTGATAGATAACAACTATAAGTTTGTTCGTTGTTCTTATGAATTGAAGTGTTAATTTCATAAAAAAAGATCATTGCATTTTGAAAAATATTTACCATCAACCTAATAGTATCAATTGAAGAGTGATTTTATTTTAAAGATACAGAATCAAACTCTACCATCAATGTAACACTTTTACGTATTACAAATTACCATAAATTTATTTTAATTTTTTATTCATCTTATTGTTTAACTAAAGTAACTTAAATATTATTTTAAACTACTGTATTATATATCACAAATAACCCAAAATTTATTTAAATAAAATTTAAAATATTTTAATACTAAAAATAAAATTATTTTGATAAAATTTATTTGACTAAAATTTTAAAATATTTTAATAATAAAACTATAATTATTTTTCATAATTATTTTATTAAAATTTAATTTTAAAAAATTAATAAATATGATTTATTTAAAAACTTTTATAAAAATGAAGCAACTGGAATTTTAAAATCCGTTTACAAGAACCATGAACTAGCATAAAAAATTAGGAGAATCCACAAAAAATTATGAAAAATATTTTTAAATTAACAGCTGATGATCTAAAGAAGCATTAAGATAAGAAATAATTCAATTTTTTATTTATTATAATTTATCACAATATATATATACATATATACATATATATGTATGCCCCTTTTAACCACCGCTAGAAGTCTCTCTCTCTCTCTGCTTATCCATTTATCCACACCTGACATATTTCCACCCACTTTCCCCTCTCGAAGGACATCCTCCGTCTCTCTCTCTCTCTCTCTCTCAACAGTAAACGAGAATCACCGCCATGGCTCGGTCTCTCTCCCTCTCTCTCTCCAAAGCATGCGTGAGTTCTCCTGCTCGCCTCCCTCCCTCTCGCCTCCTATGCCTCCGCACACAGTCTACCAACCAACCCAATCACGTGGACCTCTCCGATATCGAGACCTCGGCGTCCGATCCTCTGCTACGGAAGCTGGAAGACGCGATCCACCGGATCATCGTTCGCCGCTCTGCACCCGATTGGCTGCCCTTCTTGCCGGGATCTTCCTATTGGGTCCCACCTCCGAGATCCCAATCTTACGGCATAGCGCAGCTCGTGGAGAAGCTCGCCAATCCATTGACCCTGGAACAGTCCCTCTCCACCACCACTGTCCGCGGCTGGCCTTCCTCTGATTACTTTATCAAAGGTATTTTTTGGCCCTTTGTGTCTGTATGCGAAATTACTCTTTTTTTTTTTAATCAGTGTATGCAAAATTATTCTCTTTTCCTCCTCTTCGGAAAGTCACTTTTTTTCTTCTAGAATAATATTCGGTATTTCTGATCCATAAATTTTGTAAATTTATATTGTTCTCTATTTAGGGACCCAATTAGCATGTGCTGATCAGATTATGTTGAGGTTCATGCCATAGATACAGATTCGTAATTGCAATCTCCTTTGTAATATTTTCTATCGCGAACCCTCTATGAACAGTTCGTTATAGGTAAATACAAAGTAAATCGAGGCAAATGTAAAAGTGCAGAACCATTGTTTTTTTTCCCCCCTTAAAAACTATACTGAGAGGATGAATTTCTTTGACCACATAATATAACAACCTAGGTTCTCTCAATATATATATATATATAAAGCAACCGAGGCTATTCAAATATTGCTTGACCCCTTAATTTGAGTGCTAATTTCTGATTCAAACCCTTATAGCTCTCTTTACATGATTGTCACATACTGGGCATGTTTTCAATCTGAGTTTCTGTTATTTCATGTCTGGAAAATGTGTATTGAGCCTTTAGACTATTATCTTTTGATCAGTGAGTATTTACTCTCCTCTGTTCTCTTCTCTGATTTTAGGTACACATCCACATCCAGTGGAGGAAGAAACGGCTTCCAATAATGGTTCTCAGTCCGAGGATGAGGAAGGATGAACCATAGTTCTGATAAGACCAGCATCTGGGGGTGTGTGAGATATTGCCTTTCTATGTCTTACTCTTTGTTATGTTAAAACAATTGCTTTGTACTTGTCTGGTGATTATGACTATCAGTTATATAATGCTTCATCTTAGTAAGAGGTAATTTGAACCATTAAATGTCAGCATCTAGTTTTAGTTAAAGAAGTTTTGTTCAGTCGAAGTTAAGAAATTGAGAAGTTTTGGGATAGGAGTTGTCTTATTATCTGATATGTGATTAATTCAAATTTCAAATAACAATCTTGTTGGGGCTGAAAGAGGCTTTGATGCATGTAAAAACTGCTACCAGGAAGTGGTAACCCCAAAACATGTACTTCCCCAGCACAAGTTAGTCTTTATTGCTTCCTCTATTTTTCACTCCCTCAGCACCCCTAATTCCTTCAGGGTCCATAGTGTTTTCCTCAACTTAATCCACCAAAACCAAGCTAAAAGTCTCTCATGTCAAAGCTGCCAGCATTGTAGCACTGTTGTTCTGTATTTTGACCGCCTTCTTTGTGAATATTGAAAATTGACGAAAACTCATTAGAAATGTCATTCCTTCTGTAATGTTATTCTGCTTTTTGCTCTCAGCTACATCGCACATGGACCCATAGGAAATGTTCTTGTATTGGATATAGAGATTACTGTGCTTGCAGCTCTTTAACATGAAGGATTCAGATCTTGCCTTGTTTGTTGACTTGGAGCTAAAAATTGCAGGCTCTTCGTGTAAATTTCATGTAAAAGCAAGAAAGAGAGGTGACAGAAAACATACTGACTGAGAGACAATTGTGGTCAGTTGGAGAAGCTGCACAGATGCAACTTGGTTAGAAAGGCAGACTCAATTCACATCTACTTGTAATGAGTCTTTATATCATCCCTTATGCTGATGCCAAATAACAGAGGTATCTGTAGTTTTATTGTATGTTATGTCGACCTCTTTATGATTGCTATTTCTCATTCTGATTGGTGGTCAAACATTTTATCAATAGTTCAGTGTACATATTTCTGAGAGGATCAACTTTGATTGTTATCTTTATCTTTGCTGCTTATGTGTTAACCTAATTTTGTACAGAAGAATGCCTGGTTGCACTTTTTCTTTTTATTTGCAAGAATAATGAGATTGGGATCACAAGTGCGACAGCGAGTTGATATGTTCAGTTATACTAAGAAAAAGTTTGCCTCCCTCTTTAAGGATAAGGTCTCCATGCATTATAATGTGTGCTTGAGCCAGTTGACCTTAACCTGGCAAGTGCATAAGACCAGAATACAACCATAATGTATGTAAACATCAAATGCGAACTGACATTACCAAGGGGCTTGATAACATTTTTCATGATGCCACCCTTGCAAGTTGAATTGGTGGGAAAATTTTCTTCTGGGTTCATGGTCAAAGTACTGACCTCATCACTTTTGATTTATAAATTATCAGAGTATGAGGGCTAAATAGGGGGCACTGCTTAAACTCTATGCTTCAAATAGTATCTAAAATTGTCAACTCTATTGGGCAATTAAGGGCTAAAATGCTTGTTGGGAGGGAGAGACACACACCAGAGGAGATAGAAAGAAATTTACATTGTGAGTTAACTTCCAGTGAGAGATTTTCTTCCCAATTTCATTCCGTTCCTCTCTTTCCAGCTTACATGAATTCAAATTCAGGTGTAGGTTGACCAAGGAATAAACCACAGTGACAGGAACTCTTTGGCAAAAACATAAATATCGTCATAGTTGTGCAGTTTCATAAAAAGGATGATGCAGTCCATTGAGCTCCACACGGATGCCTTAAGAAACAGTTCAATCCACCCTAATATTGCTCAATATTCAAATCCATGAAAACAACACCAGCTGCAGCAAAATTGGACCTGAATTAAGCATAAGTTCGCATACAGAATAGTGCAATTAATATTTGTAACCTAGAAACCAATCCAGAGACTAATTCAAATCAAGAATCCTCTAGACTTGAATCCTAAAGTATCACTTGCAGAGTGTATTTTCTTTTACAAACTCAATGAAAATTACCACTGTGTTTTTTTTCTCTGTATGTGGCCCTTGGCCCCGAGGACACATCCATAGTTCAAAGAGGTCCTATTATATGCATTAAGGTTTCTAAAATTTATTCAAAAAAAACACGAAGTGAAGTATATATGCATTAATGTTTCTAAAATTTATTCAAAAAAAACACGAAGTGAAGTAAACAGAGCAGACTACTTACAAATAAAGATGCACAAGCTTCCAAATCAATAGAGGCCTAACATCCTAAGTTCTGTGACATGGCTTGGGTCAAGTTCAGGCACATTCTTACTATCTCGGTCTTGTACAATATATTCCTGACAATGTCATCCAAAAAAAGGAGAGTCCATCAATAGAAGTAACATAGTTACTACTCTAAGCGAAGATTATGAACCTCAGTCTCAAGAGGAAAGTAAAGCAAAAAGAACATAGTAATATCGTCTTTCAAGAAATCAAAGATATATAATAATGTTAATTCAAACAAAAATGAATATTTTGGGCCTCCATTTACACATGTAAAGTTACACTATAGCAAAATTAATCAACACTACATCCAAAAGAGAGAAAGTTGAGACTCAAAGGAAGTTGATTATACTAATGAGTATAAAGAACATTCCGAAACCTAGCAGCCAGAGAAGAAGGCTCTGGCCTGATGGAAACACAATTCAATACTTAGGTTAAACACAACCTTCAATCTCAAGTTCACTTGCTAGCTTCTCACCAAAGTGTTATGCAACACATTTCACCCTAGGATATTTTCATATTATCTTATTTCAAATCAACTTCATTATAAATCTAAGAAAAATGTCAATAACAAGAACAACAAAATAAAGAAATAAATAGATAAATAAAAAAATAAAATATACCAGACCTTAGTCAGTTCTTGTTTTGCAAGAACATGATAGTGCCGTTCGTTGATCCGTTGTCCACATATTATGGCAATAAAAAAACCATACAACAAACCAACCAAGACAATAGCCAAAACTACAAAATTAAACAAGATTGAGAGCATTAAACTTGTGTTCCAACTTATAACGCGAGGCATTAAGAGAAAGAAAGTCGTACATTCTTTTAATTATCTACTAGGACAAACACAGTAGACATGCCAAAGCAAGAAAGATTAAGGCATTGCATAACAAATCACCAGAATATTAAACTAAGACCTGATAAGTTGAGTTTAACACGTCAGACCACAAGAAGGCCACCAGACTCATACAACCAGTATCATGATGGTATACATACATGTTAAGTATTAATGGATGACAAAGACTACCAACAATTCTAGTATTCACAAAGTCCGAACCAAATCCATAGTCCATACTAAATTCTATAGTCTTCCTTGGGCCACTCATTTCAAGTCCAGCAAAATATTTCATGAATCCCTGCTATAAATGCCGAGGAATATGTGATTTTGACTCTGTTGCCATCTCAGAAGATAAGTCTTATTAAAAGTTAGGAAATATCTTCTATAAATTACTTGCTAGTGACAAAATGATTAGAAATTGCAAAGAACTCAGTATTCAAACATAACAACTGAAATAATTAAAAACACAAAATGTCACAGGGACAGCAATGGAAAGGCTTAATCAAGATCCCACATTGTCCTTCTGAATGTAGTGCTGAATTCTCTGTTGATCCTACTAGTGCACTGAGATCGCCACAGGTGAACAAAATAATGTATCCCACCTAAATATGGACGAATTACTCTAGCCAGTTGACAGTTGCTATTGAAACTTATTTACAAGCAGGGCCAATGTTTTAAGGACATAGAGTACATCTAGTCCCTCCCTCTGTGCCTACACATGATTACCAAGCAATAAGCATCCACAATGCATTCAATCAATGGCTATGGCATTATGCCTTTATTACGTTAAGGGCAACACTATTCCAGCATCAAGTTGCAAGAAGCCAGCCAACTGGGTATTACATTTGACCATAGTTCACTCAAAAGCCACTGGAAATCCAAGAAGAGAGCACTTTAGAAATGGAACAGAATTCAAAAACAACAAAAGAAATCTTACTCACTAAACAATGGTGATACTTTTGGTCCACCAAAAATCCATAACTTCTAGGTTTCCGTATATGGACGCCTATGTGCATTTTCTGTGCGGAAAGCACTTACATCTGTGCATTTGTGCAAGGGTTGACAAGAAAGAAAATGACACAATAAATACAAGGCATTCAAAACCCATGTAACTGTGCAAGTCTTTGTCCATGCATATATGTTTTCATATTTATATGTGAGAGAGAGAGAGCAAAGTGTGGAGGGAAATAATACCAGCCATCGTGTAAAAACCATATGGATGTTCTTCATAACCAAACATTTCTCTGAGTTCGTCCCCATAAAACTTGTATACCAGCACCCCCAGGAATGCCACAACCTGTTTCAAGTACGGCTTACATTGACCACCAACTTTAACAAGGAAATATGATATAGATAAAAAGTTATGGTCAAAATCTTGTAGATAACTTTTCAGCAAATAGCACAACCTAGCATCATTTGTCAATAAGATGAAAAGTTCTTCCATGAGAAACAACCTTAGTATGAGAAATCATGTTACACATAATTTCACTTTATATGTTAAATGGAAGAACTGTACAAAATCGATATGAGGTTTCTAAGCATATATCTAGATTCTCCAGAAAAATTCAACATTCATGTTGAGCACCAAAAAGAAAAAAAGGGGGAATCATGTCCAGGTTTTTGCCTTTCATGATAATACATAATGCATTCCACCCACCCTTAGTTTTGATTAAAGCTTGGCCTAAATGCAAAATTCAATAATATTTTCCCAAAAAAATTCATTCAGAAGTTGCTGCACCTTACATTTCTAGTTTCCTACTTATCCCATAATTATGAATCAATTAGCTACACTCAGAAACACACAGATGATTTAATGCATGTTCAAAAACATTGTAAAGATGCTTCCCTTTAATTGTATATGTGCTCTCCCCTTTCCCCAACCTACAGAGAGAGATATTATGCAGGATCACAATCAGAAATCTTGTCAATCATAATGGAAACTTCTTTTCCATTAGTCAAATTGATAACACATATGGACAGCCAATTAAGTCAACCAAGATCAGAATCTAGCAGGTGGATTAAATTTCTAGCACTACTGCTCAAAATGCAAACCATATGAATAATAATTTATCCATTCAACATTTCAAACAGAAAGCATTACGTATAACGTCAGCAAATAGCTAGAATGCATCAACTGTGAGCAACATCTAGACATTAGGGTTAAACTGATAAGATAACACAGAATAGTTTATTGTCATACCAGCTGAACAATTACAAAAATGAAGGCATGGTCCCTAGCAACTAGGAATTGGAATTTCATTCTCAGCCACCAGCGATCAGGTGGGACATTTGCACGTAATATGAACACTGCCCTGCACTCTGTACAATGTGCAAAAGCAAAGCCCTCCTGAAACAGTAAGCAGACAGACAAGGCAGATTCAGTCCATCCAATACAAGAAACAAATTTATTTTGTCAGTGCAATAATCTGTAAGTATCGCAGACAGAAAATCAGAAGGACCAAAATAATTTACTCAAATCTTGTCATTCTGAAAGAGAATACTTTGAAACATCAATATGCTGAGTCGAGCAAAAGAGATGTCACTAAGATTGACCTTTGTCGATCGCCAGTTATCAAGACATGATCTATGAACATATTTCTGAGTGCCTTTGCAGTGGCAAGGTGCAATCAAGTCTTCTCCTGAAAACAAATAACATGGTCTCATTAGTAAGACTAGAAAAGTATGATATAATTTGTAAACGTACGAAGGGGGTGCCAACCATGCACAGAAAATCATTGACACCAACATTAGTAGGACTAGAAAAACACAGTTTAATGGTTTTAGCTATGCAAATACCAGTTCAGCTTTCTCAACACCAAAGACGCAAGAAGTTCACCATCTCCAATGGTAGGACTAGAAAACACAGTTAAATGGTTTTAGCTATGCAAATACCAGTTCAGCTTTCTCAACACCAAAGACACAAAAAGTCCACCATCTCCAATGGTGGCAGGAAAACCCATGAACAAATAAAAGATACCAAAAATGATGGGTAATTTGTAACCTCCAACGTCAAGGCATATACGACACTGTGGTTGGTCCACACTCACTAGATGGCAAGTTTCATTAGCATTAAGAGTTTGTAAGTCATCTCTAGCTGCAATGCATTCGCTGCCAATAGCTGTAATTTCACTTGAAGATGTAGATTCCTCGGATCTCCTTGAAATCTCAGATGAACATAGAATGGGTTCCCTTTCTGAAATATCTTCTTTCTGACTATCATTTGACACTAATTGCATTGCGAACACTGTTGAATCTGGATTAACATGTGAGAGTTATCACCAACACTATATTTCTTAGCAAACATATCAAATGAAACAAAGGAACCTGCAAATAAGGAAAATTAAATATCAAGACGTAATTAGAAGGGAATGCCTAACACCCGAGCTATATAAAGACTGAAGAGGAAGAAACTAGCATTTCAAGTGGCTCTAAAAACATTTATTATCTATACATGCAACTCCAAAACCATGCAAATTGCACTCAAGCTCAATATGTTCTCATGCAAGAAATAAATTATCAACAGTGATAGAGATATCTAGGTTTCAGTAAAAGAAAAACAAAACAAAGATAACAGTATCAAGTTCATAAAGTACATAATTCAGTTTTGAGCATGAAACATGCAAGCTAAAATGCAAGTATCAGTCACGACAATAATGAATAACTGCAATTAAAGAAATGTTAGCATAACATACCAAATATCATAGCTCCAAGTCCTTTTAGCTGTCATATTAGGTTGATTACATGATTTTTAAAATAGTAGCACAGAGTTTGTTTAAGGCCGCAGGTTTGTTTCATAAACATACAAAATGATCTATCAAACAGAAGACCACATAAAACTAAAATTTGGGAGCAATGAAGCATACAAAATGTGCTATTGCAGGTAAATCACAGTATTACCAATCTTGCAATTGCTACAAATATGACTAACCATGAATTGATGGTTGCACCAAGAAGCCTGTAAACTATGATATCATTGTTAATCATGACCTGATTATTTCCAGTTCACGTAACAAGAGCACAGTGTGTTATATACACCAAGACAAGGATAGATCAACAGATTATGCAGAGCTTATTGAGCTAGTTCTTTTTCTTTTTGGATAACTGGGAAGCCGCCTAAGAGCCACTTAGTGTACCCACTCTCTTCCTTGAAAACCGTAGAGAGATACCTTGGTTCCACAAGATCCACTCCATAAATGAAACGAGTATAATCCCCAATGCAGATGAACCCAAGACATCTGAGTGGAATAACTCATCCCATATTCACCTAAGACCACTAAGGCAATCCCATGAGGGCTTGGTAAACTAGTTTTAAATGACAGTATTATATTCTTTTCATGAAATTTTAATCTATCAATATGGATGCCTACTTTTATAGTTCTTGTGTCTTAAAGAACTATTATAGTCTGGAATCTAAGTTCAAATTGATTTACATTTCATATCAGTTAACCACACTCACCCAAACCAGTCATAGGGAAAATTGCACCCCATTCAACAAAATTCAAACAACATAAGAAAGCAACATCTAATAACTTTTGTCACTGCTAAGATACCAGCAGTTAAACCATGGAACCTACCACTCCCTAGGCTTTGAGTCATGACCAAACAAAATGGAAGAAGATTAATAATTGAAAAGAAGTAAATTAAAACTTAAATAAATTCAAAAATGATGTCTCATTATTTCTTTGATTCTATCAAGTTTTGCAAATCTTAGCAAACACAAAAAGTAAAAGCACCGCAACTTGGAGCAAAATCCTCAGACAACCTAAAACAAAGTTCCTATTTTGCATCTAAATCACTATACACCATTGTCTAATAGGAAAATGGCATTTTTAAATGATTTGAATCAGCATTTCACACGCATTAACAACAAGAGATTATCAAAAAATTGCCAGAGTCCCCTCCTCATGAAGTCCAATTACTCTACTGATAATAAAATTATCTGCCAATCTGGATGTATAAGCTAACTGACTAAAGTTCATGAGAAGTTGAGTGTACATCAAATATGCATGGACTGCCAAATCAGCAAAACCTTTTTGAATGGCATGAAGAGTTTCAAGAAATACAAATTACACTGACTGATCTTCTTCCAGATATATGTACAAGGATATTCAAGCCCTCAAGAAGAAGATATAAAATTTAGTCTTTAGCAATAAATACACATCCATAGACGCATAGTAAAAATATAGTCTTTTTCTAGCAGTAGCACCATTTATCTCATCAAAGATTTATAAAACTTACAATTATCAGAAACAAACTGAGGAATACATATGCATTTACATAAGCATAGGAATTAAGGAAAATGTCAAATAAATGAATAACCGAAATTACCAATACAAAGTAATATTACCATGAGGAGAAAAATGTATAGAACTTATCAGATCAACATAAATGATAAAACTATGTGTATATACATCCACGTTGAGGTGAGAATAAATTATATCTCTCATCCTGGCAGGTCAGGGGTGCTCCAGTTCAGACATTTAGATGATAGATGACTCGAAATTATAGAAATCCGAACCCTTCCCAAATAAACAAGAGCCAGGGTGACACATCATTCAGGTCCAAACTTTTCAAGCAAAATTAACAGTTACATAAAGAACATGATAATTTGTAAGATCTCTACATATATAAACAAATACAAATATGTACAAACGTAACACGAACATACATCTCCAAGTATCAGCAGCAATTCAATGATTTCAAGACAAGAAAGATCAAGAACTGAAGTACAAAATTAGGACATCAAGGGTAAAACTATCAACGGCTTACCTCACATTCAGCAATTCTTGTGCTTTCGGGGCAGTCAAGCATCATTCACATTGCCTACTGAATAAATGGACCAAGTTATAGCAAATTCGATCAATTTCTAGGGACCGGACATTGAGGTTAATCAAGAGCTCCCAGAGAGAGAGAGAGAGAGAGAGAGAAGACACAGAGTTTCGGATAAAGAAACAGAGGAGACGAACCCGAACCCAGGTACAGACCAAAGAATAATTTGCTGACTGATCGGTTAATCCATAAGAAAAGAAATAGACCGGCTATTATTGGCTGTGCCACAACTTAAGAACAATTAACTTCCCTAAATTGACCTTCAACTGACCCTCGATTTCACAATGGCTCAAAGTAAGAACTGGTTTTATAAGTTGAAGATATTAATGTCATGAATTATTTTATCATAAATAAATAAAAATTATTTTAAAATCAAAATTAATAAATAATTAACATAAAATGAAATTAAAAAAACGTGCATTATTTACATTTTTATAATTTTTTTATTAAATTTAAAGTTTTAATATTTTTTTCAAAAGCAAAAAGAAGCACTTTAATGTGATAAGACAAACTCAATTGCCTCGTAATCTATTTGAATTTTTACACTATAACTTAAATTTTATAACTTTTATTGAGTAATGTAAATAATTAAATTTTTTATATTTCTGTATTAAAAAGTAATTTATATAAAAACTCTTAATTTGAGATATGCTAAATATTATTTTTAATTTTTTTAAAAAATATTTAAATAATAAATTTTGTATAATAAATTTCAACTTAATATTTATAGCAAACAAAAAAATTTCAAAACTTATAATCACAAAAAATATTAAAATTTCTTGTGTACTCGAATTTTTTAAATTTTTAATATTTATTTTAAAAATATTTTTTAAAAAGAAAATATTTAATTTAAATAATATATTTAAAAATTAAAAACAATAATTAATTTAGACCAAATTAATATTTTTGATATAAAAACAATAATATTTATTTAATATTTACAATTATATATTTTAGTTAGTTTTTATGTGATATTTCATTATTTTTATTCTAAAGAGAATTAATGTTTCATTCACAATAATAATCATTTAACTAGAAAAAAAAAAGAGTTAGAGATTTTTCTTATTCTAAATTTCAGTAATATGAATAACTGAAATGATTTTGAGAAATTTAATTCATAATATCAACGCTTAAATGAGGGTTTAAAGTTAAAATCATAATTATTTATCTCGATGACGTCATCTCTGTCTCCCTCACAAGCAAGATCAAGATCTCCACTGTCGGCGGGAGAGAAAGGCTGGAGTTAGGGACCTAGCTTGCATTTCCACTCTGTGAACTCCAAATCTCTGTCCTCTCTCTAAACGCATGCGCGTGCATCTGTTCGTTATACGTAGAAGAGATCGATATGAGTGATTGAGGAGCTGAGAGAAACAAAGAAAGATAAGGAGATGGTGAGGCAAGCAGGGAAGCAGACATGGGGGAGTTTGGTGGTGATGATGTCCATGGGGCTCTTAGGGATTGGACTCTTCGCTGATTTTATGTGGGCATCTTCTCCTCGCTTTGCTTCTTCCCTCTACTGGACACGGGATACTTCCAAATCCACCACCAACACCTTAATTCGGCCCCAAAAACCTCAAATCAAACCGCAGCATAATGATAATGTAAGTTTCCTTTTTTTTTTTTTTTATGGCCCTTTGGTCACATTGTTAGCTGTGTGCAATTATATGATGTGCTTGTTGGTAACTGTACTATTTCTTGTCTCCTAATTGATCAATTGATTGCATCCAGTTGTGTTCTTGATAAGCTTCAAGCCAGCATCTTCTTTACTTTTACTTGCGCCCCTAATAGCTGGCAATAAAACTCAGCATGGAAAACTGAGCCTTGTTCTCCGCTTTGGTGGTTCAAACACTTCCTGTCACCAACCAAGTTCTTTAGATGATAAGGAAGCCATTCGATTTTATGCCACAAGGCTTGATTGTTTATGCTAATGTTTCTATGTGTATGATCTTAGGGTAAAAGTCCTTAGTGTTGGGAAGGAAGTTCCTTTTGCTTCTTTAATCTGGCAGTTCATGACCATTCTCCATTTCTTGTAGGGAGAAACTAGTAAAGATAAGGAGGAGGACCCTGTTCCTGAGAGGGTCTTGTCAGCAACCTATGCTGATTTGCCTGCACCAGAACTGAAATGGGAGAAGATGTCATCTGCCCCTGTTCCTCGATTAGATGGGGCTGCAATACAGATTAAGAATCTTCTATATGTATTTGCTGGATATGGCACCATTGATTATGTGAGAACCTGTTCTTTCTTTTGTGTCCTCCGCATGCTATTGTTGAATCAATATCTGAAACTTTACTCATTGCTTTAGTGTCTTCCCTTTTCCTTTAAATGATAATTATATATATATATATATATATATATATATAGGGTTAATAGAATTAAAGCTCTCATTAATTTGTCTGTTGTCCATTTCCTATTCATAGGTGCATTCACATGTTGATATATACAATTTTACGGATAATACTTGGGGAGGAAGATTTGTTATGCCAAAAGAAATGGCACATTCGCATTTGGGAATGGCAACAGATGGGAAGTACATTTATATAGTCAACGGACAATATGGTCCACAATGCAGAGGACCTACAGCTCACACATTTGTCCTTGACACTAAAACTAAGACATGGCGAGACATGCCTCCTTTGCCGGTTCCTAGGTGTGTATGGATATAAATTACGCATGATATTGAGTACATGCCTGTTTCCTCATTCAAATGTTGGTGTCTATTTCTTTACAAGGCCATCTGTTTTGAGTACAAGGAAAAGACAATGTTAGATACTTAATTCTGCTGTCCTGTTTTCATGGTTTGCTGAAGAACATAACAGAACTAGGGGGGTGCCCATACTAATTTGTTTTGATTTTCTTGTAAGCATAATGCATCTGAGTGGGGTTTCCTAGTGGTGCCTTTCTTTCTTTAGCTTATTGGTTTCTTCCAAGTGTTCATGTTGCCTCTCATGTATATGTTATGTGGAGACTCCAATTTATAATCATGTGCTTAGTAGGTTTCTAATCATATGCTTAGATTGTCACATTCCTTATTGGCATTGACTATCATAATCTGCTCTAGCTCTGTTAATTATGAAATCTGTTTTGGATTGGTTCTTGATTGATAGCATGATTGTGATTGTCCAGGTTGCAAATAAGGCACAGCTTATATTTCTTAGACTATAGACTGACAGTTTTCATTAGTGGCTATGCCAATTAATTGTCCAAATTGATTTATATCCATTACCTTTTCTCCAATTCATACATCAAGCAAAATACTTAACATGATACTTTCTAGGTACGCACCTGCAACTCAACTTTGGAGAGGGAGACTCCATGTCATGGGTGGCAGTAAGGAGAATCGACATACACCTGGACTAGAGCATTGGAGTATTGCAGTGAAGGATGGCAAGGCAATCGAAAAGGAGTGGAGAAATGAAATACCCATTCCACGCGGTGGACCTCACAGGTTTGTGGAACATACTATGTTATTAACAAATTGGATGATTTAGACTACAGGAATGCTGTTATTATCTTGGGATAAATATGACAAGCATCTAGCACAGAGATGTCACCTCGTTTTTTTTCAATGTAGGGCCTGTGTTGTGGTTAATGATCGGCTTTTTGTTATTGGTGGCCAGGAAGGTGATTTCATGGCCAAACCTGGATCACCTATCTTCAAGTGCTCCCGTAGGAAGGAGGTCAGTCTATTAGCTTTTAACATAATTGGTTTTATTGGATTGGATTTTGTATTTGTGTTGCCCTCCTTATCATCATAAACAGTATGGGGTTATTTTATCGATACAAATGTTACCTTATATAAATAAACAGAAATCAGGATATGGTATGTTGCCTTATATATAAATGAACAGAAACCAAGACGTGGTACGATGCTTTTTGATTTGTCAACTATGCTTTTGCTTGGTGCTCTAAACAAGTTTCTTCTATTGTCAAAGTTTATGTATTAACCTATTTACTGGCAGATGAAGTGGCACAGTGATACTACTGTAATCTGTATAAATCTTTTTCCTACTTGTTTGCGTTTGATCTCTGTCGAAGCTTTAAATTCGACTCAAGTCAGCTGAACTAAGTCTTTCCTTACCTAACTAGGATCAGCTACATGAATCCTTTGATGTCATTCTGCTCTGGTTAGGGCTATTACATCTAGAAGATTGTTGAAGGGCAACCTTTTTTTTTTTTTTGCTGAGTCTCCAACCAAGATTGCTTCGGTCTTCCCCTATTCTTTTGATATCGCCTTCCTCCATCAAATATCTCCTTACCCAGTGCACCACTGGATCTTCATCCATCATGGGAACGCTCCTTAATCTTGTTTGATAATTTTCTATTCTATTTGTGTTAAACTTTTTTTTTTCTAGTTATACTGTATCACCATTTGTGCAAAGTAGCTTTTTAGTATCAGCCACACATTTTATGGATGTGCATTCTTGCCACCCAAGACTCCATGTTATAATAATAGCTGGCCTTAAATTCAAAATGCTTTTTTAGAGTAACTGCTCTCCTTCTTTTACCTTTGGTTCCCATAATCTTGTTGTATGGCTCATCATCTTCACACGTTTGTAGTTGGCACAGTGTTGAGTATCCCCTTTGTTCTTACTGATGGATCAAATAGCTCTAAACTTTAAACTACACTACTATTCTGCTCACCTCATTACGCCTTCTCTGATAATTTTCTTGTTTGAAAAACAAAACCATTTCAGGTTGTTTATGGTGACGTTTACATGCTGGATGATGAAATGAAGTGGAAAGTTCTACCTTCTATGCCAAAGCCAGATTCTCATATTGAATTTGCTTGGAAGATTGTCAACAATTCTATAGTGGTCGTTGGAGGCACAACAGAGACTCATCCAGTAACCAAAAAGATGGTTCTGGTTGGAGAGGTCTTCCAATTCAACTTACATACTCTGGTACTGACTTCTGATCTTCTTCTTACTTGAAGACACAAATTATGAAAAAACTTAGTATGCATTCCTGTATGGAAACATAGCGTGCACCTGTCCAGTGATACGATGATATGCATTCATTCAAATGTCTATAAATACAAAATCGTGCACATACCTTTGTTCAGATTACTATTATTAATGAGATCTTTGCTCGGTAAACCAAACAATTGGCTTATTTGTAAGATACTTGTGTTTTAAATTAAACAATGTTTTACTGCAGTTGATTATTTCAGATTCTATAATTCTGTTTGTGATTCTTCTTTTGGTGATGGTCTTGATTTTTTGGAGCTGCATTTATATGTCAATGGTGAATGTTTGCAGAAGTGGTCAGTGATCGGAAAACTTCCATACCGTGTGAAAACAACACTGGTCGGATTTTGGGAGGGATGGTTGTACTTCACATCAGGGCAACGAGACAAAGGACCAGAGGATCCTTCTCCAAGGAAGGTCATTGGGGAAATGTGGAGAACCAAATTGAAATTGAACCCGTGACTCCCATTTGGCTTATTCATTTGGCCAGATACTTTCTGCCAATCTAACCTACTGCACCTTGTAATGAAATGAAATCTTTTTTGTTGGATATCATTTTACCACATTTATGGCTTAGTCACCTATATTCTTTTCCATTAAATTGTTGTAAAGGGGTCTAGGGAATAGAAAATCCCCCACTTGACCTGCAGTTTTGTGTTACATTCAGTGTATCTATTTGAAAGAGATTGATCTTGTAAAACTTGGCTTCCCTTAGAAAGTTTCGTCATTACCCTAACTCTTCTTGCTTCTAAAACCAAAACTGCCTCTTGTTGTTCATAACAATAATTTCGAAGGACGGAGGATAAACATAAGGGGCATGCTATTATTGACATTGGTGTTCACAAGATGCAAAAGTTACTGTACATGAGCATACCATTAACACATACTCACACCACCTCTGCAACTATTTTACCTACTACAACTGAAGCACAAGCTCAACTAGAAAGAGTTCCCCATCAAATCTAAGCCCAGATGATTCTGCAGGCTGAACTAAGCCATCCACCATCCCACCAAATACATACAAATGACATCCTGAATCATCGACACAGGCTCTATGGAACGATCTGCGGTTAGGTTTATAACCTTTTTCCTTTAGCCGCTTCCACAGAGTTGCCAGTAATCCCTTCAGTTCCAATCTGGTTGGCAGCACACTAATGGAAGGCACGGCATTAACATCTAAGACCCAAAAGTCATCTTTCCGGTGCCTATATGAGTCTTCCCCTCCGTAAATTAGTACCTTGCCTCCCAAGATAAGTGTAGCTGAGTGACCAACCCTTGGTAAGGAAGCTGCTCCAGGTATGTTGCATAAGTCATAGATTATCTGCATCCATCTTGGATGACCGTCATTCATATCCAAGAGCCATATGTCATTGAGCACGTCATAACCCATACCTCTCCCTCCGAATAAAACTGTTCGGGCTCCACCGATGCATGTCAAAGTGTGCCCTGAACGTGCTGGAGGTGAAGGACGAGTCACTACCGCATGCCATGTTCCGGAACAAAGATTTTCGGAGAGTTCTAAAACCCAAGTATCATCTAGTCTAACACCATTCAGCCCAATCCCTCCGTGGATTACCATCTTCCTGTTGTCAACGCAAGATGCAGCATGTGCACCACGTGGAGATGGAGCGGTGGAGCTGATATCAAGCAGCCTCCATGACAATGTGATGCCATGGTTCTCATGGCATGTTACTTGACCCACCCATGTATCATTCTGGCGGCATCCTCGGTCGTTGATTCCCCCAAACATAACGAGATAATTGTCAATGACAATACATGTATGCCCGAATCTCCCACTTGGAATGCCTGAATTAACTTTCTGCCACTTCAACATCCTCCGAAAATCATTGCCAATGTATGCTATCCATGTGTCATCAAGATGACGACCTAAAATGAAGCAAAACAGACTCAAACAGAAGTGATTTAAAAGTTCAGCTTATTAATCAGGAAACAGAATAAACAATTGATAAGATGTTAATCTTCTCTAATGATTTTTTCATATACTGGGTAGAACAAACTATTAATCTCTTGTTTATGGCCCTAATTGCTAAGAATGCCAAAATGTTTCTACTGAATCCTCAAACTGTGTAAGACATTCAAATCTTTAGTAATGTCTTCTGAAACCAAGTGCATAGAAGAAGGCCTTATTTCTTCACACTCAGAGGAGTCTTTTGAAGAAACACCTCTGCTATTGATGGCAACTTATCCAATTATTGGCGGACAATATATTTCTTTCATCATTCATGGATAAACAAATCCAATGAGAACCTGTATAAAGATAGTTCAAGCATCTGCCACCTCAATTAACATGTAGAACTCAGCAGACAAACACACACATATGTAAAAGATATCAAGGAAAGAAAGGGAAGGAAGAGGGAAGAAAAAGCGAAAAGCTATTCATTCTTTCAAGAAGACCAATTGAGCCCACTATCTATCATGCTTTTGTGTTGTAAACATGACTTGATGGATATCTATCAGACATTTGACCAAAGTTGATTGGGTACAAAACCCAACAAGTTTTGCAGAGAACCAGTCCAAGCTTTAAACTCTAGATGATCACTGGATAGTGGTTAATATTTCTTCAAGTTTATAGCTGTTAAAGGATGATAACCACTGTTACACATGATGGTATGTAACTTTTTAGGAGGGTGATTAAGCTAGTCAACTCTATAGATCAGACTTTGTTGCCAGAACCAACGAAGAAATTCCTCCTCTCAATCCTACTTTTTCTTGCTTAACTCAAACTTCTCCTTGTCTACACTCATGCACTTTTCTCACTATCCATTTGATTCATTCTAGTTCAAAGAATGGACTTAGGAAAACAGGCTTAACTATCCTTTGGGTTACAAATTGGTTCCTAGGGACGGAACTTCCGGGAAGTCCATTAACTATTCTTAAGAAAGGTTACTATAGATGGCTTTCACTCTACATTTATTTTGCATATATTTCCTCCACATTCTTATATTTTTTCTACGACAAAAGGCCTTCTTTCCTACTATAAAAGCCTCAATCTCTTCATGGAAGATGACCATCTATGCCAATAAAGTTGAGACATGCTACCATCAAGAAACCCATGGCATCAAAAGCAAGACATCCTGACACCAGCAGTTATAGCTTTCAAAGTAGAGGATTGAGTTTTTACCAAAAGAAAAAGATTATTTTTCATGTTTATTTTATGTCCTTATTTCCAATACCAAGGTAGATAGCCAACAAATTAAAATTAATACAGAGAAATTTTTTGTGGGACAGCATGGGGACTGCTGGACTGCTATAAGTATCATTTAGGGAGATGGAAGGTGGTCACGCAACCCTTAACTAGGGTGAGTTAGGGATCAAAGATCAGGCCTCCTTAAACAAGGCTTTATTGGGGGCAATGGAGGTATATGGTAGAAAAGGAGGGGCTGTGGAGAAGGATAGTGAAAGAAAAATATAGTGAGTTGAAGGGATGCTGGATGACAAAAATTGGCAGGGAGAAGCACGGAGTGAGCATATGGAAGGCTATTAGAAAAGGGTTGGAGGAGCTAAAGAACTAGATTGATTTCAAGGTGGGAAGAGGAAACACTGTCAAAGTTCGGCATGATAGATGGAGTGGGGATACATCCTTGAGGGAAGCTTTCCCAGCTGTCTATTTGTTAGCCAGCAACAAAGAAGCATGGGTTAATGAATGCAGGGAGGTGAGGACGTGGGGAGGTTCATGGTTAGTTCAGCTTTGAAGGAATACTCAAGATTGGGAGGTAGACCAGATAGCAGAATCATATGCAAGACTGGAATTTACCAGAACGGAAGACACTCTTGAAGATATGTTAGCATGGAATCCAGGCAAAGAGGGATAAAGACAAAATTCTCTGCAAAGTATATTTTACGGGGCTAAACAGAAGGGAAGATATGGTACAATTTCACTGGAATCGGATCTGGAAAGTAAACGTTCCACCTAAAGTCGCCTTCTTCACTTGGGAGGCAGTGCATGGGAAAGTCCTGACAATTGACAACCTCAAAAGAATGGAAAAATTTTTGGTTAACCAATGTTATTTGTGCAAAGAGGAGGAAGAATCAGTATATCATCTTTTATTAGGCTGCAAGTGGACTGGCCAGCTTTGGGGGGGAGCACTGAGGTTGCTGCTAAGATTATACTGGGTTACTGCAGAAGCTCAAGGGGAGGAATTGATGGCATGGTGAGAACATAATCTAGGTAAAGAGAAGAGTAGACTGATAAACATGATTCCACTGATTTTTTTTATTTTTTTTTGGATAATATGGCATGAAAGGCTTTTGATAACAGTGAAACACCGGTAGTTGCAATCACATAATCATGAGTCAGGGCATTAAAAATCCGGGATTCGGATAATTATTATGTAAAAGAGGAGAACCTTGTTGAGTTCATAGAACCACTAACCCCTTAGTACTAACTACAAATGTAATGGGTAGCACCTCTTTAGTGACCTGTAAATAATACTTACAATTTGTTTCTGCTCAAAAAAAAAAAAAAAGATTCTTTTTTCATGGGAATATGTTCAATTAGTTTGCAAACCATTCAACAAATGCAGCCATTTCCAGGTCCATTCAACTTATAAGCTAATTTGGAGTCATGTCCCTCAAAGTAAGATCAAAAGGGGGAAACAAATAGTTCAACAGTAAGAACTAGTTGAAGTGCCAGGTTTCAGAGGTTTCTTAATCATATCACCAATTACTATAGCGACCTTCTATTTGAAAACTAGGATTGATGCTTTTATCTTGTGATGGTATTTTTCACCAATTATGATAATTATAGTGTAAGGATTTAACCCTACCCACTTCCTGTCAGCATCTGTGGAGAAGACCCAGGTCTATAAAGCCTTCGTAACACTTTTAAGGTAAGAGGAATTATCACTACAGTGAATAGGAACTAGTGTTCTTTTGAGGAGAGATGTGGCTACCAATTGGGTTACAACTTTTTGCTGATTTATCAAATGACCTTAAGGAGAGAGAACTACTGATCATGAAATTTATCACAGCTAAAGAAAGCTGTGCTGATTACTCAGTACACCGAGTTGCTCTCTATGATCTATTTCAGTATCTTTCTAATATTACATATACTTCAATGAACTAAAGAACAAGATATAGTATCAAAGATCCAATAACATCAAGCAACTTTAAATTTGATTACAATAGTTCCCTAGTCGGACCAGTCAAGGTGCTTCAACTTTTTGAATGATATAAACGATAAAACTGAATCCAGACGAACCTTTTAGTCTGAACCATCACAGGCCAAGGTATTCTAATTAGCTAACATATTATAATATCATTTAACACATTTCTTTCTGGGTACATTAGAAGCTCAACCTAGAATCTTTATATCCTAAGCCCTTGCCACAGGGCCTCAGGCAAGATGGCAAAAGTCAAAACACTACTTTTGAAAGAAAATTTTCTAAAAATTGATGTCCACACAAGCTCATGTTAGAACCAAAACCAATGAAAGAAAGGCAACCAACAGCCGAATATCCAAAACACAATAAGTAAAATATTGATCTTAGGAACGAAGCTTTACTTTTTATTCTAAAAAAAAAAAAGGCATATATCCATAATGAATCAGGCACTGCACTTTATTAAAGGAGTGACTGACCTCCCTCAGAGCCACCACCAAACAAGACCAGACAATCAGACACAAAGTTGAGGGAGTGAGAAGCTCTGGGGCTGGGTAACATCAAGTCACTCTCTGGGTCTGACAGTTTGTAGCAAGAAACTGAATCAAGCATGTGAACTTGCTTGTACAGCCTCATCCATGGAACCTGCATCCCCTGATGATAATTGGTAGTAGACTTGAAGGCATCCACTGATGTGTGTCCCCAATCCCTCCTACAGATGGACTCCCACAGAGTATCAGAGCATGTCAATGACCTAAATCTCTTGCAGGTCATCGAAAAAGAGAGGATTGAATCTATGGGGAGCATAAGCAAGATTGTGAAGAGATGATCTGGGGCTAAGTTAA
This sequence comes from Moringa oleifera, assembly GCA_021397835.1. NCBI lineage: Eukaryota > Viridiplantae > Streptophyta > Magnoliopsida > Brassicales > Moringaceae > Moringa > Moringa oleifera. The sequence continues at coordinate 2,465,290 of JAJFZO010000863.1, forward strand.
CTATAGGCGATCCATCGCCGCTGTTGTTACTACTGGTACTGGTGCTACTCTCTGCCATGGAAAAAGAGGTTTGACTGTTCTTGGTAAGACCGTTGGTGTTTATGGCTATGGTGTCTGGGTGAGTGAGAGAGCTGTGTGGGATTGTTTTGGGTAGAGAGCAGAGAGCTCTAAAATGGACTTATTTTGGCTGGTCTGTTCATTTGGAACGAAATGGTAAAACTGAGTTGTTTTGGTGGGATCCCCTCCTCTCTCTCAAAGAATGATAGAATGGGTTCGTCTTTCTTTGGCAGCTCCTGTCACAAAAATGTAAATTCTCGATTTTGGAAGGAGAGAGAGATAGTGGCGTGCCAATCGTTTTGTCTTTGTTTGCAAAATTACCGGACCTTTAAATAGAAATGGATCGTTCTGTGCAGTTCCTTGTCATCTTCCTCCGTCTCTTCCTATTATACCACAGTAATCTAGCCTGGGAACTGCGATTATTTGCATAACTTCCCACAACTATACTTCTGATCATCCATAAGCATTTTCCTCAGTAATATATCTCCATTGTCCAGTCAACTTTCTCGGCTTCCAACCACCAAGAATATGATTGTGGAATAGACCCTTGTGACATAAAGAGAAATGCAGAGAAGCTAGTGGAAGATAATAACGGGCGAGGACAATAATGCTGCCATAGCGATCATGTTATAATGTCACTGCAGATTGGGTATGTGGAGTCTGCATGTGATATGCACTTCAGTGTCCAGATGATGACGCTGATGCAATGGAACCATCAAGTTTTCTTCTGTCATTTTCAATCTTCCATAGATGAGAATTTTAATTCATGTTGAACTCTCTAACAAGGATCAAAGTTCATGAATTAAGGTACTCTTCAAAGTTCAAACCCACTTAACCAAACCCATTGGTTTTGTTTTTCCTTCTCAGTTTTCTTAGTGAAGTGAACTCTTGCGAGAAAACAGAAAGGAATCCTAATGTAAGCATATAGCAGCGACTTGATTGGTGAGTAGCTCTTCTTTCCACATTTAAATATTGCATTTGGTTCTAACTTGAAAAGACCAAACACAAAGAAAGGGAAAGAGAAGGTTTACCTAAGACAGAGTTCCCGCCTTATTGGGAAAGCATTCCGGCGGGACAGGGAGGGAATTGTCACTGTCAGGATTAAGACATGAAAGTGGGACAATCCAACCTCTGAAACACCATGTTGCTGCACTTCCAGCCATTGGCTCTTCCATTGATGTACCCAAAATAGCTCCAATTGCCAAGTAAAACCCATTAACTTACCACTTTTGCCATATTCATCAAAATTACAAGGCCTTAGAAAGTTAAATGCCTACTCTTCCATTTCATCTTTCTTTTGTTTTTATGTTCATTGAAAGAAGTCGGTTCATTTCATATTGGGTTCAAAGTACTGTTCTGAATCCTGTTAAAGACAGCAATCTCAGAAGAAGAGACAGAAGCTCTGCTTACCCAATAGGGTAGAAATAGGCCAAAAGTGGTATGAGGCCATGCACAAGCCATGGGAGACTTATCTGCCACTTTTGAGAGGAATTGTCACTTCCAAAGATTACGTCAAGAACTGTAAAATCCAATCCTTGATCTGAGTGCAGCTCCATCTCAGCCGTTGGTCTAAAGTTATCTTCCAGACAAAGCCAAAGTGCTCCTATTAAACTCCATAATTCATCACCTTCCGGGTAATCCCCAAGTCATTGAAGAGTCAAGTGGGAAAAGTGATGCCACCCACTAGACCGTAATGTTACATCAGGCAAGCAAATGCATGCTGATAAAAGATCATATTTTGGACTTCTTCTTTCTGGCTTTTGTCTCCATTAAAATGACTTATTTGATGACCCAAATCAATGGACACTGCAACGAGAAAATCATGTTTCTCAACATTCTTACATATACTGACAGAACTGATTGATCTGTCCCCAGCACTGATCTTTAACAGTATATTTCTGCAAGTTTTTCGTTTCTTTGTAGAGCAAAAGTGAAGTCAAAAGGGAAGGAAATGAAAACACTGAGAGTTCTCAACAGAAGATGGAGAACAAGATATACCATCAGATACCACCTGTCTAGTCCCGATCTTACCCATTAATTGATTTTAATCAACCTTAATGAGGTAAAGATTTGATCCATAAGAACTTTCATCTATTCCAATTTCAGAGGGGAATCTAAATCTCTATCAAATATCAAACATCACAGCTGTTCTTGCCTGATTTTGGCTTTCCTTCGAGGTCTGAGGTCCCATATCCTCAACAAAACCTCTTGGCCAATAACATAAACATGATAAATCAAGCATCAAGAATCATGGCAACCATTACGAAGCCAGATTTGTTTCTACAACCGAGCTTCTACTAGTTCTCAAAAAGCCCTATGGCAGATAAATCTATACTAAGGTAGCCTGGCTCTTAGGCGACCTACATGCTTATGCAATTTTTATAGCTGTGCATGACTTTCTAACTCAAGTGTTTCAGGTCATTGCCCTGCTTGATCTACATGGGAGATTCAATATTTAAATAGATATTAATACATGAGGACACAAGACTTTACCACAATTATTATGTGTATAGCAGCATTTAAATAGCAGTCCACCTATAATTTTACAATGTTAAATGATAAGTTAGCAAGGAAAACTGAAAAACAAAAACATAAGTCACTTCTAGGATGTGAAAGCATATTATTTAATCTGTGCATCTCGTCAGCTAATGCTCCTCAAAGGACAAAATCGATATCAGTTATTAGCAACAATCTTACTTCTGCAGATTGTGCACTTGGCCCTTCTTTATTAATTTCCAGAGAGCAGTCTTGGCTTCTTCCAATGTTTCGATAGCATGTCCTTCTTCAAATGACAACCTCTGTATGTTGAACTGCAAAAGAGTAAGGTAAAGCATAAACATATAGGGCAAATTTGGCATGGTTCACATCGGAGGGGGAGGGAAAAGGGTACCTGTGCACCTTGACGGACCCGAATGTCAATGCCCTTGCTATCTATTGATATGAGAGCAGCATCATCTACCTCAGTTTCCACGGACATGAGCTCTTTAAGGGGCTTTGAGAAGATTGCATTAAGTTCCTAGAATGAAGAAATCCCAAATCAAGCGGAACATATAGTGAGACAGAAATCAACATGAGCTCTTTAAGGGGCTTTGAGAAGATTGCATTAAGTTCCTAGAATGAAGAAATCCCAAATCAAGCAGAATATATAGTGAGACAGAAATCGTGATTGTTAATAGAGTGAAATTCCAAATGTTGTTTTATTAATGTCGTGAAGAAACTCATATATTCTGCTCACTGAATACTAACAAACAGAATCCAGAAAGTGCACCTTCAGATTTTGCTCGCCTCCATTAACTGCAATCTTATCAGGGTGAAGAGCCTCATATTCTTGAACATCAACCCAAGCAACAGTACCAAAGCCTCCAATAAAATATATGTCACTGGCAACCATTCAACTATTTTATTACCATTCAAGCATGAAAGAGATATACTGCAACAGTCCTCTCTGAAAGATGTTACAAAATATTCAAAAAAAAAAAAAAAGAGAATTATTAAGCAACATGCCCTGCATGACAACCTAGTCGACGTATCTTTTACATTTTAATAATACTAAAGTGTCAACTTCACTGCAACTTTCCTCAACCTAACCTTTACATTGTTCCATGCATTTGCTAAATGCCATTTCCTTTATCTGGTTCTGGGTAAAAATATACAAGTTCTTTTTTCTCTGAGTTAGCAGTAGTTTGTCAAACCAGTACACCATTCTGTAAATCATCAGCGATGGATCAATTAACAGGGGCTAAGAGATGCATGCATGTGGTTCTTTAAAAAACTGATTAAGGCAGTTGAGCACAATGATAAGAGATTATCAATTTTTGCATCAGATCTCTAGCTACAACTAGCAACTGTAATCTTGAGAGGAAGCAGGAAAAATGGTTGCAAATGTTGAGTATGAGAAACAACAAAAGATATGATTTTTAGTCTGAAATATATGGAGGCTCCTACATAGCTATGGAGGTACATATGTCTTGGTCAGCCATAACAATGATGGAGGATCAAACAGACCAAGATAAATAAAAAATGGAAGCAGCATCAAACATGAAACATTGGCTTATGGTGCAAGACAAAGTGTCCTCCTCGAAAGCCAAATTGGAAACAATGACCATCACAAGAAAAAAGTGTATCCATCATCTTTTTACTACTCACTAATCCCTTTGCTTATCACACCAACGGTTCAGATTCTTTTGCTTGAGGAACATTGGCAATCGCATCAAAAAGAGAGGGTGGCCTCTGGAAAGATATACCTTTTATTTATATCACAAAAGAAAAGGTAGAAATGATTTTGAAATCCGTTTTGAAAAAGTGTATAAAAGAATTAAGAAATAAGAAGAATCAATCAGAAGCTTTAATATCATGCAAGTGTGTCTAACACATATTCTCAATGATTAAATTCCAATAATTACTGACCAGTACATTAGTTAATTTAGGCTGTTGGACTCGAGTAAAACCAGACAACTGAACAAAAGTTAAATCCACTGGTATGAGTACATAGTCTTGTTTAAAGACCACAAATATTTTAATGTTATGATCCTGCAGTGTGCACAGTCTTGTTTAATGACCAAACATATTTTTGTTATGACCCGCAGTTTTGTGCTATGTTTAATGAAAATTGGAAATTGCATCAACAAGAAGGGGACTGCATCAAAGTTCCACATAGTATAGTTCCTATAAAAGAACTGACCACCACATCAGCTCACATTAGCCAAAGTGTGTAAAATTTCAATCTCCAGAACCCCAAGGAGGTTATTTGCATACAGACACAGAAAATTTTAATACTCACACAAACAAACATTTATATATGATAATATCTACCTATGGATATTATTAAAACTTACTGATGAATGAGAGGTTAATAATCTAATGGATATTAGAAGCTTCAACTCAAGCAAAAGAATCTTAAATACAACACAAGCAAAAGTAGTACATTTAGCAATGAGAAAGCTGTAAACAAACCTTATCTTCTGCATCCTGAAATAGTAGAAATTTCCCCATTGTTGGGAAGGCCCTTGTTGATGTTTTGCTATGTACTGCTTATGTGCCCACTCCTAGAAAACCAGACATTTCAAATTTGGGGGAAAACAAAACAAAATATAATAGCAAAGCAATGAGTTGCACCAAGCAAATCCAGGCCAATCATGGAATATTTATATTCCCAAAGAACTATTTAGTAGAACCTGTCTTGGGAAACCAACTATTCAATGAGTTGCCCCAATAAGGAAAATAACCCCCCTTCGCCCATCTACCAAGAAAAAAAAAAACTACCAAATGTATCGTATTCTTTAAAGATAAGAATTTTAAAAGTCAAAGAAATTCTTTGAAACACTACAAGGTCATCCTAACGCATACCCACTACTATTAAGCAAATGGAAATAAGCACCTACCTGTTGATGTTCTGGAAGTGGGTAGACATCACCAAATATTGTTACCCTTGCATTTGATAAGCCGCTCCATCCAGGTATCTGTAAATCTCATGATGAATGAAATCCATATTTGAAGAAAGAAACTAGTTGAACTACTATATTAGAGCCAAGCAGTCAAATAATTAACCTGAACAACAAGAGTGCATCTGGGATCTGCCAACAAATTGCGCGTATGGATTGCCAAGGGTGAAAGTGAAAATATTGGATCTGGAATCCAAATAGCAGACATGAATTATATGACATCATGTCCCACTATTATATGAGAAACAAGATATAGTCGTAATCCACCCCACTACAATAGGAACTATCTTAATAAACATCTTCCAAACAACTGCCAAATTGCGAACTAAACAAAAATAAATTATTTTAATTTTGTAACAAGAAAATACATATTAAAGGCCTTATGCTTCAAATGAACCGCCAAAAGTAGCACTATGTGGATTGAATTTCCTCAAGGGGAAAACAACTCTTTCCAAATCAATCACTATTTAAAATTTCAATACTTACGCCCGGTTGAATCAGGTGCAAAATCTACCAGAGAACCAAAGGGGTACCCTTGCCGCCTGTGGTGCATTTGAGACATTACAGTGCACAGATGAGCAAATCTGGCCTTAAAACACAAAGCAAGATATGAGAAGTCAATATTAAGCATATGAAAAGAAATAAACTATCAGCATATGAAAGAAATAAACAACCTTAAAGAGGAATATGAAACACATCAAGAGATATTATAATATTTCAAATGCAAATAATGGCCTATATACCTGTTCCATCAGATTGCGGACCGCCAAGGCTGGTCGAGGTAAGCCATGAGCTGAGGTTGCACTCTGCACTCCACCAGAAATTGGAGTTCTAAAAAGCCCAGCTCTTGTTCCTGCACCAGTTCCACTCCCATGTGGAACTGCAAGAGATGACTCAACATCTATTATTTTATCTGTGTCCTTTTCATTTGTTTCATTGTGACTTGAATCACCCTTCAGAAGATAAGAATGATATTACTACTCAGCGAAATAGCAATTGATAAATCCACTAATTATCTAGACAAGAGAAAAAAGATATTCCGGGTATCACAGGGACACAAAGGTAGGCTGCACAGATATGTTTTGCTCAAGTTATACTTTTACCTTCATCAGTTCTGGTAAGAGCCTAAGTTTCACTGAAAGTTTTTAAAGAATGAGGGATCTTATTAACAGTTTTATTCACCTGAATCTTATGATGATAATGCTAATAAAAATTGTTACCATTTGTCCATTGTATCTGTCCTTAATGATTACATTAGAGAAATTGAAGAGTTAGCAATCAACTATGACGTAGCTGAATACAAATGGTTGATTGTACCATAAGATTCTGGTTCTTAAGTTCCTTCCTTCTCCTGATTAAAAATTACCCAATATTCTCTTCTAGAATACCTTTACTCTTAGCTCTACACCAGCCAAACTGCTCCTTCAGCCTTTCTCTATTAGATTATTGCCCATTCGGCGATATTGTTTTCTCAGGAGGTTGCACTTGGATTGTATCAAGAGGAGTATCCCAAGATCAGGCAAACTCCATTGTCTCGCATCAACTGATTCTCATTTGCTGACCATGCTTATGACTAGGTTTTCGTCAATCAGAAAGAAGGCCACGAAATTCGTTTTATCCTTGACGGTACAGCCACGATCTTTCGTATATACAAAAGTGCACAAACAACCATATATATACAATAATTACGAGAATAAAAGCAATACCTGGGATACTGAGACTATATCTCCAGAAACTGAACCGAACCCATTATCGCGGGGCGTGTTCTCTTCAGCTTCTCCTGATACCTCATGCGCGAGCGCCTGAACACGAAGAGCAATTGAAGGACAGCTCCCACAACAGAATTTAAAAGACCCAATTCGCTTATTTGGTGTTTTATTCAAACAAGGACGAAAAGAAAGAGAAGGTACGGGAGAATTGACAAGTTGGTGTTTTTCCGGGAAATTAGAGACGAACATTGAACTCGACAGAGATTCCATGGGAGACAGGGTGCGTGCTTGTGAAAAAGAGAGAGAGAGAGAGAGAGAGAGGGAGAGAGCTCTTATTACAGTGGCGGGGCTTCTCCGATTTTTACATAACTGGGCTTGACAGAGGCTTCAGAATTTGGGTTTTTGTCGTGTTATTGCCGGTTCACGTGATAACTCGGACCAAATCCGCCAGCGTCACTGCTTTATCAGGCATTCTCATATCGAGCCTCATCCGACAGCGTTTAGTTGGCCCTGGTCGGGTAGAGTTCTTGTTGACCTTGAACGGCAGCATTTAATTGGGCCTGAGGACCCGGCAAACTATTGGATCTACTTAACCCGTTATTATATGTAGTAAATAAATTTAAAGATTATCCAAAATCACTAATAAATATTTGATGATTTTATCCGCTCAATTGTCGGTTTTATTAACAGAGATTGTAAATGAAGAATCAGAATTAAATCATATTTATTTTTTTATTTTATGATGAGTCATCTGTTGATCATAATTATGTTGATATATGATAATTTTATAAAATATTATTTAATTTTAAAAATATAAAAATATAAAGTAAATATTATATAAAATCTCAATACTTATCTTATATTACCAATCAAATATTCATGTTTAAAAAATAAAAAATTAAACTTTAATCTATCAATTTAGTCTAAATTAAATTTTACCTTAAATAGTTATAAAAAATTAAAATATTTCTGTTCTTAAAATACTTGAAAAATAACTTAAATAAATTTTTTGCTCAATTTTAAGTTATTCCCTCAAATTTAAATAATTTTTAATTTTAAAATTATTTTAATAATTTTTCTAAAGTTTTAACCATATAATTTTATTATATAAAATGTTTAATTTAAATATTTTTAAATTTTTTGATAAAATTTAAATTAATATAAATTAATAAATTAAAATTTAATTTATTATTTTAAAATACAAAAATTTAACCGATATTAAAATTTTATAAAATCTCTACCTAAAAAAATTTATTTGTGATTTAGATTTCTATTCATTCGGAATTTTATCCAAACGGGATCATGTTGATTTGGATTACAAAATAAGTAAACACGGCAGATGAACTTCTCTGATTTATTTCAATGGTGGGACAGATCAAAGCTTAAATGAATTAAGAATAAGAAAGGGTGGAGTGGGATACCACCATACCTAACCAATAATTAAGGTGCCAAACAAGAGAATAGTAAAATTAACAATAAAATCACCAAACCTATAAGCCTTTTTGTTGTGAACATGAAGCAACAGCCTATTTGTCTGCCATGGTCATTCATTAATGTCTTCCCTAATTGTTGCACTTTTCTCTACCTATGATCACTAAAATTAGATTATATCAGATTTTACATATGCAAATATTTTTTTAGATCAAAGTTTCATAAAATTTTAATATTAACTGTATTGTGTTATCAATTAAATTTTTTATATTTAAATAGCGATAAAATAAAAATTAATTTATTAATTTAATTTAAATTAAATATTATCAAAAAATTTAAAAATTAAAGATATTTAAATTGAAGATTTTATACAATGAATTTTAACTTAAATTTTTTTATAAATATAAAAAGTTTTCAATTACAAAAATTTTTAAATTTGGTATTAAAAATATATATCTTCAAATATATAATTATGAAAATTTAAAAATCATAAACGATGGATCTTGTATTGAAAATTGTTTGAATTTGAAGTATGAACTTGAAATAAAGTAAAAATTTTATTTAAATTATTTTTGAGATATTTTAATAACAAAAATATTTTTTATTTTAAGTATCCATTTGAAATAAAATCTTTTTAGGTAAATATCATTTAAAACCCTGATCTTTACACTATTACTCCAAATAGACACTAAGTTTCAAAATGTATCAAAACTAATATCGACTTTTTAATTTTGTCCAAATTGAACCTTCCGTCTAAATTAATTAAACGACGTTTGTAAAAAATAGATTTATTGAAGGGTAAAAAGGATATTACATCAGTAAAATATATAAAGGTAAACGATAGTGTTTTTTCTATTTTGGTCTTCTCCTCGTTTTAGTCTTCTCCTCAAAAACCTAAATGGATTTATTGAAGGGCAAAAAGAACATTACATAAATAAAATATATAGAGGTAAACGACAACGTTCTTCCCATTTTGGTCTTCTCCCCAGAAACCTAAATCTCGTTTTTTTCTCTCAATTTGTCACTCAGTATCAAGAAATTTGAAGGTTTGATTGCTTACGATGTTTTTCTTATAATCCCAAAATCTTCTTTTTAGGTTTCTTGTTGTTTATGAGGTTTGTAATTTTGCCCTACTATCGCAATGACAAATTTAAAGGTTTGATAGGATGAGCCTTCGGATGAACCTTCACTCTCCATTGACAGATTTAGCTTTAATTAGTATATATATCACTAATACTCGATTTTTCAACAAGAAAATCTCGATCAATTTACAACTTTCTTTTTTTTTTCTTCTTATCTTTTTCTTCTCTCTCTTCGAACAACAGGGCTCTGTGTTTTCTCTGAAGGGAAGGAAATGAAGGATTTAACAGAAGATGATACTCTCACGGAAAAATTAATTTAAACGGCGTTTGTAATTAAGGTTCAGTTTGGACAAAATTAAAAAGTCGAGATTAATTTGGATACATTTTGAAACTTACTATCTATTTGGAGAGATAGTGTAAAGATTAAGATTTTAAATGATATTTACCCGATTTTTTTAATCAAATTAAAAAATTAAATTTTAATTTATAATATTTTGAATATAAAAATTTGATTGAAATATAAAATAGATATTAAAATTTTATGAATTTTTTTTTTAAAATTTTATCATAAAACTTTCATTTAAATTTTTGCAACTATCGAACCTTAAAAAAAAAAAAAAAAGTCAAAATCGACTTTGGTACTAGTGAGTGTTATTGGCACAATATCAAAATCATAAAATTTTTGTGTTAAAATCTATATCCCTATATGTTAAGTTTATAAGTTTTTGTAGCAATGAATAGATGTGGCCATGCATGGCATCCTGCTTTGATGATGAATTTGACAATGCAACTCATCTTGCATTATCAGCGAAGAAGACAGAACTTGACATTTCAACGTCAGGTGAAAATCCCGCCTGTGATTCAATGGGCAAACCACGTGGTAGAAGTATAGAGCAAGCATCTCTCTCTCTCCCTCTCTCTCACTTTCTCTTTCTGAAAAGGCCTGCTGTCATAATTACGAACAACTTCATTTCCTTCAGTCGAACGGTAAGCTCCCTCTCTTTCTGCTTTCTTTCATCTCAATTATTCTTCAAAAAAGTCAGTAAGGTAGTCAAAATCATCACCAAGTTATAATCTGTGGCCATTTTCATTTGTATTTTTAAAGTTGCAGAGCTACTACATTGACCATGAAGTTTAAATTCATCGTGGGTAAAGGCCCTTGGTACTTTTCCAGACTTTGAAGTTTAGTATCGTAAGGTCTTATGAGTTGATATTAGGAGATTTTTGATAGATAGAAAACTACCCAAATGAGGATTTCCAAGATTTCTCTGTGGGTTTCAGGTTATCGTTCATGGGTTCTGGTTTTCGCAATGAGCTTGGTGTTTCTGGGAGCTTTCCCAAGATCAAATGTTCAAGATTATGGGTTTTCTGAAACAACATACAAGTCAACAAAACCAGTAATACTTCCTTCAAAAGGGCAGGGATACCCTCCTGTTCTTGCTTACTGGATTTGTGGAACTAAAGGAGATGGTAAGAGAATACTGAGGCTGTTGAAGGCAGTGTATCATCCCAGAAATCAGTACCTGTTGCAGCTTGACGCTGGTGCGGACCACCATGAGAGGGCAGAATTAGCTCTAGCTGTTCAATCTGAGAATGTCTTCCAAGCTTTCGCAAATGTTAATGTTGTTGGAAAAGGCTATGCCCTCAACCAGATGGGATCGTCTGCTGTTGCTGCCACGCTTCATGCTGCTGCTTTGCTCCTCAAGCTTAATACAGATTGGGATTGGTTCATCAGCTTAAGTGCCTCTGATTATCCTCTTATGAGTCAAGATGGTAAGTTCATCCTTGCTTCTTTCAACTTTTATGCGGGATTTCTGTCGACAATGTTGATCTAATAAAAAATAAACTGACATTTGGAAGAAATCCGATGATTCCTGCTCATGATGATGTCTCCATGCAGATCTCCTCCATGCTTTCACTTTCTTGCCAAGTGATCTCAACTTCATCAACTTTACTGTAAACTCTGCCTGGAAGGAGTAAGCAGAATACATTTAGGCTTATGTTGTTTTGTCTTTTCATCTTTACCTTTTTTTCTGATCCGGTGATGCAATTGTTGCTGTGTCCAGAAGGCAAAAGACTAACCGGATTGTTATAGACCCAAATTTATATTCTGAGAAGAATGGTCCTATCTTCTATGCTGTGGAGAGCCGAGAGACACCAGACGCTTTCAGTATCTTTGGAGGTCAGCTTTCTCTTTTAATTTCAAGCAACTCATTCTCTTGAGCAGAGCTTGAAACTGCCAATGGTCTATACATCATGATTTATTGATTTTCATTCTTACAAGTTTGTTGAAAAACAGGTTCACCTTGGCTGATTCTTACCAGAGCTTTCATGGAGTTCTGCGTCCATGGATGGGACAACATGCCCAGAAAGCTACTGATGTACTTCACCAATGTGGAATACCCTCTTGAATCTTACTTCCACACAGTGCTATGCAACTCACTGGAGTTCAAAAACACTACCTCTGGCAATGATCTGAGCTACATGATTTGGGAGACACCTGCGGATGAGCAGCCTCGAGTTCTTAACCTTTCACATTACAATGAAATGCTAGCCAGCGGAGCAGCTTTTGCCAGACCATTTCAAGAAGGTGATCCTGTACTAAGAATGGTTGACAAGGATGTCCTGAGCCGCCTGCCTGATGGGTTGGTGCCAGGACACTGGTGCTTGAGCCGAAGTGTAAATAATAGCGCAGACAGTTTCCAGGCTGAGGATGAGTTATATTCTGCTTGGGGAAATATTGATGCTGTAAATCCAGGGCCTTATGGTGCCAAGCTAGGAGTTTCACTATCCAAGCTTGAAGCAGATGGGAGACTGAGAACTAGGCAGTGTCAAACACAAATGATATAATTGGAAGAGCAAAAGAACCATAAATTTAGAGAAGTTGTAGGGCCAATGTGTATAATTTGTAAATATTGGATGTTAGTTCTTTCCCTCTCATTAGCTAAGGAAAAAAAAAATTACAAAGAGATTCAATATCTGTTTTTGAAAATTTTCTCTGACCAAATTTCATAGAGATTCAGATTTGAACATGCAGCACAAATCCCACTAATCAGAGTTACAAACTTCTATCACTTCACCAAGTAGCAGCAAAGAGTATTACCCAGTACAGAGGTCAGTGTTTAGGCCAGAGCCAGAAACAGCTCACCTGAGTTGAGCTTTGTCATAGAGAATCGTCAACTGAATCTCTGCAGCACCTCTTTACATGAAGGGGACTGCTAAAGTCTGTTGTGTGGTTTAGGTTGCCAGGGAAATGCCATAGTTTCAATTAATAAGAGAAGGTATTTTACCCTTCAATAAAAGTATGGCCTAAGCACATTTTCGTGGCAATAGTCATCCCACCCCTTATTTTTAGTATTTTCATCTTTGAATTGAAATCAATTGCTACAATAGAGTTAAAGACAAAAATCTGCTAGAATCCTTGCTGATACTGCCAAGGGATCAAAAATTATTTGTTCATCCAGGAAAATTGTAGTAGATAGAAGTTTCGTTTTTATCTGTTGAGTTAAGAGTATCAGAAAATAAAGCAATTTTACTAGGGTTACTCCAATAGTTTCATCCAAATTTGACAGATCTAAAGTATTGGATCATGTGAAATGTACAAGGTAATAAGAATACAAAAGGGGCAATAGTCACCGCCCGAAACATCTCAAAACTGAAGAGGAAAGTGCAGACCCTAGGAATCTCATCCCTGCAGATCCACCAGGAAAGTAGGAAATAGCATAATATGCAAGCGCGAGAACCTACCAGTTCCAGGGAAACGGCAAATTTGATATTAGATTGAATGGCTCAAATACTCTCTTGAAAAAATTAATCAGCATATAATTACTTCAATGAATCGAAAGGAGAGATATCTTCATTTGCATTTCAGAAGATTGGGTGATCTACTTCACAACGGGGAAAAGTAACAGAATATTGATCTAGAAAGTACAGCAAGGTAAAGAAAACATGAAAACTTGTACCTGTAACACAGAGAATAGCACAGAGAGAATGTAGCTGTGGAGCACCATGGAGACATATATGGTACCTGCCATACAGCCTATGAAACCCATCGTAAAAGGAAGCCTCTGGAAAAAAAACAGTGCAAAACAGGAAAGGCATTAGAAGAAAGTATTAGACATTGAGACTCAAATTAGTTCATCACTACCTACCACAGGATGGAGAGACCTTTCGTATAAAACAAACAATAAATTACTAGTATGGCTTGGGATACCTCTTTTGATGACATGTGGGCTAGCTGATTCTGCGGACCCCTGAGAGCAAAGAATGATCCAATGATAAAGCCACATCCAAGGGTGAAGCAAAGAGCAAATTTCTGAGGCATAAGCACCATGACTGGAAGAAACATGGTAAACGCGATAAAAATGAAGAACACTCCAGTTGCCAGAAATAAACCAAAATACATAAGTGCCTTCCCTGAAGGCACATTGCTAGTGGCCGACTGGAGACTCCCCGGTAGATCTCTCACCCCTTTGGAAACACTGAACCAATACAGAACAAAACAGAAACCACAAACTGTCATGACAACATGAATTGAGGCTTTCTGTTCAAATTCTAAATTTTAAATAATAAGCCATTGTCACATTTAATCTAGAAAAGAGAGGAAAGATGATGATCATTGCTTTCTACATTAAAAAAAGGGAGGAAACAGTGTCACATTTTTTTATGGTGCAGATGGTCTAGGCAGCTCTGGCAGAAAGCCATAGCTACGTTGTCTTTTGGGATCTGTAGGGAAGGAGCTGGTGGCATGGATAAATTTGACAGTAGAAAAGGAGAAAATGAATATTATCATAATGATATCATATTAATTTCTTGGATCATATGGCGCAAGAGGAATAGAAAAAAATTTGAGGGGATTGAGATGCCATAGATTCTGATAGGGATCATCAGTTATGTGCACCAAAAATGTGGGTATCGGTGATTTTGTAGGAGGACTTGACAGATTTTCTGGAAATCCTTATCTCTAAAACTAACTATACTTGTAAACGGTTGCACCCCGTTGGTGCTATGTAAATAATACACACACACACACATATATATATATATATATTGTTCTTGATATATACATAAAAAGTAATTCTGCATGTACTAGTCAACATCCCAATCTTTGAACAGGTAGGACTCAAATACAAGACGAGCATAGTTGGTAAAAAGTGGTCTAAAAACTCATAGAAAGAGAGAACCGAGTAATGATTGAGTCGGTCAATCCCTTCACAGCCTCACTATTGCCAAACAATATGACTGAGTTAAAATTACACAATTGCTGCCTCTATGAAAAGCCACTGAAAAAAAGATGTACACAAATTACCAACACCGCAAATTTCAAAAAATAATATGGTCATTGCAGAAATCTATACTAAGAAAGCAGGCTAAGTCAAGTCACTTAGATGTAACTGAGCAATATCATCTAATTAAACCCAAAATCAACAATTGTACCATCATCTTCTAAAGGAAGTTTTTTTACATAAAGAAATCAATGGCTAATCAGTCATGGAACCAAATGATGCATAAATCAGACAACCATAATAAATTTGGCAGACAAACACAATAAACACATACCCATGCTCAAACTCAGAAAAACAATTATAGAAACCATATACATAACTCTGAATCGAAGAGACAAACTCTAAGATCAAGGATTGACTTAGATTAACCAGCACATATCTAGTAAATGTCAGAATAATGGATCCCCTAAAGCCAAAGCACACCCACAGACAAGCTCACTCTGGCAGACCTACATAATCAGATTGCCAGACCAGACCTTGAAGCCCGATAATCCTTGAAACCAAATATCTCTCATCGGATCGACCAACACGCATTTTCACACTCAAATTGCCGACATATATGTATAACAAAATCACCAACACATAAATACATTCTAAAACCACTGTAGTACATATAAACCAGTTTCCAGACCTGCCATTTATAGACACCAAGATCAGCCATATGCTCGAATTCACTATATACTAGCAGCCAAGGTTATATTACACCAACACAATCCACCCCAAACTGTGAATCCACCAGACCCCAGAGTGCTAATTATGCAAAAGACAAGTGTCCAAAATCAGATCTACACTAGTGGCTGCTTATCTCTGCAAAGAAAATGTCACCTTCATTCATACCACAGCAAAACAAGCCCACTATTTAAGTTCATCCATAAAAAAACTGACAACTTCTCAAAGCTCTCAAATCTCAGAAACCAAAAGCCAGTTACCTAATTTAAGTACACGCATATACACAGACAAAGAAAACCAATCCAGTTCATCTCCGATCATGCTACCCGAAAAGCACTCATAATCTGTATTCATTTACCATATTTCTTCACATCCCAAATGTAATTTATCTAAAAATTCATAATCCACAAAAATGGAAAGCTGTCTGATGAAAAAATATG
The DNA here is from genome assembly GCA_021397835.1 of Moringa oleifera. NCBI lineage: Eukaryota > Viridiplantae > Streptophyta > Magnoliopsida > Brassicales > Moringaceae > Moringa > Moringa oleifera. The sequence continues at coordinate 2,481,404 of JAJFZO010000863.1, forward strand.
TTCACTATCAGATTCACCTACATACTTACATCCAAAAGGTTAAAAAAAAATGTCCATTATCAATTCAACTATATAATTGCACCCAAAAGGGAAAAAAAATTCCATTATCAATTCAACTACATACTTGCACCGAACAGGACGTACAACTTACACGTTGAAGGTGCCAGTCACGGTATCATTGGCGGACCTAACCGCGGATTCCAGATCGAATCCAAAGGCACCACCACTGTCCTCTACATCTCTCGAGGCTGCGTACGAGTTCCAATCTGCCAACAGAGAGGAGCCCCCTTGTTGTTGCTGCTGATCTTCACTGCCACTGCTGCCCATAGAGAACCACCCTTGTGCCATGTTTTCCACAGTCTTTGCTGGAAGAATATCTGATCTTATGGGCCTTCTTCCCCCCTGGTTAATTAATTAAGGTTTAGTGCTAGCTACTAAATGCTAGCTTGGTTTCTTTCTCAGAAAATCATTGTTGCCTGAAGGCTTTGCTAAAGGAAGGCAAGCCACTAGTGCTCAAGTAATCGGTGTCGTTTCAGGTACTGAGATTATATTCGGGCCGTAGCATTGGTTTTGCCTTTTTTTTTTTCATCAAAGTTATTTAAAATTTTAAATTAAAATAATAAATTTAATATAAATTATTTCTTGATGCAATGATATAAAAAATTTAATGATTTGTATTATCAAAAATATTGAAGTTTAAAATTCAAGTTGCAAAACAAGTAGATGACCTTCTTTCCTCATCACATTTCCTCTTTTCCTTTCAAAAATAACAATAATAATAATAATAATTTTAATTTTAATTTATTAAATTATAATTTAAATTATTTTAAAAATTAAGTAATTTTATTATTAACATATTTTTTAAAAAATAACATAAATAAATTTACTATAAAATTTTAAACTATATATTATATTATCAAATGAATCTGAATATTTAAAAAATAAATAAATTAAATTTTAATTATCTATTTGAATTAAATTAAATCTTCTAAAAAATTAAAAAATTAAATTAAATATTTTATTCAATAAATTTTGATTTAAAAATTTTAAAACATGTAAAACAAATTTAACCTATTATGATAACAAAATTTTAATTTCTTTTAAAAATTAAAAAAAAGATTTACGTGTCAAAATTTTCAAAAAAAAAAAAGTTATAAGTTATAAATTATTTAAATTTTAAAAATCAATCAATTGAATATAAAATTTATTTGAATAATTTTTTTAATATTTCAACATCGAAAACATTTTTAATTTTTTAAAATCATTTGAATCAAATATAATTTAATTTAAATTAATAATTTAAAATATGATTTATTATTCTTAAAATATTAAAATTTATTTGATAACACAAAATATAATTTAAAATTTTATGCAAATTTTTGACTATTTTTAATATTAAATAATTTTTAATTTACAGTCATTTTTTATAAAATTTTTAATTTTTTAACAATAAAAATGTTTAAAAAATATTTTCACTACTCTAAATTATTTTTTTTTTACATTTGTAACACAAAATCTATTATTTCAATATTTCTAATTTTTAAATATTTTTATTAATATTTAATTTAAACTAAATTGACAAATCAAAATTTAAGATTCACAAAATATAGTTACAAATTTTAAATAAACTTTACTTCATTTTTATTAACAAAATCCATTTGAACAAAAAAAGTAAAAGAAAGGGGGAAAAAAAAAACAACTACAGTTAGTTCAAACCTTAAAATTGTTAATCTAACTTGTTTCTGTTACATCATCATAAGAGGGCTCCAGAGTCAACTGCAATAGCTCTATACATGTGTGAGAAAAACAGAGAGTGAAAGGATCCATATCGTTGTGTAATGAAGTTGGAGTGCATTTACATGTTAACTCCACAAAATAATAGGACTTCTGGTAGACAGATCAGAAGATGCATTATTGATTCCTGCAGCTTCTGTCGATAATCCTTCGGACGCAGAACAAAGTCTAGCAAAATCCACCGGTTACTTCAACTTTGTTTTATGGCAATGACAGAAAGTTCCCAAGTTACATATTTGACATGTGTGATCAGACATGTAGACCTAAATTAAAGATGAAACAAAAAGATAAATTTTCAATAAAGTCTCTGAAATTCTTGATTACACAGTCAAATGTCATTTGCAGGATGGAATTACTGAGAAACTTTGATCAAAACTCTTTGGGAGAGGCTTGGATACAGTTTCCTATAGACTCATAGTACTTTCAAGAGCTGTACCTCAAAAATCAAAGGCTCCTTAGCATGAGACAAAAGGCTCCGTCGAGGGCCAAACTACATCCAATAACCACAAGTTTAACAATAGTCATACTATGGGTGACCAGAAGAGAAGTCAACATTAAAGATAAAAGAAAAATGTATAGGAGACACCAAAAGTTCAGGGGATGGGTGGAAGTGTGAAACCTCATTAGGAATTGGCTGCAAGTTTTCGTATATGTATCCCACAGCAGGAGGTATTAATGCTCTACGTTTCCCTGAAAAAGGAAATGTACAGGGGGTAGTAATATTGGCAACGACAATGACGTTGAAATACTTCAATAGCAAAACATCAAGATTGATTACTATAGTCACATAAATGGATTTGCTGATTCATCAATTGACAGAGGGAAAAGGGATGGTAGTCATATTCCAACATCACAGGCCAGAGAAACCGATAAAGAGGGGGACACAGCCGATGTTTATCAGAGAACTTCTTACCAGAATAATAGGTGCAGGTGAAACTATGTCTTAGCAAAACAGGAAAACAGATACAAGCACTTCACAAGAAGCAATAATAAGAGAATGGGAAGAAGCAAAGAGAATTAACAAGAGAAACTTAACAAGTGACCTTAGCTACTCAAAAAGTTGTCCGAAGCTACCTAAAATGCAATTAAAATTTGTATCTCCTCAGACATACCTCCAACCCTCATGCCAACCAAGACCTCCTTCAGGCCCTTTATAATCTGACAAATCATGCAACTAGTTATTTAATAAATTAATCAGAATTATACGCAAAAATCGTTTCTCAAAATGGAAACACGCTTGATGTTCATAAGGTACTTATTTCATTACTGTACTGTGAATAAGCTTGTTAAGGTGAAAGCTATTTTGAGTGTTCAGTAAATATGGAATTGAAAAAAGAAAGTAGTAAACTATGCAACCAAGGAAATTTACAACAAACATATTCACAAGACAACATCAGACTGTCATATCGTGAAATAAAGTTAGAGGAGGATACCTGGTTCTCATTCAAAGGAAGTATGACAGGTAAGCTTTCTCCACTGAATTGATCCACAGTGCTAAAACAGAAAAAGAGTTAAAAGATGATAAATGAAACTGCTGTGACCCAAACACTTATGAAATGAATCCTTACAACAGTTTTATTATTTGTAGAATCAAGAAATACACTCAAAACAGTAGCACTTCTAAAACCATAAGCATAATATGCAGAGTTACCTATGAACAAAATATCCATTTGAGCGTCTGCACACATAATTCACTTCAACTAAGTCTCCTTCATGAGCTTCTGGTCCTTCCCCTTCAATAATCTCTAGAAACAAAACTCAGATATTTAGTATGAATAGAAAACGCATCTTACACCTTTCATATAAAACTTGGAAGCACTTGGACCATGAGTAAAAGCACTAACTGCATTTAATTACAGCATGATCATGCCCTTTTATCTAAAAATCACTGCAGTTTCACCCCAAAACAATTATAATGAACCAATTTCAGACAGTCTCTCAACATTTCATATTGAAGCTTAGACTGCCCATAACTCAATTAAGTGCAGTCTCCAAAAAAGTTAACTATTTCTTGGAAGCATGCATGAAACAAAGAACTCATTTTAAGTTAAGCAGTTCCAATTTGCTGATCGAAAGAGGAAGTTAAGCAGGTTCCAATGTGAGCCAAAGGAAGAAAACATTTTCATGAAAGCAGATCTTCTAATATAAACAAGAAAGGGTTTGAGAGCAATGAAGGAGAAGATAATCAAACTAAAAGTAGTTTGTCACTCGAATGCATCAATCAGGAATGCAAATTTTCACATATGATACTTGCAGTTATCATGGCATGATCACCTAGTAACTTGAGTGTATTAGACCTGATTACAAAACCAGATATAGCTGCCTATTCATTAATAAAAAAAATATAATGAAATCATTAAGAATCATACCTTGAATCCTCACACCACTGGTTAACTTCACAGTCCTGGAAACTTCAATTCCCAAATAACAATCTCACACGAGAAAAGATTAAGATGTATTTAACGAAGGAAGCTCAATATAACCTTTTTTCTTGTTAGTGCAGCTTTACTAAATACAATTAAAAGAGATAGTGATTAGCTAACACATACAACATTTTACCGAATCACTTCAGGTTCTTTCATCTCAGGCAAAGGTGCGGCAAAAGCAGGATGGGCACAAAATAGGATGGGACTGAATCCTATAGACTGCAAAAGCACTCTTCTTGGAAATCTTTTGACGGTTACCACAGAAGGGAATCTGTCACGAAAGCTCTTCACCATAGCACTGTTGGGCTGCTCCCTGTCCATCATACAGTTTTTGACAACTTAACAACAATAATATTGAATTAACAAGACTCTATAAATATGACAGCAGTAATAAGAGTGACTGAATCGCACTTCTTTCAGCACAAAAAGCTCAAATTGGTCACCGCGTTGCAATTTTCTTTATTGTCTAAAACAAGTTTTTCTATGTTCCAAATAGTGATATCTTTTTCTTCAACTTAGAGCAACTTTCACGAGTTTGAATAACAGCAAATGGGTAGACTGCTGTATTAGAATTGTTCCAGCAGAATGTTCATGAGTAGGACCATCAGTGCATCTTTCTAGATATGCATCTTATCAAAGAAAGGAAACTTGTCATAGTAGGAAGGCATCTGTGTCTTTAGTTTCTTGGCAATAATTAATTCTACCACTAGATTGTTGCAATCAACTTTAGGTTGGTACCCATAGTGCAAAGGCTCAAGTAGATTAGTAACATAGGAGGAAGCTTCTTACTAACTTCTTCCAAACATATGAAGGTTTTCTTTTCTCCATGTCTAAGTGAAATTTGTCCCAACTCCTCATAATTGAGACACAATTAACATTCTACCTGCCTTCTACATTGTTGGTCAAAACCCCACACATTTCAAACTGGTAGTGATTCTGCTAAAATCTTATCCTGCTAAAATGCTTGGTATGGATTTTTATAAAATGAAATGACAATGAACCTTCACAGACATTAGTAATCAGAATTTGAAAATCTTCAACTCTAATATAAGCCAAAACATGACCATTCCATGATCAAAGTGATGATAGTATCCCAGTGCCTCATAAAAAGAAAAAAAAATAAGAAATATTGCGAATTAGGAGAAGTAGATATGCACAAATTAACAATTCAAAGATAACAATAGAGAAATAAACTGCATCATTTTTCATCTTATCTTCAAGATGATAATCAAAACTATTAAATCCTTAGATAAATACCAAAACAAGTTCAACAAGGTTTGAAATAAGAATCAGAGAATAGGATAAAAATAAATTCCAAAATCCTACCTCAATGGGAAAAATGAAATGATAATAACTTGAACAGGAGGAGTTAATAGTTGAAATGCTTACATTGCAATTCTAAAAATAGGAGAGAATTCCTGTAAGACTTGAAATGGAAGAGCTTCCATTACGACGAGGTTGCTTTACTTCAGCCTCAAGCAATGGATAAGTCGAGCGCTTTAGGTACTGAGGTGAGTTCTCCACTAAATGTCCCGTCGTCTTTTTCGGGGCTAATCACTTGGGCCCACAACGGAGAAATCAGGAACGTCAATCGACGCTGCGATTTGATCAAATTCGTGATCCGAAAAGCATACGACAAATCTTATTGGACCCCAGAAAAAAGGGTCAGGACGCCACGTGGCTGAACCTAATTACGGTTTCTAGAAAGTACGACACGTCTTGGTGTAAGTTTAGCGAAATGCGAACTCTTAATAACTAATAAATCGAAAGGCAACGAATTACCATCCATTTAAAGTACATTATTTTAAAATTTAAATTTGATGACTAATAGAAGGATCTAGAAACCCTAGCGTGGTCCTCTATATAAGGATCTCTTCGTTCCGCACAGCTGCCTCACACTCTTTGTAAACTTTAATCTGTTCTCTGCCGCACCATTTCTCTCTCAAAACCCTAGAAATCTTCTCCCCCCTTACGTTGTGGTGACTAATGGCGGAGGCCGAGACGTTTGCCTTCCAGGCCGAGATCAACCAGTTGCTGAGTTTGATCATCAACACCTTCTACAGCAACAAGGAGATCTTTCTCCGTGAGCTTATCAGCAATGCCTCTGATGTATGTGTCTCTCCCCCTCCTTTTACTATGTGTATATCTGCATATCGGTTCCTTTGTATTTTTAATTTTATATGTGAGATCTTGTTTTCTTTGAGTGCGATTTATGGTTATCTGAAAATGTTTAGGCGTGCTGGGAAATGATACCGTTTATGGTGTTTGCAAGTAAATATAGATGTTATCCATGTATGGATTACTTTTGAGTGCTGCATAACTCTACAGAGGTGGATTTTTTGGTGAACCTGTTGGAAGCTCTATGTGCGTGAGATGTAGATTTAATGTTATTGAGGCTGTTGTAATAACAGAAAGAAATGGCTAAGGATAGCCTCTTGTTTCGCTCTGGTAGTAGTAATCAGTTTTGGACTTTAGATTTATGTATAAAATAGGAATTATTGTGTCTCGTGGCGTTCTTCTGCCTGTAAAAGGACCTGAGTAACGTGCCTTGTTGGAGGTGTGTTGCGAATAGTATACTTGAGGCTATATAGTAGTTTGTTTGAACTGGTCAGTCATCAATTTGTGGCCTAGTAGGCCTCTTCTCTCAATCCCATTGGTTTTACTTTTAGGTGAATGATGTTGTTTACACATGGACTTGCTTTTTTTTTTTTTCTGTGACCTGCTATTGTGCTTATGCTGTTAAGGCTAACCTTGAATTCCATGCTCTTTGATTCATGGAAGGTGAATGTTACATGGTTTGTTAGAATGTGAAATTGCGTGATCCTGAATTTTTACCTATATTATAAAGGTTTTTCCGGGAAGATATATGATCTGATTTGAAAACTGTGTGCTACTTTTACCTTTTAACTTGTGGGCCATGACTTAAGCCAGAATTTAATTTTGTCATCATAATTGCTTCTCTGAATTCTAGGCTCTGGATAAGATCAGATTTGAGAGCTTGACAGACAAGAGCAAGCTGGATGCTCAGCCAGAGCTTTTCATCCACATTGTTCCTGACAAGACAAACAACACATTGTCCATCATTGACAGTGGTATTGGCATGACTAAGGCTGGTAAGTAGTGGCCTCCTTTCTAAGTGTTTGTTTCTTGACAACATTATATGGGTGTCATCCCCTCATATTCAGTTGTATTGCATTCCAGATTTGGTGAACAATCTTGGTACAATTGCAAGGTCTGGGACCAAGGAATTCATGGAAGCATTGGCCGCTGGGGCTGATGTCAGCATGATTGGACAGTTTGGTGTAGGGTTCTACTCCGCTTATCTGGTTGCTGAGAAGGTTATTGTCACCACAAAGCACAATGATGACGAACAGTACGTCTGGGAGTCCCAAGCTGGTGGATCATTCACTGTGACCAGGGACACTTCTGGTGAGAACCTTGGCAGAGGAACAAAAATCACTCTCTTCCTCAAGGAAGACCAACTTGAGTACCTTGAGGAGCGCCGTCTCAAGGATTTGGTTAAGAAGCACTCAGAGTTCATTAGCTACCCAATCTCCTTGTGGATTGAGAAGACTACCGAGAAGGAGATTTCTGATGATGAAGATGAGGAAGAGAAGAAGGATGAGGAGGGAAAGGTTGAGGATGTTGATGAGGAGAAGGAGAAGGAAGAGAAGAAAAAGAAGAAGATCAAGGAAGTTTCACATGAGTGGTCTTTGGTGAACAAGCAGAAGCCAATCTGGATGAGGAAACCTGAGGAGATCACAAAGGAAGAATATGCTGCATTCTACAAGAGCCTTACCAATGACTGGGAGGAGCACTTGGCTGTTAAGCACTTCTCAGTCGAAGGTCAACTTGAATTTAAGGCAATTCTTTTTGTTCCTAAAAGAGCACCTTTTGATCTCTTTGACACCAGGAAGAAACCCAACAATATTAAGCTCTATGTTCGCCGTGTCTTCATTATGGACAACTGTGAGGAGTTGATCCCTGAATACCTTAGCTTCGTGAAAGGTATTGTTGATTCTGAGGATCTTCCTCTGAACATCTCAAGAGAAATGCTGCAGCAGAACAAGATTTTGAAGGTCATCCGTAAGAACTTAGTGAAGAAGTGTGTAGAGCTTTTCTTTGAGATTGCTGAGAACAAGGAAGACTACAACAAATTCTACGAGGCCTTCTCCAAAAACCTCAAGCTTGGCATCCATGAGGATTCCCAGAACAAAAATAAGCTTGCTGAATTGCTGCGCTACCATTCCACCAAGAGTGGTGATGAGATGACCAGCTTGAAAGACTATGTCACCAGAATGAAAGAGGGACAGAATGATATTTACTACATCACTGGTGAGAGTAAGAAGGCTGTTGAGAACTCCCCATTCCTTGAGAAGCTGAAGAAGAAGGGATATGAAGTCCTTTTCATGGTTGATGCTATTGATGAGTATGCTGTTGGTCAACTGAAGGAGTTTGAGGGCAAGAAACTTGTCTCAGCCACCAAGGAAGGTCTTAAACTTGATGAGACTGAAGATGAGAAGAAGAAGAAGGAGACTTTGAAGGAGAAGTTTGAAGGCCTTTGCAAGGTTATCAAGGATGTTCTAGGTGACAAGGTAGAGAAGGTTGTTGTCTCTGATCGTGTTGTTGACTCTCCCTGCTGTTTGGTGACTGGTGAGTATGGATGGACTGCCAACATGGAGAGGATCATGAAGGCTCAGGCCTTGAGGGACAACAGCATGGCTGGGTACATGTCAAGCAAGAAGACCATGGAAATCAACCCTGAGAACCCCATCATGGAGGAGCTGAGAAAGAGGGCTGATGCTGACAAGAATGACAAGTCTGTTAAGGACCTTGTTCTCCTGCTGTTTGAGACCGCACTTCTCACCTCTGGTTTCAGCCTTGATGACCCCAACACCTTTGGCAACAGGATCCACAGGATGTTGAAGCTTGGGTTGAGCATTGATGAGGATGCTGGTGAAGCAGATGCTGATATGCCCCCTCTAGAGGATGCTGATGCGGATGCTGAGGGCAGCAAGATGGAGGAAGTTGACTAAGCTGAGCCTTTAACTTTTTGGCTTTTCAGTAGTCTTTATGTTATCGTATTTTTAATAGTCGTGACTCAGTTTTTTTAAGTGCTTTCATGAGAGAATTTGGTTAGTTTGGGGAAATTTTAAATGCTGTTTGTTTCTGAAATATTATATAGCTTTTAGATGCTGTCACCTAGCATCTATCTTTTCAGCCTTTGCAAATCTGTGCCTCTTAACTCCCTGACTGAATGCCAAACACTTTAGCTTGATTCTAAAATGTGTTTGGGTAGAAGCAGCCCATTAAATTCTAAGCACTGTCTTGGGAGGCTCATGGTCATTGCGAGTTACACCTCTTAGAAGGGGCTAGTGGTAGAAGTTAGTAAAAATGATTGTTCTCTCTGCAATGGCAGGAGAGGGATGGCACATGGTTTGGTGTGCAAATTTGCAAAAATAAAGCATGTAAAAATTCGCAAGAAAGCGCCTTAAATCTTTTTTGGGAAGAAGAAGCGGGTAGCAGAGGGAGAAAAATCTGAGGGCACGACTCATTTCCTTTTGAAATGCACTCAATAGGTCAGTATGAAAACAAGAGTAGGTAGGTCCCAAGGCATAATACCATGGAAAAGCCAAACAATCTGCTAGAACCAAAGGACCCTCACGTGGACTGTATAATTATAACTATGAAAACAAGCAAAAAGCCATATATATATATATATATATATATATATACTCATAAGTAAAACTTAGGACAGTGAATAAAGAAGCATAGAAGCATAAAATTCCCAGAAAAATAACCAATACAACATAAGAACTCTCCACATGCCACACAGCCAAATTGTCTGGAAAGAAGCATAATTCAACCAAAAGCTTGTACGGAGTTGGAATCAAATCTCAGGCATCATTAACTTGTGAGTGGAAGACAAAGCTCGGGAACGCTGTCGTGATGTCCCTGCTCAGGAAAATGGAGGCAATTAAAACCTATAAGGTCATACCATAATACAAAAAACAATAAAACTGGGATTTCATATGATACTAAAATATCCCGATGATAATAATGGATACCAAAGTACTTATGCATTGCTTAATAGTAAAAGACGAGTTACTGCATAGACCAATTGACTGTTACGGAGCAGTGATCCTTGGCTCTTCAAGAGTTACAATAAGGGGGCTGTTTGCAACCAAACTAGAAAAATTTTAGTACATCGCTTGAATTTAAAAATATTGGTGGATTTCATTCACAGATAGAATTATGCAGAAAATCTTTTTCTTTGCCTGGACTATTATATATAATCACTAGACCAACATCCCAAGTGGAACAAAGGAAAGTAGAAAATATATCAGAAGCTTACTTGAGATATTGAAGGGTCATGTTCTTCAGAAGGGATGGATGTCGAATAACAAGGCTTCTCCACTCTTCCTTGTCAATCCTCCCATCATGTTTGGTATCAGCTTCTTCAAAGGTCTATCACAGAACTCCCATAAGTGTTTTAGAATTTGAAACTTTCCAATAAAACTTTAACAAGAAACTAAAGAACTATTTGTTGACAATCGCAACTTCATGTTACAAGAACTCTATTACAAAATGTGCATCAATCAAATCAGTTCAAAGGAAGCACCTTATCAATTATACTTTCTATAACATCATCTGAAAGGTTCATTCCAGATTCAGCAAGGGTAGCCACAACCATTTGCTTTACCTGCAGACATAAAAGTTGACTAAGCTCAAAATGTCCGAGAAAATGTAGAAGACCAAAGTCAGGCTTGTGCAGACACAAACAAACATACACATAAATATACATTAGATATGTGTTTGTGTGTACATAACAGAAACAGTATGTCCTGATGGAACATTATTTACCTCCTGTCTCTCAATGAAACCTTGCTGCTTGAGATCATACAATTGAAAAGAAACTGCAACACAACAATACAGAAAAGGCACAGAAAAAATAAAAAAATAAAATTTAAATTTCATTAGCCTAGTTATATGATGAAATCAAGCATACTGTTGAATGATTAAGATATGTGCTCAAGGAAAAAATAACTCATTACATAGAAGAATTAATCATTTTCAAACATACACTCAATCTTCTCATCCATAGATGCATTTGGATGAAAAACAGAGAGAGCACGAGCAAACTCTTCAAATCCGAGTATTCCATTGTGCTTCGTATCAAACAGATCAAATACCTGCGATGAATGAGAAACACAGTCATTGCAGCTGGGATCAGATCTTAACAAACGTGCACTCTATGACAAAAATAATTTGCCATTAGAAAAGTACCCTATCAGCAAACAAGCTCTCTTTCTTATTTGTCTTGAACAACGCCAATTGAAACTCCTCCTGTTACAAGACAATAGGAAAGAGAACTCAAGAAGCTAAGAAATAGATTATAAGTACTTCTACCAGTATGAGTAAAGCAAGGAGGGAATAGGGAGGATCACCAGAGTCACATGAAAAAATATGACCACAATTATGTGTCTAACTCATAAATGTACATGAACTTATACCTAGAGTCTAACTGGATTATGGCTTGCATAGATGTTTAAACAGACCTTGTTAATTAGCCCATCATCGATCACAGCACTGCTGATTTTCTTGAAGAGCTCATAAAGTGCCTCTATTTCGCTAACACTGACTGCATCCAGGTGAGTGAAATGATGATATTCAGTGGAATGATTAAAATTGTTCTTCAAAAGATGAAGGTGAATGAATAATATGAGCAAATATAAAGATATCCAAACTCAATCCAACAGCTATTATACACTATATCCATTTTACATTGACATTTTTTCTGTGGGAAGACCCATTAAAAAACAGGAAAAGTTGAGGAGGAAAAGGCACTGGATTGATCAGAGATTAATAATGTTACTAAAAAGAATATGTTGATAGCATACAGACTGTCTCTTGTGCAAGAAGTTCAGGATCTTCAAGGCCTATTGATTGTTTGCGTAAGTCAATACCACAACACCAGAGAAGGGAAGCAATTGAATCCCTGAATCCGTCAATGAACTGCACCATGATATTTTCACTATCTCAAAACACTCCATACCTACACAAGAGAGAGAGGATAAGAAATTCTATCCACATCACTCTGAATCAAAGCAACCAATAATCAAGGAAATAATGGAAGGACCTTTTAACCATTTCCTGCTTGTACGGTTCCAACTCCAAAGGTTAAGATTTGTGAAAACAATGCTACTATCTGCTTATTGAAATGAAGTGCTCGTGCTCAGTGCTGCCCGAAACAATGAGAAATGATGAGCAAATACCTAAATGTAGAAATAAAAACAAGAGAAAACATCCAAGCCCAACGGTTCAGATAAAACATCAAATCAAGAAAAGTCTAAATGTTGTGAAAATGACCCTCCAAATACATGGAAACAATAAAACATCAAAATTAAAATAACAGCCCCAATGATTTTATTTATTTATTTACTTTTTTTTTTTTGAGATTCAATTAATCAATGTATTAAGCATGTATGTGAAAAGCAAATACAAAGTGAAACAATAAATGAAATTTGTTCAAAGTTAGAAATACAAAGTGAAACAATAAATGAATTTGTTCAAAGTTACAAAGAAATGGAAACAACACTGCGATGCAGCTCATACATATTCATTAAACACTGTGAATGTAACTCATGAGACAAACTTTTCTCAATCTTTGATTAACAAACATTGTGTTGAAATGGGAAGGAGTAAAAACTCACCAAAATTCTCCCAAATGGGGAAGAAGGAAAAAGAGAAAATACGTAAGCCCAAACATCATGAAAAAAGAACATTACCAAACATATCATCTATAGAAATGCAAAATGATGGCGATCCCATTCTAAAACTTCAACTAGCTTTCACTTGGTCCCCAACTATAGATGGTCCAGAAAGCAAAATGGTTTAATACAGGTCATACAAAGAAGAAACTTGCAGCCTTTCTATGAGTAGAAACAAGAACAGTTCCAAGTTTGTCCAAAGAGAAGAGAAGAGAGTAGGTTGCTCCGCCATGAACGAAAATCCTAGGGCAGCACAACTTGAGAATGTTTGCTTTGGCACATTTGAGCCTTTTAGAAGCAGGCCACTGGCTTTAGGCTGAAACTTAGTATGACCAGTAAGGGTCTGGCAGTTTGAAAGCAGTTAATATCGAAAGAAATTAGCAGTCTTGACTTCCTTGGACAATGAAGGACCCACTGAGGGACCAAAGTAACAAGCACTCCAGAAGGCACACAAGTACTTACTGGGACCTAGACCTCAAACCAACCCGTCAAGACCCTTAACAGGATGCAGTTACCAAGAACAGTGGTTAGGAAGCTAGCAGTAACATATGCAGCACATAATAGAATCACTATCAATTTCATTTTGTACTGTTGTACTGGCCACAATCCAAAATCCTACACATAAAGTCCATCCCACACTCAACTCAGCAAAATCTTCTTGTTATCACAATGACAATCAGCACCTGTCATTATCACTAGTTTTCACTTCTAATCACACAACAGCACTAACAACTTCTCACCTGGGAGGCCCATCAGCTTGCATCATTGTAACAGACTAATCCATCTAGTCAAACAATTTTAACATGAGTCTAATTCTGCTCTATATTAGAAATTTGTTTTTTCGCTATTATGTGCATTATCTTCTAAAATTTTTAAAACAACCAACCACAATAAAAGCAAAAACACAAAATAAAATTGAGGCAGTAGAAATTGACTATAATGTAACAATCTAGAAAATTGATGCAACCTGGAAAGATAAAAGTAGAGTTTAGGATTAAAAACCAGCAACTAACCTGATCCCAGATCCAGTCAACCAACTCCACAAACTCAACAGCAAACAAAATAGGTTCAACAAGCTTAAAACAATCTTAACAAATTAGGACAGATCTAACAAATACTAAGATTGCAATCCTTCTGAATTAGGCCGTGAACTACAAGCAGCTACATATAAGCAACTTAACAGATAAGAAGCAAAAGCAGCTCAACTATCATTTGATAGCCGACCAAAAAAATCAAAAGGAAAAGGCAATAGAGACATATCCGTTGATAAAAATCAAAATTCTTAATTTGTTTTTCCTTCGCATAGTTTCTACCGGCAGGCAAACAGATGATAAATAGAGAGACGAAATGGAAAGGAAAAAGCTCTCACGCTATGGATAGTGAAGATTCTGCCCAAGCTATATGAATTCTGATGGATGCTTTAAAACTCTACCCCAATCGCGGTGGTTTTAGCTAATCATGGGTGAAGGTGGTGATTGCGATAGAGAGTGGAGCCGCGCTAAGGCCTGAGAGCGACGAGAGATTTATATACGGACCTGAGAATATAAATAAAATAAAATGAAGTGAAACAGTAACAAATAATTGAACCGTACATAATTATTAACAATTAACAGAGAGACGTTGAAATTCAGTTTGACAAGTTCCCTTCTGCTAAAGCCAAGGAAACATTGTCCTGCTTCTCTTCTACTATTCTGGAGCAACCAAAAGATAAATTATGTTTTTTATTCTAAAATATTCATAAATTAATTATTATATATATATGATGGTTTAAGTAATTTAATTTATAAAATAATTTAAAAATTAAAAATTTTATATAATAAACCTTAATTTAAAAAATATATTCAAACGATAGTTTAGATTTTAAAATTTTTTGATTATTAAAAATTTAAATTTGTATTATCAAAATTTTAAAAAAATCATAAAAATAACTCATGAATCAAAAATTATTTAAATTTAAAATTGTTTACATATTTCAACAAAAAAATTCTTAATTTTTTTAATAATTAAATTAAAGTTTAATTTAAATAAATTTAAAAATTAAAAATCCAATTCATTCAACCAATACATCATTATTTAAATTAAAAAAACAAATATATTTCATAATTTGTTTATATTTACCTTTTATTATACTTTTATCTTTCTATTTTTCTAATCATTCATACATATTTTTCAAAAATATATATATTTTTAAATCAAAAAGATAATTTTAATTTTCTTTGTTATCTTGAATGATTATAAAATTATTGATTCTTTTTTTATTTTATTGGCATTATGTATGCAATAACAAAAATTAATGAAAATTTATTTTAATAACAAAATATTGAAGGTAATTGCATGGTGGTGATGGCTGTATTATTGTTTTCCCCCACCTTCCACTTGCCCGGTTGGTGGCAGTCCCTAAGCATGCTTACCATATTTTTATTTTTTATTTTTCTAAAATAAATACTAACTTGTGTTTGTAAGTTTAGGCTTGATAGCAATTTTTATTTTATTTTTAAATAATATCAATAATTTAAAAATTACCCTTTCAAGCATAACTGCTAAAATTTAAAAAATAGAATAAAATAAAATATAACTAAATGGAAGGCTTCTTAGTTTTGTTTATCTTATTTTAAATAATTTAAAATGCAAGCCTTTCCCTCATAACAGATCAAATTAAAAAAGAAAAAAAAACTATATTTTAATGTAAGACTTTAGTTGTTTAAGTTTATTGTTGTCACGTTTTCAATGTCCGAACGAACTAAATACGACCTACCAACTGCTTCAAAAATATGAGAATTTTGAATTTGAAAAGGGAAACGTGTTTTAATCCGTTTAAATATTTTTATTTTGTTATGTTCTTTAACTCTTGCCTAATTTTATCAATTGTGCTTTTTACATGATTTTTATTTATTATTTATTTAATATAATATATAATATTTTAATTTAAATTAATTATATATTTAATATTTTAATTTAATTTATATAAAAATATTAATATAAAAATAAATTTTTTATTAAATGTTTTAAAAAATAATTTTATATTTATTTCAATTCATTTTTTAAATTTTAAAAAATAAATTTATCAACTATTTTTCATGATTTTTTATTTTTGACATCATAAATTTTTGAAAAAAATATTTTTACTACTTAAGAAAATTAAATTTCTTGTTGTGATACTAATTTAAATATTTTTATTTTGAGTAAAAATTTCATAAAATCTTGATATTTATCTTATATTACTAATCAAACTTTTATGTTTAAAAAATAATAAATCAAATATAAATTTATCAATTTGATTTAAATTAAACATCGTTAAAAGATTTAAAAATTAAGAGTATTCAAATTAAAGAATTTACACAATGAATTTTGACTTAAAATTTTTCAAAGATGTAGACAAATATTCAACTTATCATTGTTAAAAGTTGCATAATTTTTTAAGTAATTATGTTTTTTTAAATTTTTGATATTATATATTTAAAAATTTTATTTTTTCAATACTCAAAAATTTATGAAACTTTTTGTGATCACATCTATAAAAAAAAATTAAGTCAAAATTTGTTATATGAGATATTTAATTTAAATACTTTAATTTTTAAATTTTTTAAAGATATTCAATTTAAATTAAATTGATAGATCAATGTTTGATTTGTTATTTTTTAAATATAAAAATTTGATTAGTAATATAAGGTAAATATTATTATTTTACAGAATTTTTTATTTTTATTTATATTTTTAAAAAATTTTAAGTCAAAGTTTATAATATTTTTAATTTGATTTTTTTTTTAATTTTCAACAAAAACTAAGTTGAGTGGATGTCATATGCATACTTCCCCCAATTGGTACTTCGAGTTATAAAATATAAGGTGAGTATATTTTATTTTTAAATATTATTTTTATAAAAACTCAAATTTTATTTTTAATTTATAGGATAATAATAAATAATTTAAAATATTATTGATTATTATAAAATAATAATTAATAAATATGCATGTTCAAAAGAGACAAAAACAGAAAGGTCTGGGGCTTGCTATCATGTCCTTAAAAAAGTATTTTGGTAATTTTGATATTCCTTCATGATAATTTGTTGACTCCGTTTGTCTTCCCTCCCTGTCTTGGTATTTTTAGGCAGAGGCTTCTTTTATGGATTTTTTCTTTTTTTAAAATAAAAAATATTTTGTTTATTAGAGTGTAAGCTAATTATTATATATGCACAGAAATTCCATATATATAATTTTATTTATTTTATATGTGATAATATTGTTATTATAAAGTAATTTATTAGAGATCAATTATTAATAATGATTTAAATAATGTGATAAATATTTTTAAAATATTATACTTTATTCAAATTTTAATTTAAAATTCATCATTTAATTTTTTTAATTGTACATCTAAAATTTTAATTTGATTTAATTCGAACATTAATTCAAACAAATATGTAAAATTAATGATATTTTTATTATTAAAATACCTAAAAATGGCATAAAAATTATTTACTTCACTTCAAATTTGTCTATCAAATTTCAATAATTTTTAATTCATAAGCTTTTTTTAAATCATTTTTTACTGTATAAAAATAAATATATATTTTAATAATTACGTGATGATAGTTTGATAAAATTTTAAGTCAACTTTATTGTCTTAGATTTTTAATTTATATATTTTCAATCGAATTTTAAAAAAATCAGTGATTGGACTTAAATTAAAAAATACATAAATTTTTAAGACTAGTTTATATTTACCATAATATTTTTGTTTGTAAAAAAAATTAAATTACTAAAAAAATTATTAATAGTAATTAAAATAATATTATTACAAAACTAATATATTAAAATTTAAGAAAAATATGAAACACTAAATAAAATTTACTTTTCAATTAAAATCTTGATCTATTGCGTCAATTATATATCTGATTTTTAAATTTAATTTAAATAAATAATAATTCAAATTAATATAAAAATTAAGCAAAATTTTGTTATTAAATATTTAAAAATAATTCAAATTATTTTTATATTCTATTTTAAATCTGTTTATTCATTTTAATTATTATCAACTTAAAAATAGTTTTATAAATTTTTAAAATTTTGATAATATTAAATTAAAAATTATATTTTAAGTATTTAAATTTTTTTAAAATTTTTGTTATACTTGACTATTTATTTACATGTATTTAAAACTGTAAATCAATATTTATTGTATAAATTTTTTAATTTAAATAATATTTTTTTAAAAAAATAAATATAATTTAAATTAAATGAAATTAAAATATTTTAAATGAAAATTCGTTATGCAAGATTCAATATGGATAATCTCTTTACAAAAATTAATTGTAAATCTAAATAAAATTATATTTAAATATTATATATATAATCAATTTAATCAATCTATGAAATAAAAATAAATATTACTTAAATTGTTTTCTTATACTTACTTCACTATAAATTAAATTTATATTGAAAAAACAACTTAAATAAAAAGGGCCAAGGCAGTCAGCCCTCATGAAGTTGGAATCTGTACGGACCAGCTGGACTCGAAGCAGCAAACGGGAGTTTGTGGGCTGGGAAAACAGGACAAAACGGTACGTTTAAATCGGAACAAGACGGTGCGTATAGATGGGAACAAAATGCCCATATAGGTGGGAATAAAACGGTGCGTGTAGCGGATGGCGAAGCCGCACCAAAGCATGAACGCCTCCTTTTTCTATCTCTTCCATTCCTTTCCCTTTGCGCCCTTGTCGTTGCTTCTTGACATTCCAGTTCCTGTTCGAAGTAACAATTCGCAGTTCCACGAAACTCTATTAAAACTAGGGAAGCGTTTCGTTATACAATTACAGATTGTTTTCATTTGACAAGAAATCTGGAAACAGAAGAAAGAAAGTTGGAATAAAAATCGATGGGGAAGAGGAAGGAGCGTCGTCTTGCGGCTATGAGCAACGCTGGTCGTCGTTTCAAGCTCGATCTCTTTGCGGAACCCTCTGGTATGCTCTCCCTCTCTCTATATGTACATGTTTCTATTTGTTTCAAGTTAATTTGTTTGTTTTCATTAGCAAGTTTAATTATCTGTATCAGTTTTGCATTCGATTTCAAAGTTTTATTATTCATATTTTCTTTGTTTATTAAAGTTTTTCCAACTAATTTGGTTGCTGAAAATTCTATAGTAGAGTAGAACTTAGATATTTGAGATTTATTTGACATTATGGAGCTTGAAGGAAAGGAGAGAAAAAAAACCGATTTAGTAATCATCCCTGTCACTGTTTGCGGCAATCAAGGAAAAGGGTATTTGTTTCTGCATTTAATTTTCTTTTTGTGTATTTTCTCTTTGACGTTTTGTTTTGATTCATTTTCTAGCTGGTACTTTTGTTTCATTCACTTCTCTGTTGAAACTAGTTTTAAAATCATGTTTGAGTGGATGGAAAATATACGTCCTTAGGATCAGAACACTGAGTCCATTGCACTTAAAAAGTTTTTTTGGTTAGTATTCCTTGGCTCTGTTTTGTAGCTGAATAATTTGAGGAAAAAGGAAGGAAAAACTTATTAAAGTTGAATGAAATGGCACACATTGGAAAACAAAGAATAAGTTGGTAGGCTTAGTTATGCCGGCTGCATTGCACTAAACTCTAGCAAACCCATCGAACAATGATTGAATGCTTCAGCACTTTCATTCCTTAAGAATAGTTGGTAGGCTTAGTTAGGTTCCTTGTATCATAATTCGTTTTAGGAAACCAATCAAATGATGATTAAAGGGTTTAACACTTTCAGTGGAAGGGATGTTTTATTTCAACACAACAGTCAGTTTTCAGCGAGGAATACATGGGAGTTCCTAGTGTTATTATTGAGAAATTCTAGTTGCTAACATTTTCTTAACTTTGACTGTCATTTGTTGTTCACATTCCCAAATAACTTGTATTTGTCCATGGCGCTACTGTAGGGACATCAAGTGATCATATATTCCTAATTAAGATTGTTAGTTACTGTCTTGAATAATGATTTTTGATGATTTAACCAGCATTTTTTTTTTTTTTATATTTCATGATTCATGATAGGTCTTTGCCTAGTTTACAATGATTTTGGTTTAATTATGAGTTATTTGTTAAACCTTCTAGGAGATTTGGGTGGCTCCATTGTGCATGAAAAAGTTGAAGGGGATCCCAAAGACTCTGCTGAGTTACCCAATTCACCAACTTCTTCAGGTGGGTTCTGTCAGTTTTCTTCAAAAGGACTATGTAGAGAGGGCATGAGTGCTCAACATTTTTGTGGTGGAAATATCGAACTATTTGTACAAGACATATTATCTTGTTTGCCCCAAGAAATTGTTTTCAGATTGTAGGGTCTCTGTGGTCTTGGGAACATTCATACCAGATCAGGTCAGGCCCTGCCACAGTGATATTTTGAATGAGTTCCAATCTGTTAGGCCCTATTTCGCTGCATCAAAGCATTTTGGAGATTTCGTCTGGAAAATTTCCATATCGGTTCGTATGTCTCTGTCTTTATTTGCTTTTATGCCTCCTCTGACTGTTTTCTTTGATGTGTAACAGGTGGCTGTGAATAGTTCCTAAAATGCTATTATTAAGCATATAATATATCAAATTGATGGCAGCATGTTGCCATCCCTATTTTCGGCATCTATTGCTTATTTCAATTTTTCAATGCATCTATTTGCTTGGGTTGAAAAGCAGATAACCTGTGTCTTTCAAAGCATCTGACAGGTCAGTATTTTGTTTACAGTACAACAACCACAGAATCCCCTGCTGTTACTTGGGCAGTATAGCGATGATGACTTGGATGAGGAACTGGATGAGAGACTTAACCATGCTACTGCAGAGAGTTCCTCAACTGATCAGGATGATATGGTAATTTATGGTTTCCATATATATTTTCCACTTTGTACCCAGCAAGCCATGACCTGAGCATGATTCTTGAAACCAACCTAACCTCAGCTGTGTTTTGGTGACACACAAACTTAGGGGCGAGCTTCTAAGGAAGTTCGTTCAGTTCTTAAAATGGATGTGGTGGACTAAGTCTGGTTAATATAATATTCTCTTTACTATTACTTTTGATAAACTTTAATAATTTTGATTTAAGTGATATTCTCTTTCAGTAATAGTTATATTAAGTTTAATAACTATGACTGCAATGATTTTCTTGCACATTCCAAACCATAATTCTTTCTCATGTTTATTGCTTGATTTTGATTAGGTTGAGGCACCACCAGCTGCTGGAAATAAAGATGTGGTTGACTATACCGGTGAAGAGCTCGTCCCAGAGATGGTTGACCAACCACACATGGAGAGGAATTCTACTCCACTGGATGCCAACAATGAAAAGGAGGATGGTGATGACAGAGAAATTGATGCTGTCTTGGCAAACCACAAGGAAATGGATCCTGCAGAACCAATCTCTGTGGTTGGAACTTCAGAGACCCAGCTTATAGGAGATGTGAGTTCAAGCTGGAAAATAGTAATGCATGAAGAGAGTAATCAGCACTATTACTGGAATACAGAAACTGGGGAAACTTCCTGGGAAGTACCTGATGTTTTGGCCCGGACAACTGAATTGTCTTCTGATCATAAAATTCCTGTGACAGAAAATGTGGAGTCAGCACCTGTAGGTATGGGTGTTGAATTGGATAATGGTTCAGCCGAACTGACAATGGGCTCCACATATACTGGTTTCATTTCTCAAGGTAAAGCGTATGATAGTGGGCCCCAAATGACTGAGTGGGTTGAAGGGTACGAAAGTGGAGCTCTAAAAGATAAAAGTTGGGTTCCTGGTGTCAGTCGAAGTGAATTTCAAAATAGCTTAGATGCAGTTAATGCCCCTTCTAATCATGGGGCTTTAGATGGTTCAGAGAACTCCTTAAGTGGTGTGCTTGCGGGTATTGAGCATACATCAGAGATTGATCTTTCTTCTCGTCTGGTGAAACATAGCGAATTTTTGTTAGAGAGACTGAAATCGTTAAAAGGGTAAATAATTTTTGTTTTGCTTCTCTTGATTTGCAGCAAGTATCATTCTTCAAACAAGTACCTTAAATTTTCTTTCTTTGTTAAATGGAAGACAATGGAATTCTTGACATTGGATTATTCTGCCTTTTTTCTTATTGGTGAATTGCATGTTTTAGGTCAGAAGGCAACTCGGAAGGTCTTGGGAAGATTTCAAAATATATTTTAGAAGTTGAGATAAGACTTTCTGATATTAACGCACTCTTATCGTATGGATCATCATTGCATCCTTTTTGGGTTCATACTGAACGGCAGCTCAAGCATCTGGAAGATGCCATTAATGATGAAGTTTATCAACTTGCTAAATCTGCTGTGATGGATGACGTTGACGCAAATCATATTGCTTCTTTAAGTGGAAATGACATATCACATGAAAGCATCAGAAGTGAATCTGAAGCTGATGGAAACAAAAGCAATGTGTCTTTTCCTACTGAAACATCTCACGTGTGTACTGATGTAGCCTCATACAGAGATGCAGGATCACAGCTCAATGTGACTGTTCTGCCTGAGGATACGATTCCTAAGTCTGGGTTCCATGCTGGGGAAGATGTAGACATGGATGTGGATATGGAGGTGGAAGATGCAGATCCAGCCGGCAGCACAGCTACTGAAAATGTAGCCATTTCCAACAATTTTGCAATAAGAGACCAATCAAATATACCTGCAGATAACCCATCCTTAGGCAGATCCGATGCTTCAACTGTTCCACCACCTCCAGATGAGGAATGGATTCCTCCACCACCGCCTGACAATGAGCCAGTTCCTCCACCCCCACCTGATAGTGAACAGGTTCCTCCACCCCCACCTGATGACGAACAAGTTCCTCATCTCCCTTCTGATAATGAGCAGGTTCCCCCACCCCCTCCTGATAATGAACAGATTCCTCCACCACCACCTGATGAGCTTTCTGAACCTTCATATCCTTTGCCTCCATCTTATACAGAGCCAGGGCAACCTGTTTCTTACACAGAACAATACAACTTGGCCTATCTAAATCCCAATTTTCAGTATTATGCACCTGCTGTTATTGAAGTTCCAAGTAGCAATTTCTATGGACATGGTGATGGGTCTGAGGTTGCCATGCCGCATGCATCACTGTATTATGGGGTGGTTCCAAACACATGCGGTGAAACTGCAGCTGTCATGGTTAATGCTATTGAGCCTGTAGCATATTATGACTTTAGAGATGGAACAGTTCCTCCTGTGCCTGCAGATAGCAACACAGTATCTTCACAATTTAACAAGGAATCTGGTCCATTCAGTTACAATGCCATTGCCATGGGATCCCTCGATGCTGCTGCAGTTGAAGGACATATTATGAAGGGCGATGTGTCCACTGTTCGTGGTGAGACTGAAATGGCCACTGCAGGGGTTCCTTCTACTTCAACTACTATCCAAGCTCCTTCATCTATTTCAGTGAAAGAGAATGTTTATGCTCCATCAACTGATGTTGCCACTGCTTCTGTTGCTGTCTCATCATCATCTGCAAAGATCCAGTCTAAAGGTAAGGTTCCAATTGATAGTGTGTTATGTTGATCAGCTTACCTTTAGATTAACCTTAATTCAAGGTTTCATACATGTTAATCTGCAGTCAGTATAATACATTAATTTGTACTTTTCACCAAACGTGGTGATTAACAAAGGCATGCACATTATGATTACTAGAGTAATTGGGATATGCTCTAGGTGACTGCGACCCAAGTTGGTGATGATTGACCTGAGTTGCTGGTGTGCTACCTGAAATATCCCTTAGAATGTCCCATATAGAGATAATAACTCAATCTGTTAATCAATTAACCTTGTGGCATACCTTTTGTTTACCGCATTTGATTGATTTCCTGTAATTTGTTTCTGTCTGATTTCTTTTCTTGTCCAGTTCTGCGAAGTAAAAAACGGACAGTTGTAGTTGCACCCTCCTTGAGGTCTAACAAGAAGGTCTCTGGTTTGGTGGACAAGGTATGTTATGTGCTCTCACTTTGTTGCTTTATCTTGATGAGTTACATTCTGAGCATTAATTTTATTAGTTCCTTTAAGTTATTATTTATAATTATGTTTTCTCAGTGGAAAGCAGCCAAAGAGGAGCTGAATGAGAATGATGAGGATGAACCAGAAAATGCTATTGAGATTTTGGAGAGGAAGCGACAAAGGGAAATTGAGGTCTGTAAATGGACTTGCATTCATTTCAAAACCTTTATGTTGGCCGTTTCCTTTGCCTTATATTTCTAAAATGCAGGAATGGCATGCTAAACAAATTGCCAGTGGAGAGGCCAAAGATAATGCTAATTTCCAGCCTCTTGGTGGTGATTGGTAAGGGATCTTTTTGTCCATATGGACTCCTCTTTGTTGCTTTTGCTCTTTCTTCTAATCTTTCTGAGTGCTCTCGCACCAAAAGATTTATGATGCATCTGCATCAAAGTCTCTCATTACATTATGCTTCTTTTATATATATATATATACCAATTTTCCATCTGATATAGGCGTGAAAAAGTGAAGCGAAGAAGAGCTCAAGCAGCACGTGAAGCTGCAGAGACTGCACCTGAGAAACACAGGGATGAGAACCAGCAGCCTAATTTGACAGAACTCTTGAAAGATCTTCCATCGGGATGGCAGGTATGCTTACACTTGTTCCTAACTTTTGATTCTTGTATAGGTTTTCAATTGGTTTCCCTCAGTTCATTCATTCTGACTGTTTCAATGCATGCTATGCTCAATCTTTTTCCTTTTCCTTGTCTTCCAGGCTTACTGGGATGAAACTTCGAAACAAGTCTATTATGGAAATGCATTGACCTCTGAGACAACCTGGACAAGACCAACTAAGTGATATCATCAATGGATTAGAGAGGAAAAGAGAGATCTTTTTCTTTTGCTCATTTTTAGTGGTGACTTGTAACTTTTAGCCTTTTATTTTCTGAAACTTGAAAATCTCCTACCAGATGTAGAATAGTTTTTTGGAGAGGGGGATTTATAGGACACTTTTTGTCAGTCATCCTGTTCTTTGCATTTTTCGTGCTCCAAACTGATTGACAATGAGATGTGTTATTGAAGCTCACTAATGTTTATCGACTAGTGATCAGCCCAATTGGGATGAAAAAAATAGTAATGAATTGCAAAATTGCAGAAACCAGAGTGTACAAGCTTCAAACAGTTTGCCATGTTTGATTGACAGATCCTTCTCTAGTGTTCTCCTACCATATTTGTAGCTTTCTTAATTTGTCCTTCTAAGAATTGAATGCTGTGGAAATCCTTGACCATCATCATGAGGTGAAATCCAGTGATTGCCTTGCTGTAATGGATTAGAAGATGGTAACATTATTTTTTATCATGCAGTAATGCACCAGGCCAACTTACGAAATGATGTGCACAATTAATCACCCTTCTTCACCTTTCAATTATACTTGGCTGTAAATCTTCTTCCATCAAGTAAGGAAACGTCTATCAAATTGGTTTACCTCATAAAGTCAGGCTTTGTTTAAGCAAATGTAACCTTGTGCGCTGCCTGTATTTCCTGATAACAAATTTCCTGGATTTTCTTTTCAGGCTAATATACATAAAATTGAAACATTTTCTCTTTCAAGCCAAAGGCAACTATATATATATATATATAGAGAGAGAGAGAGAGAGAGAGAGAGAATTGAATACCACAAAAGCCACTAATAACTCACTATGATAAGATGGAACATCAAAATATATCAATGATATAAGTTTTCTGGTTCCACAGATGCAAGAACAATAACAACTTGATCAAAATCCAATTGTCACTTCCTCACATCTTATGCAGATGCCCAGTACCAAACTAACACAACCCAAATCAAATTTTCTCTCCTGAAACTCAGACAAGCTTCAGGCTTGCAAATCAAAGCAAACCCATCAATATTTGCCATGGCAATGCAACATAACATATATATGCAGGCTAGTACTGAGCTTCCGGAGAGTTGCTTAACCGGCCTGTTTTGGAGGCCAACAA
This sequence comes from Moringa oleifera, assembly GCA_021397835.1. NCBI lineage: Eukaryota > Viridiplantae > Streptophyta > Magnoliopsida > Brassicales > Moringaceae > Moringa > Moringa oleifera. The sequence continues at coordinate 2,507,339 of JAJFZO010000863.1, forward strand.
CGATAGGTTGGATCCGACGGAGCCTCCGCGAGGCATCTGAATGCCAGCAAGCCTGTGGTGCCGACACCTGAAGGAGCCTGCATGGGTGGTCGGGGAGCACAGGCAATTGAGTCTCGCACTTGACGGTTTCCCTGATGAGATCCCTTGTGCACGAGGAGACATGTTAAGCGAATCATGGCTCTTGATATCATCGAGGTTCATCTCCGCTAGCCCTGCTTGCTTTGGCGATATCTTCACGTTCTGAGGTTTCTGCTCCGCTCTAATGTGTTCCATAACTTCTCAGTAAAAAACACACATCCATCACGAAAATGAACAGAAGAGGTTAATTTATAATTCATCGATCTTTTTCCAAACCAGAAAAATCATAAAGCATATTCTACATACCTGGTTATTCAAGGAGCAAAGAGAGAGTATTTTTCGGTATCGTTGGATCACGGAAAAATATTATCGGCCTCCGGCCCCAAAGAAGAAGATCGAAGGGTGCAACGGGAAAGGCCCGGCAAGACTTGTTGGAGTTCTCACCGTGAGGGAGGAGGAGCAACAGATGGAAACAAATACAGCAGTATAACTGGCAACGTTGTCAATAGCCTAAAATTTGGGTTTTTGGTTTTTGTTTTTTCAGTTGGAAATATGTGGTAAAACCCTACAGACGATTTACCACCACTAATTTCCTTTCTTTCTAATGCAAGAAGACACGTTCTGAGGATGCCAAACTAGCTTTGCTTTGCATATGTACCTAAATTTATAGGGTCATCTACTAATCTAAAGGGCAATATTAATTATTCTTGGCTTGTGAGATAATTCTTAATTTCTCTACATTCTTCGTAATCATAAATAAAGGGCTTTAATTAATCATCCGTCAAAGGAATATGAATTATGATTTTCAAAATTAATATTAAGATATTTCCGGCAATAATTCTCCAAATTAAATTTATACATAAGATTTCAAAATTAAAAGCCACATAATAAAAATTATTTATTTTTTTTTTAAAAATTAATTCTTCTTTAAAGAGCATGGTCGGTAAAGTGAAGAGAGCAAATCTGCTTCTTTCTCTTCAGGATGTTCGTCTCAGATGGCTTGCCAGGATTTCAAAGCCTCCTTCTTGCCTCAGGTATTTTTATACCGTTAGACCGAGGTAGTCTCCTATGATTCTATGTTTTCAAATATTTATTTTATTTTTTTATTTTTAAAATATAATATAGTTAATTAAATATTTCTATTTAAGTTTTAAAAATAAGTTTTTTTATTAATTGTAAAGTGGTTAACTTATTTCATTTTTTTAAATCTTATTGTTAAACATAAATAAGATTTTATTAATTTTAATTCTCTAGAAAATATTTATTAAAATTTGTGTTAATAAAATTTTATGAGCAATCTATTCTTTGAAAAAGAGTTAAATTTTTTATTAAAAAATGATGTTTTTTATTTATATTTTTTTAAAAAAATTAATTCACCAAATAAATTGAAATCACTCTATATGTGATTGCAAATCTTCTTTCCAAATAATTTTAAAATTACAACAACATTTTTTCACTTATTATCACTTAAGGTTCTTAATTTTTTAAAAAGTTTACAAAATTAAAAAAATTATATATTTAAAATTGTTCTAAGTTGAGAGTGAAACATTTATACCATGCAAAAAATAATAATAATAAAGTTACAAAATTATAACATAAAATCAAACTAAAACTTAATATTTTACATTTAAAATATGTAGATTTTCATTTAAATCATTAAAAAATTATTGTATTATCAATTTAAGATTATTATATAAATAAATAAAATAATTAAATCTTAATTATAAAATAATGGACAATTGAAAGAATAAATGTTCCTTAGAAACTTTTCTCAAAATCGATTTATCAAAATTTTATGGAAAAAATCATTTTAATAGATATTATATTTTAAATAGTAAATAATTAAAACAGTATTAAAGAAAAAGAAGTTGAAAAAGAGAAATTGGAAAAAAAATTAAAAAATTAAAAAATTTCTTTTTATTGTAATTTAGAATAAATTAAAAATTATTAAAACAATATCTATCAATTTAAAAAGTATTATAAAAAATTAAAAGATAATTCAATTGAGTCCCCACTTGAAAGTGGGGTTCTAGCAGATAAATGCGTCAGCCCCACTCTCAAGTGGGGACTCAGTTGAATCATTTTTTTAATTTTTATAATATTTTTAAATTGATAGATATTATTTTAATATATTACAATAAAAATAATTTTTTTACTCTTTTAATTCTTTTCTAATTTGGCTTTTTCAACCTTTTTAAATATTTTTTAATTGTTTATTATTTAAAATATAATACTTATTAAAATAATTTTTTTGTAATATATATATTAAAATGCTTCATCTTTTCCAAAGGAAGTGCTCTCCTTTTTTTTTTTTTTGAAAAAAAAAAGAAGTAAAGTTCTAAACAACTGCCTTCATTGCCTTTGTCCTTTTTCTATTGAACGGGCAATAGAACAAGCATGAAGGAGGATAAATGAGGACAAGAATAGGTTCAAAGGTCCCTTGAATTCTTTTAAACCGAAACGGGACGAGGACAAAGATAAGGATTATGTTTTTCACCCCACATCCGTCCTACTTAATATTTTTATTTTATACATATAATTTAAAATTTAAATTAAATTTAACCTAAATTTAAATTAAACTATTTAAAATTCAAAATAAATTTAATTTATATCTATTCAAATCTAATATTTTAAAAAATAAATAAATAATTAATTATGTTTAAATATATAAGTAAAAAATAATATAACATGGAATGAGGATTTTCTGTTTATCCATTCCCTCCATAGTGATTTCTTGTCCTCGTTTTTCCTTTCGTCAAAGGAGAAATGCCCCGCCTCGTTTATATCCCTAGACCACCCTACTAGTAAAATGTCACAAACATGAAAGATGAGCTTGATGCTATGAAATTAAATAATTTTTAGTTTTAAATAAAATTTTAATATATAATAATTAAAAAATTATTATTTCAAATGATTTTATTTTTTTATTTTTACATTAATATTATGAATTGTTTTTAATAATTTTTTGTAAAAAAAATAACATAAATTTCAAATAAATGGAAAGTCATTCTTTCAAAATATTGTCGGGTAGTGAAATTAATTTGACATACTTTCTTTATGGGTTGGTGAGCATGTGTCCAATAGTATGGCAGCTTAGGTGGTCAAAGGTGTTGGAAACTAAGAGACTCTTAAAGACACCCTGCCCTACCAAAGGACTGTTGTTTTATGGAACACGTGTCAATCTTGAAGCAACAAGTGCCACAATTCTTGCCTAACATTTGTATGACTAATAACTAACTATTTCTGACCCTTTATCTCTCATTTTAAATAAGCCAAATCTCATGGTCAACAATTTGCGTTTCTAGAGATTCCTTCTTCCACGTTTCAGCTTCTTTCTTTGAACTCAATTGCGCTCTTAATAAGATGTGATTGATTAAAACCGATATTCATAATGATATAAAAGACGAATATCTTTGTTAATTTGATATTTATATTGAATTTTTTAATAAAAATCATAAAAAATAATTTAATAATTTATAATATTAATAAAAAATTTATATTAATTATTTTGATATTTATCTTATAAAAGCTCAAAAAATAATGAGTTAATCATTGATTTATCAATTTATTTTAAATTAAATATTAGATAAAATTATAATGAAAAATCAATTTTATTTTCATGATTGAAATATCCCGAAAAAAAAAATAAATGACTCTACACTTAATTTTTAGTTAATCTATTGGATATGAAGAATTTTTAATTTATGACTTATTTTTATGAGTTTTTTAAAATTTTAATAATGTAAATTTTTAAAAAATATTTTTAATATTAATATTTTTTTGAAATATTTATATTACTAACTTAAATATACTTTTTTAATCTTTCAAAAGTTTTAAATCAAAATTTATTGTATAAAATTTTTAATTGAAATGTCTTTATTTTTAAATTTTTTGCAAAATTCAACCCAGATTAGATTAATCAATATAGATCTGATTAATAATTTTTGAATATCAAAATTTATTTGGTAACGTTGACTTTTATATGATTTTTATTTAAAATTTTTTATAAAAATTTAAGTGAAAAATACCTAAATTATGTGTTTTATTAAATTATCATTATATTAACAAAATTTTCAAAAAATCAACAAAAATTAAATCAGAAGATCAAACCTAAAGCTAACATACAAATCTACCTCACTGTATAGAACTGTCAAGTAGTGAAATTAAGCACCCGATTCTAAAAAGAAACAGATAAATGACAACATAATGATAAAGCAGATGGCAACCACCACAGGAATAGATATATACATTCAAGCGAATAAGACTGAAACCCAAGAAAAAATAGCATACATGTTATGCTTCAGGACAGGAATCTGTTCCCATTAGGAGCCATAGATTCATTCATCCTTCTCCTGCTATTCATATGTAATTCAGTAATATTCGGTGTATGTTGTGTGGTTACTGGTGAGATTCCTTTGTACAACCAACAAACTCACTCGAGTAACCATCTAAATAGATTCAAATCAAACCATAGGTATATGATTTTTCCCGGGAAAATAAAAGTGTTTGGAAAGAAAACCCAATCAAAACTGCAGCTCGTTGCTTGGGTTGAGGTGGCCTCTATTTCTCGAGTTCTTGTTTACAGAGAGGACAACAAGAGATAATTCTGAGCCATTGATCCACGCAGTTGAGGTGAAACATATGGGAACATGGTAGCTGCCGCAGCTCTTCCTTGTCCCGGTACTTTGCCAGGCAAATGCAGCATTCCTGTCAATCCCAGAACAAGAAAACACTCACTGTTATCCACTTTAGAAATCAGAATCTTCTTCTCAGAAGAACGCAGATGAACAAAGAATTTTTATCTAAGCTCTGGTTCAGTTAAATTAGTCTGAAGAATGTATTGATTGTGACTCACTGGATCTTCACTTTCAAGGGCTGAACTCGATTCTGCGTTACTGGCAAGCCCTGTGTGGCCATCAACTTCTTTGTATCTCCAGCTGGCTAGTCTGGAAATTTGATCATCAGATGCCCCTCTGTCAGAGGAACCCACGTTCATGTTGTAGCCGAGGAAGCTGCTAACCAGTGGGACGCAGCAACAGAGCAGCAGAAACAGTAGAAAGGGAAAGGAGTAGCAGAGAGCATTCCAAGCTAGGAGAGAGATGCAGAGCACATGAAGTTTTGGAGCTCGATGGAAAGAACCAAACCGAGAATCAAATACCCAAACATTTCCCATCACAAACCATATTGCAAAGAACAGCTCCAGTGAAGTTCGACATTTATTCATCAGGTGTGAGCTCCTGTACATGCTATATATCAATCAATAAGCACGAAAGCTTGAGAGACAGAGCTACAAATGTTAAAAGCAACAGAAGCAGCTTGTATACTTCTCGTCTTTTGTTGGTTCATTACATTTCTGTATCATCCAGCCTAGGTTGATATTGTTCCGAACCTTGACAGACAGGGCTAATATGCTAAAAGCAATAGAAGCAGCTTGATTACTTCTTTTCCTTTGTTTTCATTTTTGCATAATCCAGCCTATAAAAGAAGAAGAAGAAGAAGTAGCTTGTTTACTTCTTGTGTTTTGTTGGGGCATTTCATTTCTGTATAATCAAGCCTAAGTTGACATCGTTCCAAAGCTTGATAGACAGGCTAATATGTTAAAAGCAACAGAAGCAGCTTGTTTACTTTTTTTTTTTGTGTTTGCTCGGGTCATTTGATCTCTGCATCATCCAGCCTAAGTTAGGGTTATTCTAATTCTATAGAGAAGAATGATTATATGATGAGCATGAAGGAAATAGAAGAATCAGATGGAGACTGCGCTTGCATAGGTACCTGGATTCTTCACTGCTTCTTTGTTGTTCGATATCAGAAAGGCCAAAACCATCTCCTTGAGACACATGAAGTTGGCGGTAGCGCCCATATAAGAGCAGCAGACTGAGGAAACACCCAATATCATAACCAACAATCCAGATTCTCATGGGCCAAACAGGCTTCTCCTTCTTTGATATGGCCAAGGTGAACGTTGTGGCAATTATTTGAACAACCAAAGCAATGAATTCCAACATCATCCAAGTAGTGGAATTGAAAGGATTAGACCCAAGATCTGATCTTGATCCATTCTGGTAGTGAAACACTCTCCTTAAGAAGGTGAACCACCTTGCTCTGGATACCCTCATGGCAGTTCTTACCAAAAACGAATTAGAGGAAGGAACATGAGAAGAAGACCTGTTTCGAGCACCCATAGCCACATGGTTGTCCTCTGGTGCAGGAGAATTGATGGGTGAATACGAGGCAGCAGCTCCTGAACTGCAGAAGGACTCCGGTTGAAAAGAGCAACGCATAGTCATCGGAGTAATCTAACCAGAAATTGGTCCAACACCTGTCTTTGATCACCCACAAGATGGAGCTTGGTCTGTCATGAAGAAGAACATATATGTAACAGAGTCAGTTTCCAATTGATTCGAGCATGAATGATATGACACCAGTGATCACAAGTATCGCATTCTTTCAAGCCATGTGGCTTGTAAGATCACGGCATATTCATGTCTTACCAAGAATCACAAGAGTTCAAAGAGGCAAAAGTTCAAGTACCAGGAAGGCAAGGCAGTTTGGACCCAAGATTCAGAAGCTCCTCAGCTGCAGCTACCAGCCAAAACCCTCAGAGTTCATAACTCTTGCAAAAATCTACCTCTGAACTGAAACCAACCTGTTCTTCACTAATTCTTCAACACCCAGAGGAAAAGTCAATCTCTTGAAGCAAACCGAAAAGCATAAACATGTCGAACACAGTCCTTCAAGCCTCGCTATCAAAGTCTCTGAATATCTACCAAAGACCCCACATCTGGCAAACAACTCAAGCCAAGAAGCACCAAAACGTAAACTGTAATCTTTCGGTTTTAGAAGAAAACCAGAAAGTGTTTGTGGGTGCTCGCCGATATGACCCAAAAGCCTATAAGTTGTGTTCTTTATAGAAAGATCGAGGAACTCAAAGAAGGAGAAGGATACGTGAAGTATGACAGGAAGGTGAGGTTGGGCCTGAGATGGTGACCAAGAATCAACTGCAGAGGCTTTTGCTTTGATTCCAAGTGAATCACGTAGAGTAAGAAGCCAACCGTTGGCCTAACTTGCCTCTGGTTTTTGTCTGTAAAATAAGCAACGCAGAGAGAGCAACTGCTGCTTCAACTGCAAATCTCTCTCTCCTCCTAGTTGAGAATTAGGATAAAAGCAAAGATATTTCAGCAAATAATATTAAACTTTTATAGTTGATTTCATTTGGACTCTAACCAGATAAGACGTGAACACCTTTTTTTTTCCCCCTTTATTTATCAATAAATAAATATATTTATTTATTTCATTTTATGGAAATAAATAAAATAAAAATAAATGAGTTTGAATTATGGCGGGTACAGTAGTTGCGAGATTTTGTCAAATCCGACGGTTGGCCACCTAATCCAACCAGGTCATGGCCCTCTGGCCTTTGCTCTTTGATTGTGTGGCTTCAGTTTTCTTGTGATGTCTCCTTAAATATTATTAAGCAGTCTACTCATAAGTTAATTACTAATGAGACCTCAATCAAATCGATTTTCTTGATGTACAATTCAAATCAGTTAAATTTAAAATTTTGTCACTTATAATAATTACGTAAAATAATTTTAAAAATATAATTCATAATAAATAAAATTTAAATAGTATTTATAATATATCAAAAATCAAAATTAATGTTGATCTCTTACCTTTTTTTTAGACTTTAAATCAAAATTTTAACTTCAATTCAGCTCTTTAGAACAGACCAACACCTCATGTCAGTATCTTAGTTCTTAAAATTCTGATTATTTTATGCGAAATTCAATCATGTTGATCAAATCTCTTAATAATAAAATTTTACATTAATAAATACCAACGTAACTATAACTTACAAATAAATAAAATAATTTATAAAGATATTAATTGATCAATTTTATTTAAATGACTTAAACCCAACACAAATATTATAAGTATATTTAAATTTTTTTTGGAAAATATTTTTATAAAAAATAAGTTAATGTAAATCTTTAAATGCATCAAAAAATAATTTATAAATATATTTAAAATATTAAAATATAATTTATTATTTAAGTAAAGGATGTGAGATTCCTTGATGATTCTTCTAATTGCATAAGTCAACCTTTGGTTTAATTAATTAAATTACATACGTATAAGTCACCATTACCTTATATATTAGCTAAGTGCTTTAGGATTATTACCTTTTTGCTTAACATATTTAGTTATTAATATAATTGATTTACCCAAAATGAAGAAAAATATATGGCCTTAGCCATTAAGAGTCAGAAACCCTAAATTTACTTAAAGAAACTGACCATTACCATTGACCACCTTTTCTTAACATTAAACTTTGTCAGAAAATTTCACACGTGGTCCACTGAAACCCTAGATTGACAGTTTTGGTCCCACGAAATCAAGCAAAATTAGGGTCTTATCTCTTTTTCTTTTTTTTTTTTAATTTTCTTTTCGATGACTCATGTTTGATTCCTATCAACTATGACACGTGGCAGAGACCCGCCATGCTCTTGGGGCTGCTGCTGCAGAATAGTCATATTTCGTGATGGCTAACTGATAGACACGGAAATACTTTTCGCTGTCAACGCGATCCCAATTAGCCAATATTTTAAACGGCGTCATTTCGCAGATTCAACTGATTTCTAGCCCACTCATTTCTTGTGGGCCTATACTGATTTTTTGGGCCCAATTCAGCCCCTTCCTGGATCAACAGATTTTTATGGGCCCAATGTGGGTCTTCTTGGCCCGATTAATATTATTACAATTAAAGGCATGAAATGTTCAATGGGATTTGTTTTAATTTCATGTGTAGTCTATAAATTAAATAATTTTTATTGATAAATTTATATAGGTGTATTAGGCTCATTTTATATTTTAGTAAAAATGTTAATTTCTTTTTACAATAATTTAAATTAGAGGGTTATTTTTGCTTATAAAATATGATTATATATGATATTATTTATATATTAAAATAATGATAAATATTTTAACATCTCTTCAAATAATTTTATCTTTTAAATAGATTTCAAATAAATCTTTCTCTTTTAATTTTCACCTTAAATTACAAATCGTTTCAAAAAATCTAAATTGACAAAAATAGCTCAATTAAACCTTACTGACGAACGTTGTCAAATTTTAATGCTAATATGAAAGCACATTCGTCTGTTTAATTTTGCGACTGTCTTCCCTAAACAAAAAGTAGGTTCTTCTTAAACACTTTGCGCAAATTTTCTTAACCATTCGTGAAACTAGTTGAGTAAATTGGATGAAAAACGAAATTGTTGATTTGCTATCACTTCTTGCAACCTTGACTGCATTGTTTGTCGTTCTTGAAATTGATTTGGACAGACGAAGAGTAAGGCTGATAGAAGGAAGCAAGAAAGAAACTAGGAAGGAAAACTAAGAGATAGAACCCAAAATTCAGTTAGTTTTTTTAATTATTTTATGCTGCGATGCAGCTGAGAAAAGGGAATAGAAAGAAAACAGAGAGGCGAGACTTTTATAAGGGGGTGAAGCTGCGTCGACGAAGAACACTATCGACGGAGAAGGTCAATGAAGGTGAGAGCAAAATGAGTAAGAGAGGTGATTTTGAAGGAAAGCAAAACCAAAGAACAGGATTTTTTGGACAAGAAGATGTGTTTAATTATTACCTGCTAGATGAGTAATAAATGTTTTTGACATGATAATAATTAAAATTATTTAAGGATATGTGTATTGAAGAAAATTTAAAAATTATTTTAATTAAAAAAATAAAATATAAAAAATAATATTTATAAATACAAATTATCAAAAGATTAAAAAAAAAATTGGTCCAAAGTAGAAAGCAGGAGCGAAACAGCGTCGTATTAGTTTCTGTCGGATCATCCCAATCTTTAACGGTGTAACCCAAGCCCCGCCGACTAGCTATAAAAGGGCAAGCTCCCTTGCTTTGCTTTAATATTGTTTTCTCCCCGATCGAATAGAATCAACCCGAATCAAAGCCAATAGAATCGGACTGAAATTCTGAGGTATTCTGAGGTAATTCTTGAGTTCGTTTCCTCTGCTCTGATGATTAAGTCTCATTACGTGGTATTTTCCTTTTCTTTCTTCCTTCTCTTGTTTTTGCGTTGTACCTTTTGAAACTTTTTGCTAGGGCTTCGTTACTTAATCACTAGGGTTCTTTTTTTCTTTCAAGAAGTTTCGTGTTCACTTGTGTTCGGATTTTGATTTTCAATGACCCGCTGTTGGTATTTTTTAAAAATTAAACAAGAAGTGAATGAGAGAGTGCTGAATTTGAGAGGTTTTCTTATATTTCACGCTCGAATACAAATTACGAGATTAATTTTCCTGTGTTTCGTCTTAGATGCCACTGTTGGGTAGTTCAGTAAATATGATATGACTACAATATTTTTGGCTTTAGCTTTGTCGGTTGTTTCACTACATTTTGGTGTTCTATATATGGGTTTCCTAACTCATAAAGAGTGCTAGGTTTCTATTTGTAACACGTACAGAATAATATATGATTGCTCCTGTGATTCGGCAGGTGAATTATCTATTTTGAGTAAACATGACGACTGCAGCTCGGCCTACATGGGCACCTGCAAAGGGTGGTAATGAACAGGGTGGTACTCGAATCTTTGGGCCCTCCCAGAAATACTCGTCAAGGGACCTTGCAGCTCATACAGCTCTAAAGCCAAGGTGGGTTTTCAACATTGATCATTGAGTTAGCTTGTCTTATAGTATATGTTGATTCTTGCCTTAAGTACCATATGGAATTACATTATTGTGTGCCTCTAGGGCATAACACCCATCTTGAAAAGTTTGTGTTCCATCATTTCAAACTTTAGCCAGCTGTTTTGTGACATGTTTCTATTGGGTTGCCTTACTGCACAATACATGATCAATCTTCAAGTTCTGTAATTTGCTTGGTTAATGCATTGGAATTATGCGTAAGAAAATTTTGGCTTCTATCTATATTTTTCTCTTGATATGCATGAGTATTTTTTTGATTAGTAGATGTACTCTTCAGGAAGGAAGGACAGGACACCCAGGAGGAATTGCACAAGAGGAACCTCCGTGAGGAGCTGGAGGAGCGTGAGCGGAGGCATTTTTCATCTAAGGATAAGTCTTATAGTGGTAAACATATCTGACCGATCTTGAGTATCTTGCAAATTTTTTCATTGTGAAGTTTGTTGATTTCCCTTTTACTATATATCATTCAGATGACAGAGATCGCAGAAAGGGAAGCCATCTTCTGCTGGAGGGTGAGGTCATCAACTCTCTTGTGGATTTTACTTATGAAATTAAAGCTTGCTAAGTGCTTTACTAACTAAAAAAGTCATCTGTAGGGACAAAAAGGGACGCTGAGGATCGGATTGTTCCACGCAGTGTAGATGCTGATGATTCTGATATAGAAGTCAAAAGTGACGATGAAAGGTTGTTACTTTTGGCCAATATCTCTTGTTATGTCTCTCTATAGAATGTTTGTTTCTTTTGATGAACAGTTTGATACTCTTTTAAATAATTTGTACTGTGGATTTCGAGGAGATTGCTATGTACAAAAACATGCTATTATAATGCGATTGGCATATAGCAAGTATCTCGTACTATGCTCATCTTTTCTGTATATTATCTACATCAATGGTACTTAAAATTCTTATCTATGTTTTTCCTTTGTTTCTTTAAAGTTGTTGATTGGTTTGCAACGTGTCTTGGTTGGTAAGGCGATGCAATCTCACAGCTGTCTTTAAACCTACAACACAATTTTGGCTAAAGGAATAATATTCGGAGTTTAGAGAAGCTGTCTGAGCGATTTTTTTTTAGCTGAAACTGCATTTCCATGTGTTTTCTGTGTAATATTTTGCCATTTGATTCCATTGTTCATTTCTTTCCTATCCATTGGAATGACCTTACCGTATAGGTGTGCTGTTATTTGCTAAATTATTTTTGTTTCTTATATTAGTGATGAGGATGATGATGATGATGAGGATGACACAGAAGCTCTTTTAGCTGAGCTTGAACAGATTAAGAAGGAAAGGGCGGAGGAGAATCTTAGAAAGGCAAGTTCATTCTATTAAGAAGATTTCTATTTTTTCTTTTGCTTATATGTCATTGTGGGTTTTATGTACTGATGCTTTATGAGAGATTCTGATTTCTTGGTGGAGGCTGTGATTATTCATGATAGCTATTCAATAATGGTTGCAGAGATGCTTTATGATCTACAGGTCAATTATGTCTTGTCTGTAGCATGGCGCAAATGATTTTTTACTACTTAATTAGCCTTGTCATTGCCAAGTAAATAGATGGGTTTTGTGATGAATGCTTTGCACTGATATTGGGCTGTGAAGCCTGTTATGTCCTTGCATTCATTTGTGTACATGGTGCAAATTGTTACATTATAATGATAGAGAACCTGTATACTTGTGCAGGAAAAGCAACAGCAGGAAGAAGAGCTTAAAGCCAAAGAGGCAGAGCTTCTTCGAGGAAATCCACTGCTTAATAATCCAACCTCATTTAATGTCAAAAGGAGGTCAGTAGCTGTGAACTTAACTTTTCTGTGTTCCATAAGCAAGTATCAGACTCCCATGAGTTTCAGGGTATCATTTGTTGATCTTTTCTAATGCTTTCTTTTGTCAGGTGGGATGATGATGTGGTCTTCAAGAATCAGGCCCGTGGTGAGACCAAGACTCCAAAGCGCTTCATCAATGATACGATCAGGAATGATTTTCACCGGAAATTCCTGCAAAAGTACATGAAGTGAAACCAAATGTTGGTTCTTAACCATTGTACTAAATGACGTTTTTGATTATTCTGGGTTTGAGAATGATGTACTTCTAATGGCAAATTATGTTGTTTGGATTCACCTTGTCAAAAGTCTGTTTGATACTGTTATACATACGAAGTTTACGAAGTAACTGGATCTTTGAATTACTTATTGGGTGCCTGCTATAATTCAATTCTCAGTGAACAATTATTTACATCATTGTAATTGATTGGACGCCTTTCTAAACCCCTGGCCCCTGCCCCCCTCTTCCCTCCCTCCTGACCCCACACTTGGAAGTCTCTTTAATCCTTAAATGAATTGTGGATAATGAGTAGTTTAAGTAAGAAAGTGGTGGAAATTAGATATGGGATCCAGGAGGAAGGATGGGCAGGGTCATGGGTGAGTTTTAGGGTAAGTGGAGGATGTTTCATCAGATTTGTACATGATATTTCGTATAGGGGGAAGTCTCTTAAAAATGATTTTTGAGCTTTGTAGTGGTGATGAAGAAGCTTGGGGGAGTGATAATTTGGTAGTACAATACAGGGGTGTGTCATGCCAAATGGTTTCAAAAAGGGTGCACAATGACTGGGAGATGGGAGTTTTTAATATTCTTTCTCCATTGTGTAATCATATATATATATAGACATTGGATGGAGATGGACGCAACAGATTTGGGAGTGTTTTATCTGTCTATGAGCATTTGTGGACGGCTGCAGAGTGACCACAAAGTTAAAAGTACAGATAGGAATTCATATTTTTAAGACAGCAAGAAATTTATGATGATAATTTCATTATTTATTTTTCAGATGGCGCAGAGAAAAATAAATAGGTAAGTTTTTGAAGGAATTTGAGATTCTTGTTAATTTAATAAAAAATAAAAAACATTTTAAAATTTTTGGACAGCTGAAATTTTTTTGATAAATAAGGAGGATTGCATAAAGTTCACAGAAAATTTAACCTTTAAATGGTTACTACATTTGCACATGAGAAATACTCTTGATGCTACTTTTTAACTAACACACACAAACATATATATATAAACACATATACCCCTCCCTTCTGTTAGCTCTACCATTTTTGTTGAACTTAGAATTTTTGGAGTTGGACCTTCTTTTAAATTTTGGGTTTGTTTTCATTTTTTTATTTGCCTTCCATTAACAAATTAGCCGGAACAGATCTGCATACTTCAACTTAAAAGGGAAAGTTGGTCAGAAATCCGTGCTCTTTTCTTTCTTGCATCATGTTTTCAGGTAGACACAAAGAAATCTTAATTTCAGAAAGCACCTCATTGTTACATAAAATGACCTCTATCAAAAAAACTCACACATACATTTACATGTTCCAGAATTTCAGACTTCACAGATCTTACATGATTGAATCATGAAATGTACATCTTCTGATTTGGACATACTGCCCTTCACCAAGACCATAAAATTACTATCTAATTCTGCTAGATAGACAACCAATTTGGTAATCAACAATTTTAATTTAAATAGAGAAACCAAGAGGCCAACCATGTGGGTAGGAGCAACACCGCAAAGAATGGCCGGAAGTTGTGCCAGCCACTGCCTTGTTCATTCATCAGATCCAGCTCAAACTAATATACATATACATCAGATCCACACAGTTGTGAAGTAATGAATGCAACTGCTACTATTTGCTTTTGTCCGGTTCATCCAGAACAAATTCTGCATACAAATCCTTGAGAGCAATCACAACTGTAGTTATCAGTGGCCCCATAATTGCTCCCTGTGAAAATTACATACAAATTAGGAACCGCACAGTGATGCATGACAGGATAACAAATTATGAAATACATGGCAGCAGGAGTCACAAATTTGAAAACACTTGCATAATTAAACCCATGAAAAATCAACTTGTAATTATCTGTCAATTTTGATTTTCGAAGACAAATTACTAGCAAACTGTTTGTTTGAAAGTAAAGCAGATAGAAGTTTAGACTTCATAGCTGACCGGTGAAGTAACCATCGGACCAGATTGCAACTTGAAGCTCTGACTAGGCCTATCTTTCTCATAAGATACTATCATTAAATCAAAATTACTGCATCAGAACCTAGCTTTTAACACATGATAATGTCGCAGCTTCCTGACCTACATTAGTGAGAAAACCTGAGACATTTGGATTCTTAAACTACTAATAAGAGCCATATATAGGTTGAACTTCATTTGCCCTTTTTGATGTTGTAAAAAGAGTGAGTAGGCTACAGGTATTCCTTCAGAAAATAACTTTTCTCTACTATCAAGAATATTCAGAACTTTGGAATTTAATATTCAGGAAAAGAAAAGAAAAGTACTGAACAGAGCTTACCTCCACAGCCGATGGAAACAATGTCATTCCACCAATGATGCTAAGCCCAGTAAGATATGCACTATAACCAGGTATGTCCTCCTGAATTTCAGATGCACCATAATCCATAAGCAAAAGGTGCATAATGGACAAGGTGACAGCCATGATGTATCTGCTCTCCAGCACAAGTTGCAAAGCTGCAGGGATTGTTGCGAGCCAATATGGAAAGATAGGCAACAGAGGGCTGATGAATGCGAGTATAGTTGATACATACAAGAAGTGTATTTTGTATAGTCTAAACAAAAGCCATGTCAAACATCCTTGAAAAAATGCAATCTCGGCAGTGGCCAAAAGAACGCCTGATATAGCATGATCAAGAACTTCTACACATCTGATCCTTGTTGATTTTGAAATGGGGAGCATACACATAACCTGTTCTGTTACCCCACCAGACTTTGATGTAATAAGATAGTATAAAACCCAGAAGAAAACCATTGACTGAGACACAAAGTTGAAAAACTCAGCAGCACCATAAATGATGGAGTTTCCTATGGAGTACATGAGTTTTGCACCACTGCCTAAAACAGATGCACTACTAACAAATACACGTTGTGAGACATCCATCCCTCGTACAGCAAACCCTTTTGCCTTCTCCACTAAATCCTCCCGAGTGATTATCAACTCTCTAAAAATTGCATCTAGTTCTGTATATATCTGTCCCCATTCCCGGTCACTAACCCTCTGCCTCAAACTCAAGAGTTTCTCTGTATAGGGAGAAGGCCTCATCAGAGATGTAGATTGCTCTGAGTAATTAGCTGGTGAAGCAATCACAAAATGCTTAATTCCTGTAACAAATTCTGTCATGTTATACTGCATTGCTAAACTGTCTATGTGCTCAGACACCGTGGCATAGAACTGGGTGGTATACTTGTCTACCATTCCAGGCACATCATTTTCATCCATCCACTTCTTAATACCAATACGCTCGGCATAATTACTCTCCTCAACATGTGATTTCAACGAAATCACTGCATCTTTTCCCTCAACTCCAATCTTATATGAGAAGAATATAATACCAGCCAAAGATCCCACAATCATACCAACAATCAACCCAATTGCCACAATGGTGTTCAACTTCTTCAATATCCCTCGTGTGAAAAATGCACTCAGTGGGCTGCGCCTAAAGCTATTATTCCTGAAAGATGACACTGCAAACATTGTTGAATCCACATTTCTAGTACTACACAGAAATCCCAACACAAGAGTAACCAGGGACCCAATGGAACCAACCGTCTCATAGGCAATTACAAACACCCCAAATGACAATAGCCATCTAAGTAACTTCGAAAATCCACTCCGAATTCGCCTACGCCTATTAGATTTGGATCTTTTAAGGAAAACCCTTAAACAAACATCCTTAATATCACCAAGTGTCCCAATAAAAACCCGGAAAACAGCAACGGGAACAGCAAGCACAGTTTCAGTGAGCCCTAGATTAAGAGGTTCACTCCAAAATGCGACAAGGGTCTCTTGTATACCTCTCAAGGGAATGGAACACAAAATTGCCCACTGGATTGGCCTGAGATACCCTTGTAATAGCTTGCCTACAGTGTAAAGAATGAATATAGAGAAGGCCAAACCAGCATGGGCCATTGCTATGTACAGAGCAAGGCGTACCTGGGGATCACCAGGAAGGGTGCTTTTGTCATCTGGGTCACTGGAATTTACCGATAATGGTGGTGGTGGCGCGTGGTTCTGGAGTGGGGGCGCGTGGGTCTGTGGGGTCGGCGAGGGCTTCCGTATTGATGCAGATCGGAACATGTCTTGCCATGCAAGACTTGTGGAGCTTGATTCGGTCTCTGGGTCTCTAGAATATGGGACTAGCTCCATCTAAAAGCCTTCTTCAGAGAAATTCTGAGTCTCTCATAGAGAGAAGCCAACCCCAAACTGACACAAAGGCAACAGAAAGATTTATTGGACTTTATTCTCCTTCGGAGGATGGGAAGAGGTAGTAGAGCATAAGCGAGGATATTTATGGGGGGCTTTCTTGGTGTCAGTGACTTTGATTACTATGTTTAGGTTTTTCTGGTGACGGAATGATTACTCGATTTTGTGGTGGGGAAAGAAACAGTTCATGAAAATATAGAATTACCATGATGCCATCAACGTCAACTCATGTGATTTCTTGGTCAATGATCACCCTGCAACTTAAATATTTCAAGGAGAAGAGTTATTATTCTCTTAATCACCAAGATCTCTGTGCATTGTATTCCACCCAAGAAAGAAAAGGAGAGTGATGTACGGACGAAACCAAACCATAAGAAGTTGCAATACTGATGTTGCATTTGCCAGAGAAGGGACAATTGAGTCATAATGGGAAAACTGAAGGGTAGTGGAGATAAATCGAAGTCTGAACGTCCACACTTTTTAATGCCCCAAGTCCAATGGCAAAGGCAGCCATTGCTAAGCAATTACAGTTCAACACGTCGCCTCTTTTCTTTTCAATTATTTGTTTCATTTTCACAAACACGTTGCATGCAATATTCTATTCTATTTTCAATCTCCCTGTCCGGGAATGAGCTCATCAACTTTGAAAACTTCCAATGCAATGACCAAGAACAATAAGTTTCCTGAAGGTCAAATACATTCTGTTGTAAAGGATCTATCCTCATAAAACTTAAAAATGTCAATAACAATTCAAGTGTCTATTTCTCTTGGAGATTTGGAGAAGAAAGGAGACATCCCAATTAATTTTCATGGCTTCCTCCATTGCTATCTGCTTAATTATTGTGTAATACATTTGTGAATGATGTATGATGGGTATTTTTTCAGAGATGGGAGACATTGATTCTCTTGCGAAGGCAAAGGTAAGCACACAATCGATAACCCAGTGCCATTGCTAGCAAAACCCACACTTCTTGCAGGCCACCATTCAAGTTGACTGTGTCAAATGATGGTGAGCTCTGCAATGTCCTGCACCCTCCTTTGCTCTCACATTCATATAGTTGCTCCCCAGAGTACTGCACCTTTAGAAGAAGCCTAAACCCGTAGTACATGAATGACAAGTACTTCAACCATTGCATAAACTCTGGTATATGCTGCAACAATAAGGATCAATTAGTCCCATGATTGTTTCATTCATCCTTACCCATTTCTGGGCCATCTTCTTCTCAATACTGAGATGAGTGTTTGAGTACTTCTGTAGGGTGTTCTTCATTTTATTATGATTCGAAATGAAAATTAAAATTTTAAGTGGAACTAAGAATATCCTTTCAAAATCTTACAAGATTGTTTCACTTTCACATGTGAAAATGGGCATCAATTAATGCCACTAACCTAGTATAGTTGGTACTAGTACTCTCTTTTAGTGAAGAACTACTGTATCAATGTAACTAGAATACCTGGACATAGTAACCCCCAGTGAGAAGGAAGAGCATAAGCACCAAAGAGGCCATCATGCCAGCTCTTTTAATACTCAAAACTGAAGCACCAAACAGTTCTCCTGCTCCCTAATTGCAAAAGGAAACTAATGTTACTGTAAAACACACAAAAATCCTAAACTTGGAATTGTCTTCTGACTTACTTGGCTTGTGACAGCTATCAGTAGTATGGCAAACAGTGTCAAGAAGAAGCAGGGGACTGTTCTCTTGAATCCAGCCATGAAGTAGACGATGACAATGAAAAATGTAGGGTAGAAGACATGTGCCACCATGTCACACAGAGTGCTGCACGTGTAGTATACACTTAATCTGTACATATCTGCTTTTCTCTCTTTCACCAAGTAGATCTTTTCAAATGGGAAGACATATACAGCTCCAAATATTGATGAAGATGTCCAAAATATGCAGATATAAAACATTAGACCAACCTACGATTATGTGTGTCACATTAGTTTCAGAAATGAAGACAACAAGGGGGTAAGTTGTACTAAGTGAAGCCTACCGGAACTTACTTGATCCCTGAGATGAGCCTCTGTATCTGTCTTTGATTTCCACCAAAGAAGGCCTAACAAGACTGCAACTCCAAGTGCTTGAACTAGTCTTAGTTTGTCAAAATAATCCCTACGTCTCTCATGGAATGTCCTCCTGCAAATTATCATGAACTGCTCCCACCAAGACAGTGTCCAGTCTTTTTTAACTTGAATGGCCAACTGAAGATGCTCTGATGCTTTTGTGTTTCGATGATTCTCTTCCTTTTCTTTGGGCTCCAACTGGGTTTTGTATTTGAGTTGAAGATACTAATATAACATACAACAAATGTTTGAAAGGCAGAGGGTGATAGCGAGAGAGCAAGGAGAGTAGTATGATTGAAAGTATGAGAGAGTCCTTACTTTGATCACAACCATCTCAGAATCAGACACTCCTTGAGATGCCAATAAATCTTCAGGTAAACTTATGTCATTCACATGTCCAGTTGCTAAATCAAGCAAAAATTCTGCTGGATTCATGGCTATTTCAGGAATGAATCTCAAGGACGAAAAGTACTCCATAGATTCTCTAGCCTTTCCATAGTACAAAGGATACCCTTCTGATATGAGTAGAAGTTTGTCAAACATGTGAAACATTCTGCTTGAAGGTTGGTGGATCGTAGTGACAATAGTCCTTCCTGCCTACAGGCCATTAAACACAATCTTTAGAGAATTTGACCATACTGATACATAAAAATGCATTTAGCAAAACTACCTTGGCTAGTCCTTGGAGAATTTGGAGAAGTTTATTCGCTGAGGTGGAATCCAGGCCAGATGTTGGTTCATCAAGCAACAACAATGAAGGGTCAACAAGAATCTCATAACCAATACTTGTTCTTTTTCTTTCTCCACCTGATATTCCTTTAACAAATCCTCCTCCAATTCTTGTGTGGCGGCACCTATAGTTATTCAGAGATTAGTTACTCAAATTGATTCACCAAGCAGATGAAATGTTGCACTTGTTACCTATTTGCATAATCTCTGAGCAGATTCCTAATCTAGTACTTACTTTTCAAGGCCTAGCTCTTTTACAATCATCTCGATTCTAGCATACTTTTGCTCTCGACTCATGTAGCTTGGAAGCCTCAAAAATGCAGCAAATGCTAATGTTTCTTCTACTGTAAGTTGTGGAAGCAGCACATCATCTTGTGTCACAAATCCAATTCTGTCAAGAAATCATTGTTTAAGTAAGACATTATCAAAAGGCCAGCAGCTGTATTTGAGAGAATATCCCAGTGAAATGAAGCTTGAACAGACCTCCTCTTAACAGCTGGATTGTGAGGGATGTCATTGTAAGTTATCTTTCCTTTAACATTTTCAGTTAATCTGCCTCCAATAATCTTTAACAAGGTTGTTTTTCCACTCCCAGAAGGACCCATCAAAGCAAGGAATTCTCCCGGGCCAATGCTACCTGTGATACCAGACAAGATCTGCTTGTAGTTCTCTTGCTCTGAGTTCAGCTGTGAAGCTACCTTTGACACCACTGCCTTCACAGGATTGATAGAAGATACTCTGCTATTTCTCACCTTGTACTCCACATCTTCAAACTGCATTAGCAACACAAAATTGGTGTCATCCAGAAATCAAAACAATGAATCTCTCCTCTTTGGCATTATAACATCTTGATCATGTGCATACATAAACACCATAGTCTTCAAACAAAAACTTCAGTTTCCTAGTTCAAAGATTGAGACAGCCCAGAAAGACCAAATCAAAATGTGAAAGATAAACGAATACCTTGAGCAATATGGGAAGAGGGCGGTCTTTATTTGTACGGGAGATGTCATCCTCTATATCGATCTCGGAGTACCTGTTTCTAAGGTAAGCTTGGGACATGAACTCAATATTGTGGCCAAAGCCATTGCTCCCTGCCATTTGCATGGAACCCATTGTAGGAGGGGACAGTGACATGTCCTCAATCTCATGCTCTCCTCCAATCTCCATTGTCATGGAGACTATCAAGAACTACAAGAACAACATATACACTTTAATGGGGAGCAGACCAGAATCTGCTAATGTAAATGGATCAACTGTAACAAACCAGAAGCTTGCCTATATACCTTGAAGGAGTCTGGTTTGGTAGCCCACATGCTTTCAGTGTATGGATTTTAGGAAGTAGGAGCATGAAGGCCTTCTTTAGCTCTAGCACCACCTACCCTGCAACTATTTTTTCTCTTATTCTTTTCAGTTTTTGTGGACTAAGCCCCTGCAATCATTTTCACTCCTCAAGTCACATTCCATGAATATGGTTGTCATCATTCAATTTAAAAGATAATATATTATATAAAAATTATATCTTTTTTTACAAAATTTTAAGTTTTTATAATATATACTCAACGAGGGATTCATTTCCCAAAAAAACGCTGCGTTTCATTAGCCCCTGAGCAGGCAATGAAAAAGAGCACTTCACAACGGAATTGGAACTGGAAGCAGAGAGCTTTGTTTTGGTAGAGGAGAAGGGAAGAAAGAATGGAAGAGTCTCAGGAGATATTGATAAGGTCACTGGAGAATTCAGGTGTGTCGATCGCGGAAGATGTTTTGTCAGTCCGAGACCTGACGCCGGCAACCTTGTTGTCGATCTGCGCTCAGTCCCTAAACCTCATCGAGAACAACACGTCGTTTTGTACGGAGCTACCCGATTCGATGGCCGACAAGTTTAGGATCTGTACGGACATCGCTTTAGCGATCAAAAACTTGGGTTATATCGGTGACATGACCTATTACAAGGTACAAAGTAACTTCTCTTTTCTTCGATTCAGAACACACGTGTATTTATATGGGTGTCTGTTTACTACTTGTTTCTGTTCAATTTGAGTTTTGTATTTGTCGAATGGAACTAGAGCTCTGTTTGTTTTAATGGCGAAAATTTGTTGATGATCATCCTGTGGTCTCTCTCTGGTTGTTGATTGGGAAAAAAAAGTGGGATTTTGTGATATTGGAGTTTGCTAACTATCTAAGATTTTCTTGTTTGGCATGAATCTGTTTTCTGTAGAAGATATTCATGAAAATAAGGCGAATTTTGCTCATAAATTGTTATAGTATGGTTGAAAATGTTGAGATTGGATAGAACTTCTGAATTAAATAGCAACTGAATCACTCTTCATTGATTTGTTTGTCCGGTAGAAAGTGTTATTTATGGAGATTTTATGTAGTGGAAATCAATTTCAAAAAGATCTAGTTGGAAGTGTGTGATCGGTTTGTCAAGACGTTTCAAGGTCTGGCCATTAAGATCAATTGGACCTTGAGTTGCTAAGTATTTCTGCACTGCAGATTTTGTGGTGGCAGAATTTGTTATGAAAGGAATAAATTCTTAATAAGATCAATAAAAAGAAAACTGTATGCTGTTCACCTCTTCTTTATTTTATTTTATTTTTGTCTAACAAACATTTCTGTCTTTCATTTCCCTGCTCTAGTGAGTTGTTATCATTCCTATTGTTACTTAGAATAGAACAAAAACCCTACCCAGTAAAGGGAGACAATACTTGAGATTATGGATTCCATGAAATGTAGTTATCTAATGGTATTTCTCACAATAATGGCTATTTCAATTTATGTATGGAACTTACAATTGTAGATGGTTTTGCTGCCACGTACTTTTTTTCTTTGGGCATTGAGCTGGTCTGTGCAGTTGTATACCTTTTTGTTCTCTTGCAATTGATAGAAGCATTTATGTAGTTATAGTTGTTTGATCTCAATGAATCTGCTCTCATTTCTTCTAATTTTCTGTGTCGTATTCTTATTATTCTGAAATTATGCTTAAAACAGATTGTATGTGTTGCTTACGGCAGTTCCTATATCCCTATGAAGAGGACCTCTATAAGTTGGTGAGGTTTTTAGTGGAGAGGCTTTCTGACTCACGCGATGGCATAACAGCTTCTGGAGTAAGGGATGATGGATGGAAAACAAAGGAAGATAACTTTCAAAGCACTTCAGAGGACAGGACAAAGAAGACTGATAATGAAGGGGTAGATCTAAATCTCCAGAGAGTTGAAGCTGTCCTGAAGCATCTTACACTGACATCTGAAGTGCCTGAGCTATCCAAATCTGAAGCTGAAGATGCATCCATTAGTGAGCCCTTCAATGTTCATCTGTTCTCACAAAAGATGGATGAAATGGCTATTGATAATACAACAAGCTTCAGGGTACAAAATTTGAGCGAGAACAAACTGGCTGGTTTGGAAGGCAGAAAGGATATCGCTGCAGGACCTGGGGAGTCAGAAGCTGGTGCTTCTGGAAATGAAGAAACTTCCAGAAATGATAAACATCTTCCAGAGTGTGAAAAAATTGTTACTTTTCTTGAAGATCCACCTTCTAAGGTTTGCTTGTCCCAAGTATTATAAATTTGGACTTGTATATGGCTCAGATAGATGTATAAGACTAACCATGTAGTCCATCGATTTAGGATTCAAACACAAAGGTTAAAATGCTGATTAATGGGTAACAAAGAGGGAAAAAAAAGCTTCAAAGAGCCAGAGAAGCAAAAGATATTATCAGATTTTTAATTAAAAAATTTTTGTTCTTATTGATTGCTTCATGTTTATTGTTTTACTAGATAAAATATGAGATTAAAAAATCACAAAATCAAGAGAAATTGCTCCAGAAGGAGGTAACCGCAAGGACATCAGAGCTACACCAACTTGAAGAAGAGCTAGAATTGTTGAAAGCAGCAGCAGATATGGCTTTTGATGATCATCCTATTGAGTTTTACCTTGAGCAGCTTAATGAACAGCTAGATGCTAGGAGGCATAATCTTGCAGAAGTACAGTCACACTGGTGGGGTATTGTTGTCCTGTTAATTTTGATTGAAGTTCTTGCCTTGCTACATGTGGCATAGACATGAATTCCTTTTCAGTTATTGCATGGGCTTGCACAACATATGAAAAAATGTGGAATCTATATTAGAGAAAGGTTTTCATACTTTGCTAGCATCATTCAACCATTAATTTTACCAGGCATCAATTATTTTTTTGCAGGGATGCTTTAAGAGGGCCTCTGGAAGAGAAGAAGCGAAGGCTTGAAGAGTCTTTGTATGCGGACAAACCAGACGCTCAAGAAAAACTCCAAAAGTTGAGAGAAGCCGAGCTGGAAAAGCAGACCATCTTATCTGAAACTAGAAAAAGGTGAAACTATTTAGCATATGATATGTCAAGATGAAGGTGTGCTTTTGTTATTATGTCTTTCCTACTAATTCATCAGACATTACAATGTCGAAAATCCTTCCCTTGTATGAGATATATGCCCACTGCTCAAGAATGAGTTGGTGTATAGGTGGTAGGTCAATTAGAATAAGCAAAGAAGGGAAGTTCCTAAAAGAAACTTCCCTTTCTTTTTGGCTAAGAAAATGAAGTCCAAACATAAAAATGTTTGATTAAATGAAGTTGGATTTTTTGACAGGGCAAATTAAGGCATATTGAACTGTTAGTGTTGGGGGAAACTGTCTTGTATGTAGGGCATTCATGAGTTTGAACATCTTATATGCTATTTTCTACTTCATACTACCTGCAATCTATATGCAACCACTACTGAAATTGATGCATCCTAGTGGTGTGAGAGCTGGGAACAATTGAATCTTAATTCAATTGAAGTACATTTCACATTTAACTCATTAAAGATAAAAGATTTGATAGATTGTAGCAGCCTTGTTGCTGAAAATTGAAATTTCTATTAGTGGGTTGTCAACAGAACTATTTATTTCAGCAGTTTTAGGTTTTACATATGCCATGTATTACTTTGTCTTTACTTAGTCTTTCCTGTAGGGAGGAGGAACAGTATAAACTTTATGCAGATCTTGAGAAGCAACCAAAAGTGGCATCTCGGAGATCTTATATTGAGCGGATAAAGGAGATCACAAAAAACAGTCGCAAACTAGATGTGGATGTAGAAAGAATCTTGCGAGAAACTAGGGAGCTCCAGTTGGAGAGTAATTCTATCCAAGAACGCCTTGATCGAACCTATGCTGTCGTTGATGAAATGGTATTTAGGTATAAATCACTGAAAACTATACAGTGCCTTCCCGAGCTCCCTCCCCCTCCCCACCCCCAACCCCCTTTTTTTGCCTTCCAAACCCCACTAACAAGTGGTGGTCACTGGCTTTTTTTTTTTTTTTGGGGGGGGGGGGGGTGGTTTTGGGAACTTTTTCTTTCAGATTTCTGCATTAGATATTGAGACAATATATATGACTTGGTTTACTGAGGGGATGTGGATACTTGCAGAGAAGCCAAGAAAGACACTGCAGGACGTCAGGCTTACGGGCTTCTTACTAGCATACATGAGAGCTTTGAGCATATCTCTGAGAAAATCCGCCTGACTGATAAGGTAAGAAGAGAAGTTGTGGAGCATGAAAAGAAGCTAGCAACCATGGCATGCCGAAGCTTAGATATATACAAACTGCAAGCTGATCTTGATGCCATCATAAGGGAAAATGAATACCTTGAGAAACACCTAGAAAACAATTAAATCGATAAACTCCTAGTGTCATAAATACTTTGTCAAGCATTTTTGTTTTTGTTTTGTTCAGTGTCCAAAGGAAAATGTTGATGTATGCCATTACTTTGTTGCAATTGTTTACAAATCTGAATTAAACACAGGAAAACAGATTGTATTCATTTTTAAATTTGGCAATAGCAATTGCATATCCAATAAGTTTCCATTTCCTTCACCGGCTTTGATTATTGATTATCATTGCTTGATCTCTTCTTTTTGTTTTTCTCCCCATTTTGTGACAAAACCAGGTCTATCAGATTTTAACTCCGAATATGAGAAATATCACTGATCAAAGAATTTGGATCTTCTCAAAAAATGAGAAAAAAGACACTTGGAAGGTCGTCTTAGGTGTTTTGGCTTCAGAAAAACCAACATATTCATTGGAGGTTACAGGCGACACCTGCTCTGCTAGGTCAAGGGATATTTTATCTGCCTTGGTTGTATTACATCAAACATAGTCAAATTTTAAACTGAAACAAAAAATGTACAGATTTTGGTTTTAGCTATAGTGATGAGGAAGGTATGCAATATAATATGGCACATCAACCCTGACATTTCAGAAATCCTTGGTGGGATCTACTTCTTCTTGACACTTCAATTTCTTGAGATGGAAGCACTTCAGTTTCACGGGAAAAGTACATGCAATTTGGCCTATTACCCACCAACACTACCAACAAAGTTCCGATCCTTTCGTGCTAGGTAAGCATGATCCAACAAAAGGACCCACCTTTTCATTAATAGATCTGCAAATACATGGATTCAGAGTTGCAGTTGATTTTAACCATTGAATCCCAATCGAATAAAGCATCTATTTGTCCGGGTGTCAGCTAAATTGAGATTGCTCTATCAACTTATGGCCATGTGGCATTAAAGATGAAGAAACTATCATCTTATCATGGAGCCACGATCATAAGATCCTCAACTCCGAGAGAGTACTTAGCGGTAATAGCAGCACATGTTTTTGACTGTTTCTTGATAATATAAATGATGTTACCTTAACTTCTCCGGAACCAATGTAGATTGGGAATTTGAAATCTGTACCAAAGAAAATAGAAAAGAAAAAGCTACTATTCTCACCCACCAGTGTACTGAATACAAGTAAAACGCAAGATGTGTAGCACCGTATCATCTCGTAATTGGCTCTTACTGCCCACTATTTGTGGAGTTTGGTGACAGAAGCAACCATTTCCACTTACATTGAAACAGCTCTTTGTTGAAGGACTCTGTTCTCCGTATATCTCTCAGTGTCACATGTTAAACAATCAGAAGTTATATTCTTCGTATCTTTTTTCTCTTTTCAGTGATTTTCTCTTCTTTCACTTTTAATGGGTCTCTTCCTCTAAATGATAACGGATTCTCAATCATGATTAGTAAATACATTTAGTATGTGATACAATAGAGGCAAAGTGCTGGGTTGGTGATGGGGTTGTCTGATTCTCTGCTGGGGAGAGATGGAAGGAAGTTCATGAAAAGGAAAGACAGTGATGCCGGTGAAGCAGGTTCTGCTCAATGAATCCTTAAGCTACATTATGATGATAAAATTTTGTACTTCCTTTTTTCACTGATGAAAAAAGCTATTTGCTGTCTATGTTTTGTATTCATTTTCCTTTTAGAGCCAGCTACTCTTTATATTTCATATGTAGATGTTGTGGGTTTACTTTTTTCTCTTCTGTTTTCATTGAGGAGTCTCACTGTCAATGTTCTTGCTCAAGAAATTGTATGCCTTCGTCCTCTATCATCTGATCTTTCATGGATTCACATTGGTACTTTTGATGCTGTTTGATGATTGGAGTATGTACATTGGATTCTACATCAGCAAATGGGTATAAGATGATCATTGGATTCAAATGGGTCTTCTGTTGTTCCTTTTGTTTTCTTTTGATGAAAAGAATCCAGCAAATGTTGTATAAGTTCCTGATTATAGGTAGTTTTTTTTTTTTTAATGCCCGTTAATACTTTGAAGGCCAGCAAGTAACCTTCTGCATCAAAGTTATGCCACAAGTAATCAAAGACTCAAATGTAGCCAGCCCAAGTTCCATGGATAAAACTTTGTTTATCTTTGCTACAAGTTAATTTATTCTGCGTCCTCCTCTGTGCTGCCTTCTAATTTCTTCACATAATTACTTTTATATTATGTCCTCTTCTCTTTTCTATAATTTTATATATGTCTTCTTCTCTCTACGACTACTTCAGGGATTATGCAATTTCTCTCTTGATTTCTCTTTCTGGTGATATATACATTAGTCATTGTTCATCTTTTTCAGCAAATCGCTTCTCTAACCGAGGTCTAATATATATGCTTTAGAGTAACAATGAGTAAGTTGTCTAAATGGTTTAGAAGGCAAGCTTTTCTGCCCTTGTGGACATGGTTGCTCTTTTATCTCGCCTCTGTTCTTATTTATCTTCTTGATCATTCCTGGTGTATTACTTGATCATCTTCTCTTCGGTTTAAGCAGCAAAATGATTTACTTTCTTTCATGGCCAACTCACTGGATACACAAAGCTTCTTTGTCCAAGATGGTTCATTGCTTTCTTTGGTTCTCATACTCAGTATATTGCAGGGCGAGCATTGGAAGAACTCAGAGGTTCTCTCTATAATGAACTCAGAACTTCAGAAGGAGCCAAGCGGCAACAGCAGAGATTTTGTGGCCCATTTGTGGCAATGTCCTTCAATTTCATGGTTGCTGTTGGGATTATTATCACAAACAAACTAGTCAGTGCTCTTTCACTTCATTCTGTTCTGTCATAGCAAGTGTTCATGGTGGTCCTGCATCAATAGCTTGTCTGATTCTTTCATTTTATTCGATTTCTCAGGTTATGGGGAAAGTGGGGTTCAATTTCCCTATCTTCCTCACCTTAATTCACTACTCTATAGCATGGATTCTGCTAGCTTTCTTTAAGGCATTGTCTATGCTCCCAGTCTCTCCTCCCTCAAAGACTACTCCTTTCTCTTCTCTCTTCTCCTTGGGTGCTGTCATGGCTTTTGCCTCAGGCCTTGCCAATACCAGCCTGAAGCATAACAGGTTAATTTGGATTCCAGCCATTTTTCAACTCAGTTTTTCTCAGTTTGTCCTGTTTCCTCACCATTCAGCTCATGTGCAGTGTTGGTTTCTACCAGATGGCTAAAATTGCAGTCACTCCCACCATTGTTCTTACAGAGTTCATTCTCTTCAGGAAAACCATTTCTATTAAGAAGGTATGCACAAATATCCTACACTTTGCTTCAGACCTTTTGAAGGCACGTGAAGCTTCGTCGAATTCCGTTTTTCCTTTGCAATATTTTCCAGCCTACTCACCAGAAAATAGATGCAATTCTGCAGGTGTTGGCCTTGACTGTTGTCTCAGTAGGTGTGGCGGTGGCAACAGTGACAGATTTAGAGTTCAACATGTTTGGTGCTTGGATTGCAGTCGCGTGGATAATCCCAAGTGCCATAAACAAAATTCTTTGGTCTAGCATGCAGCAACAAGGCAACTGGACTGCTCTTGGGTAAATAACTTCAATCCTTTTCTGTATGATCACAAGTTCAAGCAATCAAGTTATGTGTGTTGAAAAGAGAAGCACAAAGAGAAACACGATTTGTATTGTAGGTTGATGTGGAAGACAACACCAACCACAATATTCTTCTTATTGGCTTTGATGCCATGGTTGGATCCACCAGGAGTGCTGCTGTTCAAGTGGGATCTCAACAACTCATCAGCAGTTCTTGTGTCAGCTCTCCTGGGTTTTCTGCTGCAATGGTCAGGCGCTTTGGCACTCGGGTCAGGCTAAAAAATTTCAAGTTCCGGAAGTATTCTTCCCTCCATTAGGCTTGTTTGCATGTAGCTGATGAGATCTTATTGTCCATTTTCCTGCAGAGCAACTTCTGCTACTTCTCATGTTATTTTAGGACAATTCAAAACATGCGTGATCCAGCTTGGAGGATACCTAATTTTTGATTCAGATCCTGGGTTTGTCAGCATTTGCGGGGCAGTAGCAGCTCTGGGTGGTATGTCAGTTTACATGTGCCTTAATCTGCAGGAGTCCCATGAAAGTTCAAGTAAGCAGCTCTCAACTTCAGGCATACCCATACCCAAAGCTAATACCAACACAGGAGACAGCAAAGATTCAGAAGAGCCGGTAACAATCAGTACAACAAATATTGTATAACTAGAAGCCAGAAAATGAAGCTAGAAAAGCTGAGTTTGTGAGTTCATTCAATAGAGAAGCAGAGAAGCATAGAGATATTCAAAAGTTTTGTACAGACATTGTCAGAATTCAGGATTTTCTGGAAGGAAACAACAATTATATTTCCACAAAAGAACTATCCATCAATCTAACACAGAATTTCAAACATGATGATCCAGAAAGAAAAGTAGATGCAGAATAAATGCGGCAGGCTGAAAACAACAAGCTTTCATTAAAACAACATATGGCAATAGACATCTGCATTTGTAGATCAAAACAAGAGTGCCAATCCTGTTATCCCAATTACAGCTCTACTATCACTATCAAAACTTTAACATACAGGTGAGACATGAGAAAGGAAAAATTGGCAAATCCCACCTATTTAACCTCTTAAATTCCCATGTCTTCAGGAATTTAAGTCTAACAAAACAGCGAGAGTTCGCTACCCAGGAAAAACACTAGAGGAAGGATTAGGGAAGGTAAGAAATCAAGGTGCAGGTGAGACCTGCAACTATCACACTTTTAACGGACCTCATATATATTCCCGCCTACAATATCACCCTAAAGTTTCAGGGATTTTAATATTTACACTCAGATACTGGCAATGTATCACTCTCCCAGATTTCCCTTCTGTGATCCACACTTGACATATATCACTATGCTGACTTATTAGTGGATGTATTGCCAACTCAGTAATTAGTATTCCAGTTCATCTGTGCAAGCTGAGCCTGCTGATATGCAGCAGATGGGGGTCCTGCAGCTTCAACTGCTGCAGACATGGCCTGAGACTGTTGTAGGAGTGGATTAGTGTTTGAAGGAGCAGCCATTGCTTGTGCTGATTGATAAATTCCACCAAAAGCACCATGACCTGTCTGTGCAGCCGAGAAAAGAGGGTGCTGTCCCTGAAGAGATAGGTTATAAAGAGAATTGACTTGCAAGCTGGATAAATCTTGCCCAGGTGCCAGCCCTGGAGCAGGCATCCATACTGCTGAACCATCATTCTGCAAAAGCATCGAGCAAATGATCAAATCTTATAGCATAACATGGAAGAAAGAAAGAAATGAAGAAGAAATTAAAATACAAAAAAGAAGTAAACCAACCAGTGGCCCTGTTGTGTAGATATTTTCCTTCAACTGAGATGCTGCAAGATCCTCGTTACTGGCTGAGTTTCCAGAAGTCACAGCTGGAACATGATTGAACCCTACAGGGGAAGGGCCATAAGAACCATAGCCAGATGGAAGTCCAATATGAGTGGGGTTTCCTGCATTGGTTCCTGGCTTGAACTGTGGAACAGCGAATTTGACCCCGGGAGCAGCAGCTCCTGGTGGTAGATATATATTAGCAGTTGCAGGCTGCTGAGGTAGTCCATTGGGGCTTAAGAATTGGTGTATTGGTGGCATAAAAATGGGGGAAAGATAGTGGCCATAAGGAAAGCAGTTAGGAGGATAGGGTTGCCTGAAAAGATGGACTGGATGTTGTGATGGAGCAACAGAGTTCTGAACAGCTGGGGTTGGATTTGAGCTATGTGAAGCTGCAGAGTTCCCAATCTGCACTTGGACAAAATGAGAATCAGAAGCATATGATGGCACAGATATCAATAGCAAATACATAACAGTAGCTCTAGACAACCTTTTGGACCAAAATCTCATTTACATTTCCCAAACTCCAATGTATCCAATTAAATGGACTTAATCTGAATTATATATAATTTAGATTACAATCAAAGAGTGACATTACAATAGGTTATATGCGGAGATTATCACCTAAAACTTCTTACAGCATTTTCTTATCAATTTTTTTTTTCAAATTATTTAAAATCCAAATTATAATTGATCACAGAATAATGTCCATTATACTTTGTATTATTGTCTCGTCTTGTATTGCTACTGCCACAAACAACATATAGAGTACTACCTTACTTCACAACATATATATGTCCCACCGTGAGTGGCAAAGGAGAAGCAAGCAACAAAACCAAGAACTTCTGGACAACTAACTACAAGGTAAAAGCCAAAATTTTGAAATGAATGACAAACAAGAAGCATATGGGGCAACAGAACACAAGGTCCATGACAGAGTTTAAAAGTGAATAAGCATCTCATGCCTGAGTGTCAATTGCTTCAAATTGTAGAAACTGATTTCCTGCCACGGGTGACATGAACCCAAAGCTATAGCTAGGAACATTTTGAGCACTAGACCTCTGATGGCTTTCCAGATTGAACAGCACCTCCTGTTTCAGTTCATCAGCTTTCATGTCGCCATCCGACTGCAGTACACGTTCACCTACTGGAGGAGTTGACTGTGAATTATTGATATCCTCTCCTTCAACAGTTGATGGCATAGTCTGGTTGCTGCATGATTTACAAAGTTATGAGACTAAATATATATTTTTTTTTTTAAAAGGCAAGGAAAGAAATAAACAGAGTATGTAGAAAAGGTACCATAAATAGAAAGAATATAATAACAACAGGCAACTATGGAAAATTTAGTTTCCTTAAAGCTTTTGGCACAGATAGACCTTGTGGGTCACAGACAAACAATTGTATGATGATTCAACATATTGCAAAATAGATTACAATAGCAAGTTTGGGAATTGGTTTTTGAATTTCTTACCACAAATCAAATAAAGATTGGAAACATTCAGCAATTTACATGCAATAGAAAGAGACAATGGACTCAGAATAATACTAAAGCTTACTGAGGGATAACATATATTCACCAACCTAGGAGAAGTTACATCAGCAGTTCCATCGCTCCCATGAGAAGATTCGACAACACATTTAGACTTATCATTGCTAGTTCCATTGGTCCCTATCCCAAAATTAGAATCAAAGCTTCCAAAAGTCAGACCATTTTTGAGTGCTTGAGCAACTTGGAAGTGGAGAGGAAAAGTAACATGTGGACCATCAGCAACATCTGACTCGGTAAGCAATGGAGCATTGGCTTTAACTGTCGCAGCTACAACTTCTGTTGTGACCACTGAATTAAAAAACATGAGTCAAGTGAAAACTAAAACAAAAATGAAATCAGGAAGCAATTCAATGAAAAATTCCACCTATGAACTAGCGTCACTGAGAGGAATGAGAAAGAAAAACCAAAATGTATAGAAGAATTCTGCAGTCCAAGCATGAGACCCTTCCAATGAGAGGGAATGAGAATTGCAAAGGCATTCATATAGCACATACAGGAAAGATAAACAAATTGTTAGTGTATATAAATATGTAATACACTTGCAAGCACCACAAAAGAACTGAAAACAGATAGAGAAAAGAGAAGAGAAAATGAAAAAGGGAAAATGGGGTGGCGGCTCTGAATGGTAACTTCTGCTTGAAAGTTGAGGATAGCAATTTGGGGGGGAAGTTTGAGCGAAGCCCAAATATGTTTGCAATAACCCCAAACCACGCTGCCTATTGCTATCCCTACCCACTGAAATGAGAGGAAAAAAAAATGAATTATTTTAAAATGGAAGGCCATAGAACATTTGAAGGAATAAATAGTTAAGGAAAACAGAGCGGAAATCCAAAAAATCTATAAGAAAGTGAAATTTTAAATAGCGACCCTACCTTTCAGTGATTTGCTGTCATGGTTTGAATGGAGAACCAAAGAACCATCTTGCGTTGATGAAGAGGACGATAATGACTCAGATTGCTGATTCTTTTCAACAGCCTTTGATTTGCTTAAAGCCCTTTGCCTGTGCACAGTGGTTGAAGCTCCATGGCTCTCTTTTTCACTCTTTGGCACCCCAGAGTCAAAATGATGTGAATCATCTTTCTTTCCTTTAAGATGGTTTGGTTCAGTAACCTTCCACTGGCTCCCAGTTTCACGTGTAATAGTACCCACAGCACCAGGATTGGAGTAGACAGATGGCGGCAATACAGGATCTGATGCTGAGGAATAAACACCAGACGAAGATCTTGATCTCACAGGAGCAGGGAGGTCACTAGAATTTGGTATGGACTTCTCTTGCTCAACTCTAACCACAGAGCAAAATGTGGGAGTTGGTGCAGAGGAAGGTTGTTCTGCAACACTAACTTGCATTTGTGGAGTCACAGACTTGTTCATATCAGCAGTTGAACTAACTTTATCTTCTTGAATACCTCCCAAAGATGATTGGGCACAATGTTCATGGGTCGAGCTACCGTTTGATAAAGCTGAAGGCTCATTGGATACAACACTGGGGGCTCTGTAAAGAAATGGACACTAATTTTTAAATTTAAGAATAAACCATACATGCTTCTCAAAAGGGATAGACAATCCACATAGGTATCAAAACCATGTATGTAAATATGTGATTACTTTGTCACATGAGGCACTGTTTCAGTTTTAGCTTTCCCTGGAGCTCGCAAAGAAGGCATAGAACTTCTCTCCATGATGTGATTAACTCCATTTTCTCTTTTGGAAGTTGTATTCCTCCCACCAGAATCTGAAAGATTAGCATGAAAGTAATTTTCATAGATCATTGTTCTCTTAAAATAAGAGCGAAAACCCAACTGTAGCCCTAGGAGAACATCCCAAAGGTGGAGTGTTCGAGGTCCTGTGCACCCCTGTCCCCAAAATAAAAACGTCCATATGAAAAATGAAAACCAATGATTCCAACTTCAGTGGAAGCATCAAGGAGTTCCTTTGAGAAAAATAATGTTAGGAAAGATTTAAAAGCCAGGAACCTAGCCCAATAATTGTCAACAAGAAGTAAGAATTTACCAGAAGATATATAATTAGAAGAATAGTTCCCTCGACCACTCCTTGCCCCTAGTACTGATGTGCCTGGCATTGGATTCTGCAATAGTACAGATGTTGGTCATTTCTTCTGTACCCAAGTAGACTTGAGCTTAAGCAAAAGAGTGTTTGTCTCTACTAAATTCTACTCATTTTCGACATGACTAAGATAGAGCCTAGGCATTGAAATACATGAAATTGGTGAATATAGTGATATCAAGAAAGATTTTATATTAGG
Source organism: Moringa oleifera (assembly GCA_021397835.1). Classification (NCBI taxonomy): domain Eukaryota; kingdom Viridiplantae; phylum Streptophyta; class Magnoliopsida; order Brassicales; family Moringaceae; genus Moringa; species Moringa oleifera. The sequence continues at coordinate 2,542,033 of JAJFZO010000863.1, forward strand.
CAGTATTTAACATGAGATGACAACATGAGAGAACAAGACAAAATATCAACAACACTGTACAGGTCTGTAGGCATTAGATAGTAATGAATCTATTAGCAGGAAGATGAATCTTTAAATCACTCAACCCTTTTTTCTAATTTGAAGAAATCCTTTCAGGCTTGATGCTTGTATTCTCACCAAATCAAAAACAAGTTTCTTAACACATTGAGGAGGAAAACAGAACTTGCCTCTCTTCTTCGATCGCGTCTCCTTCTCACTTCATGAAATGTATCTGCAAGCAAGATAATAAGCTGCTTAAGTTCGTAACAGAAGAAAAAGTTCAAACAAGTTTTGGTTGAGTACAATATGCATCGCATAGCATATGATTAACTTACGCATCACATACACCATTTCATATTGACCTCATTGAAGAAAACAATACATAGAACACCAAGTGAAACAGTTCCATACTTAATTTGGTCAGCTTAAACTTTCAAAATTGAACTCCCAGTTCTTACCAACTACAGAAGGGAAAAACATGATGTAATCATGCATTCTGCAACAGGACCAAATAGCATCGCGCAAGCAAACTTCTAATAAAGGATGTATTTAACTACCATGAAAACAGAATAACAAGAAAACAAAATGAAAATTTATATTTTTTTTTTTTTTCTTATGGAACCACACTATACAAGGAATGACAAAGAATCCTGTATCAGATATATATAAAGAAGATTTGGGGCTTATAAGAAGGAAGGGTTTTTCCACCCATAGGCTAGTGGTATGGATGGATATTCCAAACTCGCGCCAAGTTATATTGCAGCCAAACTTACCCAGACAGGATCCCACCTGATTTGTAGTGTCCCGCCAAGTGCCTAAGAGTTGTAGTCTCTGGGTTTAGGGGGAGAATGTCACTAGGGGTGACTTCTCAAAATCTCATGAGAGATACACGAACAGAAAGATTTGGGTTTACTAGTCTTTTGGTTGGATACTCATGACACTAGGTATAAGCACTAATGGCAGCAATAATACAACAACCCTCTAGGCAACCATGCATTCTCCAACTATTTCACACAAGTCAAAAATTTCAAGAGTTAATGGTAAAGCTTCTCAATTTAAGATCAAACATCAGCAGTGCCATGTATGACACGGATGTAGTCACATCTTCTTAATTTATACTAGTTATTCCAAGTTTTCTCAGCTCTATACTTTGTTAACTTTGTAGAACTGTGAAATTTATGTGAAACCTCTACCTAGGTGAGGCCAATACAACCAGTTAGACAAATATAATCAATTTTTTTATTAAAAAAGCCAAAAAAAAAAAGGATCATCTGCAATTTTTCCCATTTCTTCTATTTCTCAAATTTTCTCACAACAAAGCAGACACACTTTCTTCTTTCCCTTAAAGCTTTTCATCAAGTAACCTGAACCCAAAAGCAAGTTAGAAAAACCACTAAAAAACAGATCATTAGACCGTAGTACAGAAGACCACGAAACATTAAACCCCGATCACACAAACACAACGTCCACAACAGACACAGTACCTAAAGGCACGCACCCATTTAAGAAAAAAAAATAGAAAAAATCAGAAACAACATAGGACAAAACACTAAAATGCAGGATACACCACTCCCAGACAATTAAACCCTCGTAACAGCGCACGTATACGCGCATGAGTATACCTAAATACAGGAGCTTTTGAGCGGTCTCGTTGGGATCAAATGAGCACTCCCTGAGCACGGAATAGATATCTTCATCGCTGTGTTGCTTCCCTGTTATCTCCCTTATGCTTTGTAGTGTTTTCCGCACACCGCTAGGGATCGAAACCCTAGAGCCACCACTGCCGCTGCCACTCATATTAGAGAGAGAAACAAGAAGGAGCGAGCGAGCGAGCGAGCGAGAGAGAGAGAGAGAGAAAGAAGCTGGAGACAAAGAGAAAGACTGGTATGTCTGTATAGGGCTAAAGCAATAATAATATGTTTTACTGTAGAGGCTGCCTGGTATATAAATAATATTGAAACTATATGGAAATATGAATTTCATTTTCTATTTTGAAAGATTTATATTTTTTTACAATTGAATGAATAATATGAAATTTAAATCTTATTTTGATTATATTATAAAAACAAATTTTTAATATAAAATGATATATATTTAAATCATATGTATTTTAACTTGATTAAAATTTTTATTTTATTTTATTTTATTATTTTTTCATTTTTTATAATTAAATTCTTTTTTAACTCAATCTTTTTTATCATTTAATTTGTTTATATTAAAATTTTAATAATAATTTGATTAACCTCCTTATCATTCTTACATATCACCATGTCATTATTAACATAACTTTTAAAATTTATTTATATTATGTATGTTTGAAAATATTATAAACTTCAATTTCTTATTTTTTATTGTATTTCCTTAATATTTAATTATATATATTTTTATACATAATCGAATGGTTTTTCAAATAATTTGCAAATTTTATTTTTTATAAATGTCATTAACTTAAATTTAAAAAAATAAAATCAAAAAATCAAAAATTATGGATTCAGAGTATAATAAAAGATTGGGGTTTTATGATTTAATTGTTTTATTATATCTTATTATATTATGGCGGAGGAAGATGAAAGATGATAAAAAGAGTTACTGATTTTTTTATTTTATTTTATTTAATTAATTAAATAATTGAATTGATTATTTTGAATTATTTTTTTTAAGAAGTTATGAATGTTTTATATACTATGATGTCATCTACATTTAATGTATTTTACTTTAAATTGAGACTTACAATATTCATCCAAAGTATAAAGTTGTTATTTATTTTATTAATTTTATATCACATATGATATAATAATTTTGTATATATTATGATAAATATTTAAATTTTAATGCATGCTGTATAATAAATATTGCTATGTACAATCTTGAAGTACATGTATATCTTGGCATTACGTCTTGTTGAGTAAAATTTATCTTCTTTATTAGTATCAATCTACTGGCTATTATATGGAATACAAATTAATGTAATTGATAAGTTTCTAAACAATTAATAATAAATAAAAAATTATTATACATTCAATTATTTTAAAATAATAATAATCAAAATACAAATGGTTAATATATAAATAATTAATAAATTAACAATCAATAGATAAATAATCAAAAAATAAAATTATTGAAATATAAGCAATTCATATATAAATGATCAACAGAAAAATGATCGATGAATAAAAAATTAATAAATAAATGATCAACAGATTATTTATTTTAAGTATATCAATTGTTTGTTTGAAACATATTAACTTTAAAATTTTATAAAATAATTAATACATAAATTATATATATTATTTTATTGATATAATAATATTCAATATTTTAGTAATCGATGAATATAAAATCAATAGATGTATTTAAAATTTATAATTAAAATTAATGATTGAGATAGATAAATCTCAATATTTGTTCTGTGGTTTCAACTAATCACTATAATAACCAAAACAAATGTAATAACAAATTAAAATCAAAGTAAGTAAAATACTTGATTTTGATGAACTTGACCTTTATCTGTTCTATTTTTCAACAAAAAAATCACTATCAATTGCTTTAAATTAAAAATTTAGATATTGATACATAAATAATAAAAACTTCAAATAAAATAATAAATTTATATATTTGATGAACAAAGAAAAAATTAGAGAAAAAAAAGTGGAAGATGCAAAGATGATTTCGATATAACATAATACAAAAATGAAACTCATATACAAAAATAATTAAGTTTTTTAATAAAAATATTTTTTTTACAAATAACTTGAAATTTAAATTAAATTTTACTAAGCAATTAAATTTAAGTTTTTTGAATAAATAATTTCTTAAAAATATTATTAATTAAAATTTTAAAAATTTTATTACCATTTTATAAACTGTCATTAAATCTAAGGACAAAATGTTTCATTCAATAAAGCTTATCCCTTTAATTATGATTCATATGTATATATGGAAAGTTAATTCACAAGAATAGAAAATTTAACTAAAAAATTTTATTTTTATAGAAAATAAAAATATAACTATTTATTATTTATAATTTTTTATATGTGTAATTTTTTCTTTCAGTTTATAACAAGTGACACAATTGCTAAGGCACGAAACATTTAAGACTGATTTCAAAATTTTGTAAGTATCAACAAACAAAATATCAATAAAAATAACATGATTTTAGTAAAATGAATATAATGTAATAAAAATTGATCTGTTATAATTGATATTATTATTAATATAGTTGTATTTTAAAATATTTTAATTTCATAATTAATAATTTACTTTATTCAATCAAAATATTTAACATATTATAGTGATAAAATATGTATACTTGGGAGAGTAATGTCAAAGTAAAATAATAGAATTTCAGTGGCATTCATTTAAAAAACCAACTTTAATTATTAATTTTATGAAATTGGTAAGTTTCTAAAATTAAGAATTCTTGATACAAATAGATTAAGTATTTCAATTTAATCGAAACAAAATTGAATTACAAAATGTAATAATATTGTAAATATAATTTTTATCAATTCATTTAAGACAATAATAAACAAAGAATTCCTTAAAAAAGAAGAGAATTGTCATGTTAAGAAAATTATTTATCGCGATTGCTTTCAACTCATGTTTTATTTTATTTTATGTTAATAGAATAAATTTGGATAATATTTAATCAAATTCAAGATAGATTTAATTTTAAATTTTAAAACAGTATGAAATTGTATTATGTATAACATTATTTTATTATATAAATAATTATTGATATATTTCATAATAATAATAAAGGTAAACATCATTTTATGTTTTTTAAAAAATATTTAATTTTTCTTCATTTTCATTTTAAACTTCAAAAGGCCTTAAGTTTTCATTAATAAAAAATAATTAAGTTGAATATTGATTCAAATAATAATAAAAAGTTAAGCATATCTTTTATTGTTGAAATACTTAAAGAAACTATTCGAATAAATTTTATATTTAAAGTTTTAATTTTAGATAATTTCTGAAGTCCTATTTATTATAAATTTTTAAAATTTTAGTAGTAAAATATTTTTAAAAATCATTCTTAGTACCTAAAAAATTTCTAATTTTTGTTCTATTGTCCGTAGCTTGAATTTTTATCAAGAAAAAATTTTAAATTAAAATTTATGATTTTTTGATTTTAATATTTTTATTTTTTAGTGTTTTAATAATATTTAATTTGACTATTTTCACACCATAATCTGTTTAGAAAAATTTTAAAATTCAAGTTAAAGATTAAAAAAGAGAGCATTGTTGAAGATTTTAATAAACATTTACATTAATAATAATGCAAATAATGTTATATTATTTTAATTAATTTTAATATTTACCTTAATAAAATCAAAATAAGATTGAATTTATAATTCCTATCATTTTTATTAACAAATAACATAATTTCTTTTTTTATAAAAGTTAATAACAATCACATGAAAAAAGGGAATGCATCGCAAAATCTTATTTGTGAAATAAAATATATCTTAAAAGATGTAATAAATTATTCAATTTTTTTTAAAAAATTACCCGCGTGACTTAAAAATAGAAACCTACTTATTAGACACACAAAAATAAATAGCGCAAATTATATAAAAATATTTAATATATGAATGAGAATGATTTGTTATAGTTGTTAATTTTTACACTTGCATACAAAATTGTTTCATATAATTACGAAAAGATCTTAACAAATAAAAAATGACATAAATAATCAAAAACATAAAATATAATTTTAAAATTAAAAAAATAATTTATTTTCTAACAAATCGATGATAACTAATCCTAAAAATTTCGCTCGAAACCAAGCTGGTTATATTCTCATATTTTTCTTTATAATTTATCAATAAAACATCACTTAAGCATTTCAAATGATGAAACAGTGATTAGATCATTGAAATTATATCCTAATTAATTTGCATTTTTAAGTTAAATTTTAGTCATAGGCGAAACTTCTCACTTGAGCCACAAAATATTAACTTAAATATCCCTTATGTGACACTCGATATTTATCAATTATCACTTAGATAAATTATGAGTAGAACATATGTATATCAGAAATTGGTATTCACAGATTATGTTTTAGGAATTTAAAGTTTGTCAACTAACTCATTTGGTATTTTGAAGTCATTGAATTTGATAATCAAGAAAGATCATATGTTTTGTAGGTGACTAATGAGATCATAAATGAAAAAAGTGTGATAAAAAAATGAAAAAAAAAAAGAAATAAAAAACTTTTTAAAAAAATCTTTAAATTCCAATGTTTTCACTATTCAAGAATCATTGCGATGAAAAATTAAATAGTAAGATTTTAAAGTTTTTGATTGTAATAAAAAGTCATGAATAAAAATAAATTAAAAAAATATAGTTAATAGTCTTAACGAAATATCAACAAAATGAAGATTTCATTCTCAATTTCAAGAGAATCGTGAACAAAAAGTTAGCCCTAAAATTTTCCAACAGTACCTTTTGTTTTTCTTTTATCTGACACTGTTTTTCTCCTTACAAAAATTTCATAATCTCATCAAAATTGTTCTTTATTCATTATTTCACTCAAGAATTTTTTTTTTTTAGCTATATTCATAATCAATGGTGTCAACTCACAAAGTGATACCCATTGTTTTCTCATCTTCAATCCTTTTTGCTCTTTTTTTCTTCAACACAAATTTAGTATCTTTCATCTCATGACTCACAATCTCTAATACCAATACTTGTTTATTTTAGAAAATTATTTTTTATTTAATTTTAGTGATAAAATATTTTCAAATTAAACATAAAAATTTTGTTTCTAAGAAACATAGCAATGGAAACTGTCCATTGTAAAATTTGTTGTCATGAAAGCAATTAATGATGGAATTGCATGTCTATTACTGCGCCATCATTAGGTGATGATTGATCTAAAGGACTCAATGACAAATTGGCAATGATGTAGTCCATTGCTAAGCTGCTAAGGCATAAAGGTTAAGGCATAATGATTAATTTAACTAAATATCATTGATACATCAATGTCAATTAGCTTTGAATTTCAGTTTTATATTTCAGAATTTTCATATAATTGATGCTCTTAAATAAGTTGTAATCATAACTCATATATCAACTTATAGTATTAATTTTATAGTGAATCATTTCTTGTTGGAAATGACATTTGTGATATTAAATACAACTTTAAAATACATAATGTTTTGCTTTACGAGAAACTCAAATGCAAAGAATGTCTCAGTAGATGATTCTTGTATAAATAAAGTCTTGCTTGGATATTCATTGCTCATGTTTAACAATGCAGACTAAAAAATTTCTCATGTTCATTTTCAAGCTCCTTCATTTTTCTTGTTAGATTGGTTTTTAGCGGGTTTACTAATTTATTGAAAATTTTTTATAATAACTTTAATCCTACTTCTAAATATCCTTTTTTTTTCTTTTTCTTATTGTGTTATTTTTCTAGAAACTCTAATGTTTCTCTCAACTCCTTCATCTCCATGAATACTTACCACTTAAATTTAGTTGATGGATATAACATACCTAAATATACTATATGATATCCTATATCAGTTTATTAAATAAAAACAATGTCATTTTGCTAATTGATTTCTTCTTTTTAAAAATTTATTTTTTCATTTTTATGTGTAAGGTTAACTTAGGATTGAATCAATATATTCTAACTTTTAGTTTGGAATTAACTAATTTAAATTTTACAAACAATCTTTTTGTTTTAGTTATTTTTTAATTTTCACAAATATTTGTTAATTTATTTTAAAGTTTAATTATTATAAATGGGTTTGGTAAGCGAGTTTTAAGGCCAGTTTTAGGCCTAGACTCTCTTAGATTTAAAGCTCTAAATTTTAAATTTAATGTGAAATTTGAAAATGAAAATGACAATCAATCTTTTTCTTTCGAAAGTCAAACTCACAATTTTTTTTGCTCCCCGTTTATCATTTACCTCAATTTTCAACATATTTTTCACACACAATTTTGATGATGGCCATTTGCTTCAACTCTGTTGACAATGATAAGAATTTCTTATTTCAATGGAGGTCTGGCTTTCTTATTTCCTATTTAGTTAGTGAAAAAGAAAAGCAAAAAAAGAAACAGTCCTAAGCTTTTCCTAGATAAAGAATCAAAATCCTTTAAGCTTTACATTTTTCGCCAAGTTATAAGATTGATTTAATCTCTTTTCTACAATAAATTCGTTTGGTCTTTTCTAAGTTGTTAGTTTCTAATTGTTTTTTTTTTTTGTTTTATGAACTTGCGCAGAACGAATTTTTTAAGGGATAGTGATATAAATCATATTCATTTTATCTAGTAGAAAACAAATGTTATTATATTGATATAGTAGTACGTTTAGTTCGTAAGAAGACATTTTTTTCCTCTTATTTCAGATGGAATCACTTTTATCAATATTTGGTTTATTTTTATCAAAAAATTATAATTCTTTAAAAAATTTTATTTCTTAAAAATTTAAAATATTATTCCAAAGTGAACTCTCAGAATAGCTATTATGTGAAAATAAAGAATAGTTTTATAATTTTTTTATTTTTGATACTATTAAAAAATATCAAATTACTACTATATATATATATATAATTACGACAATTTTACTTTCCACTTTCTCAATTACTTGTTCTCTTCTCATCTTTCTCTTCATTATGATTATGCTATAATCGTCATTAACCTTTCATTTCAAGTCAACAAGATTCATGTTCTTGGTTTTTTTTTATTTAAAGTATTTTTGCATTATTTTATATTTGTGATATTATATTAAAATTTTAATGACATTATGAATATAAGGACTAAAATTGAAAGTTAACTTGAGATATGTTTTTTCTCTTTTAGTTTTAAATATTATATATGTATTCGTGTATTAAAAGTGCTAGCCAACTTAATATCATCTTTCGTTGATTCATGATAGGGTCATCATTAAATTTTTACCTCATTTTCTAATTTTTTTTTCCATGTCAAAGTCCTTATTCTCTTCAATATAGTTAGTGATAATCTTCTTAGATAATCTTGGAGTAGATTTGCATCTTACATCAAACACCCATTTGAAAAAATGCCATCATTATAAATAAAAATTCATTAAAAGTTAGATATTTGGATTTCTTGGTTCATGTTCATAATACTTTTGAAGGTAAAAGCGAAAAAAAGTTTTTGATGGTTGCTGAACCTTTGATAATCATTGCCTTCTTTAACCTTTTTAATGGAAAAAACCAAGAAATAGGAGTACTTTGAATATTTCTTAATCTTTAAAATGCTATGTTATCTTTGTACTTTGTATGAACTTTTTCTTGTTGTCTTTTTACATTTGTTCATTAAATGCAAATTGAGTGAAAAAGACCTTAAATATAAAACTTATGGGCAATATCAACATCAACAATGGTTTTGGATTAAAAACTAACTTTGAATTTATGTTATTCCTACCTTCTGAAGAAAATAAATGGAAAAAAAATATGTAGAAGTTTACATTATGTCTAAGTTATATCATATAATTAAAATTAATGATATTTAATGTTAATGGTAGGATTTTATGTCCAATTATTAACACAAATCGTATATTTTTTTATCTTTTGAAAAAATTCATTTTAAAAATTACTTTGTGATTAAAATCTGTTTAGAATTTATCTAATATTTTTTATGACTTTATTATTCATATGACATATAGTCCATATTTTAAAACCTTAAAAATGAAAAAAAAATACCATCAAAACTATGATAAAATATGAATTCTTACATGAATTCAGTTGTTTGGCTTTTTTGTTATCATTTCGAGCCCTTTTAGCATTGGATGAAAGGCCTAAAGATTTAATGTAGTATAGCATAATAAACTAGTTTATAATGTATTATAATGACGTGATAAAACTCTGTTTTTTGAATGTAATAATAAACTAGTTCATAATGTATTATAATTTTCTTGATCTTTAATAAAAAGAATGAGTAAAACTCTTTTTTTGTGAATGTAACTATAAAAAGGGCTAACTATGAACAAAATGCTTTAATAAAAGCATGAACGAAACTTTGCTTTAATTTTTTCAGTATTGCATTAAGTGGAACCAAGAATGATTTGTTCATTGTGAGTAAAAAAAGTAATAATGTTGTACAAAGGAAATATCTAATTATATAATTTGCAAGGTATAACATCACCTTGTTTTTTTGCATTACACTATTGCATAACATTTGTGCTTAATGACCTTTTTGTTGAATGAAACAGAACTTCATATATTACTCATCTTCTAGTGATGACTCGTTTAAGTTTGAGTAAAAGTACTAAAAAGAGAACAAAGATTATAATTGCTTTGACAGTGAGGTTAGAGATATGTGTTATTATTAGCTGATTTTTTAGTTTGTTGGGGGTATTATCATCTTTATATACTTATAGGCTAAAAGATAAATCTTATTACTTAGATTTGTATGCATAATGAGATTATATTAGGCGACTTATGCCTGATAGTGATGAGTGATATATTTGATAAGTTAGAATGAATAAAGTTACTTTTTCTTTCAAACTATTGAAATACTAGAAAACATTGAAGGATTAAAGTTCATAAAAAATTTGCTTATGGATGAGCAAGTAGTAATATTTTTATATATTATTTCTCATCATTTTAAGAATCGAGTTATTAGATATAATTTTCAAATATCAAGTAAGACAAGTAATTGACCATTTCATAATGTATTAAATGTAATGATGCATTTAAAAATCACTTACTTAAAAAGCCTGAGCCCATTTCTAATAAATTCTATAGACAATAAATGAAAGTGATTTAAGGTAAATTTTACATCCTGTTACTTTCGTAACTATGTAAACAATGTAATGTACTTCAAATGGTATTTTTTACAAAACTATTTTAATTGTAGAATTGTTTAGGTACTGTAGATGAAACATATAGCAAGGTTAAGGGATCAAATATAGATAAGGCTAGATATTGAACCCGTAAAGGTGATATTGTAACAAATATGTTAGGTGTATGTACACTTAATTTATAATTTTTTTTATGTTCTTCCTAATTAGAAAGATATGTAGTTAATAATAGAATTCTTTAAGATGCAATTATTAAGAGACATGGACTTAAAGTACCTCAAGGTAAGCTTTTTAATGATAATACAAAATTTTTTAGATTTTTTATACAATTTTTGAATTCAATAAATAACTTATATAGTGTTTATCATATAGATTTTTATTACCTAGTTGACTTAAGTTATACAAATTATGAGAGTTTTCTTGTACCTTTTAGGGGTTAAAAGTATCATTTGAATGATTAACATTAAGGTTATCAACCACTACTCCTAAAGAATTTTTCAATATAAAACATGCAATTGCTCGTAATGTAATTGAAAGATGTTTTAAGGTGCTAAAAATAAGTAGAGTATCCTTAGGAATCCATCTTTTTATCTAATTAAGATAAATAATTAGATTATTGTAACTTATTACTTCATAATTTTATTTGAAAAGAGATGGCTTTTGACTCTGTTGAAGTTTATGGGGATGAACATCTTCACATCAACACGATAGGTAAGGATTAACTACTATTGACCCAAGCGATACTTGAAGTAATTAGAGATTAGGATTAGCTAACCAAACATTTGATGAAAGGCAAACTTCGAGGCAAAATAAAAATAAAAATTATTGTATTGTAGTTTCTTTCTTATTGAAACATTTTGTTTTGTTTTATCTTTGAACGATGTTAATTATTATTTTAAGTATACTTTCATGATGCAAATAAAACTTAATATTTTCTCATGTAAAACTACTTTAGTTATATTTGATATTTTTTAATTGTGTTTGATGACAAAGGTTGCATCAATGTCACTTGTTGATTTTCAAAATTCAAAACGAACAAATATGAAGTGGACTTTTGAAGAGGATATTGTACTAATATCATGTATGATTGACTTGTACAATATTGAAATACAAAATGCAGATACTAGCTTTAAAGTTGGTTATTTATTAGAGTTTGAAAAAATAGTGAAAAAAATATCAAATGCAAATGTTGAAGGAAAACCTTACATAAAATCTGGGATTAAGACTTCAAAAAAATATTAGAGTATTAAATTGATGTAGTGTAAGAAAATTATACTAGCGATTTTAGATCGGATAGTTAAAAAAATATGGTTATTATTGAAGATTTGATATAGAAATCTTATTTGTTTTTAAGTATCATTTTATGAACTTATTTTTATTACTTGTATAATTATTTTTTTATTATTCACATAATTAATGTCGAGTATTTCTTTATTTCTTATCTTTAGAGTCACTAGATTGTTGTTTGATTTAAAACAAAGTTTTTTTGCTTCTATAATAAGCTCTTTATGATTTATACTAAACGCTGAGTGATGGAGTAAGGTGCACAAACTACTTAAATGAGAATGTTAGGCTAATTGAATATACTAAAGATGAAGCTCTAGTTGACCTTGATTCAGATGATATGGATATATAAAGTATTTAGCTCAAATATCATAATCAAAAAGAAGAGAAAGGCAAATGAGATTGATAATTTAATTATTAATATTGCAACATTATTGGCTAATAAGATATGTGAGATGGGAGAAAAAATTAAGTAAAAGTATTGGAAGTGAAATGATACTCTAACAGAAAGTGCAAAAATTAGATGGAGTATTAGGTGAGATTGACGGATTGAAAGAAGGTAAAAAGGATGTTGCTTTAAGCAAAATCTCTAATCATTTAAGCTAAATGCTTGTATATTTTAGTTTTCTAACTAATCAAAAACTTGTAATAGGTAAGAACATTTCTTTCTATCCACTGAACATTATAAAGTTTTTTTTTTTTTTTAGGAACTTAACTTGCCTTGGACTTGAACTTTGTTGTTAAAAAAGATCTCTTGTGAACAACAAGGCATACTTTTCTTCTAGTATTGTTACAAAAAATGCCATTTGCAAGTAATGTGTAATCTTTTCTGTCATGTGTATCTTCTTGGATGGTTGATGTTTTATATAAATTGAAGGGATGATGTATTTGATTACTTCTTCGCAGCATTATTCAAAGCGTATTACAATGTATGATATATCAATTTTGCTTTTCTTGTTAATATTTATGATGATAAATGCTTAGTTATTGTTTAGGGATCCTTTATGTTTTTTAACCAAATCAATTGCCTCTTGATTTTTTATAAGGTGCCATCATAGTATTCATTGTGCACTAATCTAATACGTTCCAAATGCAATGCTTTGTATTTGACTAAAATTGCCATCATACCACCATTGTGACTGTCTTAAAAAGCTTTTTAATTTTAAATTATCTTTAAAATAGCTTGGTGAAGTTTTTTTCTTTATTTTCTTGCAAATCTTAAAAAAAAAAAAGAAAAAAAGTGTCATTATCATCATTAATAACTTATTTAATATTAATATTATCTTTGAAAATAAAAAGTAATAGTTAAAATATTATTTAATTAATATTAGTAATAAATTATTGTTATAAATACTTATTTATTAATATTATTTTAATTAAAAAATTAATATAAAAATGTTCATTGAATTATTGTTAATTTAGTTAAAAGGTCTAGTCTTTTACACTTATTCTAACTACTTTTTTATTTTATTCTTTATGAATCAAGTGCATGAAAACTAATTTTTATTTTATTATATTTTTATAAAATAAATATAATAATAATTATTTTAATATATTTTTCCTCTTTTTCATTTTCATGGAATACATATTTTATTTATTCTTTATTTTATTATGTGAACAAATATGCTATAAGTAATTAAATATTTTCCTTCTACTTGAAAATATAATTATATTTAGATTCAAACAAGCATATCTAAACAAGGGTGGTGAGAAAAATTTAAGTTGTAACACTTTTCATTTATAAATATTTTTGTAGTTTCTTTTCTCCTTTATCAACGGAATAAGAATTTTAAAAATATTATGAAGAAAGAAAGCTTATTATTAAAATTCTTTCAAAAGATTAAATTTTATATAATGTGAAAAAATTTTAATTCTTGATCCACAGATGATCAAATCATATGATATTATTTCATTTGCATGAATGTTGTCCAAAAAGGAGTCTTATATGACTCGTATTAATCTAAAGTTATGTTTTGAATGGTTGAAAGTTTTTGATATTCGAGGAAATTTCTTTTACATGCGTATTTTGAATTATAAGTTCATTACTAATATAAAGTTATAATTTTTGGACTATCTACTTAAAAATATTTATCTCTTTTTGGAACAAGTACGAATAATGTTTTATTGCTTTTTGTTCATATCGCTTGCATTGGTTTGATTGTTTATTTTATTGTTAATTTTGTTATTTGATTATATATTTTTAATTTTTTAACTTGATATTTGTGATGTAAATATGTTTTATGAAAAGTACTAATAAAAACGGGTGAAATTGATGATTAGAACCCAACTTAACTTTATAAAATTATCTAACACATAATGAGAAAGTCATATTAAAAGTATAAAAGCCATTAGATATCAAACTTCATAAATAAAAAAATTTTTTTTAGAACATATAAGCATAATGAGAAAATCATGTTAAAGTTAAGATAAAAAGTAAAGCTAAGAGTTTAGTAAATGAACTGGAGAATTTTTATTTTTTTTATAAAATGATTATTTGGTATAAAATTTTGTTTTCTATTATGGTAGCAAAATATTGTAATCTAAAAATATGCATATTGATGATGTCATAGAACAATTGAGAATTACTTTTTTTTCAAACTTATAGAGAAAATTGATTTGCTTTTACCATGATTCGTGCTACTAGTCTTACATTAAGAATGGACATAAAACCTATTTTTTCTAAAAAATGACAAATTTAAAAGAAAAATAATTTGATAAGAATATGCATGAAAATAATACATAATTTATTGATTATTCTTTTAAAGTTAATTATTTTATTATTATAATGGATCTTACCAATTATTATGCTTATATGTTAATTATAAAAAAAATCATCGGCATGGTTAATGAATTAAATAAATAGTAATAGTATTGTGAGTCGAGTCGTGACTATTTTATCAATTGTTATGCTTACATGTTAAATTAATAAGTTACGTTGAATTTCATTATAAATTCGAAATCTCACGAGTTCAAACAAATGTGCTTGCGCAAAATACTTGGCAATAGCATATGCAATCAACATTCTAACATGTACTAGTATTCTCATGCTTGTTTGTTCTTTGTTTTGTATTTATTAAAATTATAATTATTAAAAAAAGGATAAGCTATAAATTTAAAAGGTCCAAAACCCTCATTTTAAAGGGTAAGAAGTTTGTTGTAACAAAAAAAAAAAATCTTTATTTTGTGAAATGATTTAAACTTTAGATGTAAAGTTTTGTTGAACTAATTTTTAATTGATTTTTGATGGATATACTAACATGTGTATTTTAAATGGTTTGATTTGTTTTATTTATTTTTATTTAATTATAATAAAAATTCATAACAAAGTCAACAATTAAAACTTTTTCAATAAAATATTTTCAAATAAGTATAAACTCCATTGAAAATACATCTAAAAATTAATTCATAAGATTTATTTTTTGAAATTTAAAAATATTTACCAATAATTTAGTTTTAAAATTATAACACCATTAAAATGACTCATTACCCATTTCATGAAATTAAAACAACAATATGATACTTTATTACTTTTTTAATAATTTTCATGGATATGATTTGCTTAAGATTGCATTAATATATTATAACTTTATTTTTAAATTTGATTAATTTAGATTTTAATATTTTTGTTTTAAAAGTTAATATATTTATTTTTTGTTTTTATTAATATTTATTATTTCATTTTGTAGTTTAATTATTGTAAATATGTTTGCTTGCCGAATACCCGTTTCATTATTCCAATACATCATATAAATAAGTATTTAAGATATACTATATTCAATGTCCAGTTAAAATATATGAAATATGTTTAAACAGATATTAATAATCAAACAATCTCATTATTTAATTTTAAGTAATAATTCAAAAATAAAAAAATATTTGTGATAATTAATATAATTTCAATTGTAATATAAATTTATATGCATCTTAAAATCATTGTAAAGAACCTGTTGAAGCATCGCCAGACAAAAATTATACACTTACCTTAATGTTGATAATATTTTGATGCTGTGGACAATATTTAATATTTATAATTTTTCCAAAAAAATTACATTAAATTATTTTTTATTTTTTAATTTAAAATTTATATTACCATTGACAATCGAGTTATAAGCAGGAGCGTTGCAAAACATTTTTGGCCCTAAGGGTTGACCCTCCATTGAGATGTTTTATTCATGTAGTGATGACTGTATTTTTTTTACATCATGTCGTTTGGATATGAATAAAAATATAGATATAAAAAATAAATAAAATTTCAAAAAAATTAATTATTTTAATCACTTATTTTATATTTAAAATATAATTAAATTAATTATATATTTGAAATTTTAATTTGATTTAATTTAAATTTTATAAAAAATAAAAAATTTGAAAATAAAAATTTTATATAAAAAAGTTTGAATTAAGAACTTTCACACACATATATATATATATATATATATATAATACTTAGGTTACTATTATAAAATAAATAGTAAAACTTTGAGTATTTAATATATGTTTTCGAAAATTTGTATTATAATTTTTTTAAAAAATTATAAAAAACAACTCATTAGTTAAAAATTATTTAAATATAAAATAAAATATAAATTTATTAATATTATTTTAAAATATTTTAATATTTTAATAAAAATATACAATTAATTTTCACAATTATTTGAGTTAATTTCAATTTAGATCAAGTTAAAAAAATAAATATACAAATAATTCAATCAATATGTCAAGATTTAAATTAAAAGTGAGTATAATTTACAAATTTTCAAAAATATTTGCCAAAAAATTACATCTCCTTTTTGCAAAATGATACAACATAAATCTATTTTGAACTAATTTTTAATTGAATTTTGAAAAACATTTTCACTTGTATTTTAAAAAATTTAATCTTGGTATTCATTTATTTAATCTTCATATAACCATAATATAATTCATAGTAAATCAACAATAAGATATCTCTAGATAGCCCATGAACTCAATTTAAAAAAATAAATTCATAATATTTATTTTCACAAAATTTTAAACTATTAATCAATTATTCAATATTAAAAAATTAAAATATTTATTGAAAAGAAACTAAATTCAATCAAATTTGACTGCTCAATTCGATCAATTTTTCTCACTTTATAATTTTTGTTATTTATTAATTTAAATGTAAAAATTAATCATTAATTTTATTTTCAAATTGTTTTTTATTTTTGTTCAAGGAAATTATCATTAAAATTATTAAATTGGAAATGAAAAAATATTTGATAAATTAATTTTTTCTTAATTTAAAATCAAGAACGAACATGGATCCATGAAAAGACAAAAAAGAAAAAGAAAAGTATAATTAGTTTAAGGCAATTAATTGGAACTAACATAGGAAAAGTCTAACCTTTTAATTTTTTAAAATTATCTTATATTGTTGGTGGATTTTTGCTTTATAATAGAAGTCCAATCTATTTTTATATCTTAATTTTTTATTATAAAAAATAAAAAATTGTTAAACATTGATCAAATATTTTCAAAATAAAATCAAACCGATAAATCTGATCGATCGGATTGTAAACTAAAATTTTAATTGACTCAGGTCATTTAAAATTGTTTTAGTTGATTTCTATTGTCAAAATTACATTATTTTATTGTGATTTTTTAAAATTTTTACTAAATAGTATCTTTTTATAAAAAATTAAAAATTAAAAATGAAAAATTATACAATAATTTCTTTTAATATCATCGCTATTTTTTAAAATTATTATTTTTTATAAAATATTATTTATTTTAATAATATATTAAAATATTGTAATTCTTTGTTGCATAATCACGATTTAACTTTTCATTTAATCTTAATCTGATTTTTAATTTTTAATTTTTAATTTTGTTTGTTTATTTAATGAATGATTCAATTTTAAAAACATTGCATCTTTCATTATTTTTATAAATTAATAAAAATATTTAGGAAAAGTATAATCTAAATTCTATAACATAAATTTCATTCGTCATATAAAAAAAAAATTGCAACTGAATACAAAAGAAAACTGAATAGGTCCGACAATGGCCGGCCCGCAAAGCACTCAGGCCCATGCCAATCTGAACGGAATCGTCGCTTACGTGGCGCATAAAGAAGTCGGTTGGATACAAACGGCTATTTCTCTTTGCTTGGTGGCAAATTAGTCATTTTATTGTAGGAGTCATCCATTATATTCTCCGCTCCCGTTCCCTTCAAAACCCTAGGGTACTCTTTCTCTCCCGATTCTCTCCTATCTCTTCGATTCCCCCATTATTTTTCTGCTCACATTCTCGGGGAAAACCCCAGCGAAGCAAGAAGCTTAACAAATAAGCTACGGGCTTTATGGGCTCCAAATCGAAGAACGACAACCCTCACTCCGGCGATGGCGCTAGTCCTGGGTTCGATTTCTCTCTACATCCATAGATTATGCTTGATCTTTTCGGAAAAACTTTGGATCTCTATGTTTTATAGCTCAGTTTGTGATTAGTTTTTTTTTTATCCCTTCCCCATCGTATGCCAAGGGGGCTGTTTTGATATGTTCTTTTATACTAATTGTTTTGATATCCGTGTTTGTGATTTGCAGGAAGATTTTTATTGGCGGGTTGGCTAAGGACACCACCTATTGTGAGCTTTTTTTTTTCTTTTGTTTTTTTTTTTTACCATGCCTGGTTATTTGCTGTTGTCTAGTTAATTTTCCGTCTTTCAAGTCATTGAGTCAGATTTTTTTTTTTTTGGGGAAAAATATTGAATAGCAGATATGAGAAGTTTTAATAGGCAAATTTCATGGGGACTCCATTAACCAAATGACTTCATATGTACCATGTGCGTATGAATGATTTACTGCAATCCTAACATGTGCTATTTTCTTTCTTTTGCCCTAATTTAAACTGTAGCTACATTTAACAAGCACTTTGGGAAGTACGGTGAGATAACGGATTCGGTCATTATGAAAGATCGGTACACAGGACAGCCCAGAGGTTTTGGATTTATCACCTATGCTGATCCTTCTGTTGTTGATAAGGTTTTAGAAGATACACATATCATAAACGGAAAAGAGGTATATTGTCTGATGTCTGATAATATACATATGATAATCAATATCCTTCAATTTAATTCTTGAAATTTGTGAATGAAATTCTATTAACTAATGATCTAGTCATTTGGTGCTGAGTAACGAATTGCAACCATTCTGTTATTAATTTATTAGGACTTGTAAAAAGCTGTACTTTACTTGAGCCTACATTTATCTAACTTAGTTGATACCTTTTTTTTTTTTTTTTTTTGGGTAAGCTGAGCTATCTAGTTGGTTTGAATTCCATATAAATCTGCAATCATTTGTTTATGACTTGTACTTAATCTGATGGTGCCCTGAGTGACCAAATCTTTCACCTTGAAAAGCTTCTTTTGTTGAAAATTTGGGGGCATTGTGGAAAGGTCAATGTGCTTTCATGTGTTAAAAATAGAATGTTTGGTTTTCATGGCACTTTGTATGAAGATGAGAGGAACTTTGTTGTCTATCATTAGATTTAGAAAGATAGTTGTCAAGTCTGTAATTTCTTTATCTTGTAAAACATGATGGTTTTGACTTGTTGGACTTAGTTTTCATTAAATATATAATGCACCCTTCTGATCTGTACTCTTGGAGCAGGTAGAGATTAAAAGAACCATTCCAAAGGGTGCTAGTCAGTCAAAGGACTTTAAGACAAAGAAGATATTTGTTGGTGGGATACCATCCTCAGTTACTGAAGGTATTCCAATTGCATAAGAATTTTTTTTCTTTACCAAAACCCTATTAACTCTCTATCTATCATATTTGTGTGCATATTGTATCTAAGTTATATGTTCTGTTGTTCAGATGAATTCAGGAATTTCTTCTCAAAATATGGGAAAGTGGTGGAACACCAGATCATACGTGATCATGAAACCAACCGGTCACGGGGTTTTGGTTTTATAATTTTTGACAGTGAAGAAGTTGTAGATGAAATGTTATCAAAGGGAAATATGATTGATATGGCGGGTACCCAGGTGAGCTTACTAAAATGGTATCCAAGAAATCAACATGTAAACAGGTTTACGTTTGGGTTTGAAAATGAGACCGGGATTTCTGTTTTTGTCATTATTATACATGATCATTTTCTCCACATATATTTGCTCAACAATGAATGAACTACTCTAGTGGCTTTTTTGTCTCTAATATTAGGTGGAGATTGTTACAGGTAGAGATCTTTTCAGGGAAGGCTATCATTATAGTTTCCATGCAGCACAACCTAGGTTGACTAAGTTGCTTTGTTGTAGGTGGAGATCAAGAAAGCTGAACCAAAGAAATCCTCCAACCCTCCACCTGCTCCTGCATATGGTAGCAACTCTAGGGCTCGTTCTTTCAATGATGGCTATGGTGGATTTGGCGGTTCTTATGGGGGTTTTGATGGAGGGTTTGGTCCAGGACCCTATAGGACACCTGGAGGTCTTGGCAGTAGGCTTGGTGGGGGATATGGTTATGGCAGTGGTGGCGGCGAATTTGGTGGTGGTTATGGGGGTTTTGGAGGTAGTAGCCTAGGTGGCTACCGTGGTGAATCTTCCCTTGGTTATTCTGGCCGATTTGGACCCTATGGTGGTGGGTTTGGTGGGGGATATGGTGGAAGTGGTTTGGGCGGATATGGTCGAGGAGCCGAAGGTTATGGTGGTTATGGAAGTTCAGGCTACGGTGGCAGTTATGACTCTGGTCCAGGTGCTAGTTATGGTGGGGCAGGTGGACTGTATGGAAGGGGCTATAGTGGCAGTAGTCGGTACCATCCATATGCAAGATAAGTGTGCAAGCATTTTGATGCAGTTCCTTAAAACTTGCCATAGAAGTTCCACACAGGTTCCTCTAGATTGTGTTGCGCTTCGTTAGGCACTACTTGCTCACAAGTACTAGAAGTCTCTTCTATCATAGCATGTGGGAGGCCTTTCAAGATCACAAGAGCTGCTATATTGTATGCCATAGACATTTAGAGTGCTTCAAACTAGTGATGGATCCTTCTTGTTCTAGTTTATTATTCAATTTAGCTTGTTATGTAGACTAGCAACTTGGTTTGAAGTTTGTTACTATCATCTTTAGTTTGATCTAGATAGACTTTTCTGCTGTGCTATCTGTTTAGCTTGCCCCTATATATATATATTGGCTTAGTTTGACTTGATGAATAACGCTTGTATAGGCAAGTATTTTAGATTGGGTTTAGCTTGCAGGAACAAAGCTAGGCTGGGTTGGGTGCTTATCTTCGGTTCTAGTATAAATTTGTTTCAATTGCACTATGTAGGGCCTAGGTTTATACTATATGTTCTGGCAGTCTTTAGTAGGCAGTTAATGGCTTGGGAGACTTCATTAGGAGTGGATGGGAGGGTGCCTTTTGCCCTCCCGCCACATAAATATTTAATGCCATGTTGATGATGTGAACATCATATTGATGATGAGATGATAATTGTTACATATATAAAGCAATGTGGAGCACTTGCGAAATTGATCTGTGGCAATTTCCTGGTTTTATATTTTGACACTGGCAGAATGTGAAAAACGGAGTGACTTTTACTGCTGTGTTAAATATTCTTTTGTTATGTTCAAAAAATAAAATAAAATGCTGTATATGCTTACGAAAGTGTGGTTTCTGGGGCTGAAATGTGCATTGGCAGTCATTAATTACATTCAAGAACATGATAGTGAAAATTATTATCCTGCCCTTTCCAGTTCAATATTGTAGCTCTAATCTAATGTTGAAAAAAAAAAGTACAGTGAAATAAAACTGCAACGGCTACTTGAATCTCGTAATACAAGTCATGTCCAATGATAATATTTGATTTTCTCATACTGGTAGCAAATTTTGGGATTGGTTATCCATTTTTGGCAGCGGATGTTATTCCTCTTTTAGAAAGAACCTGCCAGGTCTGTTTTTGTGCGCTCCCATGTAAGCTTAATAGGAAGACAGGCAGGGGAAACGATTAGACAAATTGGTGTTCAAAAGCTTTTATGACCCTTCAATGGTCATTTGCAGAGAATCTTGAGACCGGCGTAATGCTATCATTATGTGAAAACGAAATCTGCCATAATAGCCTGATAGTGGTGGATCCTCCATGTTAGGATGCCATAAAAAAGGAAGTACTCGGACCTTATGTTCTTTTGAAAATATAATATGCTATTGATGTTCTGTATCAAATTTGATTTAAGAGAAAGTAAGGGACAAAATGGAAGTAATCTGGTTTGTCCTAGTTAGGAGAGTTGTGATTTTGTCATACATCTTTCTCATGGCAGCATTGGAGGGTAATGGCCCTCTAGGTTTCACCATTTTCATTAAAAAAAAAAAAACAGAAAGCTAATAAGTGAGATTGGAGGAGTTTATAGTTTTAAATTTTCTTCATTGCCCACTCACTCGATAACTTTAAATGAAGGATAGATTATTGTTTTAAAAATTTTAATTTGGTCTCAGTCCATTGTTTTTTATGCTGTTGCTCAACAATGAAGATATTTTGCTGACTAAGAAGCTAATGTCTGGCCATGGAAAAGGTTGTCCGCGCAGCATGTGGGCTCCCGGTACTGGAGGCAAACGACGTCGTTTGACTTATTCTGTCCACGTCACTGTTCCGCAGAGATAAATCTCTCTGGAAATACAGCCTCTTTTGTTGTTACACATCGTGGGGCTTCCTTTTCCTATTTCTGGAGTTGGTGTTTGGCAGTGGCGAGGAAAATCAAGCAGCCAACTCAGTGAGTAGCTAGGTGTAAGATGGGCGTAGGTAGCGGCGAGTTGAGGTATGAGATTTCCCAAAACGCTTACATAAAGCTGGTGCTGCATGCCCTAAAGCACAAGACTTCGGCGGTCAACGGCGTCCTCCTTGGCCGAGTCAGCCCTCAGGACGAAGCTGTCGTCGAGATCGTGGAATCTGTCCCTCTCTTCCATTCCAACCTCGCTCTCCTCCCTCCCCTCGAGATCGCTCTCATCATGGTCAGTCCCCTCTGCACGCACGCAACTCACAACAATCTTTCATTCGGACACACTCTTTATATTTTTACAGTTACATGGTTTCATATATATGGGTGTGCGCGCGCGTGTATACTCCCCTTTTTGATGATTAATAACACCATAAGATGTATATGTGTAATTTTTGTTGACTCAAAAAGAAATAATCTAATCTGTTTTGCTTCAGGATTTCGTCATCTGGGTTTCCATTTTTTTTTTCTCATGAGTTATCTTTAGAAGAACTTTTTGAGAAAAAGAATGATAGGTTATTTTGATACACAGATGGAGAGAGATTTGGGATAATAAATTGATAACAATAGACCCACAAGCACATGATCATACATAGTAATATCATATCTATCTCGTTGAGAATAGTTCCTAACAAATTTTTTTCTTGTAGTTGCTATTGTTTGTAAGATGAAAGGAGTGTAAAGTTCGATTTCTTTATTGTTATTTAAGTTAGGAGATTTTACCTGGAGTTATTTGGTGCAATTTTTGAATCTAATACTTGGTTTTTATCTCTTTTGGTTGCTTGATTTGATTAGGTGGAGGAGCATTATGCTGCTCAAGGTCTGGGTATTGTGGGGTATTTTCATGCAAATGAAAGATTTGATGATGTTGAGCTTGGTAGTGTGGCCAAGAATATTGGGGATCACATTCATCGCTACTTTCCTCAAGCTCCTATCCTCTTGGTGTGTATTCTTGGTTCATGTATAGTTCATGCGGTTCTTATGTTGTTTTACCTTGCTTGTTGTTACTTTTAATGGGAATAGAAAATAAAAAACAATAACTTGTGGGTTGGTGCTCTTTTTTGTTCTTGTTGTTTTAACCCCCTTTTTTTTTTTCCTCTGCTGTCCTTTTTTCTTTGTAGTTAGATAACAAAAAGCTTGAAGCTTTACCCAAGGGGAAAGATCGAAGCCCTGTAGTGCAGGTTGGTTATGTTAAAGTTATATTTTACTATTAATTGCCCAGAAATTGAATAATTGTTTGGTTAAATCATATGCTTTCTTGCCAATCTTCAACCGGAATGTAATTCGTGTTCTATTTTGGGTGATGGACTAATCCATGTGGATAGGTAGCAGTGACATGCTTTTAGACTTGTCCCAATGAGTTACAACTTTTATGCTCTCTAATTGTTCAGATCTTTGTGATTCTTTTGCCCCATTTCTAACTTCCAGAGTGGTAAAAGGAAACTGATGATTGTACAGAAGTGGACACTGGATACTTAGATTTATAGACTGTTGGTAAAGAGCTTGCTGAAATAACAAATCTCCTATCAATTTTTTGAGGCTCAAGAAGTTGAGTGATCATTGATGTATTTTTCTTAAAAAAGAAAAGAAAGAAAAGTTGAATGATCACTGATGTATCAGCAAGAGGTGTATTGAAAAGTTTCCGATGTCCTGAGCTCCTGGTGGCAGTAATCTTAGGAGGATGAGAGGCACTGGTTGGGTAGGCAGGATACACTATCAAAACCTGATGACTGGAGCAGATTAGCAGGTTTTCTAGATCTAATCTTTAGGGGAAGTATGAGAATCTTGGGTCTCTCTTCTAGGTTGGTTCCACTGAATTCATGAGCGAAATTGCTGTAGAAGCTGATTGTTTGTCACTTAGGCTGCCTGGCACTTTTTATCCTTACAAGTTGGTGCAGTTTAATGCTGAACTATTGAAAGAAATCCAGACTAGCATAAAAACTGAAGGCAAATAGAAGTAAAATTTCAGAATCTGATCATTTGCCACTTGGTCTGAAGTTATGTATTGATCTCTCTATATGTGAGTTTACTTTCCTATTGGATAGCACAAATGTCCAGCATAATAATACTCTGTACTGCTTGGAGGAAGTTCATATTGCTGCTTGATTGTGGAGCATGTGTTCTTCACTTCAAAATGCTTAACCATTATTTATTCAAGTACTGCAGCCTAGATTATTGCTTTTAATATACTGGATTTATGTCATGGGAAATATTAGCTTTGGTAGCTAGCCTCAATCTACTAATTTCAAACCCAATCAATGTTTTTTTGTTGCAGTTGTTTCAGTTTTTGTTTTCAAGGATGTTCCATGAAAAAGTAGCTTAATAAGATGGGAATCCACAAACCCTGAAACAAGTTACTACCTGGTTGTGGAATATAATATCATGTCTCATACGAATCATGGCTTTTTCTATTTCTTTTCATGAATTAGCTTCACACTAGGGATGCTTCCAAGACCTGGAGACTAGTTGGATCTGATGGAGGCAGCCGGTTGATGATCAAGGAGCCATCAGCTAACATAGTTCTATTGGATTATATTTCATCTGAGAAATGGCAGGACGTAGTAGATTTTGATGAACACCTCGATGACTTAGCTAAGTAAGTGCCATTCACTTGAATATACATTCTACATGCACTAATTACAGGGTTGGCTTCGTGTGTTTCTTTGATTGGCTGAATAATCTGCCTTTACCCCCCAATTGCAGGGACTGGCTAAATCCAGGACTCTTCAATTAAAGATTGGCCATAGCTGTCAGCTCTTCTGCCTCTGTTTATCAGTGCCGGTGGTTGATGTGGATGCTCCACAATGTAGTTTCTTTTGGAGATCAATGAAAAAGGAACAAGAATTTTACTTGACTGTGGGCTTGGCGGTGTTTTTGTTATTGATAAATTTTTTTCTAATGATGTAATAATTATCAATTTTGTTTTTTAGCTTTGAACTTCTAGGACAATGAACTCAATTTTTCTCACCGGAAACCCATTTTGTTACAGACATGTATTTCTGTCTTCTGATGAATTCCTATTTGCTGCACTGTTGACCACTTGAGTTGCTGAACTAGTGATTTCAAAATCTGCTTTTGGCCATTTCTCAGCTACACTGGCATCCATTAATGGCTGATATGACCATGAAAGTTCCTTTACCATGTTAAGTCAAATTTGGGAAGTACTTTCAGGGAGGATGTAACCAGATCAAAACACAATAGACTTGCAGACTTTTAGTCATGAGCTGTGAAAGGAATCAAAGATCTATCTTCTCTCGATTTTATGGATCTGAAACCTCTTTGCATGATTTCTATGGCTTCAACATGCGTGGGCCCTGGGCTGGCTCCCATGAAATAGAAGGAAAGAGAATTCTTAAATGGACTAGTATTTATTCATCAAACGTGTACACTTGAGTTTCGGTACGACGGCACCGCATGTAGTAACAGACTTTTGAAAAATGCTATCTGTCTCTTCACTTCACTTGCTTCCTTCCTCTATAAACACCCATCAGTCACACACTTCACAAAATTCTATAACTAATCTTCTCCACAACTTAATTACCCCATTTGAGCTCAAACAGGCTCACGCGTACTTCATCAAAACTAGTACCCCTCTCTCAGTCCTTAGTTTAACTCGAGTCGGTTTAGTTTGCGCGCTGACCCCGAGTTTTTCTTACGCCCAAAAGATCTTTCACCACGCTGATAAACCCACCACAGTCTTGTGGAATTCTTGCTTGAAAGCATTAGTCGAGAGTGATTCTCCTGGTGATGCCATTTTGTTGTTTTGCCGGTTGCGTGAATTTGATGTTTTACCTGATACTTTCACTTGTTCGTTTGTACTAAAAGCATGTCATGCTTTGCTGGATGTTTCAAGCGGTAGAATTGTTCATGCCTATGTAGAGAAACTTGGGCTTAAATGGAACTTGTTTTTACAAAACATGATCTTGAATTTGTATGCTCTGTGTGGAGACATAGGGAATGCTATGTTGTTGTTCGAGAAAATGCCACAACGAGACGTTGTGTCATGGAATACAATGATAACCCAGTTGGTGAAGAGGGGAGATGTTAACGGAGCATATAGTTTATTTCTGCAGATGCCTGAGAGAAGCGTGAGGTCATGGACAGCAATGATTTCTGGTTTTGTGCAGTGTGAGAGGCCAAAAGAAGCTATTCATTTGTTCTGTGAGATGGAGGAGGCAGGGATGAGAGCAAATGAGGTGACTATGGTGAGTGTGCTTGCGGCTTGTGCTGATTTGAGTGCATTAGATCTGGGAAGGAGATTTCATCATTACTCGAACAGAAGCGGGTTTAAAAGAAGTGTTCATGTTTGTAACACCTTGATTGATATGTATGTGAAATGCGGATGCTTGGAGGATGCTAAGCGAGTCTTTTACGAGATGGAAGAGAGGACAGTTGTGTCATGGTCAGCCATGATTGGAGGCCTTGCAATTCATGGACAAGCAGAAGAAGCCCTGGATCTTTTCTCTAGGATGACCAGAATTGGAATGAAGCCTAATGGGGTGACCTTCATTGGTCTTTTGCACGCCTGTAGTCACATGGGGTTGATTGACCAGGGTCGAAGGTTCTTCACCAGCATGACCAGAGATTATGGGATAAATCCCCAAATTGAGCATTATGGCTGCATGGTTGATCTTCTCAGCAGGGCAGGGCTTCTTCAAGAGGCTCATGAGTTTATCTTGACCATGCCTATGGAACAAAATGGAGTTGTTTGGGGAGCTCTCCTCGGTGGATGCAAAGTTCACAAAAACAGCAAATTGGCTGAAGAAGCTACCAGGCACTTAGCTGAATTGGATCCTCTTAATGATGGGTACTACGTGGTTCTGTCAAACATCTATGCAGAAGCAGCAAGATGGGAGGATGCAGCAAGAGTGAGGAGATTGATGAGACACCGAGGGGTTAAGAAGATACCCGGCTGCAGTTTCATTACAGTCAATGGAGTTGTTCATGAGTTTGTTGCAGGGGAAGAGAACCATCCTCAAGCTCAGAAGATATTTCAAATGTGGGAAAATCTATTGGGAGAAATGAAGCTGAGAGGATATACTCCTAACACATCCGTGGTTCTATTGGACATGGAAGAGAAAGAGAAGGAGAAGTTTCTGTACCGCCATAGTGAGAAATTAGCCCTGTGTTTTGGGCTCCTAAACACACCTTGTGGGACACCAATTAGGATTATGAAGAACCTCCGTGTCTGTGAGGACTGTCATGATGCTTTCAAGTATATCTCAGCAATTGTAAATCAAGAGATTATTCTTCGTGACAGGAACCGGTTTCATTGTTTCAAAGATGGTTCATGTTCTTGCAAGGATTACTGGTAGTGGCTAAATACAATGTCCTCTACCAGACTTACTCTGCCAAAGTATTTTCTTCTTTGCTTAATCTGTGATTACGGCATTGCTTTAGTTGTTACCGTTTCATTTCACTAGTTAGCATTGTTAGAATAATGAATTAATCTAAACTTCATGCTCTTTCATTCTAAATTATCCGTCTAGCCATTTTGAGATAATCAGAAACTTCCATTGAAACCAGACAGATATGTACATGTCCCTGGATGAGGCTACTTTGTTATCAGACATTGTTGCTACTCGAAATGAATAGCCTACTGTCTTCACTAATCCATGGATGTACAATTAGTTACAGACTACACCTTACTGACAAGTGAAGCTTTTGTTAACATTTCAGGAAGCTGGGCATCCATCAACCACAATCCCTGGAGCTGTAGGGCATTTGGCCAATGGGCAGTGGTCGCTGTTACTCAAACCCCACCAGTCTGGAATACTGATCTCATAAGACTGAAGTGCAAAATAAAGGATCACTCCCATGAAAGCAACCCCGGCATCCAAAGCAGCAGATAAGATATAGTTATGGCGTGCCCACCATCCCTTGTACCTTTTGTAGATATAATAATTGAAGAAAATCCCAACAGTTCCCCATGACAAATAGTGCACAGCTTTAGCTGTTGGCATTGACCCTGTTGCCGCAAAGATCATGGGCATGTGGATCAGCCTGATCCATTTTTTATCTGGATATTTGCGTGACATCAGCCATATTGGAATAGGGGCAAACAGGCCAACAAGGAAGAACCAGTTCATCTCTGGGTAGACACCATGATCTGTGAACATTCTGAAAGGCCCAATGACTCCCCAAATGATTGAAGCATTGTAGAACACATCATCACCTGGGCATGTCCATGGACTACTTTCTGGTAGCAGAGATACATCACAAATGTTCTGGATAGATGAGAGAAGCCACCATGCTGTACTGAAGTAGACAGTTGAAGCAACTATAGTGCCAACTAGCTGCAGATAATGGAACAGTTCAGCTGTATATGAAATAATGAAGGAAAACAAGAGAAAATCAGTGGCCAGTTACCTGAACGATGAACATGGACCTTGGAGGGATCTTCATATAGTGACCTAACTTGAAGTCTCCAACGAAACTGAGGGCTTGTGCCATACTGATATACCCATAAGTCTTGAAAGTCACATTAGCAAGAGGTCTCCCTGGGTACATATACCCAATGATCAACTCTGTAATCACATTTAGCCCTGGTTGCTGCACATTAAAGCATCCTATTCAACTCTTTTGTACAACTTGGAAACAAATTTTTCTAAAAAGAAAATTAAATTGAGAAAGTTGTGTAACTTTTCTTCTATTCACTTCATCTTTATCATGGGATGAATGATCTTACCATGTTTGTCGTGGCTTGAATTACTCCGATAGGTAAGGTGAAGAACACAGCAATAGCACAAGCTAGTAAAACTCCCCACCATGGAAGTTGAAGCTGTTTGTCAAAACCTTCACAAGCAAAGATGGAGAGGGCTGCTGTGATGATCAAAATAGAGTAGAACCACCATTGAGGAACTGCTGCATAGTTCTTCTTCATCAGTCTTGTGTGGACATCACCAAGCTTATCTTTGGTAGCAGATGCTGTCTTTCTCCACATCGTCCAGATCATTCTATTGATTGTTTTTGAAACCGGAAACAGGGAAAAATAGTTAACCTGCTGTCATCATGAACTTTTCCCAGAAAGTAAAGAAAAAAATCAGAGTAGGAGTTGAAAAATACTCAAAGAAGCTTACTTTCCATCAAAAAGTGCTACATGGGAAATAGTGGCTGTTAGGGTTGCAAAACTCAGGCCATAAAGCATGGCAAACATGACACTGAGATAGAGTTTGCTATAGCCTGCATAGCCGGTGTAATCAAGATCAAAGCTCTTTTCATTGAGAACTCTGCTAATGTTATAAGTGTGACCGTCGATGTCAAAAGTGTTTTGAGAAAACAAGGGAAATCGTCTGGCTTCATAGGCATTGCTGTAATAAGCAATGGGAACCATTACGTAGAGAAACAGGAAAAACCCAACTAAGACATTGATAATGGCAAAGATCGGTGTAGCCAGAGGAGAGCCTAAGAAGCCAGCAACAGTGGACCAGTCAAGACCAAAAGAGCCAACGCCAAGGCCATGAAGTCCTGAACCAATCTGTTGGGCAGTGACTGAATTCGGCCATATCCAACATATGAAAGAGAGAGCTGATATTGAAGGGAAAAAGTAGCTTGGAATAAGATAGTAAGCAAAGCTGGATATGAAGACAATGAGGAAGAATTGCAGCCTGGTACGCCCTCCCTTAGCTCTCTTTTCTTTTTCATGTAATGCACTGCATTTTAGACAATCATGATGTAATTTCTATGAGCATAATAGTTAATCTTCTAGACCAGTAATCAAGAGAGAAGGGGCTTGTACAAGTACCTGAACAGAGAAACTTGTACCAGGTTTGCAGGCCACCACATATAAGGAGAGTCCACAAGGTATTGTCTGAATAGGCCAGCCCATCCATAACCAAGCAGCTGAGTTACAAGAAATCAAAAGAAAAGAAGGAATTAAAGCTTCTGCAATTACCATCTTTTCACATTTTCCTTCATATATTGTGCGCAGGCTTGTGTTACCTGAGTGGTTTGTGCGAGCAATAAAGCTGCAATCGGATGCAGTTGTCTGTGGTAAAAGGCCTTAATGATGGTGATAATGTTCACTGCATAGACACCACTTGCTCCACAACCGGCAAAAATGGTGATCAGGACATGTTCTTTCAAGGTGAAAGGCCCTGGATTGAATGAAAATGACGATTTTGTGAACGGGACTTGAAACTTTCTTGACGGAAGTGTTGCAGCCATTAGCCGTCCTAGTGGAAGGACAAGAATTTGAGCCGAAACTGAAGAAACGTAGAGCTGGTTTGATCGGTAACTGAAGAATTGGTTCACAAAGGCTAGAATGACACAGGATGTTAGGCCAAGCACCCATGTCCTGAAGGTTAAAGCAGGCTGCGTAGGGTCATCAGTGATCGGAACTGTTAATCTTACTTCTTCAATTGGACTATCATTCGCTGCTTCATCATCTGCATCAAGAAAGGGAAAGATTACCATTTTTTCCCAGATAACAAGAACGGCAACACAAGTTAAAGAACCTTATTTTCTTCAAAATAGGCCAAATGAGACCTGCCTGATCAATCATTATTGTATAGTACTGCACATGCACGCAACACATAAACATGTGATAACATTG
Organism: Moringa oleifera; assembly: GCA_021397835.1. Taxonomy (NCBI): domain Eukaryota; kingdom Viridiplantae; phylum Streptophyta; class Magnoliopsida; order Brassicales; family Moringaceae; genus Moringa; species Moringa oleifera. Next base: position 2,573,408 of record JAJFZO010000863.1, read on the forward strand.
CATGCATGCTCATATTCACGAATCATGAGAAGAAACCATCAAAGAAATATCATGAAGCAAAGTATACCCTTACGAAAAAAGAGAAAGAGACATACCTGTAACAACGATTTTAGCATGAAGAGCTTCATCATAAAGAGGGCTTCCATTGTTGACAGAAGCTGCCATTCTGCCCTTTACCTTCTCTTTGAACAGAATGGCAATCCCTCTCTAACCAGCAGCACGCCTACGTGGTAAATTTATACACTTTCTTCTCCAGTTTTTAAGGCTGACCCTTTTGCTCTGCTACACTAATTTGCCATGTTACAGACTGTACACAGATACCATTACCAAAAAAAGCCTCCCTTAATGTTTTGACTCAAATTCAAACCAAAGAAAGATCCTTGAATCTGCAATTTGGGCAAGCAATATTTTAAATATAGCTAATAGTAGTTAAGGTAAAATAGAACCAAGAAACTATGTATCAGTTAAGAAAAGAAAACCAAAGATTTTCTTTTATGAATCTGGCAAGTATCCACGATATGGGTTCTTTCTCTTGCATGAATGTAGCCTATTTAGAGGTAGAAAAAGAAGTAAAAGAGAGAATCTGTGTATTACTATTTATGCACAGGATTTGTTACCTCTTTTACTTTATTTCTTGATATTTATGTATTAGCCAGCTGTTCCTTCTTTATGAATGCCTAGCGGTATTGAGATAGCTGGCTCTCTCAGAAACTGGGGAACTATCCGGGCAACCTTTCTAAGAGCTGGCGTTTGCAATGTCATCACCGTATTCAAAGTCAGGAGATTTCTTGCCCAGGAAATAATGGAAGATCTTTGATATTAAGCCATATATGCTCATGAAACATGATATCATCATCTGCACAACATATCTTTATGTGTTTTTCTTAAAAGATCAATTGGAGCTTGTAGGATAAGATGATCAACTTGATGTAATAAAAGACAATAGGTCACTGGTTGCTGTTATATTGTCCAAGCAAACAAATGTATATACTTGTGGATAATACATTGCCTTGAAATTAAATTTGAAAATGGTAAAATTGTGAGTTCACATTCAAAGTGAAATGTCTTTATAATATTAACATTGGTGATCCATACGGGTCAACATATCAAAATTAAACATATATTTCATAAAAAATATATATTTATCGATTGAATTTGAACATCAATGAAACAAAAATGTTGTGAATACACTTTGATGTCCACAATATGAATTAATATTTCATGCTTGAAATAGAACTCTATCCATATAAGGGTCACCCACAAATTGAGGAAGCCATTGAAAGGTGGAAACTTGGGAATCAGACGGATTTCCAAACTTATGGCATAGCATGTTAAGGTTGTCCTCAGCCAAACAGCATCCATCCACACAGCACTTTCATTTAGGTCTTTCATGCATACCCAAATCTGGATTTCGGTTGCTGTCAATTGCTTTACACATGCTGAACATGATAATGTTCATTTTCTTTCTGGTTTCAGAATCGTGTCGAAGAATTGGGCAAGATTAAAGTGAGAGAAAGCAGAAAGGAGGAAGGATTTGTTGGGTGGATGTTGTCAGTCGGTGTCTTAAGACTCGTTTGGTGAAGATTACAAGCTTCGCAGGATGAGATGTCAACCAGGAAGCTCATGTTAATTTGGTACCATCTTGTGGTGGAGATACCACCAGAAAGGATTATTATGACATTGGCAATGGTGATTACCATTTGCAGAGCAGATCAGTTGGATAGTCTTCTTGAGTTTTCATTTTCTGTTTCTTTCTGGTGAGTGAGTTGGTAGATCAAAATGGTTTAGTATTCAAAGTCTTTATTTATCTTTTATAGCTTATTTGATTATGAGATTCTTAAAATTTTATATTTATTAATTTATTAATTTTAAAATAAAAATTATTTAAAATTTTATTTTTGAGTCAATATAATTTTAAATTTTATTATCTCTTCAATCAAATCTTAATTTTAAAAACATATTTAAACAAACCATGATATATTGATTTTGTTCAAATTAGATCTTAACTCAAAATAATTATAAAAAATTAATAAATTTTTCATTACTGAAATGATTAAAATTTGCTCAAATAAATTTTACATATCATTTCAATTTTATCTCTCAAATTTGAATAAAATTAAAATATTAAAGTTTGTTTAAATATGTTTTAAAAATAAAAATTTGATTGACGAGAGAATAAAACTTGAGAGTTAAAATAATATTTATTTTTAATTTTTAAATATATTCAAATAAATTTTAATTTACCAATTTTAATTTAAAAAATTTTACAATAAAATTTGACTTGAATTTTTCTATTTATAGTAAAAAATATTTAATTTATTATCATAAAAAATTAATTTTAGTAATAAAAATATTTTAGATAATATCATTTAAAACCTTAATTTTATCCCTTTCGATCAAATCTTACCTTTTAAAACATATACAAACAAACTCTAACATATTAATTTTGTCCAAATTGAATCTTGACTTAAAATAATTATAAAAAATTAATTATCTTTTTATTATCAAAATGACTAAAAACTACTCAAATAGATTTTACATCTCGACCTTACTCTTCAGATTTAAAAATTTTTCAACTGATTAGCAATTTTTTAATGAATTTTTAAAATTTTTTATGGTATATTATTTAAAAAATATATTTTTAGTACTTAAAAAATTTTAAAATTTTTTATTATGATAACTTGAATATTTATTTACATTTGTAAAAAATCATAAATTAAAATTTATTATAAAATATCTTTAATTTTTAATAATTTTAATGTTTAAATTTTTCATTAGGGTTTAATTTGAGTAAAATTAAAATATTAAGTTTTGTTTGGATATATTTTGAAAGTAAATGTTTGATTGAAGAAAGAGAATAAAATTTATGATTTAAAATAATATTTATTTAAATATTTTTTAAAAAATAATATTAACAAAAATTTAAAAAATTCATAAAAATAGTTTATTAGTCAAAATTAAATGATAAAATGAGAATAAAATATAGAATTTATTTGAGTTATTTTTATGCATTTAACAATAAAATTGTCATTAATTTTTTTATCATTGTTTTTATTAATTTCTAATTTAAACAAAATAATGTATTAAATTTTTTTGAAAGCATCTTAAAAATCAAAATTTAATTAAAGAAGAACAAAAGCTAAATTTTAAAATGTATTTTCTAAAGACATGTTTAAAATAATTTTTTAAAAAATTATATTTATGAAATGACTGATTATTCATTAATTTTAATTTAAAATTATCTATTTATTTAAATTATATTCATCAATATAATAATAATAATAATATGTTAGCTTTTTATAAAAATAAAGTTAAATCTTTTAATAGCTTCCAAATGTGAAATACTTCACGTTGAGGTGAAGAATTGCTTAAACCTAAATTAATGAATTTGGCGCCAAAGGTAAAATATAGTTAAAAAAGGTGGACAAACCCACTGTAATGAAGCCCAATTTCTGCAATTGTCTCTTTCTCTCTGTTTCCCAACCGAGTTAAAAACCTCCTAGCAAAACTCAAATGGTGTGTGACAGCCTTCTAAAGCAATTTGGGCTTTGGATCTCAATTGAGCTTTAGCTATGTTGTAGTCCATTTAAACAAAGCCCAATTTTCAGTAACAGTGTTTCGATTTCTCGACTACATACCGAATTAAATACTAAACCCTAGCCCCCACGAGGAGGAGGACTAAAACCCTAAACATCAGTGTGGATTTCGTCATCTAGCACAAATTCAGGTAAGTTGCTTCTCTTAGAGTTTGTGAGTATACATGATCCCCTGTTGTTTTTTGAATTCTCCCGGTTCCTTTTTTGTTGTGGTTTGTTTGATTGTTCTATGTATGCATAACTAGAAGCATTTAGAGCGCGAAATGGTGCCAATTGAAGAGTTTGAAAACTTCCCTGCTTTTGGTATTGATGAAATGGAAGCTCTTTTTCTTGGTTACTTGAAATTAAGGAAAATGAAAACTGGAATAAGAAACTGTTATTTCTGTTTCAAATTGTTCCTCTGAAGTAATATCAGTTACTCCTCTTCCAGTATTAAGCTAAAAATTTAATTGCACTTTCTTAGTTTGTTCATTTGTATATATACAACATAAATTTAATGTAGGTATATGCTTTTCATCAAATTGGCTTAAAATGGTTGTCATGATTGTATCCAGTGGGGTGTTTGTGAGACGAACTGGCATCTTGTTGTTTTACTTTCTACAAGATTTTACTGGAGCATTACTCCTTTGTTCAGTAATATTTAGTATTAAGCTAAAATTTGCTTGTTCACCTCCCTATTGGTTCCTGCAGTTGTGATGGCTGCTGCTGCTGCGCTTAGTAAGAAGAAGGGCACAAACTCTCGGAAGCCTCCACCAAGAAAAAAACAGAAGAGTAATCTTGTCACTGAGAAACACTCCAAAAAGGTAGATGTATCCGATGATTCTGATGCCTCAAGTGAGGAAGAAGTAATAGAGCATGAAGAGTATGATGGAGAAGATCAAGGTTCTGATTCTGCATCTGGTTCCGACCTTCTGTCTGATGGGGATGATCCCTTGGCAGATGATTTCCTCCAAGGAAGCGACGATGAAGGTACCCTCGTTCACACTGTATGGTGTTTCTATTTTTACTGTGTTCTGCACTTCTTTGGTACAGGGTTCCTAAGTTTCTGTTTCATCTTGATTCTGAAGAGCAAGGTTTGGGCTCAGATTCAGATGAATCTGATATTGAGGCAAAATCTAGAGCTATTGATGAAGAAAGGACGAGAGAGCAAGAAGAAGCAGATGCTGAAATGCAGCTCAACATTAAAGAAGAATCTGATGAGTTTAGATTGCCAACCAAAGAGGTTTTCCAATGTTTCTGCTTTTGGTTTGTAAATAATATATTAAAAGGTCAATTGAATGAAATTTTCTTTTACGGATCCATTTAGCATATTTCATTCTTATTTTCTGTTTATTATTGTTTAGGAACTGGAAGAAGAGGCACGCCAGCCCCCTGATCTTCCAAATCTCCAAAGGAGGATAAGAGAGAGTCAGTCCTTGTTTCTTTTCTTCCTTTTTTGGGATTAGATTAAAGATTTTAGCATTTTGAATTGGTTTTCCTTAATTTGAACTTTTATCCTGTATTTGTTTCAGTTGGTCGAGTGCTTTCAAATTTTAAGGATTTGAGGCAGGAGGGAAGCACAAGGAAGGATTATGTTGAGCAGCTTAAGTTGGATTTGGGCACTTATTATGGCTATAATGAATTTCTTATTGGAATTTTGGTGGAGGTGATTGATTGATCCTTTCTTATGTTATTTCCTGCTCGTATGCTTTCCCCTTCGCCCTCCTTCCTTAAGAGAATGTGACTTACTCTCCCTCATGGGCAAGAGGGTGATAAAATACTGCAACTTGTGTATCGAAGTCTGGAATTTCTTTTGCAGATGTTCCCAGTTGTTGAACTTATGGAACTTATTGAAGCTTTTGAAAAGCCTCGACCTATATGTTTACGAACTAACACTTTGAAGGTGAATTTCATTTGCTTTACTGCATTCTGACGTCTGATCTGTTATGATTTTCTGCCCAATATCAATTATGTCGATCATACTATTTTCTTTTTGTGCTTAGACTCGGAGACGGGATTTAGCTGATGTCCTTTTGAACCGAGGAGTAAATCTTGATCCTTTAAGCAAATGGTCAAAAGTAAGTAATTTTCTTCTATATTACATTTTTTGTCGTCTTGTATGTTATTGAGAATGTAAGAATCCTGATTGTAGGTCGGGCTGGTAGTATATGATTCTCAAGTGCCAATTGGTGCTACTCCTGAATATATGGCTGGTTTCTACATGGTTAGTGATGCTATGCTTCTTCACATTCTTTCTGCTTCTTTACTGATTTGTTTTTTCCTTTTCTTTTCTTTTTTTTTTTGGGTGAGTGTGTGTTTTGGGTATTCTAGATGTTTTACTTGTTGCTCACATTTTTTTTTATAATGTTTGGTCATAGCTACAAAGTGCGAGTTCTTTTTTGCCCGTGATGGCCCTTGCTCCCCAAGAAAAGGAACGGATTGTTGATATGGCGTAAGTAACATTCTACTGGCTAACCTAATCTGTTCATTTCGCATTAGTTTTCCCAGTCAGCTTTATTATCCTGAATTTTTTTAAAAAAATATTGGAGGATTGTATCTCATACGTGAAGCTAAATATTGTTCTAATGTACTCAGAAAAAGATATTACAAGCTGTAACATTGTTTTGGAAATCTCATGTCATATTTAGTGCCATTTAACGACTTTTGGAATAAGCATCTCTCTCTCCCCTCTGGTCTATTCTTCAAGCTGTAACATTCTACTGGCCAACCCCCCCCCCCCCCCCCCCCAACAGAAAAAAAACAAAAATTCACTCCCTCTCTAGAGTCACTCGTCCCGCTACCATTTTCCAGTAGATGATATAGACTCCTGTAGTTTCATATCATTGCTGCTTCTTGTCTTTTTTTGTTAACAATTTATGTCTGCTGCAGTGCTGCACCTGGTGGTAAAACAACTTACATTGCTGCTCTTATGAAAAACAGTGGTATGTTGAGATTTGTTCCACCTGCATATTAAGGTCCTTATTCTGGTCTATTCTTCTTCTGACATAATGATGCTGCCACCAGGACTCATATATGCAAATGAGATGAAGGCACCAAGACTTAAGTCGCTCACTGCAAATTTGCATCGCATGGGAGTGACAAACACCATAGTTTGTAACTATGATGGGAGGGAGGTTAGCTTCTTCTTGGCAATAATTCTAAACTTGCACTTGCATTCAAGTTAATGGTTGAAGCCATCCGAGTTATTTCATTTGGCTGGTAGAAAGTTCCCAAAGTTAATGGCACATTATTAAATATTTCTATTTTAATGTGGAGCATAATTTTATTCCAAAACCTTCATTTTGTATTCAGTTTGTCCTAAAATGACTGTTGCATGTGTAAGATGGATCTTAATTGATTTAAGTCCTAGTCACATGAGAATGCATGAGGATTTGCTATAATTCCTTTTTACTTAGGAAATCTGTTCAATGTGTCTAATGTTTTTCTTTTTTTTTTTAATCTTAATGGTGATTAATTTCAGCTGCCTAAGGTTTTAGGTCAGAACACGGTTGATAGAGTACTGTTGGATGCCCCTTGCAGTGGCACTGGGGTAAGCATCTCTGCCTGAGAATTCTTTTATTCTTCTCCAGGGCCTTTTTTTTTTGGGGGGGGGGGGGGGGGGGGGGGGGGGGGGGGGGGGGTAGAAGTTAAATAAAATTGCATGATCTCTACCATGTTATGCAGGTGATATCAAAAGATGAGTCTGTGAAAACTTCTAAAAGCCTTGAAGATATACAGAAACGTGCACATTTGCAGAAGGTATGCCCTGTACCTACTATGCTGTTTAAGGTATCTTTAAGAACTGCAGTTACTGTTTCTCGTTAGGAGGGATTGTTAGCCTAGTGAAATAGGTTATTGTTGAAATTTGTTGAATGTGCTGAGAGAACCTTTTTCCATAAAATTAATTTTCATCGATTGCAATGTTAAAGTTAGTTATGTGGCCCATTTCACCTGGGTAGAGAATTCTGGCCTAATTCTTCTATAATTCATTCTATGCAATAAAAGAATCTTTTTGAAAATTTTTATCATTTTCCGTGGTTTTAAAATGTTCCTTACTTAGTCCTTGACCTGTTTGCAGCAACTGATACTTGCTGCTATTGATATGGTGGATGCCAACTCCAAATCAGGGGGATATATTGTATACTCCACATGTTCCATAATGATTCCTGAGGTTGGTTCGTACAGACACGTATACAGATTAGCAGTTGCAGTTTCTTTTTCCTGCCCTGTCATCTCTTTCTTTTTTTCTTATTCTAAAGCAATATCTTGCAGAATGAAGCAGTCATCGATTATGCCCTCAAAAAGAGGGATGTTAAACTTGTCTCTTGTGGACTTGACTTTGGACGTCCCGGGTAATACTCTCTCTTGCGTACTTAAGTAACTGGCGAACCTTGCTGATTTCCATATCTAATGGTCTCTCCTGTTTTCACCAGCTTTGTCCGCTTTAGGGAACACCGTTTTCACCCATCCCTAGAAAAGACAAGACGTTTCTATCCTCATGTCCACAATATGGATGGATTTTTTGTGGCAAAGGTATGTCCTGAACTTGGAAATGGGATGCTCTTCAAAATGAAGTAGTTATTCTGATTAGTTGCTTTAGCAGTAAAAGGTACACACTTGTCTTGGTTGGCAGCGATGGGATTGATTTGATTAATCTTGGAGCATCTCGATCTTTGATGCTCTTATTGTCTGAATGCATGGCTTCAGTTGTTAAGACAGCCTTGAATTTATTTATTTATTTTTGGAAGAAAATAGGTTTAAATTCTTGTACTCACCTGTCCGTACATTGAGCATCTGCTGATTTAGATGCCTTCACAGTGAATACCTCTTTATGCAATTATTCCATTGAACTAAAAACAGTTTTTAGAATCTGTATTTTGGTTATGTTGCTGAAGTTATGCAATCTGGGGCCTGTCCTTGTTTTTAACTCCTGTTTTCTGTTTTCATGTTCTACAGTTGAAGAAAATGAGCAATTCAAAGCCTACTTCTACACCTTCTGCTCCTGTAGAAACAGTGGATCAAACTTCCAAGCCAGATGGAAGTACTACAGAAAAGAAAAACAAGGGCTCAAAGGATGTTCCTACTGAAAATGGGACCCCCAAACCAAATGAGAGTAGTAAAGATAAAAAGAAAGGCTTAAAGAAAGCTTCTAGTGAAAAGGGGAAAGTGAAGGTCCCATCTGATACCAAAGAGAGGAAGAAAAGGAAATTTCTATCAAGAGAAGAAATCTCCAAAGCAAGGTAATGCGCCTTAACTCACACAATTTGCATTTGCATTTGTTGGGCTAAAACGAACAAGCAAGTGGCTGGGAAATGTAAACTGGGGAGACACCTAAAGAATACAGACAGATTGATCTAACTTAGATGACCCAGTTGGTTGCTATTAGAGGTCTTATTTATTTATGTATTGTTGCACTTTTGCAGAGAAGAGAAGAGGAGAGCTTTGAGGGAAGGAAAGAAAAGGGCTGCAAAGAAAGCAGAGTAGCAATTGCGAATGATAGATTCGGGACAACCAGCCAGTGTTTCCCATGTGAATGAGAATTCATTCAGCAGAGAAGGGAGGAGAAAAAGGAGTTGGCCACCAGTGATATTTGTAATATTCTTTGAGGATATGACTAAATAGCTGAAAGACTTCTTTAGGGGCAATAGAAAATCCTGAAGAAATTTTGTTTGTGTTTCATTTGTTAAAAATTCAAGTCCTTGATCCTTATCACGTATATGTAATCATTGGGTTGTTGCCTAATTCTCCATTACTCCTGTGGATCTCCACTTCAATGGCATACTATCTTGCCATGGCTGCTCCTGAAGTGGAAAGTAATTCTCTGTTAAGGAGATGCAGTGTTAACTTATTTGTGTCAGATAAGAAGTTTCATTTAACACATTAATGATACCATATTATTTTTTTAGGATGTATTATTATTTACTTCCTCTCATATAGTTTTGTGACTTAAAATTTATTTTTTTAAAAAAAAAAATTAACATATTTGAAATCAATAAAAAAGTTGACTTTGTTTTAAAATTATTGATTTGCATTACATGTTGTGATGATTTTTTATTAAAAGTGGTATTCATTTATAAAATAATATTAAGTTAATAAAATAATTTTATTATTATTTTAAGATAATTAAGTGATTAAAAAATTGTAACTCATTTTAATGTAGTGAAAAATTTTAATAATTTATATTATTTGATAAAAAATTTTAAGAAAAATTTTCTTAAAAAATGATTACAAAATTATTAAAAAATAAAATATTTTATTATTTTTAAAGAGGAAGAGGAGCACTTTCTCTGTTATTTATGTTGTTATTTAAATTTTTAACTTTTTATTTAATAATATAAATTATTAAATTTTTTCTGTTATTACATAAAAAAATACTTTAAAAAGTAAATTTTTTTGAAAAAAGGAAGGGAATTTGGTTTTTTCTTTTTGCCTTGTGGCCAATCACGTGGCAGCATTGGTGGAGCCCTTGAGGTCTTGCCTTGCCATCTGGGATCATTGGCTCCACTTCTGAGTCCTTCTATGAGAAGTCCTCAGTAGACAGCCTTTGTTGTTAAACCCTAAACCCTTCTCTCAGTCTCTCGTTCACCAAAGCTTATGCACTACTCCGACTGATCGAAGCAGTAAGATAGATAGATAGAGAAGTAGATAGAGTCAGAGACGGAATCAGAGGGGAGAGTTTAGTATATCAGAAACAAATGGGTGGACAAGAAGAACAAAGAGAAGAGAAAAAGAAAGAATTTTCTATATGGGATTTGCCAGATGTGCCTATGGGCAAACTGCCTCCACATTTGGAGCTCCAACGAACTCGCGTTCTCTGCAACAAAGATGCTCCTATTCATGTATTCCTCTCCTGCCCTTCTCATTATTTAGTTCATATCGAATTACCCATTTTTCCAGTTTATATATATTATAAACATATTGACATATGTACGCACATGCCTACACACACGCCCTCTCCCCCCCACACACAAATTTTGAAATGTTCTTGTCTGGTTGGTTGTGAGAAAAGTAGAATTTCGTTGTTTTTTTGGGATGAGCAAGTGCTCATGTATAGGGTCTCCAACTTTTTTAGAAGGATTTATTTTCTGTTTATGTAGTTAGTTAGATTATTAGCTTAACAATATTGTTCGTTTCTTATGAAGCTTATTTGTTATTTTACATTGTAGGTTACTATGTGGTAAACAATAATCTTTGATACAATGTTTGGTTGCTGGGTAAATGCAGGATAAGGAACCTAATTCGATTGCTTTTGTTACGTTTTTAAGTATAACTACATAGCTTAGATATGTAGAGACCCATGTGCTTGTACATGTATATGCATGAGCAATGCTGTGGCTAAGAGAGGCAGTTCTGAGCATCTAATGTGTTTCTGGTTACACAGATGGTTGAGTTTTGATTTCTTTTGCTTGTAGATAGTAAAGGATGAACCAGCTCACAAATAGTAAAATTTTGTGTCCGTAGTAATTAATTTTCTGGGACAGGAAACAAATAACTTTAGCTATGTTGAATAATAACACTGGAAAAGTTAACTTCATCTGCTTCATTCATATTTTTATTTTTCTTTTTTAAATCTAACTTATTTGAAAAGTTATGACAAGATACAGGAAAGGCCATCTAGTGGTAATCATATTATTCAATATTTGTGATAACAGAACTGAAGGTGTGGATTTTATTGTGTTTACTTCTCTTAAATTTCTTATAGTTTTCCTCGCTTGTTTTTTGGTAGACAGAGAGTGTACTATATTCTGGTGCCTATGCGTCAATGGGAGTTGACAATAGTCTACGACTGGATAATTTCTGCAACAACTTTAGAGTTGAAGTGAATCAACTTACGGAGGATGAAATGGAGTTTGATATGATCGGTATTGATGCTGCAATTGCCAATGCATTTCGAAGGATCTTGCTTGCTGAGGTGTGTGTACTATGGAAAGCTTGGGATAATGATACTTATATACACTTAATCACAGAACATTACCCTTGTAGATCATACACTAGCTATATATTGTACTTTATCCCCAGTGTTTCTCTGTGATTAATTGTTCTTTTCATTCTATCACCAAGGAATGTTGTAGTTTGTTTTGTGAAAAATTATGGATCATGCTAAGAAGTAGCATGTTTCTTAAGCATGGTTGATTTCAAGAGCTAATGAAACATGAAAATTATTTATGATGGGAGGAAACTTGGATTAATTATACTGTTTGTGATATTTCCTTCGTCCTTTCAGTAAATGCCATTTCCTATATTCTTTGCATTATGCGGTGGTGGGATACTGTGATTTTTTTTGTGCATGTGGCTAGCTAGCCCATTGGCCGAACTGGTATTCATGAATTTGGTTTGATGTCATGCTTACAGCTTCCAACAATGGCTATTGAAAAAGTTTTTATTGCAAACAATACATCAGTGGTCCAGGACGAAGTTCTTGCACATAGGTTGGGTCTCATTCCAATCAAGATTGACCCAAGGCATTTTGAATATTTATCAGGTTTGAACATGTTCGAGGTGTTAATATTTTTTGGTAGAAAGAGAGAATACTTTCTGTTTTCTCCTGCATCCTCTTTTTTTTATAAGATATTCCTGCATGTTTAGGAACTCACTGCATGCTTCACCCCCTCCCTTCCCCCATTTTCTTTTTGTTCTGCCCGCTGCAGAAAATGATCGGCCAAATGAAAAGAACACCATTGTCTTCAAACTCCATGTTCGTTGTGAACGTGGTGCACCACGTCTTACAGGTAAAATTAGTGTTCCATTTTTAACATCTAATCTTTTCAAATTTGATTATCAATCATTGTCGCTTAGCTTAACGGTGATGTTGAAATGTTCAATGCAGTAAAATCCAACGAATTAAAGTGGTTACCAAATGGAAGTGAGTTTGTTAAGGAAACAAGAAATTCTATCTTGAATTCAGCCTCAAAACCAGAAACCTATACCTCATTCAGTTGCAGCCAGGACTCCCTTCCAGAATTTGCAAACAATCCTATTAGCCCCAAGCATCCTGACATTATTATAGCTAAACTTGGTCCTGGCCAGGTAAATTTTTATTTTCATGTTTATTTATTTTGCATTCATGTTGGTTTTGATTAAAGATTAGCTGCATCAGTGTACACATTCAGGAGGCATGTGATGGGCAACTAATGCTGGTAAAAAAATTTGTATATTCCTATGCTTCGAAAGTTTATTAAACAAAATACACTCCCTGAATGCAAGTTAATTTTAAAACAAACCTACCATGCACCTTCTTAGAGAGTAGGGGATCCTATCTCAACTTGACCGCCACAGTCCCGAAAGGAGTTCTATCTATGGCCTGTATCTTTAAATATACTATGATCTTCTAATGATGCTCTTGAGCTTATTGTCATCCGAATCACGTTCTTTTTTTTAAAAAAATTTTTAGAGCAGAAAGATAAATCATCTGAATCACATTCCAAAAAAGAACTTTCTTCTCTAGTTGGAGTGTGCAGCCAGTATTAAACTTTTTGTGGTTTGCCACCAGCCAATAATTTAGTATTTGATGATTTATAAGAGGGTTCTATCTATGCTTTTCTATTAGTATTTTATACAGTTCTAGTGCTTTTTGCTCTCTAAAAATGGTGCTCTTTTGGTGATTCGTATAACTCAACTGGAAAACCAGGTAGATGCCTTCTAGAAAATTGTTTAGTGATTTTTGTTTTGAGCATAGATAATAATCGAGTTTCAGCAGGTAGGAGGTGTAATATCAAGTAATCTTATCTTGATTAGCTCCCCTCTTTTCTAGTAGGAAATTGAACTCGAAGCACATGCTGTTAAAGGCATGGGTAAAACACATGCAAAGTGGTCTCCAGTGGCTACTGCTTGGTATCGAATGCTTCCTGAGGTGAGATGTCACTTATTTAGGATCACTTTATGGTGGAATTTTACTTCACTTATTCCATTTTTAACTTTCAAATTAATTACTGTGTGTAGGTTGTATTATTGGAGGAGATTGAAGATAAGACTGCTATAGAGCTCGTAGAGAAATGTCCGGTTAAGGTATTTGATATTGAAGATATTGGCAAAGGTAAAGTAATTTAGTTCCATCAACAGTCAATCTTTATTTGTTTTATATCGGGAAATGTTGAGACTGAAGGATCCCTGTTTGCAAAGTTTCAGTAATATATATTGCAACCTGTAGGTCGAGCAACCACTGCGCTAGATTCTTTATTTTGTAGTTACTACCTAAGATATGACATTAAGTGGCCTCTTTATTCTGGCTGTAGCCAGTTACCTGATTAATGACTTGGCTGTGTCAAGCAGGTAAGAAAAGAGCAACTGTAGCCCGACCACGATCATGTACTCTATGTAGAGAATGCTTAAGAGGCGAAGGATGGGAGAACCGTGTGGCACTACGCCGTGTTAAAGATCATTTCATATGTAAGTAATTATGGTGTATCCTTCAATTACAGTTCACCTGCAAAGTACTCAGGACATTAATAAGTGATGGAACTTATAAACCCCATTTCAGTTTTGGTTCTGTCATACTTCCTGGTAGTGACCAATGACTATTAAGTTGCTTAGAGTTGTGAGGTTTTCTAACTGTTTTTATCTAACCTTAGTTCGTCATTGAGCCCATCCCAGGAAGCTGAATGTTGTTTGATTGTCATATTGCTGCTTGCCATCTGCATTCAATCAAAATAATTCTGACAGCTCTTTCATGGGAGTATATGACCAGTGATATCCTGTAGCGGATAGCTTGCGCATTGGTGTCTAAATATGTAGAAGTTGAGAATTGAAGTCAATTCAATTGATTACCTTAATTTGTTACTCCATTTGGCACTTTATGAAGGGTTGAGGGGTTTTTGAGTTCTAATTCTCATTTATTCTTTTCTTTCAGTTACTATTGAATCAGCTGGAGCATTATCACCTGAATTGCTGTTTACTGAAGCTGTGAAGATTTTGGAAGACAAGTGTGAACGTGTGATCACTGAGCTCTCTTGATGATTTGTTATTAGTATATTGCAAGTAGTAAACAAGTGTTGAAGGAACAAATTCTAATTTAATGTGGTTATTCACGAATATAACTTTGTTCTTCTTCATTTTAGCATGCTAAAAGTTTCTTAATTTTCATTAAATCCTACTGATGCTCCTTTTCTTTTCTTCTTTTACTTTTTCTTCTTATTTTGGGAGGAATAGAGAAGGGTCGGGCTGCAGGGAAGGGCTTTATGATTTTATGACAGATCCAATGGAAGTTCGTAAAATGAATGATGATCTATTAGAAGCAACACATGCTTTTGATGAGTCTGTCTCGTGAAAGCTTTTTTGGAATTTCCATGGGATTATGAAGTCTTCACTCATTATGAGTAACGGGTCCCAAGTGTCTTCATGTACATCATGTGTTCCGTATATGGATTTTGCCTATATGTAACAGTTTCATTTGCCAAAATTTCAAAGATTTATGAGTAGTCATCTGGGCTTTTTTGTATTTTGATGGCCTTGCTTCTTCACCCATATGGAGCATGTGATGGTACCTGGCCAGAATGAGAAAAGAATCTTGGACCACTCTGGCAGCTCACAGCCCTACTGAGTAAAGATGCCTATATGTGAACATTGATTCTTGAATTAAGAAATTAGTAAGGGACAACCCTGTAAGCCTTTTTCACTGATATTCTATAATTTTCCCATATAAGTTGGTTGCTTAGCTATTAGTTTATTGTAAATATATCTGTTTGTGTTGACTATTCTTGCACAGATAATCAAAAGAATGAAAATTTTCGCAGCCCTGCTAGATAAGTAAAGATCTTCTTCTGATTTATGTCTTGGAAAAAGAATTTTGTGCGCGATTGTGATAGACGAATTTGTTGCCTAGTTATTAGTTATATTGTAAATTTATATGTTTCTGTTAACTCTTCTTGCTATGATAAACTAATGAAAATTTTTTGCAGCCCTGCTAGATCAGTAAAGATCTTCTGATTTGTATCTTGAAAAAAGAATTAATATACAAGTGTGGTCTTAGCTTTAAGGAGGTGAAATGATGAAGAAGATGACATGTAGAGAAAATTGGGCAGCAAGCTTCCAAAACCCTCATCAACCATGTGCATGCCAGGTTCTGTAGCTTATAATGTGATTGAGATCATAGTTAGGTCTTTGTTAGCTGGGTTAAGATCATTGAGGCCTTTTAACAAACAGTTGAAACTCATTTTTTTTTCTTAGGGAGGTTAGGTGTTCCATCTTTTGTTTGGGACCTAGGAAAATGCTTAAACAAAACTCGTTGTTAGAAAAGTCGCTTTGTCAATTTAGCAAATACCAGTTTTTTATGTACTGAAATGATCATTGGGCCACCTGGTGGAGAAGAAAACAGGCTATGAATTGACTGCATGACACTATAACATGGCTTGAGTTACTATTAAAACATGATTGAAAGGTTAAGGTAATGATCAAGATATGACCCACCAGTTAGGCAGGTCAAACGAGATGAGTGTCGCATTTCTCCATTTATTCATCTCTCTGTTTCACACCATTTTCTTGGTCAAGTCTGTGTAGAAGCCATTAAAGCTTTGGTCGAGAGGGTTTGATTGGAAACCAAGCCAATGAAGCCAAATGGGTTTGTCCCAAATTCTATGAATGTGCTGTAGCTTGTGCTACTACTGCTTTACCCCCAGTGACCTATCACAGGACAAGATAAGACAGAAAGCAGTAGATATTGAATTAGAGGTTATTAGAAAATGCAAGATCTGATGCCTCTGTTTTCGCTTTATGGGGACATGAACAGGTATTTGGCTAATTAAGTCTCCCTAGAGCTATATAATGCAAGTGGTTAATATGTAGGCATTAAACAAATATGTTATTTCTCATGTATTTGGATTTTCTTGCTAGATATTAAGGTTTTAAACACAACTCATGAAAACTATGCCCTTAATTTCTTTGATGATCAAGAAAAAATCCAATCTTTTGTTTTGGGTTGTGGGGGAATTAGATTAGTGACCATGGATGAGCTGTCCATGTTTGCTTCAGAGGCAAATCTGGCTGGAAAGATACAGCTGTTAGCTCTGTGATCTGTAAATGCTCCAGTTCCAAGATCTAGCTGATGGGTTCATTGGGTGAAACATACATTCCCATGCCAACATGGGATTGTGCTGGTGACCATGAGATGCCATTATTCCAGTCCACCTCACCTGGATACTGTTGGAATGAATGAAGGATTTTATATTCAATTTAGTGAGGTGTAAACCTTTTTTCACACTGTTGTTCAGTCCTTCGATGTTCCTTGAACTTTGGTCTGCCACCTACTTGCCTGGTTTGGGTATTCCAAAAGGAGATTTCAGATATCCCTCAATGTTTTTGCATCGACATGTTTCTCTGCTTTATGAGTCCATGCTATGTGGAAATTCACCAATCATGGCAAACAAAATCCTATTCTACAGGTTCCTGTGAAGAGTCATTATAAGAATACCAAGAAAGGTGTCTCTTCACAAGCATTTTTATATTAAATTCAAGATTCTTTTTTTCTTTAATTTTCCAACCAATAAGAGAACATGAATCTTGCAGCACTCAAGGAGCAAAGTCACAAGCCCAGCAGTCATTCAAGTGTCAATAGTATTCTGCTGGTATTCCACTGTTTCGTCATCTGCTCTGTTTTAAGGTTTCAAACTAATTGACTCTTTCAGTTCTGGGTCATACCCAAAACTGATCCAACCCTGAATCTGGCTGTTCATAGTTAAACGTTTTAAAGATGCAATGCCGTCCAACTGATTGGATAGTCATCATGTCATCAATTAGGATTGCCAAGGACCATTTGGCCGTAACTTCATCACCAAAAACCAAAGTATGAAGGCAAAAGGCAAGGTGTTTATGAACCTGAAAGAGGGACAAGGCTGTTCATTGCCAGGAACATGAAGCCCTGAATCGGAACCTTGAAGAACCGAAAAGGAAAACAGAAAAAATTAAGAAAGAAATAGAAAAGGAAAGGCCCAAAAAGCACTAGAAGGCCCATATGTTTGATTGAGACCTCTGTTCGGTGTTGGGGACAAAACAAAATACATTGAAATAATTGAAACCAAAAAGCCTTACTTTAGCTTTGACCCTGTTCTCTCTCTTTTCATGGTAGACCCAACTCCTAGGTCTCTTTTAATACTCTCAAAGCTTCCCTCTTTCTCTCTCTCTTCACACATTTTCAGGGAGGGGAGCTCTGGCATACACGATTCTTTTATCTCTCTCTACAGTGGTGAATGACTAAGTAGTGAGTGCTCTCTCCTTTCTTCTTTTTTCTCCACTGCAAAAGCATAGGCGCTCAAAGTTCTGATCTTTGAGCTATTATCAGGTACGCTTCTTTTCTGAGGTTGTATCCTTTCCCTCTTCACTTTTAACTGGTTTTATGATTTGCTCGGTGGGTTCTCTTTTGCTTCTCTTTGTTTTTTAGCAACCGGGTCTTTGTGGGGTTTTTGGATCCAAAGAGGTGGGCCTATGTTCTTGAGATCTGTATGAATCTTCTTTACTTTGTTCTTATCTTCTGCTCTCTTGGTTTTTTGGTGGTGTTTTGACATCTATAGAGAAACTACATTTTTTTTTGGGTGAACTCATAAACTTCTTTCATTCTTGATGGTTCTTTGATCGTTGAAATCTCTTCCAAGTTTTTTCTTTTGTAAATTTAAAATAGATTTCGTTTTGAGGTAATTGAATGTTATCCTTTGGTCTTCATAATCTCAGACAGTTCTTTCTGGGCTTTTTGGTTGTTTTGTGGAACATGTGATCTAGCTTTGCATGATCTTCTTTGGCTTATTAGCATCTTTTAATTGTCTTTGGTATGCCTGTTTTGCATTAATACTTACTAAGTCACAATTTTGGTAAAGTAAAGGTTCAGTTCTAATTTTGGGCGAGCAATGCATTGGTTTGGTTTTGGACTTGTGGTATCTGGTTTTGCCCAATCCTGCAGAGGATGATGTATTGATCTTAGTTCATTTTAATCACTTGAATCATGTATTGAATTTCTTGCTGTGCTATCGGGTTTCATTTCCTATTCTGCAGTTCTGATTTGGGAACTTTCATTCAAGAGGAGTGTTATATTTTTTAATAACTCTTGTTTCAGAGATGTTAATGACATTTTTGCTTTTCTATTTTATCCACTCCCTGGTAGATGGAATTGGAGATAACGGTAGTAAGGAGTGCTCACAGAGGGAACCGCGCACTGATGGTTGGGACTGAGTGATGGGCTTATACAATCTGATTTATGTAAGAAATCTGCCTTCTTGATGGCCTCAAAATCAGGTACCAGAACTTCCCCAGAGAAGCAGAGGAAACCAAGTGTTAATCAAACGCCAGAGGGAAACTCTCGCAGGCCTTCTCCTTTGCAGATTTCAAAGCCAAGTAAATCAGAGCCTGTTAGCCCTAGAAAGCTACCTAAAAGTCTCCAGCAAGTTTCATCAAAAGAAGATTCTGTTGCTATCACTGTAAATGAAAAATCAGCAAATTCCAGCCAAAGGTTGTCTGCTGATTCTACAGCTGATGAAGTAGGTTCAAGCTTATCTTTAAGTGATGCGAAACAAGTGCCAACTCATGTGGGTCAACAAGGTGGAACTGTTCAAGAAAAGAAAACGTCAGAAGCTGGAATTAATCCAGCATCGACTACAGCCAGTAATAAGACTGGCAGCCATGTCAAGGTTAATGGAAGTGCCAAAGTTAGTGAACGAACTGATTTTATTGAGAGTGGGAAGAGCAGCATGTGCAGAGGCAGCACAAGCAGTGATGTCAGTGATGAGAGTAGTTGTAGCAGCTTTAGTAGTGGAATCAACAAACCTCACAAAGCAAATGATATTCGATGGGAAGCCATACAGGCCGTCCGAGCCAAAGATGGTCTGCTGGGTTTGAGCCATTTCAGACTGTTGAAGAGGCTAGGTTGTGGGGATATCGGAAGTGTCCATCTTGCAGAGTTAAGTGGAACCAAATGTTATTTTGCAATGAAAGTTATGGACAAAGCATCTTTAGCAAGTCGCAAAAAACTGCTTCGGGCCCAGACAGAGAGAGAAATCTTACAATCTCTTGACCATCCCTTCCTTCCAACTTTATATACCCATTTTGAGACTGACAAATTCTCATGTTTGGTGATGGAGTTCTGCCCAGGAGGTGACTTGCACACGCTTCGGCAGAGGCAACCGGGAAAGCATTTTTCTGAGCAGGCAGTGAAGTATGACACCATCCTACTTGTTTCTATGCTTGCTTTTCTGAAAATATTTACTTTATGCTGGACTAGTTCTTTGAGCCTGCATCATCAATTTACTTGTCTCATTCTTCGAAATGAAAATTTTAGTTGCTTAATAAAAATGGAGCACTTAGGCTTCACCTTGGAAGAGCGAGGAAAATCTTGCTTAGTGATGTAAAGACTTAATATGAGGAGAACGCTGATTTTCTTTGTGAGGCAAAGCTAGTAGAAAGGATTCTCAATTGTGCAGTTTCTGGAGCGTTGTGAAAAAAAGATGGTAATGCTTAAGATTCCTGCGACTATTTCAATCAAAATCTGGATAAGAATGTGACATACAGTCAGAAGTAAACATTTTGATGTAGGTTTATTTTTTCTGTTGTTTTGATAAGTAACCTTTCGGTTGAACAGGAAGGCATACATGTGCTAGAATCATCGGAGAATATGTAACACAAATTTTTTCTGATCTCTTTTTTTTTTTTTTATATTATTGGAAAAGAACTAATGAAGAGAATGTGCTTAGGTTTAAATTGTTTCTGATCTTATTGCTGGGTCTTTATTGTATATTCTGTTTATTGAAGAATGAAGAGATCAATTTAACTCTGATGATTCCAAAGTTCTGCTTTATAACTTTATGGTACCATGGGCCCTCGCATAGTTTTATTCTCAGCCTTTAATGCTGAACTCCATGTGTCTCTGCAAATTTCATTAAGTCTATATATAATGAACTGTTGAAAAGCAGTAGCACTCACTAATCTGAATGAAAGTGGAAACAAATAATTTCTCTTTGCTTAGCCCTGATTGGAGCCATTGTATAAACATCTGCTGAGAACATCTTAGTTGTTTTGTAAGGAAACCTATTTGTTGACAGAGTGTTGGAGAGAACCTGAAATTGTCTTCATTTTGCAGGTTTTATGTTGCAGAGATTCTTCTTGCTCTGGAGTATCTCCACATGCTTGGGATTGTTTACCGTGACTTGAAGCCAGAAAATGTTCTTGTCAGAGAAGATGGACATATAATGCTCTCTGACTTTGATCTTTCTCTCCGGTGTGCTGTCAGCCCCACCCTAGTCAAATCATCAGCACTCGAGTCTGAACCCCTGAGGAAGAATCCAGTTTACTGTGTTCAACCTGCTTGCATTCAGCCTGCTTGTATCCAGCCATCATGTATGGCCCCTACGACATGTTTTTCCCCCAGGCTCTTTTCCAGTAAATCTAAGAAGGATCGCAAACCAAAGAATGAAATGGGAAATCAAGTCAGCCCATTGCCAGAGCTTATCGCCGAGCCAACCAATGCCCGCTCCATGTCTTTTGTGGGCACCCATGAGTACTTAGCGCCTGAAATCATCAAAGGTGAAGGGCATGGAAGTGCTGTTGATTGGTGGACTTTCGGTATCTTTCTATATGAGCTATTGTTCGGAAAAACCCCTTTCAAGGGATCTGGAAATCGGGCCACTCTTTTCAACGTTGTAGGCCAGCCATTACGATTCCCAGAGTCACCAGTTGTTAGTTTCGCTGCAAGGGACTTGATAAGAGGTTTACTCGTAAAAGAGCCACAGCACAGATTGGCATATAAGC
Source organism: Moringa oleifera (assembly GCA_021397835.1). Lineage (NCBI taxonomy): Eukaryota > Viridiplantae > Streptophyta > Magnoliopsida > Brassicales > Moringaceae > Moringa > Moringa oleifera. The sequence continues at coordinate 2,594,701 of JAJFZO010000863.1, forward strand.
GAGGAGCAACAGAGATCAAACAACATCCCTTCTTCGAAGGTGTAAACTGGGCATTAATCCGTTGCGCAAGCCCTCCTGAGATCCCAAAACCAGTTGAACTCGAGCAGATTCCAGCCCCAACATCATCAACTAGCAGTAAACCCGGGGCAGCTGCTGCTAGGCACGATCAGAGTAATTATCTGGAATTCGACTTCTTTTAATTATTCACAAGAACTGATTTGCTATTTACTTTCCGCTAAAAGCGAAGATGTAGAGTTCTGAAATGTTTATGATGTGGGAATTCGGGTTTTTCGAGCTTATAAATGATCACATGTTTCAGTTCGATTGTCATTTGAAAAAAAAAAGTCTTTAGATTTGTACTGTATAAGCTAAAAATTATTGTTCCTTAATCCATAGCACGGATAGAGTTGTTTCTCCGATAGTGGGAACAATGACAATGAAATTTATAGCTTGTTTTGCATGGACCAGACCAGTTTCTCTTGTTGAATCTGGCATTTGCATTGGTAATGTGTTGATATGTTTATTCTTCTTTATCAGTTGTGATGATTGTAAGTGAAAGAATTTAAATTTGAAACCCTTTACAGGAAGGGGATTTAATTGGTTTAAAGCCAATTTGATAGGGAGGTGTGTCTAAGAGAACTGAATTTTGAACTTGTAATATGCCCATTTCAATACTTGGGAATTTGAACGTTAATTTGTCTCAGATGCTCTTCTCATTGTGTCAATTTTGAACACTGCAACCTGCCTAATGTCTTTATCTTTCCGTTTGTCATAAGATAGTTAATTGGTCAAATTCATTAAAGGAGTGTTGAATGGCTGTTCTTAAGTGTCTAAATAACTAATTTATTCCATTGAAGAACTTTTAAAAGCTCAGATTTGTCACATGTAAAATTCTGTAAAAATTATTTCTTCCACATTCATTTAGGTTCAAATCATTGGCTTATCAATTATATTTTTACTTCTCTATTGAAAAAGATATTGATGGTATGGGCAATTAGGGTTTGAAAGATGCCCTATTTGGTGGAGAACAACATGAAGGCTCAAGTAGATGGGAAGCCACTAGAATCATGTGAAACACCCACATGGAGATGGAATGCCCAAGAAAATTACTAGTAAAATATACAAGAAGTCACATGTGCCACATTGAATTTTTATGATTTTAATAAACTTAACACATGGAGACATTCTTCTCTTGTGTTGTTCAGCCCTTTGTTCCATTTTCCTCTTCTTTTTATCCTGGAATTTAGTTGGTTGCAAGATGCCAATTGCATCTATTCCCTTTGTTTTTTTTTGGTGGGTTTTTACCTCTCTCTCATTCCCCTTTCTTTTCTCCAAGATCGAATAATTTATCAAGCATATTACTTTAATCACTTCAATATAATTAAACATTAGCACTAAATCTTACACTATTCAAATAAAAGTGTCACATTTGAGTAGCACCATTTATTCTTTTCATTTGAAAAAAATTTCTCTAGATCTACATGATGATCATACCAATCAATTCCGTGTCAAAACCGCTTAAATAATTTGTATATTCTAAACCCAATTTTTTTTTTGTCTTCCTTGAACAATTCTTGGAAGCAAAAAGTTTATCCCAATTGGGTCTTAAATTCAAAGTTAGGACCATGCATGCACATAGCTCGTGTTGACCTATATGAAATGATCACATCAAAAGTCTAACGTATGGTCCCTCGTTTTCTTCTTATTGTAATAAATTACTTTCTTAAAGAGTCATAAACCCGTTCATATTGAGTTTATGACTTTATTTATCACTAGTTAGAGTATTCAATTTGAACAGTCATTTGAAATAAACTTGCACGATGATTTTAGAGCAAAACCATCTTGATAATAACATAATTTTTTTTTCAAAAAAATTTAAAAAATCTTTTTGTAAGAACATGAAATAGTTTTTTGGATAATTTATCATGTTATTATGAAATAAAATAATTAATCACTGACTTATTAAATTATTCTTATTAAAAGATCAACTCATATCAAATCAATAAAAGATATTAATCCTTAAAAAACGACTGTGATATTAAATGAATGGTTGTGTTTTATAAAAATAAGATAAGATTTTTTCTAAAAAAATACTCGTTTCATTGGTATGGTACTATTTATAATTTTGCATAAGTTATTTCAAAAACATAAAGTCCTTGTATGGAGGGTAGGTAGACTGTATCTCTCATAATGAATGGTCATTAATATCCTAATCTATTAAAGCGGCCGATTTGCATTTCATAGAATTAATCTCACCTAATCTTTACAATGTATCATTAATTAAAAAAACCCAACATGTCATTATTTTTATTAAGCAAATAAAGCCTAACCATGAAATTTTTTTAATATGGTTTAGTTTCTTAACTTTAGGTTAATCACTAATTAACCATATCTTGCTATAAAAGCAGAGCAACAAAGGCAAAAAGAAAAAGGGTACTGTTTAAGAAGATCTAACTCTTCAATATGGTACATTAAAAACAAAATTGATTGATTGGTTAATTAATTAACATTAAAAAAATCCATACCCTACAACTTTCTTAAGGTAGATCTATGGAACATGTCCATACCTAATAAGTCTAAACTATGATTCTTTCATTATTCCCCTACCACATTGGCATGATGCATATATTATTTTCGAATTCTGGTTGATAAAAAAAAAGTCAATGATTATAATTAATATATCATGAAAAAATTTTGAAAAGTAAAAAACTTACTGAGATATGAAGTTCTTCATGCAAGTGATAACCAGAAAATTTTATGCTGATCCAAGCTTATCTTGATTTTTCATAATTTGTTATATTAATTGATAAAAAATAAATATATTAAAATTTTAATATCTTTATTAAAATATCAACACAACTCAAAAATTTTATCTCCAAGTGATATAGCTTTGCCTGCACCCCAACTGTAAAATTGTGAGATGAACTAATCAACTACCTTCTGTTACTTTCAATGAAATAGCTACTGAGACAAATTGCAAGACATGCAATACTTTTTATGTTTATGTTAGGATTGATGTTAATGAAGAAAGGCTATAAATCATTAAAAATTAAAACTTTTTAATTGATTGTGAGATTCATGCTTGAAATTATGGGAATATTTTTCTTTAGGCCTAATGCATTTGGGTATATATTCATATGGGGAAGTCTTTAATAATCAGATTGATTGAGTCATGTCCCAGAAGATGCCATTTAAAGAAAATTATCTTTCAGATAATGAAAGCTAGTTAATTTTGTGATTTTGCCCAATGAAACCCATCTTAATTCATAGCACATATGATAACAACCCTTTTTTTAATGATTTTTTTAATACAGAAAGCAGATTATTTTCATTTTTTTATTTTGAGCCATTCATTCTCGGAAGATATTATTATATAAATCAAGTCCGGATTATGAAGAAGACGCAATTCTCTGGTTCTCTCTCCAAAGGTTTTTTTTTTTTTTTTTAAAGAAAGAAACTTTTTTTTTTCTTTTTCCCTCTCTAGTCTCTAGCATTACTTGACTCATTTAAAAGTTCTCCCTTTGGGAGCTATTAAAGGGCCAAGGGGAAGAGAGGATTGCAAAAAACTCAGAAGAACCCAGTTCTTGTTTCGGAGTTTTTTCTTTTTCTGAGCTAGAATTTATAGTTTGTTTTCTATCTCTGTGAGGGAGGGAGAGAAGATAAAATGGGTATTGCTAATCAAGAGGCAATCAAGCAATTCCAGTCATTGATAGAAGATGGTGAGCTTTGAAATTTTCACTTCTCTTTTTTTTTTTTTTTTGATATTCTTGCTGATCTGAAATCAGTAATATTTTTCTCGTCATTACCTTTATTTTTGAATTTTGCAGTCGAGGAGCCACTGAAAGAGACATTTCGGGTCAGTTGCGGGGCTCTACTAAGTTTATTTGATCTATATTTTGTTTGAAGAGATAAGTCAATAGATAGCACCTTGGACATCTATCTTCTTGTTGCTACCGAACCGAGACTAATTGAATGATTTAGCTCGGTTTGGCTTGCTTTTTAGTTTCTACAAAAAACGAGCTGGAATGACTAAGACTTCAGTTTTCTGTCGAATTGATCTGGGTTTCTGGTGTTGTTTGCGTTCTCATTTCTTATTTCTTCTGTCATCTGATCTGCTTGTAAAGCTAAGGTGAGCTGTAGTTGATCCCTAATTGAAACTGGCTATTTTACCTTAATTTTATTTTTTATTAAAAATTATTTTGCTACTCATGTAGCTATTCCACTTGTGACGTTGAGGACTAGTATGATCTTAATGACTGGTTGTTGAAAGAACAATGCTTGATATTTGATATCGGTATTCATTTCACAATTGCTTATACAAAGGGTCTTAAATTCTGGGTAGTGCTTGCTTCTTGACATAATGTTGACTCTTTGATTCAGTCATCTACTTGGATTGGAATGCAATATTTTGACAGTAGCACATAGAGTGTGCTTCTTTTGTATGGTGGTATAAAGAGTTTCATTCCTATTATGGTTAGTTCAACGAGTAAGCTTAAGGATGTGAAGTCTGTAATGTTGGATTTATGAGTAATAGTCTTTAGGGGACGAATGTACCGCTTAATCTTCGAGCTTTCGAATGGAGTTAAACAGGGCATTCAGTTTCAATTTGCTGGAAATGGCGTACAGAACTGTTATTATGTTCACAAGCTGTGAAAACAATTATTTTGCCATAGCAAAAAAGATCTAAAGCTGTGAAAATATATGTGAATATTCTCAGTTGCTCGTGTCCCAGTTTTCTAATCATAGTAAGTCCATAAGAAAACTGCCCTCTTCAAGAAAATGTGATATGTCTGCCAGTTTAAAGGAAGTAAGGAAGTCATTTATAACTTCTTTTACTGAATTAACTTTTCTTGTGATATAGCATTATTGGTTTCTGTTGGTTATATTTTGTTGTTTGTCATGAATGCTTTTGTTTGTTCTTGAGGTGTATATAATTTTAATATCATATAAATACTAAAATGTTTGTTCTGAAGTGTAATTTAAAGTTTCTTCCACGATCTCCAGAATATGCATCAGGGCTTTCCAACGGAAACTTTAGTGAGGTTTCTTAAAGCAAGGGACTGGAATGTCCAGAAAGCCTATAAAATGGTAAGACACATTTCAGCTTCCCTGCTTCTCATGTGTTTATTATTCACCTTTAAGTATCATTTATGTCATAATTTCCAGAAGATACCTAATGTTTTTTTTCTTTAACTGTTTAAGTTGGTTGATTGCTTGCAATGGAGGATACAAAATGAGATTGACAATATACTTGCGGTAAGGTTTCTAGTACGTATGTATACTAGCTAAAGTAATTTATTAGTTAATCATAGCTTACGTTTCGCCCACTAGTAGTGCATTGAGATTATTTTTGCGTTGGTGGAGACTATGCAGTAGGAGAGCTGGGTTTTGTAAGAATGTGTTTCTTGGGGAAAGAGAAAAGGAAATTTTTTTTTTTCTTTTCTTGATAAGAAACAAAATAATGTTATTCACACAAGCACCAAAGAGGTGCTACCCTTTTACATTCATGGTTAGTAACTAGTTAGGATCTATATGAAATCTATTTAGTCCATCTCATTTGCAAAAGAATTTCCAGTTTCCTTTAGCTTTGAAAGAATTTCTTGTTAGACATTTCTAGGGTTGTATCTTAGTTATGAAAAAAAAAACCCATTACCTATGACTGGTCTCCATAGTAGGGTACTACAGAGTTGATCTTTGTAGGTTTTGGCTATTCCTGAAATGCATGAAAAGTGAAGATAAAGGTTTAGCATGTCAAAAATACCCTCAAGTTTAATGCTTTCTCTAGTGGATCATTGTGCAGAGCTCTCTTCTTCTTTGAGAGGTGAAACTACACAATCAAATTATTAAAACATTAATAATGCAAGTCAGATATATTGTCTGTTGTGTTGAGCTCGTGAAATAGGCAATGGTCTAAATTTTCCATCCATTTGGAGTAAAAGTTATTGGTACTTCAAAATTTGATCCGACAGCTTACATAAACATAAATACTTTTGATAGTACTCATGTATGCCTTTCCTAAATACATTATTCTGTAAAATGATTGCATAAAATTGCAAAATAAGGTAGATTTTCTCAGTTATTTTACTCTGGGAAAATGTTACATGGAGCTACAATTTTATTTATTCTAATTATAGATCATCTTGAAAATTTATCATAACACAGAATCTGTGAGTTAATGTAGCTGATTTCATAGTCAGTTTTCACTCTAAACTAATTTTATTCTGTATGCAGAAGCCAATAATCCCCACTGATTTGTACAGAGCAGTACGAGATTCTCAGCTTGTAGGATTATCAGGTTACTCAAAAGAGGTATTCCCATATTCTATAGGATATATCCGCCCATATCCTATTTTGCGTGACAATTTATCAGACATGGCTTTATTAGCAACTTCTTTTATGTTTTCCTTTATTTATCTAGTTCGAGGAAAATATACTTACATTTATACGAAATGCCTTTTCAAGGGATTAATTGCCTCATTTGCTTCTGCTATTTCTTTTCTTTTTCTTCTCCTTCTTCAAACGTATTGTTAGGGTCTCCCAGTCATTGCTGTTGGTGTTGGGCTTAGCACATTTGACAAAGCATCTGTAAGTCTGTTGTAACTTGTTTAATCTCATTAACCTTGACTCTTTCCATTTACTTTACCAACGGTACATTATTTTCATGTATGGAGAGTAAATGCAATGGACCACCTTCATCAATGCTTCTGGATGCATGTGTATAATTCAGCATGCTACATTTATATGTGCTTGTGTGATGTTTACCTTCATAATTCTTCCTTGTTTTAGGTGCATTACTATGTACAATCACACATTCAAATGAATGAATACAGAGATCGTGTAATATTGGTGAGTGCAGATTCTGTGGCCTTGAGTGTGTTGAGTATTCTTCCAGATTTCTAACTCATCAGATAGCCTAAAATATTACTTCTGTTGCAGCCTTCCGCATCAAGAAAATATGGCAGGCCTATTTCTACGTGTTTGAAGGTTTTGGATATGACTGGCTTAAAGCTTTCGGCACTAAACCAAATTAAGGTATCTTTTGTGTTATCTTCTATCTCTCTTAAAAATGTCTCTTTTGCTTGATATCTCTTTTTAGTCTATCAACTCCACAATCCGATTATATGTTTTTCTACTCATGATCGTATCATGCGCATATCTGGATTTAGATTCCAAGGTTCCAATTATTAATTGAATATAAAACTTTTGAAAACCTTTCAACTAATGGTTCGAGGATCTCTCATGCTCTTTGGTGGGGGGAAAGCTTACCTGATTGCTGTTCAAGTTCTCTTCTCTGGAACTGCCATTCTTACATGCTGTTTATTCCTTTGATGCAGCTACTGACTGTTATATCTACAATTGATGACTTGAATTATCCAGAAAAGACGGATACATACTATATCGTCAATGCCCCATATATATTTTCAGCATGTTGGAAGGTTGGTATTAATTTTAATGTTCAAAAAGAATTTATGATGCTTACTTTATTAATTTACTTTCTCTTTTCAATCTTTTGCAAGATTAAAGCCTAACAGTTCAATTACTGGTAGGTTGTAAAGCCCCTTTTGCAAGAGAGGACACGGAGGAAAATTCAGGTGCTGCAAGGTTGTGGGAGGGGTGACTTGTTGAAGGTAAGTCTATCTGCCATTCATGAATCTATTGTCAGCATGTTTTTCTTTCTGAATTTTAGCCCTGCTCCTCTTTTTTCAGCTTTTGGTGCATTTTTCTTCACGCTAGCGCTTAAAATTGTGAATTTCTCTGGGTTGCATGTTATGTTTCTGAATTTTCATTCTGCTGGAATTGCCAAAGCTTGTTAGCATAAGTTGACCACTTTACTGGAAATCCCTATGCATTACCCTTTGTGTTGGATACCTCATTTGTTCTCTGTATTATCATTCCAGTTACTTTCAAATATGCAATAAAATTATACTTCATGTTCAATAGCATCCTGAATTCTGCCCTTTAGGCATATATGGCTTAGCTGCTTGAACTTCATCATTTTGGCCTTATTTTGGCCATAGGTTATTGGACTTAGCTTGAATAAAGATCTAAAATAATTGTTGTATTATGATTTGTATGCAGGTAATGGATTACGCATCGCTCCCACCGTTTTGTAGAAAAGAAGGATCTGGGTCAGGCCGGCATGCTGGTAATGGAACTACTGACAATTGTTTCTCTTTGGACAATGCCTTCCATCAGGAGCTCTACAATTACGTCATGCAGCAAGCAGTGCTTGCACAATCCACCTTACCAATCAAACAGGGGTCAGTGCATGTGGACTTTCCTCAGCCGGACCCTGAAGATTGCAAGATTGCAGAGACCATACAGGCTGAGTTTCACAGGCTTGGGCATCAGAATGGACTTTCTCACTCATGAAGTTTTGATCATCAGAAATTGCAGAAATACTGAGTTCACTTCATTAGCCAATATGGCCTTCAAAGCCCCTTTGTTTCGGGAAGTCCTCTTATACTTCAGAATATCAAATGTAGTATCATTTGCTCTTATCAAAGAAAGAAAGAAAAAAAAAATTGATACCAATTGCTTGCATTTGCTCGATGCAAGCCTGGTAAGACAGCTACTCTAGCTTTGACATTGCTGCCTTGGCTGGGTGTTACTCTGTTTTTCTATGATGATTAAGAAAGCATTCGGTGTTAAGAGTTACTTTTTCTCTTTTTATTTTAGTTTTATTGCTTGGGGCAATCAATTTTGACCTTTCTGATCATTCTCCTGGAAGCATCTGATTTCAGATGATAATAGCAATCATCAAAACTATTACGAAATGGTTTGCAAGAGATGGCCACTAACATATACAAGTCCATTGGCAGCAGGTAATCTCAGCAGTATTCTTACTTTCCATCATAGCTTTGACAAGATAAAGATATTGGTGCGCACATCCAAAGAGAAAATGCCATAAAGACTAACTTGATAAGAATCTGAATACCAGTTGGGACATCTAGAAAGGCAACAAGAGAGCATTAACACTAGGAAATAAAAAGGTGCTGCAGAAAATTTTGTAACATCTAAGTTTTTCTTCCCTTTGCTTAGGAGAAATATTGCTTACAGCAATTCCAATCAATAACATTACCAATCTAACTATTCTAAAACAAATTGCAGTCTCTACATCCAAACTGATATTTTGGATACTCATCTACCCATGTATTGACAAGTACAAGCTTCAAGTTCAGGTGTCCAGCTTCTAGAAAGCATAGCAGAAATCTAGAAACAGCAGGAGTACCCTCCCCAACTTACATATTTGTATACCAATCTCAGTGCAAGCCTTTTCTCCTTTAAGAGCCTTCAGATCCTCAGATGCATTGCCTCACAAATTTTTTTGCAACAGAGAAGAGGCAAACACTTGAAGCTGTTATATGACAAAATGGATTCCAATAAAAAGTTTCCTCACAACTGTTTGTAGCATCTGTAGGCAAAGGCAACTGACATGACAGCGCAAACAACAGCAAGAGCTGCATATGTATCTTCACGCTCCCAGCTCTCGAACCATGTTGGCATGGCACAAGCCTTGCGTGTACAAACCCCTTTCCCACGATTGATTTGAGGATCTGTCTTTCTGGTGCTCTTTTTTTCAGGCATAAGCTTCATTTCCATATCATTAGCAACTTGATCATCTAGTTTCTCTGGTGACAGAGGGTTCTGACAACAAGAACCATTCCCGTTTTCCTGGCAGCCGCTTGTAACTTCATCTTTGGATTTACAAACAGCAGTTTTCACTTGATCAAGTGGTCTTTGAGTCACTTCTTTATTTCTCTCTAGATCAGCCTCACCATTTAGTTGGAGCCTCAGTTCTTGGAATCTTTTCTGCTCTTCTTCTGATAAACCCATCTGACCCCTGCAATCAGCATTCAAATGTTTTATTCAATCTGTAAATGTAATTAACACTTTCCATGCCAGACAAAATGGCGGCTGAGAAACATAAGTACCTCCATAACCAGTCTACAATTTCTCCTTTCGCAATATGCTGCTCAAGCAACACAGGTACATCATCTGGACTCACATACCCATACCTGCAGAAAATTGAAGAGTAAGTTAAAAGAGAAATCAATACTCAACTCTCAACGCACTATGTAATGCAATCTTTAGATAAAGAACAATACTCGTTCAGGAAGAAAACTATGGCAAGTTCAATGCACAGATGCTCAATTGATCAATAACAAGACAAAAATTCCCCTTACCAGTGGCCAGTGACTTCATCTTTGATGTTAGATCCGAATATAATAACATTTCCTGCATACTTATGGCCGCCGATATGTGAACATGGGCTGATAGACATTTTACCTTGAAGACCACGCGATTCTATCTCCTCTCTGAATCTACTAACCAGTGCAGGTCCACAAACTCCACAACGACGATCCCGGGAGATATGAGAACAAACAAAAATATATGAGCCTTTTAATGGTTCAGGAGTTCCAGGTAGCCATTCACCATCTTTCACAAGTACTTCTTCAACGAATGTGTCAACATCGAAATGGGTCAATCTCCTGCATGCTTTGCAATGGATGTTATCAGAATTAGAAGTTCAAAAGTGAAACCAAGTTTGCAGAAAAGCAATTTATGTCGCTTTGGATTCATGAATTTGAAATACATGCATCTGGTTTCAAATTGAGTTGAAAGGCTTGAAGGCAATTCAATCTAGGATTTGACAAATTGACGGATTCAGCTATACCTTGAAAATTATGAGTCTCAAATTCATCAATAAGGATATGAATTTGTGAATTTCAATCTTGTATAAAAGTGGAAATTGAATTGCATTGGAGTTTTAATTTGAAATACTTATATCTTCTAAATTCATGAATCCAAATGAAGAACTAAGAAATCACCAAAAGAACTATAATTGACCTGTATCTGATCATGTCTGGAAATATTAGCACATCCCCATTTGATGTCTCGGTTCCATCATGCCCCTCACATATTGTTAGGCGGGTCTGGAGGGGAAAATAAGGGAAAGAGATAAGGCAAGGGAGCTCATCCGGGAGAGAGAGAGTAACAAACACCCATGACAATCCAATATCAGAAAAAAAGGAGAAGAAAAAAAAAGTGTAACATTTATTAGGCAGCATGTAGATGACAGACTGTTTCCACAGGCACGCCAGACATTGCAACAGGTCAAGCAAGACAATCCAAGGTCATCAATAGTATCAACCCAACTTAACCAACTCCCTCTTACCACATCATCTAGTCACTCAGTCAGCTGTCAAAGTAATTCCTGTTAATGGTGGGATCTTCATATTTTCCTTTATCCTTTACCTAACAAAATGAAACTAATTGACCATAAAACCAAAAAGATAGGTGGATCCACACTCTAAAGGTCAGGGTATTCTTTTGTAAATGAGGAGAATTATATAGATTTTGTGGAGATCCTATCTCTAACTAACTGACTATAGAGGTACTTTGGTGGTACCAACTTGATGTTTTGTGAATAAAACTATTTTGTTTCTTAAAAGAAAAATAACCGGGAAGACTTTTATTTTTTTATTTATTTTTGGTTGATAACAAACAAGACCATTTAGTTGACCCAATATTCACATCTATGCACCATTATCTATGTTTGGCACTAGATGATATATCCATTCTTTTTTGCGGGCAGAGGAAGAGCAATGACCAACCTTCAGGATATTTGTTGTGTTTTGAAGTAGAATTTGGCTTGAAAATTAACCTAGGAAAAAGCACGCTAATCCCAAATGGGATGGATATAAATGGGGATCTTATGGCAAGTCTAATAGCGTGTAAAAGGGAAGCTCTCTTACTACGGTACTTGGGCTATCGCTTGGGGCTAAGTTCAAGGATAAAAGTAACTTGCAAGGTGAAAATGAAATTATTTATCACAGTTTGATTGAAAGTATCCTTTCAGACCTTTCAGTTTACTTTATGCCGGTATTCCCTATGCCATGAAAGGTTGCTAAAAAACTAGAGCTATTGCAATGAAGATTTTTGTGGGGTAGCTTGGGGAGGGGTACAAGTATCACTTAGTGACATTGTTGGTGGTGACTCAATTGTTGCAAGGAAGAGGGCTAAGGATTAAATCTATTAATGAAACACTCTTGCGGTAATAATTGTGGAGATTTATGGTGGAGAGGGAGAGCTCGTGGAGGAAGGTTGTAGAGGCTAAGTATGGGCTGGTAGATGGGATTTCATGGATGCTTCAAATTTAGGAGGAATGCTCAAGATTGGGAGGTAGGCAATTTGGACACTTCTTTGAGAAGATATATGCTTCACACCAAGACATGAGCAAGGAGGACCAAGTGGCAGTGAAGGAAGGTTCTTCAAGCAATAACTTTTTTACCATCAAAACATTATTTAGGCTACTAAACTGAGATGACTCTATCAGGCACTTTCCTTGGAAGACTATTTGGAAGGCTGATATTCTAGCTAAAGTAGCTTTCTTTGCTTGGAAGGCCATGCGGGGTAAGATCCTCACCATCAACAACTTAAAGGAGAAAGGGACAACAGTGGTCAACCAGTGTTTTTTCTATGCAAAGAAACGATAGTATGTCATATTCTTCTATGGTGTTGTTTGTCTAGACAACTCTGGAAGAGGGTTATAACCATATTAGAGTTGTCTTGGGTTACCATGGTGAGTGTAGGGGAGGAGTTGAAGGTTTGGGAAGGGATGAGGATCTCTAAAGAAAGAAGGAAAAGAGACAATTCTTTTAGTGATTTTTTGGTCAGCATCGCGAGAAAGAAATAGACAGGCTTTTTAAGGGATTGAGATGTAAGTTGGAATACTCAGGGATTATTAGATATGCACCTTAAAACTGTGGATATCGGGTAACTTTTTTGTAAATGAGGCAGAAATTGTAGAATTTTATAGAAATCCTATCCTTCAAAGGCTAACAACGATTGTCAAGGGTTGCACCCCCTTGGTGCTAGGTAAATCAAATATATACACTTCAACTATTTCTAGTAAAAAGAAAAAACTTCATCATGCAATGCATATAAACATAGGTAGAATGTATATAATCCCATTATTGCCACCACAATCACAAGAACTTCAGAACAAGTGCGCATGCAACACAGCTCCCAAATTTCTATAGCATGAGAAAACTGTCAATCAATATCATCGAATTTGCAAACATATCAAACTTGCAAACCCATGTTGTTCGTGACTAAGAGCCACCTTACAATGTAACAGCTCATCTTTATCATCAACAGAATAAATAAACATGTAGAAAACAGTTAATGGAAGAAAAGTGAACCAGCTAAGGCCATAATCAACATCATAAATGGTCCAAGAACAGAAAAGAAATCACTATATAATACAAAAGTAAAGATTCCATAGTTTACACCCAACACAGTTTGAGCGATCTGATTACATTTAAAGCTAAGAGTTTAACTAAGAGGGCATGAATGCTACAAAATTTACCAAATTAGATTAAGAGAACTGCAATGTAACTCGCATCTTATAAATGGAGCTTGGGGACACTCCCAAAAGTATCCCATATTGATGCTCTGCAAGAAAGAGTACTGTTTTCCTTTAATGGCGTAAGATGAAAACTAGATTTAGTAATACACATTGTTTACATATATTTGTTAATCTTCAGAGCTCAAAAATAGTTTCATTTCAGTCATTCTCCGCCCTCCTAGGCTCCTATTGAACTCTAAACCTTATATGCAAAACCCTGAATACCTTTATAAGCCTCATTCAGGTCTTAAAGCAGTGTTTTACAGAAGCTGAAAAGGCTAAGGATCACTCTGCAACCCCTATGTCTCTCAAACTCTACCTTCTAAGAATCACTAGCCAATCTTCAACATCATCCATTACAAATGCTGATAAACTACTCATGGCTAATTCCTGGATAAAATACAAGAAACCCTATTTCAAGCCACAGTAAAATGTCACCTAAGCTTCAAGCAATTTCAATGCAAAACCGATAACTTCAACCACTGGAACAATCCACTAAATCAGACAAACCCAGGCCAAAGTTGGAGGTAATCAACACCAAATCAATGCTTAAGACAGAAAGATTAAGGGTTGTTTCAACACAAAGAAGAATAAATCCGAACAGAAAACGAATCAAAAGAAAGAAACATTAAATCACACAAAATAACATACTTCTTTCCTCATATCTCCCTTCCTAGCGGATACAGCAGCAGAGAGCAACCTCGGCAACCGATCAAACTCCGCAGCTTCGATCCTGGCGGGCCACACAGAAGGGTTCTTATAACACAAGAAAACATGTCTCTCGTAGAATTGTACGGTCCCAGCGAGTTGACTCAGCCTGAAGTCGGGCCGACTGAACCCAAACTCAGGGTCGCTGCAGCTACTCACGCTCTCTCCACCGCCAAGCAGGCCCTCGCTCTGGAAGCTACCCGAGTGGGGATTTGAGTCAGCAAGGAAGCTGTCAAGGTGGTCGGACACAGTGATCGGCGAGGAGGCGGAAGATGGGTTGGTGAACGTCAATGACTCGTCTCTATCTCTGGTACTGCCCCCCATGAACATAGAGAGAAAAATTCGAAATCTTGGAGATAGAAAGGCGAAAGCTGAGAGATTCTAGAGAGAAAAGTACAGGGCTTGAGAGAGAGAGAGAGAGAGAGAGAGGGGAAGGGTTAGTTCCAGTGGTATGGGAAGTGAGTGGGATGCCTGCTAAGTGACGCTAAATTGGACTTTGGTCTCCCGTATGTATCAAAGAAAAAGTTCATTTCCTAAGAAATTGTCTTGCCCAAGAAATTTTGAGGTCTTTACAAATGTACTTTGGTCCGACTCTACGAAAGAAACGTGGCAAGCGGAGGAATTGTTTCGCAGCCTTTATGGTGGGCGGACGTCTCTTGCCGTGCAAGGAAATGAGGACTTCTGAACAGTAAACAGGATGCTGAAAATGAAAATGCAGCAGAAAGAAGGAAAAAAAAAAAAAAAACTAAACTGGTTAATGATAAAGTTCTTTTGCTAATCTGTACTGACTTTTTTAAAAAATTGTAACTTATTATAACATGAATAAAATTAATATCATCAATTATTTTTTAAGAAAATAACATGAATAAAATTAATAAAACCATGTATCACTGTGTTAGTTATTTGATGTGGCTAAATATTAAAAATTGGCTCTTTATAAATCTTTCTCCATTCTGCTTAAGGTCCTGCATATGAGATTATTATATGAAACTAAATCTAGAAAACATTTTTGCAAGCATTTTCTTCTTCTTTTTTTCTTTCACATTGATGAAGAGATAAGTTCATTTTATTGGTGAAGCAGGAAAAAGAAAAAAAGGAAAAGGGTGTTGGTGAAAGGTATTTCTCGACCAAATATTCACACCATTTTTGGCTTTAGATCAAGAGCAGGACTCTTAATTATTGACACTACCATCAGCTCAGGAAATGCTTTATCTTTCTAAAATTTATACAGCCTCACATGATTAAACCCGATGACCACCAGCAAGCATTTATGGCCTCTGACATTTTTGAATTCAAGACATTATGGCTCATGAGAGCCGACACTTTCTACAGCTCTGAGGATTCATTATTCTTCCCAGTATGGGAAAGTGCAACCTGACATAGAAGTCATTTCTACTAGCAACCATCAATAAATAATCTAATTCCTTATGCTCCATGTACAAAATCAAGGTTCTGCTAGTAGCCTCCATGCTCAAAAACGGTACTTTTCCGGCCTCTTTCCAAATAGACAAGAACTTTCAGAAACTTGATTGCACAGGTCTCAAATGTACACACAATCACACATGTTCCTCTCTTTACCATTCATAATTTGACAAAGATCAGACAAACAAAATTTTCAGACAGGCTTCTCACCAGGCAGGTAAGAAGGAGATCCACCTTCCACTTGGCTCTTTTTCCGATGAAAGATACCACTGACAGCAGGCCTAAGTACTTTCTTTGCAACAAAGGATTTCTCTTTTTCCAGCTTCTTGATCTCAGTAATCACCTCTGGTGGGTTCTGCTTTTGATTCTGATAGTGGTGGGGAGATGATCCTGTAGACATCTCTGTTTCTGCCAGTATACGAGATGCAGCCTCAGCAGCCTTCTTTTGTTCCCGTTCGCGCCATCTTCGAAGCTCTCCCTCCACTGCCCTCTTGGCTGCCTCAGCCATTTCTGCCCGCTTTAATGCCTCCTCTGTTGCAGCCTTCATATCTTCAATCTCCTTCTGAGTTGCCTCCAACTTCTTGAGGGCCTCATTTTCACTAGCCTTAACAGCTTCCACCTGGGCCATGGCAGCAGCCACTTTCATTTCTGCTAATTTATCAGACTCCTCAACTTTTCGGCTCAAAGACTCAAATTCTTCCTTTGAGATTGTGATCTGTGCACCCGACTTCGAAGTTGAGGCACGAGCTTCGTTAGTTCTCTCAGATAAGGTCTTGATCTGATCAAGAGCCCTCGATTCTGATGCTTTTGCTTCTTCAGCTTCTTCCAAAGCAACTCTCAACTTCTTCTCTGCTTCATCAAGTGCAATTTTGGTGGCTTCAGCTTCCTTCTTCAACTCCTCAGCTTTGTTTTCCATCTCTTCTGCATCTCGTTTTGCATTTTCTGCTTCCAGCGACAGCTGGCTGAGGGTCAACATCATTTCTTCAGAAGCAACTCTTGCTTTTGATTCCTCCACAATGCATGCTTCAAACTCAGACTTACTCTTCTGGAGTTTTACATGCAGATTTCCAGCAATAGACTCCGTTTCTGCTTCCTTCTCCTTCAGTTCAGAATGTTCTTTCTTCACATTTTCCAGCTCCAGCTTAAGAGATTCCACCAAGCTGCGTAAGGAGCTTTCCTCTTCAGCCACCTTTTGGAGTGACCCCTTAGCATCATCCAATTTTGAAGTTATGGTCTTCACAGAATCCAGGTCTGAAGCCTTTGCATTTTCCATCTGTCTCTGCAAAGTGTCAATCTCACTGACAGTTTCAGCCAGTTGCAATTCAAGCTTTTGGGTAAGTTCAGGATTTAACTCATTCTTCAATGCAAGCAATTTATCAGCTGCCTCTTCACGTGTAGCTTTATATAACTGCCTCTGTACATCCTTTTCAGCAAATATTTCTTCTTGTTCTTCCTGTGCTTCTAGAGTTGCAAGCTTCACTTGTCCAATTGATTCCTGCACAGCTGATATTTCCTTTGAGAGCTCACTAACTCTCTCCATGTTTAGTTTAGCTGCATGTTCAGCTTCAGCTGCCTGGTTGATAGCAGTTATTTTTGCCTCCAGGGTAGCATTGCAATCCTGACGAATTTTCCTTAGTTGCTGCTTTGCAGAATCAAGTTCTGTGAACACAGTCAAGTATTTTTCCATAGTACTTTCTAAGTCCTGTTGCCTAGCACCATCAGATCCAGGAAGGTTTCCAGAATTTGTTTCTTCAATCTGCTTCACCTGATTCTTTGCCGCTTCTGTCGCCTTGATAGCTAAATCCTTAGATTCATTAACAGATTTTAGCCTGCGGGTCAGACTATCAACTGTTCTTTTAGCATTTTCAAGCTCGACGAGTGCTTGGGCCTTAGTCATTTCAGCATTCTTGAGCTGTTCTTTTAACTTGTTCAACTCTTTCTGAGCCAGGTGAAGCTGTGTCTCTTTAGCCAAAACCCTCTGCAATTAACCAACAAACCATAATCACCGTTTGAAGCCGAACACAAGCTTGATATCAAAATTAATGCATCAGTGCTAAGTAAATAGAAGTATTAAAATAAGACATTTTCTGGATTTGTGTATTTATGAGAGGAAGACAAAATAAAGATAACATATTACATCTCTATATCAACATAATAGATATACAAAGAAGAAGACACAGAATCTGATGGCAATATATGCCACTACAGGACAGGCTTTTCGATCCATTTGTTCCTGTATTCACAACCTACGTGCAGACCTTTGACAGAAACTTCTTGTTCTACTGTTCCCTTATTTATAATCTTTGGAGAAAAGGAAAGTGAAGAGAATTGGAAAGAAAAACATTTCTTCAAGCCTTAACTATAAAATCGATGCCTTTTCAAGCTTGTTGTATTCATGCTTATCTCAGCCTTCAACAGAAATTCATCATGAGGGAGATATGCCTTAACTATCATGATCAATATTTTATTGACAAAAGACTTATGCATCTAAAAAGTGAAAGGAATGACCTAAAGAGAAAGCTAGATTCTGGCTTACTTTTGGAAAATTTAAGATAATTTGGCAATGAAAAAATACATGGCCTCTAAGGTCATCAAAATTCGTAATGACACTGCAAAGAAGAATCAGAAATACCTCTGCAGAATGAGGCTTTGCCTTCTTGATAGCAGGTTTCTCCCCTGAAAAGGCACCTTCACCGAAAAGGGTAACAGCATCTTTGACAGATTGAAATGGTGCGCTAGTGTCTATCTCGCCCACCTCTGCTTTAGGAAAATCTGTAGCATTCTGTCTGCCTTTGGCAACCATATTGAGTTTTCTCTCTTAATTGTATATATCAAATTCCTGCCAAATTCAATAGAAGTAGCTGAGAAAAACATTTCTGGACTACAAGTAGACAAAAAACAAACAATCCATTAGCAAACTGCAGTCCTAAAACAATAGGTTCATAAAATTCTCGATCCAATCTGACCCTCAATCACCTTGAACAAATTTTACAAGCTTTGACTGCCTGGTTAATCTCTCTTGCATTCAGAACTTGGTTTTCTGGAATCACAAATCTCTGAGTATATTTCCCTCGTCTTTATTTTCCAAATTCAACTTTAAGGCCTAATTATAAAGACAAAGTGGAGAATGTCACCATTGAGGTTATTCCACCGTCGAAAGTGTTACAAAAAGGAGATATTGGAATGATTTCCGGTGATGCTGCTGAATACAACCCGGAAAAAAAAAATAGAAGGACCATCAAATTCAACTTTTCACTACCACACCACAAATGTAGATGGTTGTAAAAGAGCATAAATAACAGACTGGGACTCTTGGGAACGTCTATTGCAAAGCTCGCAAGGCAAATGAATGATCAATGTGGTGAAAGGTCTAAATACCCATCTCATCATCATACTTTCCCAGAAGCAATTCTCAACCATGATCTCAAGAGATTAAATAGGATGTCAAACCATGGAAAGGTTATTGTATTTAAAGCCCAAAAGCATTGATTGTTTAGTAAAGAAATCTGAACCGATGTTTTGGTAATTGGTGACCCTAATTTTGCAGGAGTTCTCCTCTAGATTTCACAACCAAGATTCTAAAAACATTCCTTATTTTTAGACCTTTTGGCATGAAATCATCATAAACCATGCTACCAACTTTAGATGACAACCATCTAGCAAGCGAGGTTACATTCACTAAAACAGAGCTAGATATTCAAAAAAGGGTGAACAAGTCTTCACCCACCACAGTGTCTTCTAATTTCAACCTAATGTTGACGAAATTGAACAAATTCACTGGTTACTACCAAAATCTGGGTTGTAGAGCACTGTCCTCCTCTTAATGTTTGCTAGAATAATAAGTGGAGCTTGCAAAACTTCCGCATTTGAGATAGAGTAGTAGTTTCAAAAGAAAAGCAGCCATCTGGTTAACACAAATCCCATGTTCTCCATTTCAGTTTAATCAAGAGAAACATAAACTCAATAGACTCCCCTGAACGGCATAAGAAACCTTTGTGCAAGTCTAGTTGTATCAAATAAGCAGACACAATAGTTGCACGTAGAAAAGTGATCAGTTAATTACAAAGATTTAGAAAAAAAAAAACAACTTCAAACTAAGCAATTCACAACAAGGTGGTAAGGTATCATGAGAATTAAGCTCCGAACGCTTTTTAACTCAAAATTCCAAGAAAGACGAAGATTTAACTCCACATCAAATGGCATTAAAGCTTACTGCTATCCATAAAACTAGTCCATACTGTTCATGCAAAATAGCAGTCAACATCATCATTTCCTCTCTCGAGGATATTTCAAGATTATTAAAATATGTAACATGGAAAGTGCACCAACAATACCTTTCTAAAGACAATTATTCCACCAGAGACACCCAAATTGATCTGCCTTCTCCTTGAATTGTATTGTCTATTTAATCTTGAGGTAATTTGAGCCTAATCCCTACATCAACAGCAAAGAAAGAACATATTACTATGCAAGTTCTGCCTATATTAACTATCCATAATTCAAGACTCTAATGAAACTAATATGTCATCAAAGCACACAACATGAAAAAGGAGAAACAAAAGAGTAAAAGAAAATATGATAAACAAAGAAGAAAGGGAATCTATCAGAGAGTTTGAAATGCAGAGAGACAGAGAAAAACATAAGACTTATTTTCTAACTGCTTACCTAAAAAAAAAAAAAAACCTAATCAAACCCAATTCAAGAGCACATCATAAAACCCTAGAAATCATCAAATGATCAAAATGGAAGGAACGACCACCAACAACACTCCACAGCTCACATCACGAAATCCATCAAACCCAGTGATGATTTGTGATCCTCTTCACCGATCTTCATGCTCTTCCTTGAAAGTTAAAATAAGTATTTTTAACCCAAGAACAAAACCCTGTGAGGAAATTCTCAGTTGTGCAAGAATCTCCAACAACAGTTGGCAACAATTATCTTGCCCGAGAAATATCCTTCCTTAGAAATAAAATTCTGAGCCTTTCTACCAGAAAACGATTAGTGTCCTCTTTGGAGGAATCGAAACGGTCGCTGCTGCAGTTATGAGAGAGAGGGTTTGAAAATTTGAAAGGCGTTCGAGACAAATTTTATATCGGCAAAGTCAGTTGTGAGAGAGAGAGAGAGAGAGAGGGTTCCAACAGTTCAAAGATAAAGAAAGGCAAGAGAGATGCTTTCCCAGGTTGTACTTGTGGACGTTAGTGCCTTCTTAATTGAAAATGAAAGGGTAAACCTGTCTACTAAGCACAAGAGCAAGAAGCATGGCAAGAAGAGAAAGTCGTGGACAGGAGCAGTCTAGAGAGAGAGCAAGAAAGATGGGACATCACTGCCAGGTCAGCAAACGACACAGGTGAAAAGGCTGACAATGACCAAAGGGCAAAGGCGCTAGAGACAGAGACAGCAAAAGAGAGAGAGAGAGAGAGAGAGAGAGAGAGAGCTTATGGACAGTAGGGAAGGCAGATGGCCTGTAGCTGTTGCTCCCTCTATCTTCATCCAATACAATACATGTCGTCCCAGAAAAATCAAAGACGTACTACCACTGTGTGATGTTAACGTGGGGCTTAAAGTTTTTGGATTCACCTGTAAAAGAGACCACATAGGTGGAACAGTAGAGATTCCAAGCACCACCCATAAAAAGAGTTGCCATTTTGGAGAGGAAAATACACACCATGTCCAAGTTTCTTCCTTTACATGATTCATGAATAATGGCTTCAAACTTTACTAAAGCACCTTGAATTGCATTGACAGTCATGCTGCCCAACTTTTGGAGTCTCAATAAAAGAGAGAACTTTTCGGAAACACAAATTTAATAACTTTTCTCGAGGAAAAAAAAGAAAAAAATTTCTATACACAAGTTTTCATTTTTTCAATTTCATTAAAGTCACATAAATATGTAAAAATATGTGTTTACCATACAGGCTTGTTACACGGTTTAGTTTTTGCAATTTTGCAGGCTTAGCCCCCACGTGGCCTAGGTGAGAAATAATTAAATTTATGAGGGGCTCATTGCAAATAAACTATATATTGCAATGATGATCTAAACTATAGTCTGGCCCGTCCACAGCCGGCTGGCCAGGTAAGTTTGTCGAGGCAGTCGGGTCCATTCCAGGAAACGGCGCCGTTTGATTTCGACCAATTGCCAGAATGCCCATGGGCCATGTCAATATTTGTAAGGAAAAGTCTACATAAATCATAATCTATCCTGGCTTACGAGCCCATAACATTGTAAAGTTCTTAATTTCAGGCCCCTGGCCATGAACCACTAAATTAATGTAACAAATTTCAAATGTTTTTTGTGTTGCCCCCGTCTTGGATGCTGGTCAGTGACCTCACTTTGGCACCCATTAAAGAGACATTAATGCATAAGATAAAGATAAAAATCTTTTATTGATTATAAAAAATTATAAAATATTTTAATAATTTATAATATTAATATAAAAATAAAAAATAAAAAAAATCTAAACTATTGATTATACTTCATTATCACGTATAATAATCTTATTAAAAATTTAGTATAAAATTTTGATTCATAAAATAAAAATATTATGAAAAATATACGATAAAGTAATGAACTGATCATTTATATTCAAAACTTTTTAGAATGTGTCTTTTCTATCAATTTTTTAATATATTATCAAATATCAAAAATTTAAAAATCAGATATTGAACAAATTAATTTATCATGACCAATTAACTGTAAAAAATATTACGACTTGTTAAAATGAAGGTTTAATGTAATCTTCTTGATTGATTATTGATTTAGAGCTATATATTATAACATAATTTATAAAATTATATGTTGTAAAGAAAAATATATAAATAGTAAAAAAATATGTCTCAAAGTATTTAATTGAAATTAAAACAAAAAAAAATTTAACTATAATAATAATTATTATTTGTCTGATATAGTGACTGTGACACCAAGATTAATTATTGAGTACATTTGTCCTTATCAAAGAAGATTCAAAAGCATGATCACAAACATTAACTTGGTTGGTATGTGATTGTTCTTTTTAATATCTTTCAATAATTTATTTTAATATTATTTATTACTTTATCATAATTTAACTTTTTAATATTATACTTTAATTACATCATAAAATCACTATTATATTTTTGGGTAAAGATCTCATAAAACTTTAATGTTTACCTCATGTTACCAATCAAGCTCTCATATTCAAAAAATAATAAATTAAACTATAATCTTTTAATTTGATTTAAGTTAGATCTTAATTCAAATAATTATGAAAAAATAAATATATTTTTCATTATTAAAATATCTTTAAAATAATTTAAATGAGGTAATTATCCTATTTTGGATCTATCCCTCAAATTTGAACAAATTTTGATACAAGATTTTTTGTGAATTTTTAAAATTTTTGATATTTTAAATTTTAAAAGATATATTTTTAATGCTCATAAAATTATAAAACTTTTTATAATGATAATTTAAATATTTTTTTATATTTGTGCAAAATTTCAAGTCAAATTCATTACATAAGATTTTCATTTAAATACTTTTAATTTTTAAATTTTTTGACAAAGTTCTATGTAGACTAAATTGATAGATTAAAGTTCGATTTATTATTTTTTAAACATAAAAGATTTGATTGATAATATAAAATAAACATCAGACTTTTATGAGACTTTTATCTTATTTTTTATAATACAAAAATATAATAAAGTTCATATATTTAATTTAAATTACTTACTTACTAAATAATAATTTTTTTTTTTACTTTTACTTCATAACACTATAAAACTTGGGCAAATTGTTCAAGTTAACCGTCATTTGTTATTTATTACAAAAAAAAAACTAAAACTAATAAATTAAGTTATTTTAATACTTAGTTGTTTATTGAGACAAAAATATATTAGGGTACTTATGAAAGGAGTACAAATGCAATAAAAGAGATATTAAAGTTTACTACATTTCTCTTCCCTCGTGTTTTTTATCTTTTTTTCGTTTTTTAAAGGAGTCTGAAGCTGATTAATTTTAATGTCAAATATATATATACATATATATATGTATATATATTTATATTTTATTATCTTTAAACCAAACATTTTGAGGCATTTTGAAGGTATTCAAGTAGAGTGTCTAGCCACATTTTTTTTTAATATGAAAAAAATCAAAGAAGGCATCTCAAGGCATATTTTGTATGTTAAAAATGTACATCAATACATGAAAATGAGTTTGTCACCCTGCACTTGTATTTCTACAAATTTGGCTTTGTAATGTAATTATTGAGCCACTTTATGTATAAGGCCAACGCATTTGTTTCAATAGTGTCATGACACTTGTAAAATGGAGCTTATTTGTTGCATGATTTAAGCATTTTGTTTTAATAAAAGTTAAGTTATTATTTTATGATGATTGAGCTATTTATAATTGATGAGCAAATCAATTACAATTTATTAGCAAGCTAATTATGAATAACCATCAAGCTATTTAGAATATGTGGTTGAGTCATTTTTAATTAATTATTAAGCCATTTATAGATATGAAACCATTGAAAACTAGTCATGGAGCCATGTGAAGGTAAAAATTCAACCAAATGTCTAATAATCAAGCTATTCATTGGTATTGAATAAAAGTATTTAATAATCGAGGTAAAAATTTTGATCATTTTGAGTTAGACTCATAACATTGTAGGATATCGATTCTATAAATTGTAATAATTTATAATCGTAATTAGGAAGAATTTAACAAAAATTTTGATTATGGTGAGCAAGATACGAGGGTTTTAATATTCATCTTGATTTGAGTTTTGATCACTTGATGGACTTGATTTGATTATTTGTGAAAATAGATTTTTTAAAATACAACAATTATACAAAAGCATAAATTGAAACATCTTGTACTAGAATTGAGATAATACATGACAATGATTGTCGCTAAAGATAAAATGAATCATGATAATGATGTTGATTAATATCAAAATTATAATGATTTGCATGAATACTAATGATATTCATAGATTATTTTAGATCTTTGATGCTGAATTGTTTAGTATTAGTGAGGTATCTACTATTGAATAAATAATTCTAACTCAACTTAGCTAAAGGTAACTTTTTTCTCAATAGGAAAGACTTGAGTGAGTTTTAGGATACTATATACCTTAGTTGAGAATTTTAAGTTTTTACAGTGATTAGATCAAATAAAGAAATCTTTTAAGTTGCTTACAAAGAGGACAATTGTGAATGAAAACTTTGCACAAGATGAGTTTATTTTATCAAATTAGGAATAATTTGACTAATACTTGCACTATTGAGCCGCTTTATTAAATGAAATCGTGGAAGGTAGTGCAATTATCATATACGAGGTTGTGATTATAAAGTTGGCCAAAATAATCATGTAATAAAACAGAAAGATATAAAAAGTGACATAAATGTGTTATTTAGAGAAGTTATTGATCTAAATATAAATAAATAACAAAAACTTAATTAACAAATATTTATTATACTTTCTATCTGCGAATATCATTTATTGGACACATCTCAATTTTGAATAAGATGTTGGGTACTGTTCATTCAAAGCAACAAATGTAGTACCCCACACTCAATATGACTAACAAAAAATATATGGCTCATTTGCTTTTTCGTATCTCATCTCTTATCTCCATCAATCGTACAATAACTTTCATATAGTTTAAGCTACTCGAAACGATAAGTCAATTAGGTGCTTGGGTAATTTTTTCGAATATCTAATCTTATTTAGGTGTTGTATAAATTGATTTTGATAAAATTACCATTTGCCAAAATATTATATATAAATTTTGATCGTGCAAAACAAACGAATACATAAAAAAAAAAAACACTTGATGAAAAAAGCTTGAACATTAAAAAAAAGGTTAGCTCAAACACGCAAAAATTAGTTCTACAATTACTTATAAAATAACCCAATAACTAAAATAAAATAGTTTGACAATTATTGTAATTGACTTGATATAAAATACATTATAATGACACTAAAGTAGCTTGGTAACAATATTAAAATGATTTAATTACTATAACAAAATAATTCGATGATTTAGTCCAACACCAAGATACTTAATTAAGTTCGACAATTTAAGTTGATAATATAACTCAATTTAATTTGAAAACATTACACTTTTAACTCAAGATTGAACATTTTAACTCAAAAAATTAGCTTGATAATTTAAAATGTATCTATAATATGAATATTTTAATTCTACAGAATGGCTGAATAATGTGACTTAAGATATCTAGAAATGAACCTTGTAAAACCTAAGTACAAGAAAACCAAAAGAGGCTGTTGCAGGGGGGGAAAAAAAGAAAGAAAACAGCTGTGGACCTTAACTTTAAACCCAGTTTTAATTACCAAATGAAAAGATTAAAAAACTTTATTCGACGAATATACATGCAAATTAACAACAATAAAATCAAAAGAAAAGTCTCAAATTCAGGAGAATCATGCGCGAAACATTTTGCAAAATTAGATGAAACGAGCAGAGAAAAAAAAAAAAAGAACTTACATTTCATTGAGAAGCAGAAGATTCGATTCCCAAATGAGTCAAAATGCAGTAAATTTACCAAAAAATGAAGGAAAATGAGTGAACAGAGAGACTATTATTGTTGGATGCCTAGTGACCATTCAATGATGCTTTCAAATTAATTCTCTGATATAGATAGGAGTGTTTTTGTTCAAAATTATAAAAAACACTAAAAAAATCTCAATTTATTAATTTAAAAATATTTTTACAAAAGCATATGTAAGAAAATATATATAGAAAAAATATTCTCTTCAAACTTTCTATGCCCTTTTAGTTACAGGTGCAAAACAATAAACAACAGTTCAGATGAACAATAATATCATTTCAGCTGGATATTACCCTTCTATTTCAGGCAAAAGACAAGACA
This sequence comes from Moringa oleifera, assembly GCA_021397835.1. Lineage (NCBI taxonomy): Eukaryota > Viridiplantae > Streptophyta > Magnoliopsida > Brassicales > Moringaceae > Moringa > Moringa oleifera. Next base: position 2,621,129 of record JAJFZO010000863.1, read on the forward strand.
AGAATTTAACAATAATAACTTAGATTCTAACAATAAGGTTGCAAAGACAAATCTCCCTCGATTTTGTTTGGATGCTATTGGATTCGTCCGGTAAGAATTTTCTCATTTGTATCCGGTCTTGTCGGTATCTGTCAATTCCTCTGACATAACAATCTAAGCGAATATGTACAGGTTCAGAAAGGTTTTCTAATTGTGCTTGAACTGACACACATCATTTAATCATTTACCTGAAGTTAGATACGCTGCCGAACAAACAATTAATGTCATTTGTCGTGCTTTTTCAAAGAACTTCATCTGAAAGGTGTAGCGCCGGTCAATACGTATGATCTTTGTCCGAATTGATCATTATCGTTAAAAATACAATTTTCTATTCCGAAAGTATGACCACAATCTTTATCACCTTTCTTCACATGTTTTCAAGTAGATATATAGGCGTCTCTGTATATAATGTCTGTTATTTTTGTGAACTTTTGTAGATAACACTCTCTTTGTAACGCAACCATTGGTTGAGAGCAAAAAGAGAAAGAGATATGAGTGTGGGAGGAGCAAGGGAAGGAGCTCTCCCTCTCTTCGAGACCAAAGAAGCAAAAGATAGGGTTGCTCATAGGCTGTGTGCGTATTCAATACTTGTTGGTGTCTGTTTGATATGGGCGTATAGGTTAGCTTACATGCCAAGAGCAGGCGAGAAAGGAAGATGGGCATGGATTGGCATGTCGGTCTCCGAGTTCTGCTTCAGCGTCTACTGGATTTTCACTCAGGCTATTCGTTGGAACATCGTTTATCGTTACCCTTTCAAGGATAGGCTCTTGCAGAGGTTTCCCATTCTTATTTGCTTGTAGTCATCATGAATTGAAACTTCTGACGTATAGGTGACAAAGTAGTAACCCTTTTTACTGCCAAAGCAACAAGAACAAATGACAAATTAATTAGTATCACATGAGATCAGTACAAGTTTGTAGAATTTTCACTGAATACTTAATGTAGGAATATTAATTTAAGATCATCCTCCATTGATTGTTTCCTCTCGATCACTTTCGTTCCCTAATAAGCTTGTTTTCATGCTTGTCGCAGGTACGGAGACAAGTTACCAGCAGTGGACATCTTTGTATGCACGGCAGATCCTATAATGGAGCCACCAACTCTGGCCATGAACACCATTTTATCAGTCATGTCCTACAATTATCCAACCGAGAAGTTGAGTGTGTATCTCTCAGATGATGGTGGCTCAGAGTTTACCTTCTATGCTCTCTTAGAGGCGGCAAATTTCTCCAAATCTTGGATACCCTTCTGCAAGAAATTCAAAGTTGAACCAAGGTCACCGGAGGCCTACTTTGCCAACCATGTTGATACGCAAAAGATAGGGCTTGTGCAGGAGTGGTCAGCTATGAAGGTATACAAAGACACAATATTGATGAAGTTGATTCTTGATTTTTTGCTTTGCTTGGTCATAAAGCCTCTTAATGTTTTTGTCTGGCTTGAAGAAACAATATGAAGATATGAAAAGTAGAATAGAAGGAGCCATGGGTAAAGTCAGTATTTCCAAAGAAATAAGGAGTCAACGCAAGGGATATTCTGAATGGAATGTCAATATAACAAAACAAGATCATCAGTCCATTGTGCAGGTACAGATGATATTGCCCTTTGAGATAGTGGTGGGTTTTATCCATGTTAATTAAAGTTTAGTTCTGTTTACAGATAATAATTGATAAAAGAGATGTAAATGCAGTGGACAATGATGGATGTCGACTGCCAACACTAGTGTACATGTCAAGAGAGAAGAGGCCCCAAGTTCCTCATAATTTCAAAGCTGGAGCCATGAATGCACTGGTAATTCAATATATCAATGTCTTTCAGGTTCAGTTTCACTGAGAAAAGTTGCAGAGAAAACTAAAACGATAGAAAGCAAAGAAGGGTTTGTCAAAAATCAGATGAAAATGTGCTTTGCTGTATGGAAAAATAGTCTGTCCTTGAACTGGATTCGTGCAGGTGTTTTATGATACGATCTCACTTATGCAGATAAGAGTATCATCAGAGATAAGCAATGGACCTATCATCCTCAATCTAGACTGCGACATGTATGCAAATAATGCAGATGCAGTGCTAGACACACTTTGTTTTTTCATGGATGAAGCGAGAGGCCATGAGCTCTCTTATGTGCAGTATCCACAGTGCTTTAATAATATCACCAAGAATGATCTGTATGGAAACTCCTGTGCAGTAAACAATAAGGTAGGCACTCCCCAACATTACTGCTTCAAAGCCTCATTGATTATCAAGAACACATATATTGACATTTTGATGAACCGATTATTTTTGAACACGGTGATGAAGATTGAGCTGGCTGGCATGGGTGGATATGATGCAGCCCTATACTGTGGCACTGGCTGCTTCCATAGAAGAGAGTGTCTCGGTGGAAGGAAATTTTTGGAAGATTACAAAGGGAAATTATTGGACACCAATGCCAAAAAGAATGTCGAGAAAACAGCCCAGGAATTGGAGGACTCATCCAAAATTCTTGCTAGTTGCGGCTATGAAAAAGGCACTCAATGGGGCAAAGAGGTTCCCCTCATTCTCCTTCTTTATATCAATTCATATATATACACACAGATTACCTCGCCCATTTTGATCTATGAACTTTTTGTTCTTGAAAATAAATAAATTGTCCATACTGGCTTTGCAGATGGGACTGCTATATGGGTGCCCAGCTGAAGATGTTGTTACAGGCTTGACAATACAATGCAGGGGCTGGAAATCCTTTTATTATCTCCCTGATAGAGCTGGATTCTTGGGTGTTGCCACAAATACCTTAGACCTCTCCCTGATACAGCATAAAAGATGGTCGGAAGGAATGTTTCAGATTTTCTTGTCGAAGTTTTGCCCTTTTACATATGGTCATGGAATGATAAGCCTTGTTGCTCAAATGGGTTACTGCGTTTATCTCTTATGGGCTCCTCTTTCCCTTCCAACTCTCTACTATCTGATTGTTCCTCCTCTTAGCTTTCTCCATGGCATTCCCTTATTCCCACAGGCATCTCATCTCTCCCATCTTGCTTCCAACATCAACGGTAGAGCTTATATTTAATGGTTTCTTGGTTGTTTTTCAGGTCTCAAGTCTTTGGTTCATACCCTTTGCATATGTGTTTATCACCAAGAATGCCTATAGTTTACTTGAGGGCATGTACTGTGGATTGACCTTGAGAGCCTGGTGGAACTTGCAGAGGATCACTACGATTCGAAGAACCACTTCTTACATTTTTGCCTTCATTGAGACCATCATCAAGCAATTAGGACTCTCTCAGACAAAATTTGCTCTCACGGCTAAGGCAGTCACTGAGGATGTGTTGAAGAGGTATGAGCGAGAGGTGATGGAGTTTGGCAGCTCAACTATTATGTTCACTAACACGGCAACACTGGCAATACTGAACCTGCTCTGTTTACTCGGAGGAATCAATAGAGTTACAGAGTTCAGTAATTTGCAGAAGCTGGCCTCTCAGGTCATTCTATGTGGGCTCGTGGTGATGATCAATGTGCCGGTGTATCAAGCGCTCTTCATCCGCAAGGACAAAGGCTGCATTCCCTTCTCAGTCTTGTTCAAGGCTATTGTCTTTGCTTCTCTCGCATGCCTTATCCCAATAATTTAGAGCAGTTCTTATTTCTTATACAAACTGTATGGAGATTCTATAAAATTTGCATTTCTCTCTGTATTCTTTCATCACCGAAGCAAGGAAGGATATCACACAGAACAGAATTGTTCCTTCATACCTCAACTTTCTACCTGGATCTCTAATTAATCATATTATCCTCGTCATGATTAGTAGCCTTCAACTTCTTTTTCCCTTTTTGAAACTCTTTACTGGGTTCGTGAAATTTCTTCCTTTTAGCATTATAATTGATGATTATAACACTCTGGAGACAGTTTCTCTGGGTCTTTCATTCTGCTCAAACTATTTTTTTTTTCTTTTTTCAAAATGATCTACTGGAGTTTTCTTCGAGTTAACGCAACGGAAAAGTTCTAATCCTAAGGACTCTTAACTGATTAAAACAAACAGCTTTTCACAATTTAACCATTAGGTTGGTAAGCAGTCAAAAGAGAAGAAATTGAGAAACCATGGAATATGGTGTTGTAAAAAATGGCTGTAAAAGTTGCTGCAAAAGTTAAAAGAAACCAATTGGAAAAATCAATACAAAAAATCAACAAGAACTATTATTTAAACAAAAAAGAATAATATGTTTGCCATTTTAACCTCACGCCATGTGCATGATCCTCATGCTCACAAGGCAGTAAGTGCAACAAATTTTAGGAACTATCAGTAAGGTTAAAAAAAAGAAAAAAGATAAAGTATAATTTCTCAAAATAAGTGAAACTAAATGAAAATTTGCTTAAGATCAGTAATAGAATGATATTTGAATCGGATGATGCAAGCAAATGGACTTACAGCAATGGAGAGAGTAGGAGTTATTGCTAGTCGGCATGAACTTTTGTCTTCTGAGCCAATCCGATGTGTTTCTTAGATGAAGTAACTGTAGAGATGATCACGGTTCAGTTCAAATTGATGAATCGAATCGTGATCATTAAATTTTAAACTGAATCAAAATCGATTATATCGGTTTTGATTTTAATCGTAATCGAAATCATTTTAAAAATAATTTAATTATAGTTCATGTAAATTTTGAATCAAAACCAAAATCGACAGTTGAAAACCAACGATTTTGGTTCGATTTTTAATTAAATTAATTTTTAAAATATTAAAAATTTTTAATTTTAAAAATTATTAAAATTAATTTTAAAAATAATTTTAATTTAAAATATATATTTTAATAAAAATATAATTATTTTTATTTTTTAATAAAATTATAATTAAAATATTAAATATTAAAATTTTAAAAAAATTTACATAATTACACTAGTCTAAGAGAAAGAGATTTTTTTCCTTACAAAATTGTACTCTTTCTCTTACACTAATGTAAGAGTGAGGTGAACATTCTCTTATACTTTTTTTTTTTTTACATAATTACACTAGTGTAAGAGAAAAAGAGATTCTTTCTCATACACTAGTAAGATTGAGATGACAACTCAGTCACCTCAATCTTATTTATCAAAGAGAAAGAGAGTAGTATAAGACACTACTCTACTATCAATCTGTTAGTATAAGATAAAAAGATTCTTTTTTCTCTTACATGATTTTACTATTAGTGTAAGAGAAGAGAATATTAGTGTAAGAGAAAAAATCTCTTTCTCTTACATTACTCTACTATTAGATAAGACCTCATTGAGAAAAAAAGAATCATTTTTATTTATTAAAAATTAAAAAAATTGAGTTTGAGTTTAAATTTGAATTTGAATTTGAATTTATTTTTGAATTATTTTTTATTAATTTTCATCTATAAATACTCAACTTTCTTCTTTTTTTTTACACAATTCTCGCTTACAATTCTCATTCAATTCTCTCATTCAATTGTTTGATTATTTCGTTTATTTCTATTCTCACTTACATTTTACTTATTTTAATTTTTATTTATTTATTTAATTATTTATTTTTAATTATTTTAATTCTTTATTGTTAATTTATTCATTTATCTTGTTCACTTTCTCAATTATTATATTTTTTTAGTTTTTATACTTAAATTCTTTTTTATCATTATTATTTTTTTATAATTAATTATTTTATTTTTTATCAATCTTTTTTTTTAATGGCAAGCGATAGTTCTTCAAAAAAATCTATCTTTTCTAAAAATAAAGGTGTTATATTCAATGAAAATATGCATTTCGATACTGATACTTATCATGAATTTCTTCAATATCAATCTTTTGTTGAAGAAACAAACCCTAATCCTCTTTTTAGAATTTATGAACCAAATTTTAAAAGTCAATCTATTTCAATTCCTCCTTTTTTTGATATTCAAATTCTTCATGAAAATATTGAAAAAATTCAAGAAAAACGAAAAAAATCTGATTTATTCGAAGTTCATATGAAAAAATTTGATGAATCAGATGGAACAAAGATAGTTATTTATAATTATTGTTCAAAAGAATTTAAATTGTCAAAATCTGAAGGACATGGCACATATCGAAGGCATATTGATAGCAAATATCCTACAAAAGCTGCAAAATCAAATCATATGGTCAGCAACAAATAGCAAGGTATGGTATTTTTAATAATCAATTATTTAATTATACAGATATAAATAATAGAGAAGAATTAGCATGGTTGGTTGCCATTGAGCACTTATCTTTTAGTTTTAGTGAAAAAGTTGATTTTATTGGTTATTGTCAAAAAGCATTAAATCCTGCTGGATGTCGTGTTCCTAGATCTACTCTCACACGTACGCTTTTTGATATTTATAAAAAAGAAAAAAAGATTTAGTCAAATATTTTAAAAATTATTAAGATCATATTTCTGTATGTGCCAATATATGGAGTGATCATTGGTAAACACATTCTTACATGGGTTTAACTTGTCATTACATGGATAATGATTGGACAATACAAAAATAAATTCTTGCATTTAGAATTTTTAATGAGGCTCATACTGCTGATAACATATATTTAATGTTTAAAAGTATTTTTGAAGAGTGTAAAATTGATAATAAAATTTTTGCAATTGGTTTTGATAATGCTTCTAATAATACTGCAGTTATTCCTCAGTTAATAACTTTATGTAATCCTTACTTTGACGGTCGATTTTTTCAACAAAGATGTGCTTGTCATGTTTTAAATTTATGTGTTCAAAGTAGGTTAAAATTACTTAATTATGCTATCATACCTATTAGAGAAGCATTGCATTATTTATGGAAACATCAAAAAGCAATGAAAGCATGGGCTAAATTTTGTGTTAGTCATGCTATGCATCCCATAAAATTTTTGCGTGATATTCCTACTCGTTAGAATTCTACATATAAATTACTTTGTAAAAGTGATGCAAATAAAGAATTATTACGTGATTTTATGCGATATAATGTTAGTACTATTATTCTTCATCCACAACAATGAAATAAGTGTACAAAAATTTGTCAATTATTAAAAGTTTTTAATGATGCTACTAATTCTTTATCGGGTATATATTATCTTACTACCAATTTATTTATTATTAAGGCTATTAATATTGTTGCTCAATTTGAGGAATGTAAAAAATATGAAGAATTACTTAATTGTATTCAAGTTATGAAAGATAAATTGTTAGAGTATTATTTCAATATTCTAATTATATATTTGCTTGGGTTAGTATTTGATCCACGTTGCAAATTAGTTTATTTGAGTAAATATTTAACTTGTTATTATATTTGTTTACAAATAAATATAGATATTATGGTTATGATTGCAAATGTTAAAAATTTATTTTATTAAATATATAATGAATATCATAGACTTTGGTCAATTTGATAATATTAGTGTTACAGAAATTGATAATTCATCTTAAGTTTCATTATCAAAAGTTGGTAAGGGGTATCAATTATTGTTTCAAAAAATAAAAAAATTACAAGGTTCATCTTCATCAAGCTCAAATTCTGAGCTTGAGAATTATTTAATAATTTCTTTTGAGTTTGTTGATGAAGATAATGATTTCAATATTCTGTAATGGTGGAAAGAACATGAAAGATATTTTTCAATTTTGGCTATTATAGCCAAGCAAATTCTTACAACACCGGTTTCTATAGTTGTTGTGGAACAAGAGTTTAGCACTGTTGAAAATGTATTGGATCAAAGGCACTCATGTATGAGTCCAAATTCAATTCAAACCCAAGTTTGTCTTGATGATTGGACAACAAGAAATAAATCAAGAATTAAATTATGATTTGTTCAAAAATGAACATACTATCGAAGGCACTGACAGTGATTAGTGAATATCCCAATTTTCGAAAGGTAAGAGAACTACGTGGACTTTGATTCCTCTAACATAAGGGGATACGTAGGCAACTTAATTCTGGTAAAAATTAAGTGTAAGTCCAATTTAAATTATTTATTTTTTTAGATTAGCTATTTAATTTAATTTTATTAAATTAGATATTTTTATTTTATAAAAATATATCTTCATTAGATTAAGTATCTTTATTAAATTAGCTACTTAATTTGGTTCAAGTGTGTATGAACCGAAATTTGAAACTATTTTGAACCAAACTTGAACCAAACTAAAACTTGAACCTATTTTGAACCATCCTTGAACCAAATGTGAACCGAACTTGAATCTGAACCGCCTATTAACCAAAACCGAACCTGAATCTGAACTTGAACTGCAGCCTAACGGTTCAAATTTCGGTTCATCCTAACCTTGAATATTGAACTAATGGTTCAGAACCAAAACCAAATCGAATCCGAACTGTGGTTAAGTCTAAGCAACTGGCCTCAATATTTTTCTTAATTTGGGACCCAATTATAGACTCCTCCATATGTTGCCTATCTCCACCATTGTGGAATACTAAACATTGAAAGTAACAATACAAATGATATACCTATTACTTGAAGACCCATACAAATTGTATGTCCTTAGTTAACCTTCACATGTATGTTACACCACAGTTTAATTTATACAATATTGATGGAGTATAGTAGGGCGCCCCATGGACAATTATTAAACTCATCAAATCATTCACAATGTGCATAGCCTATAGGGGGATGTTATGCCTTTCATACTGGTCAATTAGCTAATCATGCAACATATATATCAAACTCAGCTTTACTACATCCTATGGCTCCTTAAACTGTCCATAGATAATACTGTCTTAACAACATCCTTATTCACCTTGTTTCTCCCATTAAAATACCTAGCAACAATGGTAGAGCTACTAAATTTGCCTCATATTTTGAAAAATAAGGCAACTCTTAAACCTCAACCAGTGATCAAATAGAGCTTAACACCACTAAACATAGACTCTTACCCCGCCCAACAAAAGCACCATTTGATTAGAATGAGGCCATTGTAGCTTATGAAGCAACAAACTACGCACGGTTTGGCCACTAAACTTCAGTTTTGACATGTCCAGAAAGTGTCAAAATGCAGTGCTTTTGAATGTATATTGCATCTGCCCATCCTTAGCCAAATTCTCTAAGACTTCTTCAAGTTCGAGCATTAGGGTTAGAGTGCTTGGTAATTTTTTCTGTAATCCAATCTTGCTTAGGTATTATGTAAATCGGTTTTGATAATGTTATCATCTGTCAAAATAGAACACAAATGTCAATTATATATAAAAAAGACACATAAAAAACAAAATTGAAAAAGCTTGATAACTAAACAAGTTGGCTCAAACTCTATATAAATTAGCCCAATAACTATATAAAATGGCTCGATAACTAAAACAAAATAGCTTGACAATAGGTGTAAATTGGCTCAATAGCTACAATAAAATAACTCAACAACTATGGTAAATATAACCCGACAACAACATCAAAATAACCCAATTGCTATAATGAAATGACTCAAACAATTTAGCTCAATAATATGACTTAATTTCATCCTATAACATCATTCAATTTAACTTAAAATATTATATTTTTTATTCAAAAATATGAATATTTTAACTCAAAAAATGAACCTGATAATGTGACTAAAATTTCTTGATACCCTTTGTTTTTATTACAAAAAACAAAAACAAATGCAAATTCTTGCTTTAAGCCCAGTTTCCATCATCAAAAAAAAAAAAAAAAAAGATAAAGAAACTTCATTCAACCTATATACATGCATATCAACAATAATGAAGTCAAAAGAAAAGACCCAAAACTAGAAAAAATCAATTTGAAACAGTTACAAGAAACTGAATATAAAAGAGCAAAATAAATAAATAAATAAAAACTTACCTTATATTGAGAAATCTTGTTTCTATAAATCATTCCATCTGTAAATAAATTAACATACTGTAAATTTATTTCAAAAAAAATAAAAGAATCAAACCAGAGAGTAAAGAAATTGACTCCATTGTGTGCGCCTAAAAATCGATAGCAATCGAGTGATGTTTTCAATTCAATAGCACTAAATATGGATAAAAATATCTGTTAAAATTTTTTTAAAAAAATATTAAAAAAATTTAAACCACTAATTTAAGTTATTTTTATAAATGCCCCTACACAAAAGAGTCAAATTTTCTTTTTCCTTGAACAAGTCTTAATTACACATGTAAAAACAGTACACAACAGTTCAAATTAACAATAATAGCATTTGCATGGAGGTTACACTATTCCATGCATAAGGCAAAAAATTTAACAGTAATAACGTGGTCCAAAGTTGACAGTACATATGTGAAGTGATGTCGTTTGGATGCTAATATATTGGAGTCTTCTCATATGTACCCGATCTTGGCCAGTAGCTGCCAATTCTGAGACAACAAGATAAAGCAAATGTCCGCCTATTTCAACTTTTGTACAGGAAAGCAAAATTGCCTTAGCTGGAGAAACCACGTGGTCTGCAAAAATTTCCTAAATAATTAACATAATAGTCAACATGTGCCTGAACTCACAAATCATTTAATCATTTACCTCAAGTTAGATACATCGCCCCCCAAAAAAAAAAAAATTATTTTTATTTTAAATTTTTAAATTTTTTAAACTGATTGTAATTGATAAAAATAATTAAATTAAATTAAACATTGACTCAAAATTACTATAAATAATTAAGAATTATTTATAAAATTATTTAAATAAATTTTACATTCTATTTCAAATCAATCTCTCAATTTTAAATAACTTTTGATGTATGAGTTATTTATTATAAATTTTTAAAATTTTTATAGTAAATTATTTTAAAAATTACTTTTAGTATTGAAAAAACTCTGAAATTTAGTCTGAATATTTATTTACATTTATAAAAACTTTCAAATCAAAATTTACAATAAAAGATCTTTAACTTTTGAATGTCTACATAAAATTTAATTTAATTATTTTTTACCTAAAAATATTTTAAAATTTAATATATATTCCAAAATTTTAAAGGACATGTGCTCAAAAATTAATGTCATTTATCACGTTCCCCAAAAAGTTCTTCTTCTCAAAGATGTAGCTAGCAGTTGATAATTGAAAATATGATGCAAGCCAATACCTATGATATTTGTCTGCATTAATCATTATCATCGACAACAATTTTATATTCAGAAAGTATCAGAATAATCTTTTATCACCTTTGTTGTCGTTTTTTTTTGGTCATGTTTGTAGATAACACTCTCTCTTTGCAAAGCAACTAGTGGCTGAGAGCAAAAAGGGTAGGAGAGATGAATATGGGAGGAGCAAGCGAGGGAACTCTCCCTCTCTTTGTGACCAAAGAAGCAAAAGATAGGGTTGCTCATAGGCTGTGTGTGTATTCAATACTTGTTGGTGTGTGTTTGATATGGGCGTACAGGTTAGCTTACATGCCAAGATCAGGCGAGAAAGGAAGATGGGCATGGGTTGGCATGTCGGTCTCCGAGTTCTGCTTCGGTGCCTACTGGATTTTCACTCAGGCTATTCGTTGGAACATCGTTTATCGTTACCCTTTCAAGGATAGGCTCTTGCAGAGGTTTCCCATTCTTACCTGCTTGTAGTTTTAGTCATCATAAATTGAAAGTTCTGACGTATAGGTGATAAAGGAGCGCCTCTTTTAGTACTAAAGCTCCAAGAACAAGTGACAAATTAGTATCACATGAGATCAGTACATCTTTGTAGAATTGTCACTGAATACTTAATATAGGAATATTATTTAAGATCATCCTCCATTAAATCAGTTTTTGCTGCCTAATTAATAAGCTTGTTTTCTTGCATGTTACAGGTACGGGAACAAGTTGCCAGCAGTGGACATCTTCGTATGCACGGCAGATCCTATAATGGAGCCACCAACTCTGGCCATGAACACCATTTTATCAGTCATGTCCTACAACTATCCAACCGAGAAGTTGAGTGTGTATCTCTCCGACGACGGTGGCTCAGAGTTTACCTTCTATGCTCTCTTAGAGGCGGCAAATTTCTCCAAATCTTGGATACCCTTTTGCAAGAAATTCAAAGTTGAACCAAGGTCACCGGAGGCCTACTTTGCCAACCATGTTGATACACAAAAGATAGGGCTTTTGCAGGAGTGGTCAGCTATGAAGGTATACAAAGAGACTATATTGATTAAGTTGACTCTTGATTTTTCACTTCTTGGTCATAAAGCCTCTTAATGTTTTTGTCTGGCTTGAAGAAACAATATGAAGATATGAAAAGGAGAGTAGAAGGAGCCATGGCTAAAGGCAACATTCCCAAAGAAATAAGGCATCAACACAAGGGATTCTCTGAATGGAATGTCAATATAACAAAACAAGAACATCAGTCCATTGTGCAGGTACATATGATTTTGCCTTTGAGATGTTGGTGGGTTTTGTGGATGTTAATTAAAAAGTTTAGTTCTGTTTTCAGATAATAATTGATAAAAGAGATGTAAATGCTGTGGACAATGGTGGATGTCGACTGCCAATGCTAGTGTACATGTCAAGAGAGAAGAGGCCCCAATTTCCTCATAATTTCAAAGCTGGAGCCATGAATGCACTGGTAATTCAATATATCAATGTCTTTCAGGTTCAGTTTCATTGACAAAATTTTGCAGAGAAAGAAAACAAAAAAAAAAAAAAAACCAAAAAAAAAAAAAAAGCATTCGTCAAAAAATCAATGAAAATGTGCTTGGAGTATGGGAACATAGTCTGTTCTTGAACTGGATTCTTGCAGGTGTTCTTATGATACCATTTCACTTATGCAGATAAGAGTGTCATCAGAGATAAGCAATGGACCTATCATCCTCAATCTAGACTGCGACATGTATGCGAATGATGCAGATGCAGTGCTAGATACACTTTGTTTTTTCATGGATGAAGAGAGAGGCCATGAGCTCTCTTATGTGCAGTACCCACAGTACTTTAATAATATCACCAAGAATGATCTGTATGGAAACTCCTGTGCAGTAACTAATAAGGTAGGCACTCACAAAAATTACTACTTCAAAGCTTCATTGATTATCAAGAATCTATATATTGATATTTTGATGAACCGATTTCTTTTGAACACGGTGATGAAGATTGAGCTGGCTGGCATGGGTGGATATGATGCAGTCTTGTACTGTGGCACTGGCTGCTTCCATAGAAGAGAGTGTCTCGGTGGAAGGAAGTTTTCGGAAGATTACAAAGGGGAATTATTGGACACCAATGCCCAAAAGAATGTCGAGAAAACAGCCCAGGAATTGGAGGACTCATCCAAAATTCTTGCTAGTTGCAGCTATGAGAAAGGCACTCAATGGGGCAAAGAGGTTCCCCTCATTCTCAATCTTTATATCAATCTGGATATACGCACACACATTACCTCACCCATTTGTGCTACGAACTTTTTGTTCATGAAAATATATAAATGGTCCAAGTTTAATACTGACTTTGCAGATGGGACTGATATATGGGTGCTCATCTGAGGATGTCGTTACAGGCTTGACAATACAATGCAGGGGCTGGAAATCATTTTATTATCTCCCTGATAGAGCTGGATTCTTGGGCGTTGCCCCAAACACCTTAGACCTTACCCTGATACAGCATAAAAGATGGTCTGAAGGACTTTTTCAGATTTTCTTGTCGAAGTTTTGCCCTTTTACATATGGTCACGGAAAGATAAGCCTTGTTGCTCAAATGGGTTACTGCGTTTATCTCTTATGGGCTCCTCTTTCCCTTCCAACTCTCTACTATCTGATTGTTCCTCCTCTTAGCTTTCTCCATGGCATTCACTTATTCCCACTGGTATCTCATCTCTCTCTTCTTGCTTCCAACACTGACGCTAGAGCTTCTAGTTAATGGCTTCTTGGTTGTTTTTCAGGTCTCATGTCTTTGGTTCATACCCTTTGCATATGTGTTTGTCACAAACAATGTCCACAGCTTACTTGAGGGCAGGTACTGTGGATTGACCTTGAAAGCCTGGTGGAACTTACAGAGGATCACTACGATTCGGAGAACCACTTCTTACATTTTTGCCTTCATTGAGACTATCATCAAGCAATTAGGACTCTCTCAGACAAAATTTGCTCTCACGGCTAAGGTAGTCACTGAAGATGTGTTGAAGAGGTATGACCAAGAGGTGATGGAGTTTGGCAGCTCAACTATTATGTTTACTAACATGGCAACACTGGCAATACTGAACCTGCTCTGTTTACTCGGAGGAATCAATAGAGTTACAGAGTCCGGTAATTTGCAGAAGCTGGCCTCTCAAGTCATTCTGTGTGGGCTCGTGGTGATGATCAATGTGCCTGTGTATCAAGCGCTCTTCATCCGCAATGACAAAGGCTGCATTCCCTTCTCAGTCTTGTTCAATGCTATTGTCTTTGCTTTTCTCGCATGCCTTATTCCGATAATTTAGAGCGTTTCTTATTTCTTATACAGTCTGTACGGAGATATTATAAAATTTGCATTTCTCTCTGTATTCTTTCATCACCGAAGAAAGGAAGGATATCACACAGAACAGAATTGTTCCTTCATGCCTCAAATTTCTACCTGGATTTCTAATCAGTCATATTATCCTCGTCATGATTCTAGCCTTCAAGTTTCTTTTCCCTTTTGAAATTCTTGTCTGGTTTCGCGAAATTTCTTCTTTTTAGCATTATAATTGATGATTATAACACTCTGGAAATAGGGGCTCTGGGTCTTTCATTCTGTTCAAACTATTTTTTTCTTTTTCAAAATGAACTACTGGAGTTTTCTTCAAATTAACGTAACGGAAAATTCTAATCCTAAGGATTCTTAGCTGATTAAAACAAACAGCTTTTCACAATTTAACCATTAGGTTGGTAATTAGAGCAAAAGAGAGAAAAACCATCAAATACAGTGTAAATCTTCTCTGGAGCTGCGAACATAAGTCTTTAAGACAATCAAATGGTGGGTCGAATCCATAGTTATCAATTAAATGCTTTCTTCATTATTTTTCTCGCAGAAGGGTGTTTGTTTCAGAGAGCTACTTTGAACAATAATCCCATCTGGGTTCCCCTGTTTTTCTCTGGTTTACAAGCTTAGCACGTCTTCTATGAGCCTCCATCGACTCTGTGCGATAGGAGCTGACACTTCAATGTCCTGTATTCCTTAGTGGTGGAGCCTGCAGGCTGTGTGTGTGGTCGATTTGGTGTCTTCTTATATACGTAGGTTTGATTTCAAACCTGCAAGAGTTGCTTGCATTGCCAGAAAGGTTTCCTTGTTTGGGTGTCTTCGTAATTCGCTTTGTGGGGCAGAGCTGGGTTTACGGGTTCTCAGTTGCTTTCTTTATTGCAAATTGGTATTGAGTTGATAAAGAAAAATACAAGAATCATAAAATGGGAATCATAACCTGCAGGCAAGAAACTGTTTAGCATCTTAATCTCCCCGGCAACTAATCCGAGTCTTTGACTTTTTATGGGCAGTGCCATTTCTGTCAAGAAAAGCTCCTCACTTACCCATTTAAAGGGCATTAAACAAATAAAAAAAATAGAATCCAAAAGTCCAAGAAGAAGACTTTTTGGATGAACAAAATACTTTCACTAACTTGGAGAAAAGTACAGGCCAAGCAGCCTGGCATAGCCGGAGTTATGGACCAAAAACGTTAAAAAGAATGACCCAGTTCAGAATTATATGACTGCCACCTGTGTGGCTCGCAATTATGACCTTATTATCTTACAATAATGACTGAAAAAGTTAAGAAAGAGAAGAAAAAACTTTTACAGAATTCCCAAAAAAAAAAAAAAATGCTTAGTACATTGGCTGCGTCACGAGTCTCCTATTCATAATATATATGTGTGTTGGTAGATTATAGCAAATACAGAGAGGACAGAGAGAGATGGGAAGTGATGGGTATGTGCCTCTGTTTGAGACAAAGCGAGCAAAGGGAACGATCACATATAGGCTCCTTGCGACGTCTATATTTGTGGGTATATGTTTGATTTGGGTTTATCGGCTAAGCCACATTCCAACTGAAGATGGGAGATGGGTTTGGCTCGGTTTGCTTGCCGCCGAGCTATGGTTCGGTCTTTACTGGTTCGTCACTCAAGCCCTTCGATGGAACCGCATCCACCGGTGCACCTTCAAGGACAGGCTCTCTCTCAGGTCTCCCTCTCTCTCTGCATCTGTTTTTTTTTTTTTTTAAGAAAAAACACTTGTTCAAGTGTTTGATTAATGTTTTCAGATACGAAAATCAATTGCCTGGTCTGGATATATTTGTGTGTACGGCAGACCCTAACATAGAGCCACCAATGATGGTCATGAACACAGTTTTATCGGTCATGGCTTACGATTACCCGCCGGAGAAACTCAGTGTGTACCTCTCCGATGATGCCGGCTCAGATATTACGTTCTATGCTCTCCTAGAGGCCTCTCGTTTTGCTAAACATTGGTTACCATTTTGCAAGAAGTTCAACGTGGAGCCAAGATCCCCCGCAGCTTATTTTGTAGCAACTTCTGGCTCTACTAATCTCTCTACAGAGCTGGCCTATGTTAAGGTAAGATTCTCTCTTAATCTGCCCTCCTACTAATTAGGAAAATATGGAAGGATATGTGTAGATTTTTCTTGGGTGTGAGGTATGTTGCCAGGGAATTTACTAGAGAGACAAAATGAAAGAGGCCTCGTTGGGCAATCGCGCAGCCTTCCATGCTCAAATTAGCTTAAGGTTTTGACAAAGTATTGGCTGGGTTAGACGACTCCTTGTCTGAGTGCTTAACGCTTATCGCTTACCGCAGCTTCTCTTTCATAAAGTGGCTCAAAGAGTTTTTATGCTAATTTTGTCTTCTAGAATATGACCTGCTTTAGCCTCATGAAAGGCTGCATGTCTTCTGCTAGAAGCATAGCAGGATGTTTCTCTTTTTCCTCTTTGTTTGGTACAGCGATCTTCTCCCGACCTGCTGATGCGGTGATTCTTTCTCGGCCATCCTTCTGTTTGATTTGGTCAATTCTCCTTAAAAGTAGGTTGCTTACCTCCTTTCGATAGGATGGTCCCAGATTTGCCTATTCTCCTCTGACTATCATTGTTGCATCCTGGACTACTCACCTGGTCCAAGGTCATGCAGAGAGCTCCAAGCTCAATGACATACTTAGTCATATCAGAAGAATTATACTCTCCAAACCAGTCTTTGCCATGGACAAGCTTAGCTGTCCTCTAGACTATTTAGAAAGGGCAAGCATACAAAGGACATGGACAACTGGGACAAGTAGAGGCTGCTTCTGATTAATCTGATTATTTCTGTGTGATATACATGATATCCAATTGTCCAGGATTATGAT
Source organism: Moringa oleifera (assembly GCA_021397835.1). Taxonomy (NCBI): domain Eukaryota; kingdom Viridiplantae; phylum Streptophyta; class Magnoliopsida; order Brassicales; family Moringaceae; genus Moringa; species Moringa oleifera. The sequence goes on from JAJFZO010000863.1 coordinate 2,638,326, forward strand.
AACTAAACTGCTTTGCTAGTTTTCGTTTTGTTTGATAGAAAATGTATGAGGACATGGAAAATCGAATAGAAATTGCCATGAAGTTAGGTCGTATCTCTGAAGCAGAGCGCCTGAAACACAAAGGATTTTCACAATGGGATTCATATTCTTCCCGAAGTGACCATGACACCATTCTTCAAGTATGTGATGCTCACATTTATTCGTGATAATATATGAAGAGAACACTTTATTGAAGCTATTAACTCATCTCCACTCTAATTGTATTAAATCTGATCTTAACCATAGATATTGATTGATGGGAGAGACCCAAATGCTACAGACACTGAAGGATGCTTGTTGCCAACTTTGGTGTATTTGGCTCGAGAGAAGAGACCCCAACATCCCCATAACTTCAAAGCGGGAGCTATGAATGCATTGGTAATCAATTTACATTATAGGATTCATGCCAACAAGCACTTAAAAAACTTAGTATTTAATCTTCAGATGTACTTATTATGTCTAGTTTGTCTCTATTTGCATATCTTATGTAGAATCTGTCTTAAATGTTCTTAACGGTATGTTAATTTAATAACTCTTTTCTGTTGTCCCTTAACTTCCATGGTGTCAAAGAATTTTAATAAGGAAATGTTTGTTTGTTGAACGCAGATAAGGGTATCATCAAAGATTAGCAATGGGCAGATCATTCTTAATGTAGACTGTGATATGTACTCGAATAATTCGCAGTCTGTGCGAGATGCCCTTTGCTTCTTCATGGATGAAGCAGAGGGTCATGGGATTGCATTTGTGCAATTTCCTCAGAATTTTGTTAACATTATCAGGAACGAGATATATAGTAGCTCCCTTCGAGTACTTAGCAATGTAAGTCAATCTTCGTGAAGTTAGATACCTCTTACAGCTATTGTCGATTTTTGTACCAATTTCCCTTTAAAATCCAACTTTGTTACTAATTATGATCCACTCTGTGTTCATTTGGAAATTCAATGGTTCCTAAGGTGGAGTTTCATGGTTTAGATGGCTATGGAGGCCCTGCATTCATTGGCACTGGCTGCTTTCACAGAAGAGATACTCTAAGTGGCAGAAAGTTCACTAGGGGACACAAGAATGATTGGAGAAGAGAAAACTACACGAGAAAGGGAGAACAAAGCATTCATGAACTAGAAGAACAAGCAAAAGGGCTTGCAGGCTGCACGTATGAGGAAAATACTCAGTGGGGGAAAGAGGTTCTTTAATTTCTTCATCTCTCTGTGAATCTCTTCCACACAGCATGTGTGTTCATCTGATATCTCAGCTAAATGAATGTTTTGATTGCAGAATGGTCTGATGTATGGTTGTCCAGTTGAGGATATGATAACAGGCTTATGCATTCAATGTCGCGGTTGGAGATCTGTGTACTTCAATCCTGACAGGAAAGGCTTCTTAGGAGTTGCACCAACCTCGTTGCTCCAGACACTAGTGCAGCACAAGAGATGGTCTGAAGGAGATTTCCAGATTCTGCTTTCTAAGTACAGTCCTGCCTGGTATGCCCATGGAAAGATCAGCTTAGGCCTCAGATTGGGTTACTCCTGCTACTCCCTTTGGGCTGTTAACAGCATAGCAACACTATACTATTCTGTCATCCCTTCCCTTTATCTTCTGTGCAACACTTCCTTGTTTCCAGAGGTAATTTCTTCTGATTACCTGTTATACTCATTACAGAACTTGTTACCCTGAATTGCATTACCATTTCAACCGAATTGCTTTAATATTGACCTGAAATTCAACTGATGAACTGAATTGTTTTTGCTGAATCAAGCTCTCAAGCCCCTGGTTTATGCCATTTGCCTACGTGATAGTCTCCAAGTATGCTTACAGTCTATACGAGTTCCTCTGGTCTGGTGGGACAATCCTAGGCTGGTGGAACGAGCAAAGATTATGGCTCTACAAAAGAACAAGCTCCTACCTCTTTGCTTTCATCGACACCATCCTGAAGTCCATCGGGTTTTCTGATTCAGCATTCGTGATCACAGCTAAGGTATCCGATGAAGATGTCTCCAAAAGATACCAGAAAGAGATCATGGAGTTCGGAGACTCTTCTCCTATGCTGGCTGTATTAGCAACACTTGCCTTGCTCAATCTGTTTTGCTTGGCTGGTGTGGTGAAGCAGATAGTGATGGAGAATGGAGTTATTCTTAGACTTTACCAGACAATGATCTTGCAGGTTCTGCTATGTGGGCTTCTGGTTCTGATCAACTTGCCCTTGTATGAAGGCCTTTTCTTGAGGAAAGACAAGGGCAAGGTCCCAACTTCTCTGACAGTCAAATCAGTCGTGTTGTCTCTGTCCATATATACATGCTTTGTGTTCATCTTCTGACTTACGTTTTTGTTTCTTCTTATAGTTTCTTTTTTGAGTTTTTGATGAGAAACAAGGTTTTGTTGTAATTTTACTCCATAAGTCAATAATATCAGCTAAATTACCTGTGATTTTATATTTTTTGTTTTGATATATATTATTTGTATTAAAATTATTTTCATAATATAATCATTTAATTTTTATAATATGTAATATAGTTATTTATAAAATGGGAGCAATGGTGGGCCAACCAATCACAGCCCAAGAAATTAAGAAAATATTAGGGGAAAAAAAAAGTAAAACCAAATAATGGTGGTTTTCGCTGGGATGCCACGGAGGAGGCGTAGAATGTTACTGTGGACATGAATCACAGAGGATCGTAATCCTCTTAAGACACGACAGCAGTAGACCTATAAAAACTCGAAGCCCCCTTCCCACGTTGATGTGTTTCTAATAAAGTGTTTACTTTTCGGGGTTCTCACCTTACGCCGGGATTCTTCAACTTCCTAAGGTAACTGGAGCGCGCCCACCGCCCCCCCCCCCTCTTTTTTTGTTTTTTCCTCGCAAAATTAAATATTTTTAATTTTCATCTTTCCATTTTGCCTTCTGAAATTATTTCCACCATTGGATTTTCTTTTTCCTTAATTTTTTTCCTTAGGAAAACTTTTTAATTTCGTTCCTAATTTATGCCTTTGAAAATAATTGGAAATTGACTCAGAGAGAGAGAACCGAGTGCAAGAGTTGCGAAAGAGGGAAGGAGGGAGGGGGGAGAATCTTGTTTTAATTTTTGATGTTATTTTGAGGTCTAAGTAGTCATGCATCTGATAAACGATTTGATACGCTTTATTCCTTAGTAATTTTCTCCTTTTTATTCAATAATCTGAGGGAAACTCTTCAATTACTGCATTAACAATTAAGTTCCATTAAAAACATTACTAATTCGTTCTGTTTGTTTCCACAGAATTATTTGTGGGATAAAATTTTCTGGTTGGAGATCCATCATTCTAAGTGTTGATCAACAGAGTTCGAGGTCAATATTGATTTCCCGTATTGGTAAATGTGTATATGCATGCATCCGATTTTGTGCCTAGGTTGTCAACCTTAGACAAAAAATTTTGCTTTGTGTAGGTGCCTTCGGTAAAAGGTTGCTGTGAATTGCTACAACTAAGAAAATCCTGTTAATTACTACAGATGAAGTCTTTTTTGTTTTTTAGTGTTCTTTTGATCTTATGAGAAAATAAGTTTGCTTGATTTGACAGACGTGGACATTTTGTTATCATTGCTTAGATTTAATTCTTTATGTGGTTTTATTACTTAGAAAAATCATATTTGTGATGAACAGATGAACTTGGGTCTACCTCAATTTGTTCTTGTGGTTTTCCTCACACTTTTTGTGAGCTCAAAATCAGTGTTTGGAATCAGATTTGTGATTGATAGAGAAGAGTGCCTCTCTCATGATGTGAAATATGAAGGGGATACTGTTCATGTCTCTTTTGTGGTCATTAAGGCCGATTCGTCTTGGCATTTTAGTCAAGAAGGTGTTGATCTTGTGGTAAGCTACTTGCATTCATTAGCATTGTTTTTTCCTACTGTTTTACTATTTTATTGTCATCTGATGTGGTTAAGGTTCAGTGCTCCAGTTTTCTGGTTTGTGAGGATTCTTATTTTTAGGGTCTCAGAAATTTGACTCATTCAGGTGTAATTGCTAGAGTAGATGAGAAGCTGGGGAATCAGTATATAGATTTTGCTATTCTTTTTAAGTTTTTGTTAGGGGAAGCTGGATGGCTGTAATCAGAATAAACAGTTTTGAAACCATTTTACTTCTGAAGTGTGACTCATTAGAAGACAGAGATTTGCTTCGTCTATTACTAGAAATCAATGGGTCCATCAGAGGAATGACGGGACTCACTGCGGATGGATATTTATCAGATATCTCAAAGTTTTTTGGGAAATTAGGGGTTCTTGTGGTTTTTATAGGGACAAGTGGTATCTAAGAAGCTTACAACATGGCACGAGAACAATTTTGCCCAAGTCCTTGCTTGAGCGCTGTACGGGCACAATCAAGTGGTGTTTGCTTCACTGCATAAGCTTTTTCGCATGAATGACAATTTTGCTGGGAGAGATGATATATGTAATTAGTGCTGTATCTTGATTACAATAGTTTAAACAAGATGGTCTCCGGGTGGATTAGTAGTGTATCTTTGTTGCAAACATAGCTAATGAATTTTTCCTCTTCAGCTTTTTTTTTGTGAATCGTGATTGATCTTGCTACGTTCTTGAAACTGTCAGGTGAAGGGACCTTCTGGCGAACAGATTCAAGATTTTCGTGACAAGATAAGTGAGAAGTTTGAGTTTGTGGCGAATCATAAAGGAGTACATCGCTTCTGTTTCACCAACAGATCTCCTTATCATGAAACTGTTGATTTTGATGTACATGTTAGCCATTTTGCATATTATGATGAGCATGCGAAAAATGGTAAGCCATGCTTGTGGATTCCTTTTCCGTCCTCTTGATTCATACCATAACCTTGAAGTAAAAAGAGAAGTGAACTGAACGTGAATGCCTTGTTTATCTGCAGAGCATTTTAACCCTTTGTTAGAACAGATAGGAAAATTAGAGGAAGCTCTTTACAATATTCAGTTTGAGCAGCATTGGCTTGAGGCTCAGACTGAACGCCAGGCAATAGGTATGTGTTTGGCATTTTTATATTTCAAGTGAGACAAAACTTGCTTTACTGCACATTTTCCTGTATGATGCTCATTGCACTTTTATATTGATCTTTGTGTCTGTGAGCCCCTTTGTTTTTGAGTGAACCTGATATGCGTAAGATACTCAAATTCTTGATTTGTTATAAGATTTATGAAGTTCGTCGTCGTGGTGAATCTATCTTTTTCTCAGGAGAGCTGGTAGTGTTGATATGGGTAAAAGTTTACATGAACTCATGCTTGTTTGGCATGCTTATGAGCTTGGGGTCATCAGCCTACAAAACTTAGTCTGCCATTGGAGTAATGTCTATATAAAGTTTATTTAGTGACTTGTTAGGGGGGCTGAGAAAATCCTAGGGCCTCTCACATGATAAGTGCATGCTAGACTCTAATTATAGACAAACTTGACGCATATCAGAACGACTTGAGAAATTAGTGTATTTTCTTCTTCCTCTGTAATCAAGGGTAAAAGATTACTTAAATATCCGCAACAGAAAAGTTCTTGGGTGAATCTTAGCAATATCCAAAAGTGCTCCCTTCTTGCTCTATTTCCCTCCTCCAACCCACTTCCCAAAGGAAAGGCACAAATGAAGTATTTGTTTATTTGATAGTTGTAGTCAGCAGATTTGTTGTTTATTGACAAGTTCCATTTGAAATGCAGTGAATGAAGCAATGAGTCGCAGGGCAGTTCACAAGGCATTCTATGAATCTGCTGCACTCATTGGTGCTAGTGTCCTCCAAGTTTACCTTCTTCGGCGCCTATTTGAACGGAAGATTGGGATGTCCCGAGTTTAGCTTTAGCTTCAATGTGGCTTATATTTATCATTTGGAGTCTGCACACAAGTGACATTTCAGGCTTTTATTTTGATTGGATGAAAACCATATACAGTATAGAAACCCAATGATTTTGGTCATTCCTTTTGCTAATTGGTTTCCCCTTTCTGTTAGTTATGAATGCTACTCTCCAATCTTTTCTAGGGAAACAGCTTTGTATTTCTTCCTGTCTCATTAATCTTGGAGCATTGTTGATATAAACCTGCTAATCAACATTTTATCATTGATGACCAACTCCCATCCACCTACCCTGAGAGGTGGTGTTCTTATTCCACCATCCAATGAAGAATCGCTGCCAGAACAATGGCCATTGGCTTTGGTTCTCTCATTGGGAAAATAAGGGATAATTGAAAAATAAAGGCAATTGACTGATTAATCAGAAGAAAGAATCTGTCACAAATGAAAGCTCTACAGCATATAGCATTAGGTAAGGCAATGACCAGATGGAAGTGCGGAGCTCTTTAGTAATAACCAACCAAATCATAATATATAACTACAGTAATTTATCCTCTTTGGTTCTGCCCGCCACAACTAAATTTTACAGCACCCAGAAAAAAAGATATTATAGCAGGACTCATCACAGCTCTATAGCTCCAACTTCTATAAAGACTCTGGTGGGGACAGTTACAGATGAACAAACTCTTCTCCTCTGGAAGCTCTTAAGAGGAGCAGGTCCTCATCAAGATTCTGCAGGAGGTTGAATGCAGCAAAGCCACTTTTTCTGAAAATCAGTAAATTATCATCATCAGGAGAAATCCAACATAACTGTAATATTATACTGGTGTCAGAAGAAAACTAGAAACAAAAATATAACAAAAACACTTGCAACAGATCTAGTATCTACTAATGGGCACAAATTTTTAGAATTACAGTCATTTATATATTGGCAGCAAGAAGGGCAGTGCTTGCGGCCAACCGATCAATGAACATCTTACAGGCTGAGGTTTGGCAGGATCTGCTCCAGGCCTAATTTGAGGATCAGCAGCTTTCCCTGGCGAGTCAGGTTTGCCACCTGTCTTTTTCTCATCCCTAGCCTTGTTAAAGATCACAGTGAATCCTTCCGCTGAAGCTGGATCATTGACATCCCATTCACCAAATTTTGGCAATGGGCGACCCTTGTCCTGCTGATGAGAAGAAGAGTTAAAGTTTAAAAACAAGGACAACCAACTTTTCAATAATATAAACAACTGAACCAAGAAATAGGGACTCAGATTGTTCAATTATACTTTTTTTTTTTTCAGGCAGGAGGTTGTTCAATTATATTACATTAAAACTCTAAGGAATCATGACCTATGAGCTCAAACAGGAAAGATACATCAACCAATTTTACAAAGGATAGGTAAAGCATCTCCCGTCTAACTATGAGGACAGTAACACAAGAAACACAAATAAGCAAATAAAAAGTGCAGAGTAAATTATGCTAGAAGCAACCAAGGGTAAACTGAGAAAAAGAATCAGACCCTTGCAGGTTTAAGTGCTTTTCAAAGCAAGGTTCATTTGAGTGTCTAAAACATACTGAATAAGATGAATATATACGTACCACACAATAAGTCACCCAATAAGAAATTCCTACTCCTAACACTTGCTTTCCTTCCAAGATTGTTAAGTTTCTATCATACATTAATTGAAACACCATCAAAATAATCACATGATGTCCTTTGCTTTCTTTTTCAGGTAAAAGAAAGTTTAAGAAGGAGGAATACCACATCATAAGTAACCACCATGGTAAATATTTACTAATCCTAACAGTTCTCTGGGTAAGCATACACATAATGTTGAACTTGTTTACAATCGTGTTTCTAACATTGAAGTCTCTTAAAAACATAAAAGATCCACAATTGTTATCCAAAGTATGCATTTATCCTCAGCATGGTGTCCGGCAACATTAGCACACCCTTTTAGCCAGCCTCTTCTAGCAACTAACATGATTGCAACTTCATCTCCCTTCAGTTTGGTTAGGTATAAACAAGTTTGTGTCCAGCAATTTGGTTCAATTTTATGCACGCCTTATCTGAGACTGGGTTAAGAACATAAAGATCTTTTTTTTTTTTTGGGATCAGAAACAAAGTCATTAAGAACATAAAGATCTTTTTTTTTTTTGGGGGGGGATCATAAACAAAGTCATTAAGAACATAAAGATCTGACTGCATCGATTCAGCAACTGGACCAATAATAAATTGAATAACCATAGGTGAGTTCATAAAGATGACTTGAGGAAATACAGTTTTGTTTCAAATAGGCATGGAAAGTACTACTATAAATGATGGGGTGGTAGGGTTTTACAACTCTTATCTCTATGTGTATCCCTTTTAGCTACAAATCACTTAGCTTTTATCTTGCTGTCCAACTTAATTAATATGATTTATTCACTTTATGTACATCTAATGCACAAATTCACATTTTTTAATGGAATCATCATGGAGAAAAAAGCCCCCCCTAAAGGATGGAGTATAACGATATTTTTAGGAAATCATCACAAGCCTATGTCGAACTTTTTATGATACATGGCATCCATTCCGAGACAGCTCCATCAACAATAATGAATTAAGCACTGAATTCTAACAATATTGTGATGATGGGCTGTTTTCCAAGAGACAGAAATACAACCTCTATAGCTTCTCAAGTTTTGGTAAATGGGCAACTTATGATATTTGATCTTGCTATTTTGCTATCCAGAAATTGCTTTCACCTTTGTCTCCCTGTCTACACACTTCTGTCTACTATTGACAAGGATATCATTCAAATTTGACTACCAGATCACAAATCCTAAAAGTACATTCAAATCCAGAGTTTGTACAAAACTAAGAAAATGTCCATTTTTCAGTGCAGAAAATTTTCAAACACCTAACCTTCCTAACTTTGCAATTACATAGTCAGATTAATACCTTCTTAGAGAATAACATGTATCCACATAAAACTCCTATAAAAGAGGAACATCCAAATAAGACAACATATTCAAATGCCATGCAATACATTCCTTACAATGAAAGGAAAGCACATATTCAGCTTCGTTTACAATTTACCAATACGAAGAAAGTCATTTCGATCAACAACACTACACAAACAGAAAGAAAAGGGGAAAAAATTCACCAAACATATGCATGTTTCCAGAATAATAAGAATAAATTGATCGACTACACCAAACAGCCTCATAACTAAAGAAATAAAGACATAATAAATCCATAGAAAATTCGATCATCGAATCGACATCTAATATCAACCAAAGTTAGTGCATCAAATGAAAAATCTCAGCAAACGAAGTAAAATAAACAATTATATGAAATCGAACAACAAAAGCATGAAGCGCACCGAAATCAACACAAAAATTAGACAACTGAGGAGACTACATACCGACATGAATCTAAAAAGAGAAACTTCTTCGAGAAAAAGAAATGACAACCAGGGAGAATATTTTAGAGAGAGACGATGAGAGGGAAGCTTTAGAGAGGAAGAGAGAGAAAGAGAGGGGTGAACTTGGGCCAGATGGGCTTTCTTTTTCACGATATGGACAGAGAATTTCGATGCGTTGCCTGAAACAGTTTATAAGCGACGTTAAATATTAACGGTAACGAGGCACTCTTTGCGTCCATCATCCGCAGTGACGTGGCTCATAGATTTATGAGAAACTAACGGGACGGAATGGTGAGCTGGCAGACGACGTGATGATGTTGGGTTACGCGGAGGCAAAGAGTATAATAGAGTTGCTGGCAGCCTGGCACTGTTTCTTTATTTTTATTACGATTTTTTAATACCAACTTTTTTTTTTTTGTTTTCCCTTCTGAAACAAAATCACAACAAAGTACGAAGAGAAGAATATATGGGCAAAAGCAAAATCCAAATAACTATAGCTTTCAAACAATTAAAATCATATAAAATCTAATTTATAATTTTTTTATTAATTAATATATAAAATCATTATTTTTTATTAATTAATACATAAAATCATTATTTTCTTCTTATTTATAAATATATTTTAAAATTATAATATTTATTTAATTTTTTTATTATTTCACACGAGCAAAATTCAAACTTTAAATCTGACTCGCAATTGTGATGAAGTCAACTTCATCACCATGAACAACGATCGGAAACTTCACAAAATATTATTTATTTTAATTAAAATAATATGATACTATGATTATAATTAATGTTTAAAAAATAATTTTTAAAATTAAAATATATTTAAATTTATATAACATCTTATTAACAGATTTATTTAAAATTGATATCAAAATAAAAATGAAATTTAACAATTTGCATAAATGTAATTAAAATCTTTCAGGAAGAAGTTTAATTGAAGTTGAAGATACAATGAGAATCTTCTTTTATTTATTTATTGTTTGGGGAAAACAAGCAATAAGATGAGAAAAGACAGGTCAGGATGGCATGTCACCAAGAAGTTGGCCGACAAAAAAAGTTGCCGAGTAACCCACCAAAGTGATTGTGATCTAAAGGTTTTGCTTTTGCTTATGTTGCCTTGCTCTAATAAGCTTCAACTTAGAACAATACTTACTTCTCACTTTCAACCTCAACATTACTTAGAAAAAGAATCCATAGTTTTTCCTTTCCAAGGTCCCAAAACAAGGCTAGTTCTATCTCTTCTCATCGATCTGAGAGATTTACTGCATTTTGGTCTTAAAATAGAACTGAAACTCGGTGTTCTGTAAGGTTCATGCTTGTCTTCTACCAAAAAAAAAAAAATGTATAAATAAGTGCCCACGTAACGTGCAAGATCAAGCTATAGATAGGCTGTAAGCATGAAGAAACTGAAGATATCTTCTGATTCCAGCACTGCCAGAAAAAGACAAACATAAATATTTGATGTGTTTTGTCTAAGAAAGAAACCTGTAATGAGCTGAGTGAAAAATAAGTGAACATGACAGAGGACATCAATGAAAACGATGCACTCATGTCTAAACCATAGATTATTAAGAAGACAAATACAGCAAGCTTGTTCCCATTATATTGCTAGATTCTGTCTGCCATGCCAACAGCAATGCATTATGTTTTATTCGAAAATTTGACTAAAATAATGGGACAAACTCTGTGACAGTGTAGTACTTGTGCCTGCGCAGAGGAGTGGAGATTGGATGCAGTGACCATCGGGCTCCCTCAGAGGACAACTCTGATCCTTGTGAACGAGAAGTTTGCTCCCTCGACACCTTTGTTGGGTTGCCATTGATATGGGGACCGATTCTTCCTGAATACCGACAAAGAAACTTACAGTGAAAGACGATTTAGAGGGAAAGTTTTGAGGAAAACATAGAGATTAGAGATCAGGGGTGAGTTTAACTTACAGTCTGTGTAGGAAATGAGTCCAGATCATCATTGATCCTGATCTTCATCAGCAACCCACATGACAGCATTCACTGATACATCAGATGCTCGAATTAATTAGAGACCGGTAGCATACGACCAGATTTGTTCATAGCACATACGATAAGGAACAACACCAGACCAACATATTTTATTTGATTGAAACAAAACATGTCCAGATGATAGATGGCTAATTTTGCTTCACTCGACGTTCCAAGCAAAGCAGTTTTCAAGAACTTGTAATTTGAAAGTGAGCCAACTAATGGCATTTCCAGATGGCACATGGGCTCGATAGATATCTCATCCGAAATGAAAGCCCTTTTCCGTGCCCCTTCATCTTTCTGGGTCCATTTAGAATCCATCTTTGCACACTACAGACAGAGACTCTTGGTAGGATTCTAGGATAATAAAACCTTTTTCACTTTGGCATTTAAGCAATTTTGAGATCCAGAGTTCCTGGAAGGTAGAAAATCCAATATCAGGCACAACTAACATCAGATAAACAAGAAAGAAAAACTAGATTTTTAACATAAGAATTGCTGATTGTCAGCCAATGGCAAAGTGTTAAGGAGAGGTCTACTTGATTGCTTTAGCACAAGTATAACACTTTAGATGTTTAAAGAGAAATATAACAAGTTACTTCACCCTGACTCTTATACGTCACATGAGAGCATTCTGAGGTAAAATTGTAGCCACTTCTGACCAGTACGACCTGCTAGAAGAGGAAACTAGTAGAAGGTAGACACAGCAAATCTTCCAATGCCAAGCCTTGATCATTATAGAAACCAAGACTATATATGTACATGTATGTATGTATATATGCATGTCTATATATATGTATATATGTTCGTATATACAAAAACCCTAATTGAAAAAAGAAAAAGACTCGCCGAACATGTGCAGAAAACTCAAGTTGACACTCCCAAAAAGACTTGAGGTTGAAAGCTCTATCATACTTTGCATCACTCTTACCACCAATAGAGCAACACCACAACCCGGGATTTAGAGTTCTCATGATTCAGAAGCATGAAGCAAAGCAGCATTTCACCTGAAATAGCAGAAAAAGTATATGTATATATACACGAGATAATTTAAGAAGTGTATGTGCAAAAGAAATGCATCACACAGACCAGACCATGAACAATGGGAACTGACATGTAGCATGAGTCCTGTCTCTGTTTCAGCCCGATATGGGATAGCATGTTAGAAGATTGGTTACATTTTGTTTTTCCAATCATTTCTTTCTCACTTTCTTTTCACATTGTTTCTTCTTCTTTCCCTGTAAGGACTTCAATCTTCCCATTGCAGTTATCAAACCCTCATGCAAATGTTGATAGCATCTCTCCCCATTCCAAGATACGAATCCCCTCTCTTGTAGATCCTTCAAAAGCATATCACCCTCAGTAAGTCTACTTCCCTGAGACAGAATGGCACCAGTGAGAACAGTATAGGTTGTTGTATTGGCCCAAAGACCATTTTGTTTCATCTCTTCATACAGTCCAAAAGCAGCTACTACATCACCATTCGCACAAAGGCCTGATATGAGAACATTGTACACAACAGTATCAAGTTTCAGACCACAAAGCTTCATTACATTCCTCAATTTTAGAGCTTCCACAAGGTTAGCTTCTTTGCAGAGCATGTGCATTAGAGTTGTAAAAGTGGCAACTGTTGGAACGAATTTTACCCGAAGCATGCTATCAAGAACCAACATTGCTTCCTCAACCTTCCCACATTTGGCAAGCCCTCTAACCATAGCACTCTCAGCAACATCTCGGGAACTGATGCCAAGTGCCACCATCTCGTCTTTCAACTTGAAAGCACTTTGTATAGCTCCCACTCTACAGAAAGCATTTATCAAAGTAATATATTTTGTACACTTAGGAAGGAAACCTCTCTCTGACATTTCATGCAAAACGATATGAGATTCTGTCAGTGCAAGGTTTCTGTTGAGTCCAGTGACTATGGCACTAAGGGTATCTACATCAGGAAACACTCCCAATAAATTCATAATATTAACCAGATCAAATGCCTTTCCCATCTCACCATTTAAACAACACTTCGTGATAAGCATGTTAAACACAGAGCAATCAACTTCAGTGCCTTCACATATCATCTTTTTTAACACTTTGACACCAATGTCCAACATACCCGACTTACAAAGTCCAATGATCAGAGAATGACATGTTAACTTGTCAGGTAGAAAACCACTCCTCACCATGATCTTGTATAACAAAAAGCATGTAAACATATCCTTTCTCTTGGAGTATCCATGCAAGAGAATGTTATATGTAGCCAGATTAGGACACAAATTTTGGCTCCTCATTCTAGAAAAGAGATTGTTTGCCTTCACCATCTTTCCCATCCTCGAGTATCCATCTATAACAGCATTAAGTGTAACAACATCATGACAAAGGCCTTTATTTTTCATCTGTTCATAGACACACAAAGCAGCCTTCGATTGGCCAGTCTTGAACAGACCATCAACCAAACAGGTGTATGCTGCCTGATCCAGAGACAAATTTCCTTTTGCCCTCACATTCTCAGAAAAAAGAATGGCAGCAACAATTTTGCCCTTCCTGCATAACCCAGCAATAAGACTAGTATATGTGTAACTATCAGGCAGCACATTATGCTGCACCATCTGATCAAACAGGGCTACAGCCTCTGGCATTTTCCCTAACTTGCATGCTTCAGCAAGTATTGTGTTATAAACAACAGTATCAACAGCAGAAGGAATGTAGTGGAGCTTATTCAAAAATTTCTCTGCCTCCACCAAATTTCCACCCTTGCATAGTCCTTTAAGCAAACTACCATAAGTGAAAAAACTTGGATGATGACCCAACTCAATCATCTCATCAAACATAGAGAATGCCTTTAACCCATCACCTAAACTTCCATAACCATTTATAATACAATCAAAAGTAATAGAATTAGGGGCAATGTCAATCCTACTCATGTGATGCATGAAATCCTCCGCATCACTAACTTTTCCACATTTACAAAGAGCAGCAACCAAAATGTTACATGTGAACTGATCTGCAACATGGCCATTGAGATTCATAGCTGCATAGACTTTCAATGCTTCTGTAACATTTCCCATCTTGCAAGAACTGTAGATTAATGTAGAATATATGATGTAGTTTGGTGCAAGTCCATCTTTATACATTTTACATATAATTTCCTTTGCATTTCTAATTTTCCCCACTTTGCAAAATCCATTAACAAGTGAAGAATATGTGACAATATCAGGAATCACACCATCCTTAAACATTTTAACCAGCAGCTGCACAGCTTCACCAAGCAACCCATTTTTGCATAACCCATCAATCATAGTCGTGTATGCTACACACCCAACAACCATCCTCTCCATCCTCATTTTCTCAAGTAAACCTCTAGCTAATTCAAATTTGGCATGCTTGCACAACCCATCTAAAAGGGCTCCATAACTAACTTCATTTGGTCTAAGTCCCTCTGCTTCCATCAGATACAATAGTCTCAAAGCTTCTTCAAAATTACCTTTGTGACAGTGCCCATCAATCAAAGCATTGTAGGTAACATGGTTTGGCAAAATTTTGCACATTATCATCTCATCAAAAACTTTAGTAGCAATGCCAACCTTCCCCTCCTTGACAAACCCATTAATCAGAGTATTGTAGGAGACCTCATTTGGAGCTATCAACCTCTTCCTCATCTTTTTCAGCAGTAAGTAACCTTTTGCACTTCTGTTGTTTCTACACATATTGTCAATAAGCATATTATATGTACAAACATCTGCTTCAATACCCTTCAATCCCATTCGAGCAATTAGCTCAAAAGCTGCTTTGTACCTCCCCTTCTTGCAGTACCAATTGAGCAAAGTATTGTATGTAACTATAGTTGGAATATAACCACTCTCTTCCATCTTTTGTAAGAGATGAGCAGCTTTTTTCAACTTCCCTTCCACACACAAAACATTAATTAATATATTAAAAGTAGCAACATTAGGACAAATCCTCCTAGCAAGCATTTCATCAAAAAATAACCAAACTGACACAGGTGTTTGGTACTTTACCATAGAACCTAGCATCATGTTACAAGTATAAATCGAAGGTTTAAAGCCCTGAAAACCCATCAATTGAAAGGTATCTAAAGCTTCCTCCACCATTCCTTCTCTCAAATAAGCCCTAATCAAGAGATCAAAAACAGAAGGATTGGAATTGCAAAGAGAGTATGTACTCATCAGATTATCAAAAACAGAACTTGAGCCAATGCCCATGTGAGATAACTCCCTCAATATAGATTTTGCAGGGGCATACATTCTAGCTCTAACAAGTATATGAGTAGTTATACAAAATATGTGAGTGAGGTGACTGAGTTCAAGACCAGGTTGCTTAATGACCCAGTTGAGGAATTTCAAAGCCAACCTCCCATGAACGGGTCTCAGCGAAGCCAGCTTGTAGTCCATGTGGTTCAGTGACTCCCAACGGTCTATTGTCAGAATTGTGTATATGCTCTTCTCCATGTCAAAACCTGCTTGGTCCAAAAAGGTTGAAACTTCAACACACAAATACAGATAGACTAAAAACAATATGTATCTGTATGTATGTATAGATATACATATATACATGCAGAGAATGAGAGAAGGAAGGAGGGAGGAAGTCACCAGATGATCCCTTGATAGGATGATCATCTTTCGGTTGTTGTCTGGTATAATTTAAGAAGCCGATATGAGAAAGAGCTCTAGTTTTAAACTGGCGGAAGATTAAAGGGATTGTTCTGTTTCTCGCGGAACTCAAGGACAACGACATCCTGGCGTTCTTTCTTTATGGTACAGTTACACTGGTTTTCTGTCATGATTGTTTCATTTGATGCAGGAAGGAGCACGAAGGGAGAAATAGGAATTTGGGGACATTGGGGCACTTTATCTCATTTGGGCCCCTTTGAAGAGACTATTGCGACCTCAGTTTGAACACGGAGTCAGCCCATAACTATTGGTCAGATTATGGGTAGGATACAGATTTTGCATTCTCGAGTTGGGGGCACTGAATTTCTATTTTGTGTGTGTTTTTTTCTTTTTTCCTTTTTTGAGTTTGTTATTCTATGGATCTTTTGTGACTCCAAAATTACATCTTCATTCCATTTTTGTTGGACTTGTAGTAACATTGACACTAATCAAAATTTCCTTGGTGCTATATGTTTTCCTCCTAGAATTGCTTCTTATTGTTTTTCTGACGAATATTAATTATAAAGTTCTAATTTTATTTCTTAAATATAATTGGTCTGAAACTAAGGCCATCATTTGTAACTTTACAAAGCATGTGATTTCCTGAGATCCCACGTTCATTTTAGCATTGGTGTTTTATTTTCATTAGTTATTTGATTTTAATTAATTTTTTTAATATAAATTTAAATTTGTTATTCTTAATCTAGCTTAATATTTTATTTTTAAAAGATTTTTAGGTTTTTTATTTTGTAGTGTATTTTTTATATTATTTAAAGACTATTGTAATAGTTAGAGAAAGTTGAATACAATTTACACAAATTATTCTTTAAAATTTAAGATTTTATTATGATATTTGAGTTTATTTTTTAATTTTATTTTATTTTTTTGAAATAAATTTTGTGTTGCACCAAATAGGTATTAGAGTAAGGATATTTACCTCATTATAACGGCTAATAATGGTTTTTAAATAGAAATAAATCACTTAATGGAGTCGACCCTTCATAATTTCTTGCAGATGATGACTGCAATGACTATAGAAGAAAGACGTGATTTCATGGATAAACTGTGTAAATTTTGTTGCAAAGATTTTTATGGCAGCAAATCATGTGAATTTACAACTTAGACACCAATCACTTATTAAATGATAATGAAGTATTAATTCAAGCAGGACCAATCATGAATCGTGATTTTCACAAACATGCTTCATTACGAGTCTATGATCAGTGAAATCAAGGAACTCTTATATGGTGACATGATTGTGAGTTTAAGGTTAGAGATGACCTTCCACGAGGAGTGCTCAAGGTTTTTAATGTTCAAGTTGACTATTTTTCACTTTTTCAATATGGTGATTTTCAATATCAAGATTTGAAATTTTTTTCAATAAAGATCACCATGAAGATTGAATTATTCATATGAAAAAGAAAAAGATTTTTATTTCAAAGATAAAGATCGAGGTTCACACACTCAAGAACTTAAGATGAAGATGGATTTTTCAAGTTTCGATGATTGATTGAATATTGAAGATCTTCTCAATTGGGTAAGTACTACTGAAAACTTTTTTTTGATTAGTTGAATATTTCAAAAGAAAACTAAGTTAAGTTCATAGCATATAAGTTGAAAGGCGGAGCCTTTGCTTGGTGGGAATAACTTTAATATAATCGTCAATGCTAAAAAAATAGTGTGTTCGCACTTGACCTAAAATGAAGTAATTATTGCAAAGGTGATTCTTCCTTCTAAATTATAAGTAATTTTTATATCAATAACATCAAAATTGTTGACAAGTAAAGTATATTATTGATGAGTATACAGAAGAATTCTACTGATTAAATGATAAAAGATCAATTGATTATTCGTTATATTGGAGGCCTAAAGCTGATTATTCAAGATCAACTTGCTTTTCAAGAGATTTAGATCATGACAGATACATTTAATTTGATGATAAACGTAAAAAATCATATCAACAAGTATGTTATACACACTTAGAGTAATTTTTAACAACAAAATCAAAAAGTTTCTTCTGCTTTAAAGGGATCAACAACTTTAGAAAATAACAATAATTGTAATAAAGACACCCCCTTTAACTCAAAATTTAGCACAAAATCAAAGGAAAACTTCAACCTCAATTCAGTTTAACATCCAAAGTTGAAAACAGCAGTAATAATAAATCAATAATGACCTTCATGCGCTCCTTAATCTTGAAAGTTTTACTAGTGCAACTAATTAGGCCATCCTTCAAATTATTACCTGATTAAACGATCTGTTATAAAAAAAATGGTAGTGATAAAAATAAATTCTTGAAGAAAAAATTAATGATGGTGCTGAGTTTGCATAAGAAAATATAGAAGAAGTAGTATATTTGTCCAACGGCTCTTGCTTGTCTTAAAGAAACCTGATAATTCTCAATGACACAAGATTTTTTGAACTCGATGCACTATTTGTGATAAGTTATGTAACGTCATTATTGATAGCTATAATAGTGAGAATGTTGTCTTCTAAGTTTTAGTGAAAATATTAAATTTGAAAACTAAAAAACATCATTCTCTACACAAGATCGAAACAGATTAAAAAAGGTCAGAAAGTTCAATTGTTAGATTTGCAAGATTTCTTTATCGATTAGAAAGTATGACAAAGACGAGATCGGATGTGATGTGGTGAATATAAACACTTGTCATATTTCATTGGAAAGAACATGGTGCTACGATGCTGAGGTCACTTATGAAAAACAAGATAATATCTTTATCTTTTGATGATTTGACAAGAAGATTATTTTATTATCACAATCTCAACTTCTAAAAAGTAATTATGTTATTAAAGAAGATAATGGGTTCAAAATTCTTTAAGCAAGTTAAAGAGTCAAACTTTATCATAGCATTGGTAAAGAAATACCACTTTGAAATAACAATCGAGGTTTCACCCAAAATTCAAGAGATTGATAAGGCAAAAGTAAAAGTAAAGATGAACCAAAATGATGTGATAGTACTTCTCCACAAATTGAGTTTATTTTTAACAGTATGCCTAATCGTTCCATAAAAACAAAAAGAGCTTTTCAAGATACATTGAATTTGCTTCATCTTATTTCTTCCTTTTATGTTAATTATAAAGTCGAGAAACTTACAATGCATATTCAATAGAATTAACAAGAGTTGAAAAAATTTTAAAAATGCTAGTATTCATCTTCGAAAGTATCGTCTTTCCGATGATACGTACAATATACTCAAAAATAAAAAGATTGATCAATCTTATATTTTTCAAAAAATTAATGATAATGCTTACAAAGTCGATCTTTCAACCGATTGAGCATTTCTAATAATTTCAATGTTGCTAATATCTTTTTCTTCAGATAAGTTTTCTTTATGATTGTAAAACATCTGAAGAAATTTTTTTTATAATCGTAAAACTCGAATACAAGTTTTTTTTTAAATAGAAAAAATTGATGTAATACATTTTAACATTAATATCTTATCTTAATTAGTTATTTATTTTAATTTAATTTTTTAATTAAAATTAATCTCTTTTTTTTAAAAAAATATTTCTAATTTAACTTAATTTTTTATTTTTTATATTATTTTTATTTTTTACAATATTTAAAAACTTATTATAATAATTAAAAAAATCAATCCCTTCTATTGAAACAAACCTGCACCAGCTCCAAACCCCAAGATACACTGCGTTTGGAGGCAGAGCTCAGCTTCTCCTTGAACTGAAACTGGGGCATGAAGGCAGCCATCAGCATGCAAGCATCATGGCTGGACTCAACAGTTCAGTTTGGCATTTTTTACAAAAACTCAATGTACAGTTCCCAGCAAAAATTTGGTCCAGAATAAAATTTTCTACTAAGAACAGATGGCAGAGTTAGAAACCACCTGGAAGGCAGGAAGAAAGTTTTACAACACTAACACTGATCATAGAGGGCACATGGCCACAGGCTAATTAATATTGCATATGCAGCTACTAACAAAAAACTATTATAGACAAAGTAATCAGAGATTTGTCTATCAACAATTTCTATGCTCCCCCTGAATCTGGATGACACCAAAAGAAAACATAGACTACATTTTGGTCCTAGTTCCGTCTTGTCAATGAGCCCCCAATTGATCTGAAGCATTACTGTCACTGCTAGCTTGACCTCTATGAAAATGAGGCACTGCAGACATCCATCATCTGATGCTTCATATTTTCTCACATTCTCATAATTTCCGTCCACCTGGATCAGTCACTATCTGCCAAAAAAAAAAGAAAAGAACTAACCGGATCAACATACACCAGAGAAAGAACCACCAACACCATCAATGAAGGATGCCCTTAAAAGAAAAATAAGGAAAACATCAACTGAAAGCAATCATTAAGGTCTGCATCTTGCAAACTAAATTTATTCTTCACATTTTCAAATTCCTAATACCACCACAGTTATTTAAGACTTTCACATCTTAATTAATACTGCATGACTTTTTTTCTTTTATGGTTGGCGTTGTGTAAGAGCAACAACTCATACCCTACCACAAACTACTAAAGTAACTAGTCAAAAACTCAAAGTGAATCAGTAAATAACAGGATCGGAATTAAGGGAAAAAGATGTGATACTAACATGTACATGTTGATTTGATGATGGATTGCTTGCATTGCAGGACAAATAATATCATGTCAAGAACTTCATCAACCAAAGCCAAATCCTTCACTGGCCTCATGAATCGCGAGCAGCAAGCGTTCCTGAAGCTGTTCCTTCGAAGAATACTCAGGAAGGTCTAGTTGATTAAAACTGAAAAAAAAAAAAAAGAAACAGATAAATGATAAATAAAACATTAACAGCAAAAATCATGATTCTAACATTCCCCAGTCTCCCAAAAATAGACAAATACACTGTGCATGAGAAGCAACAAGGAACATTACTGACCATGTATGAGCTGAGGGCAACCGCTCCGGGGCACCATATGCCTTGTGAATCTGAAATCTCTGAGGGCCAGAGATACCTTGCAATGCCTTAAAACCTTCCAATGGAACCTGAAATCCAACAACAAAACAGTCAGAGGCTTAAAATGAAACTATAACAAAGCACTATATGGCTGCACCAAGAAAATCATGCCTAAATATAAATGGACATTGCCAAGTGTACATGATATCTAAACCATTTGAGGATTAAAGAAGAAAGGAATATCTATTTGTCTCTAAGACATCAACACCATGCTGGATACAGAATTTGTTTCATCCAGTGTATCAAACAACCTTTGAAGTTCCTGTAACAAATTGCAGCAGTCTTGCCATGTCTTCCTTGTTGAAATCTTTAACTACCTCCCAGAACCACTGGACAACACTAGATGCTGCGGTATAGCCTGTATACTCCGTGTTTGCCTTTAGATCATCCACTGCAAAAACAAAAGCATCATTTAAATGCTTTAAAGAAGAAAAAGCAAGCTGAATACAAGAAATAAATAGGGAAAAGGACGTACAATCAATTTCTGGCAGCCCACTGATTAGTAGCTCAAGCTCTTTATCATTAAAAATTGAAATAAGTTCCCTTGGTACCAATTCATTGAAACCTTCTAGGAAGGCATTGATTTGAGGGCGGATTGCATTAGTCAAAATATGACCTGCCACAAGGTCTACGTACTCATGCTTTGTTTCTTCAGTAACCCTTATGTTTCTTCCCCCAGGTTTAAGCTCATAGTCAGTAACCTTTTTAAGAAAAATGCGAAAACAGATTAGCATTAACTCAAGAAAAAGTAGACATGACTTCAGGTGCACATCTCAGAGCACTTAAAAAGATTTGAAGAACTAAAGAACAGAGCATTAACTGGCATTCACATACCTCAGTCTTCTCATAAAGGATGTGTTTTTCCTCATCTGCATCCATGCTAAATGTCAGGTCAGGAATGTCACTCACATCATTCTGCAATATAATACAGAAACAAGTCAAAATTGCGATCCAGAATCTCGCAGGAAAGCATCACTTAAAGCACAAGCTGGAGAAGTGCAACAAAATAAAGGGAAAAGAAACACTGTTTATTTAAATCCACAAACCTCAAGCATCCACTTCAAATTCTTGTAGTAATCAGGATCAACAGCCTCTATATCATGATAAGTCACCTTCACCCCCAGAATGTGCTTGTAGAAGGACCGGGTAAAATAAACATCCAAAAGCTGCCCATCAAAGAGTGCCTTCGCAACCTGCACAAATATCATTGCGGGAAAGAGAAAACATCAGACAACCAGGTTAGCATAACACGACTAATACCCAGCTCAAAATTGTAATATTCCTAGCAAATTACCACACGGCCCACAAATTTGAAGTACGAAAGATGCTCAGTCTGATAGACAGAATTAGGGTTTGGCTGGAAGGTTGCATTGTTTCCCACAGTGGTAAAAAGCAATGCACCCTTGTCAAATATGACCCTTGACAGAAGTTGATACCATTCTCTTGTCAAACCCCCAGCATCAATACCCTCTTCACCTTGAAATTGCACATTCAACCGTCCCTTTAGGTCCTGAGTGGGGCGCATACGCAACTGATTGTATGAGTCCTCTAAAACATATGCTCGCCGAACGCTAATACGCAATGGGCCAGAAATGTGTTGCTCATGCTGTTGCCTTATTCTTGAACGGAAATATGATCTCTTGTTGTCAAAGTCAATCAACCTTGGTGCCTTCAGCATCATAGAGAGCGATTTCTCCAACAACCCCGGATTCTGCCTAATAAAAGCATTTAAAAGACGGCGATGCTTCTCAGTAAACTTTGCAAATGTAACAGAACCATCAAATTTTTTCTGGGAGTCCCCACTATACTTCAATGTTTGAGAAGCTGAGCAACCAGCAGACTCCTTGACTTCCCTTGCCGTTACATTTGCATGATCTTGCTGCAATATGGACTCTTTTGCTAGAAGCTTTTCGCACAGAACAAAGAAGGCTTCAATAAAAGGTAGCAGTCTCTGAGTCCCTGGAGGAAGTGGTGATGAAGAAGAAGGTCCCTGAACATGATCACTGAGATTTATGTTTGACATAGTTGGGGAGAAAGAGCTCTGACCCAGCTGTGACTCAGTCATACTAATACATTCACTCAATTCTTGCCACAGTGGTTCCAGTGCAACATTTAACTTCCGCATCGTAGCTTGCTCCTCCTCTTCCCCATCACTCTCCATCTCCACATTCTCACTAATGTTTACTGAAGTTAGTGAGCTAAGTACTTGCAGCACACGCAGGATAGCAGCCCCAGCCATCGAACCAGCACTTAACCCCAGCATTTGAGTGTTCCTCAGGGTAACAAGCTCACTAACAGCTGAACTGCTCAAACGATGAGCTAATTCTGAAAACTCTGAAGTGAAGAACTTGCGATGGACCACAGCAACTGAGGCCAACTTCTTTAGCACCTCTCCAGCTAACATATAAACTTTATCTGACAGCCTAATTAAATTATGAGCTGGTTAGGCTTTGTTCACAAAAGCAAAACAAAAGGAGAATGAAGAGACAACCAGAAGTTAACAGGCAGAGGAAACTTCTATGGATAACAAAGAAAGCAGAAGTCTTTGCATTTTCAAAGAAAAAAAGAACGATGCATCTTACCCCTCACGACCAAGAAGGCTGCAGAGATTGCACAAATCAGACTGTGGCAATTGCAAGAAAATATTATACGTATCAGTGCTCCTCTTTACATCTGACATGGATGACTCAGCAGGGGTATTTTTATTCTCTTTACTAGTTTCCAGTTCTTTTCTAGTTTCAGCAGAAGGTTCACTGACAGGCAGCTTTTGTGAATCCTTCATCCCTGGTTCAGACGGCAACCGACCCTCCAATTTTGATGCTGCCGTATAAACAATTACTTGAAGCAAACCCATGATCTGCACCAGACAGACCCATTGATTAGAGCAAGAATATTGTCCAAATTATTATATAAACCACACCAAGAATATGGTGCAAGCTAACACATAGACATACAGCTTGAAGCAACTTCAGCATGCTTTAAATAAGTATTAAACCATGAGAAAGTTACTACCTGCTCAAGATGAGATGTGCTACGTAAAAATAATGGACGGTTCAAGAGCTTCAAGAACAGTATCAAAGGAACATCTCCATTCTGAGAATCCCACACCAATTCCAACGAAGCACCTCCATCAATAATTTTCTCCTTTCCTTTCCCCTTCTTACTTTCTGAGAACTCCAGACTAGACTGCTCAGGAGCAAGGGATGAATCAAAGTAAAATAACATATTCGCTACAGCTGAATGGTTTGTCGCCAGATATGTCAAAATCTCAAGAACTCGCCGCAAAACCAGGGGAGGAAGACCTTCTCATAAGCAAAAATACAGAGGTAAGATCAATAAGACAAAATGAAATAATGAAGATAATTAATGATCATAACAGCTAAGATTATTACCATCCAGCAGCTGTGACCGACCATAAACAACATTTGATTGACACCCATAAAGCCTCTGGGAATTACTTGTTGCCAATCCACTTATTGAACCTTCAGCCTCGGGTCTAATCATATCGAGCAAAAGACGAACCAAAATTACCCTTGTAACACTATTTGCACAAAGGTTTAACAAAAGTCTCTGCAGAAGGCCCTTCCCCAGGGGCTGACCACATAATTAAAAAAGAAATGACCAAGTTAACAAAGCAATGTAGTGGATTAGACATCATCTGAAAGTAAAATAAGGTAGCATGTCAATTTAATACATTCATTGCAAAATAGTTGAAGTCAAAGAAGAAAGAAGAAGGCAAAGAGAAGGGGAAAAGAACAAAAGACAGGAAAGAAAGTGATGCTTTCTGCACTCCTGAACAGTTTTGCCTCTTCGTATGTGTCTTTCTAACATGACATAGAAGAAAAAGAAAGTTTGAGTGAAAACAGCAAATCCCTAGAACACAGCCTGGAACTTGTTACTCAATCCAACCTGTGCCCAATACATTGCGCATTACAGTTAACTGTTTGTTCCATTCTTATAAATATCCCTTAAAAGTAGACACCAGTGTTTAAAATCTTCATTAATTAATATGGACTTCGCTACCACCAAATTGTATTGACTTTCTGTTAAGGTTAATCAGTATCTGGAGCATGAGACCTTTAACTAAACAGCGAGTTTTCAGCTGGCAAGATTAATTACCCAGATAAACATAAATGGAAAATGACATTACCTGTGCTAGCCGTAGAAGACGGATCAAAGCTTTCAATCCATTGGCATCCAAAAGCGGCTCACCTTCAACCTCCTTCACTTTCAAGCTATCTGCAAAAGCAGCAGCTGCCCTTTGACTTATTGTAACTCCAACACCCCTGTCCATTCCTGTCTGCCTATCATAACCCAAACCGTTCCTACGATTGTTCAGCCTATGGCTGCCCCCAAAAAAACCACGAGCCTGATAATGACTCATTGCTCGGTCCCTCAGCATTTGTGCTTCAGCAAGCAATGGAGAAGGTAAAGCTGACAAAACTGCTTCAGAAGAAGTTAAAAGCACCTGAAGCAAAAAGAAAAGAAGAAAGTATTAACACAGCTCAATTTGTATAAGATGCAACACCCAAAATGCAAACCTCTTCACGCAAATCAGCAGGAAATGTTGCTATGATTGAAGCATTGTCCATGTCAACTGGTTGTCCTTCAGACTGCTGTGCAATCCTCTGTGCCCTTTGTTGAGCCAAAACTTCTGCTTGGATATCTGGAGGAAGTGCAGCTAAGAACTCTGGATCAATGTCATCTACTGAAGGTGGTGCATAAGCTGGAGGCTGAACAGACTGAGCTTGCTGGGATGCTAGAACTTCTGCCCGTAAATCTTCAGGAAGTGCCTCTAAGAAGGTAGGATCAATAGCATTAGCACCAGAAGCCTCGTTATTCATGCTAGCTTGATCAGCCTGACCAGCATCCTGTACGACTTGTGCATTTGGCCTCGACAAAGGCTCATCTAGAGCAAGTTGAGAAGCAGGCATTGGTTGCTCAATTCGATTTCCTTCAGCACCAGTGCCATTCATATCAACATCATCACTTTGATCGACCGGAGAAGCATGACCATCAACTGAGACAGGCATCTCAGAACCAGAATCTGGCAGCACATAATTTCTTGATTGGTCATCAATTTGCACTGATCCACCACCAACCATGGCTTGAATGGACACATTTTGCAGACTAGCAGGGAATTCAGGATCTCTTTGACATTGCAGATCAGCACAGTGCACTGATGAGTTAACAAACTCCGCGATGGCCACTACTTGCTGAGTAGCAGTACCATTACCCTCCCCAATTTCCATGTTATCTAGCCCATTCGGTGTAGTACTCATAGAAAGGGGTTGAACTAACATAGGTTCATGTATATGTGGATGCTGCCCTGCAACTCCAACAGCAGACTCGGGATTGATTTGCTCTTGACTAGCACCTCCTATGGCTGCATTATGTTGATGATTTGCAATGTCAGTACCATTTTCTTGATGCTGATCATCACCTTGTTGACTGCTGGTATTATCACCCTCTACCACTGCTTGTCCATCATTGGATGGAGGGACATCTGATGGTTGCCTTTCCTGCACTCCTGAATTCTGGGACTGCCTTTCAGGCAGAGTGCTGGCCGGAGCAAAACTGCGCAAGTGAGATAAGAATTGTTCTTCCACTGCCTGAGCTATTGCGGCAGCTTGAGCACCACCTTGCGGCTGACCATCATCAGTCCATCGACCATCACCAGGCCCTCTTCGTCCTGACAACTGCAACGAGTCCATACCAACAGAAATATCAGCCAAAGGTGGAGGTGCTGCACCACCCAAACGATCACCGAAAAGATTACTTGGTGCCTGATCATAGGGAAGAACAGGAGCATCAAACATGTAGAAGTGAGCTACATCAAAACTCCTAGATGACAAAGCTTCAAAATCCCGGGATGAATTCCCAGTTGATGACCAAATTGAAGCCAGGTCCCCTGACTGCGATGGTCTTAAGAGAAGAGGGTGCTGAAAACCATTTACTTCTGTCATAGATCGTTCAAAAGAACTCCTGCCAGTCTGACGTCGGCGTTCAAAGCCCAAAGGCCTCCGAAGACCAAAAAGATCATCCACATTTACCCCTTCAAAAGGTTCAGCTGCAACATCAATTAGACTGGCTCCAGGTTGGCCAAGAACTTGCAAATGATCCAACCCATCTAGAGCTTCCCTCCACCTCACCTCTATAACACGGTTCTCATGAAAATCGTCATCCTCTTCATCAATCATCTCATCATTATAGTCATCACCCAAACCAGCATCATCATGGTCTTCCACATCAGTATCAGCAAGAGACATCATGCCAGCACCGTCTTCTGCTATATCCTCATCCTCATCGTCTCCCTCATCATCATCCTCATCATCCTCACCATCATCTCCCATGTCATCATCCTCATCACCCATATCATCATCTGTCCTGTTCTCAACACGGAAAGTCATGTCAATTTGGTCAGTATTGTGTAACACTCCCCCTTCTTCCATTTCTTCACGCATGAAATCCATCCCAATCTCCATAGTCGGATTGGTGGCTGTTCCCTCTTCTGCTTCTATCCTCATATCTTGCTGCACAGGTTGATTTTGATTTCCACCATCTTCACCGCTACTTCGAGAATTTCCTTGGTGCTGCTGATGTTCAATCTCTAAAGCATCTCTGTCTCCTGCATTCTGTTCACTGCTTCCATTTTGATTCTGCTCTGTGGTGTCAGCAGCTGATACAATTACCTGATCATCATGTCTCCCATTTGAACCCATAGATTTTTTCTTTGTTGACCCTTCAGACTTGAAAACTTGCTCATTAGCATTTGCAGCCCTTGTTAGGATTTCAAGAGCCTTTAATATAAGAGTTACAATCTTTGGAGCATCAGGATGATCTAAATCAATCACTTGAAGAATGCTAGTTAGACATTGGACCATTCCTCCATCTATCATGCTTTTTGCAATATCAGGGGAGCATCCAGAACCAGGTAAGTTGTTGGATGATGAATTCTTCGATAAAATTGAATAAGCTAAATCAACAAAAGCAAAAACTCTTTTATCAGGTAACAAACTGCTAGTTGAATTGCTCTCTAAGGTTGAGAATGAAGATAAGGCTTTCACAAGTTCATTAATTACTCTTTTACGGCCCTCAGCAGAACGACCACACAGAACCACCAGAAACCAAGACGCTTTTTCAGACAGCTTGTCCCTCCATTCATCGGGTCCTGCTGATTTATCAACAGACAAAGGGAGTAGTCGATGCAAAACATGATGAAGTGCCCCCCCGTGTCCAGGCACATCAGATTGATTAGCTCCACGGAGTTGATACATTTCTGAATCTCTTCTCAATATAACCCCAACTGCATGTACATACATCAGAAGAATATCACTCAATAACTTAAGTACAAAAGTCACTTTTGCCAATCCTGCAGATCTCTCAGATTCAGACTCAATTTTCCTTGTCTCGTCAACTTTGGATTTACCCTTGACCTTGGTGGTAGGTTCATCAACCTCCATAGAAGTTGACTCGCTTACACAATCTTCCTTGTTTCTTTCTGGGGAAGGGTATTTCAGCACAATTTCAAGAAGCTGATCAATTACTTGGGAGAGATTGGCAGGAATTTTTTTGTGGCCTTTGGGACATTTACCAGATGCATCATGCACCTTATTTTCAGAAATCCGGACTGGTTCATTAGAAGACAATCCAAGTTCACTACCTGGCAATTTCAATTTTTCTTTTTCCTTTGACAACACCACAAAGGTCCTTCCTCCTGATGAATCCAACTGACAAACAGCAGCAGCAGCTTTCATAAAAACCACAGGATCTCTCGAAATAACAGGTGCCATTGATGTCAAGAATGTTCTAGGGGATATTCGCCCAGCATGCCGATTTCCACTCAAAGTTTGTCGTATCTCCAATTCCATAGCAGTTTGCAGTGTCTGAGGATCTTCAAGGAGATGCCTGATAATAGCAGATGCAACAGTATCATATCCAGGAAAAAAACAAGTCCTTGGAAGACTGAAAAGAGCAGCCAAGCCTCCATTATCAAGAAATTGCAAAGCTAGAGTATGTGTTTTTGTCAGGCGAGCACATAACTGCAGAAGAGCCTGCATGATCATGGCTGGGACATGCTGCTTTATTAAATCACAAGCAATTAGCAGCAACTTCTGACTCTCTTCAATTGTTATGCAGCCAGTAGATTTTCCCAATATTCTCTCAAATGCATTGCCAGTTTCCTTTTCGTTTACGTCTAAAGCAACTGATTTTTTCTGCGTAGCTGATGCTGGATCTGACAAAGAAGCATGCTCTCCTGAAGAGTCAGGCAAAGATCCTATTTGACTTCCATCCATAGTTTCAGAAACGATTCGTGGCCTGGACTGCAACATATTATCCAAAATAAGCAGTAAAGAACTAATGCATTTTGGTACCAGAACTTCATTGACTGACTCATTGTTCGCCTTGAAATTTGTCAAGATATCAATTGCAATAGGTACAATACCATTCTGTGCAGCAACTTCCCTTGTACTTCCATCCTCAAGAAGAAGCAATGCTAAAATATGTGATATCATGCTCAATGCACTGGTATCCTTTGTGAAGTCCATTGGACAAAGCTTCAGCTGCTGAATAAGATAAGATGTCACCTTTGGACGGTCTTCTCCTTTGTTCCGATTACAAAGAGTCACAAGCAGATCTGTCAATGAGAATGCCATTGAATCACTACTCTGAAATAACTTCACAGATGCAGCAAGAATATCATCAACAGGGGGTTCTACTGGTTGTCTCTCTTCTGGCTGAACATCCATTGACTTGTCAACACCATCAACTTTTGATGTTTCAGATGAACTTCCAAGAGACAGTGCAAGTGCCCGAGCCAGTTCATCATCCTCCTGCACAGGGTCTTCAGCATGACTAACCAGCCACTCCATGGCCATTTCCACACTATTTGTTTCAACCCGTCTCAAAGCTTCTTCAGCCCTTGCCCTTGAGAAGCCCATTTCAACAATGGTGGCAATAGTAGCTTCATCAGGTGGTGGGGGCATAAGCCTTTGGTTTGTACTTCCTGCAATGCCACTACGATTTCGCTTCACATCCCCAACACCAGAATATATGTGTGTAACAATGGAAATGACAGAAGCCACAAAACCTGGACTACAACTGGGAAACATGGGGTGGTTCCAGACAGGCAGTATCACATCCAAAACCTGAGATTGCAGATTACGAACAAATGTTTCCGGATCCCTTGGAACAGGAAAGAGCCCAATCGATAAACCTACAGCAACTGGCTGAACAAGCAGCTGAGTCTGAGATCCAGAGGTTGGAGACAAGAGTAGAGCAGAATTAACAAAGTACTCAAGCACACGGCAATAACTTTGCAATGTATCAAGCAACCATGCACTGTGAGACAATTTATTTCCTTCACCTGCCTTCTCATGGTCACTACTAGATGTAGGAATAGAATATGGCACCGTCCATAACAACTGACTGGTAGCTTCAAATGTGGTCAGCAGCTCCCTGAAAGTTCCATGGACATAAAAATTATTAACCATTGATGTATAACAGGTCCGTCGTCGACTGTCAAATGTCAGAGCTGCCATGTCATCTACTACCTTCCCTAAATACCTACACTTCACTGACAATGAGATATCATGCCCAACAGCAGAAGAATACCCAGGGAAGCTAAGTGCCTCAAGAAATATTTTAGCTAGGGCAGTTCCAAGGGTTTTTGAAGCTGAACTCAATGAACCTACATCAACTCTACGACGGTTTGGCGACGTGAAACCCTTTACAAGAGCTGTAAAGAAAGAACGAAATGTGGAACAGAGCTTTCCAAGATTTTCCATGACAAGAACATCAGGACTTTTCTTCTTCAAATCTTGCGAAGATGATGTTTCTGGTATATTAGAGGGAATCTCAGAATCAATATTTAAAGCCTCAAGGTGCCGACCAGTCCTCCCACCCCTTAAGCGTGACAATCCATGTCGACTCCGACGGTGTAAACCTTCACCTGAACGCACCACTGAGAGGAATTCACGCTCTCCACCCCAAAAGGATTGAGAACCATTTCTGATGGAGACTGGATTCATGTATCTCAGAGCGGGAACATTTGCATCATCATCGCTCTCCCTTCCAACAGCATTGGATGGAGCTCCATCTGTACTCTCAGGTTCTTGCTCAGCATTCTTCTTTTCATCTGCCTTAGAATCATTACATAAAGAAATTTGCCAAATTATTTCCCTATACACCCACCCAAGATCTTTTAACACATCAGCATCAGCAGTGCTCAATTCAGAGACAACTGTAGCAGTTCCCTTCAACAAAAAATTGGAGAGAGACAATAAACCCTCAAGACTGGAAAGAGATTTTAAAACCTTAGTCTGCTTCCCAGATTCTACTGCAGCAAGCTGAGTCCCTCCAACAGAAACTAAGAGTTCATTTGTTGATTTCAGATGTTCTCTCAAGAATGAGCATACTGTCCGTGCCAGAGAAGCAGAATGTTGAGGTGAGAAGTTTTTGAAGGCAACAGAAATGCTCTGACCTACCGACACTGATAGAGGCATTAAAGGCAATGTAAATAACTGCAAGAGTGCATCAATCCCCTTCTTCTCAACAAATATACGGCATGTGTCAGCATTCTGAAGAACAGTCTCAAGAAGGCGAGCAATATTGCTTACACAATCAGGAAGAAATAGCTCAATATTCGCTAATGAAGCATCAGAAGATGCCTCAGCAGTCTGCTCTGAACCATCAATCTTAGAAGGTTCTCTATCATCCGAAACAGTCAAGTTCTTCTCCTCAGAATCAGTCTCCATAGGAACAGGAGGAGAACCACTGAGCACATCAGTGGACCAAGACAAAGCATCACGTCCAGACCCAATCTCCAAAATGGCATTCAAGATCTCAATAACCACATCCACTCCTGGTCCACGCAGAGAAGACTGATGGCGCATAAGTTCATCCAGTCCACTAGACAGGGAACCAGATGTATCACCAGTAAGAGCACGTAAATAGGTTCTGGAAGTGAATATTTTAATGAAACACCTCAAAGCATTGCGATCCTTCACAGCTTGAAGACCATTATTGTTAAGGCATAAGGCATCCAAACACTGAGGTATGCATGTTATGGCTTCAGCAGAACAAAGAACACCATCCAATATGGCATCCAGGAAGGCAGAAGGCAGCCCAGCTGCATCCAAGACAGGAAAACACGTAGGATCTTTGTGGATTAGATCACTCATAACAGTTGCTGCAAGGGAAAACACACCACCACCAAAATCTTTTGCTCTTCTAAAAATTATACATAAGCATTCCGGCAACAAACTCTCCTCAGAACCATAAACACGAGTAGTATTTCCAGGGGCATAAGTTCCAAGAGATATAGCGCGTAGTAAAGCTTTCATCAATAGACGCCTGTGATATGAAACTAATGCATCAGAATATAGGGGTTGAATGTTATCAAGCTCAGCAGAAGCACCTGCAGCAACTTCTGTACTCCTCCTACTAGAATCAGAGTCTTCACCTTGTTGGTTTGAACCACTTTCTATATAAGACACTTCCACTTTTAGGCGAGAGATCGTATCATCTAAACCACCTAGATCTCTGAATAATACAGCCGCTGGATTACTGTAATCCATGAAAGCTTCTAAAATATGCACAGCTGTGCTAACCAAATGCAAGTGCTGAGGATCTTTATCTTTAAGGAGAGGTAGAAGTGTAGGAATAAACCCAGCTTCACGCATGGCAGAACAACCTGATGATGATGAAACCAAAACAGTAACAAGAGATAATAGAGCCTCTGCAAAAACAACAGACCACTTTGAGGTATTACTAACAACAGAATCGATGCCTTTCTGCATGAGACTGGACAGAATGCCACGGTGACCACCAGATGTGACAGCAGTTAAAACAG
The DNA here is from genome assembly GCA_021397835.1 of Moringa oleifera. Taxonomy (NCBI): domain Eukaryota; kingdom Viridiplantae; phylum Streptophyta; class Magnoliopsida; order Brassicales; family Moringaceae; genus Moringa; species Moringa oleifera. The sequence continues at coordinate 2,671,039 of JAJFZO010000863.1, forward strand.
TTGGCTGGCGAGATCGATCTTGAGAAAGGGCAACCAAGGAGAGCAGACAAAGAATCCGAATTTTCTCAGGAACTGCATCTTCAAAGCTCAATAAGGTAACTAATTCATTGACAAACTCAGGCTCACTGTTAAAGAAAGAAACTAAGTCATCTGCGTCACTGCTTGCTTGAACAAGAACTATGAAGGCATACAAGCGAATGCAAGTGTACTGCTGTCGAGCAGTTAAAGACCCAAAAGCTCTTGCAAACCTCAATCTAGACAACAGAGAAAATCTTAAACTGGGGGGAACGTTGTATTCAACAACTAACTTATTCAAAAGCTCCAGATCAGTCTCCAGACAAGTGTTGACATTAGGCAAATGAATGATTTGTAAACCTTTTCCTGGCTGTTCTCTAGCAGAGGATTCAATTAACGACTCATTTGATGCATAGAACTCAAAATGGAGGGTGCAACCTAACTCATAAGCAATTGGGTCGCAACCATTTTCCACAGCACATGCAATTAATCCCAGACCCTCCTCCTTTCCCCCCCAGCCTTGTGCAAGAGCAAATAATTTAGAATTCAAAGACGCATCTCTTATGGAGTACTTTCCAATTGTTTTCTTTAAAAAGGCCGCCAAAGTCTGCAGGCATGCCTCAACCACATCCGCATCGGTGGAAGCAAGCAAGGATGAGAGATGCTGCTGCAGTAACAAAGGAACCAAATGTTAGAAATATAAGGTGTTACAAGGGGGAGTAAGAAAGGAACCAAAACTAAAAAATATAAGAAGAAAATTTGAGAAAGAAAAGGGAAAATGAGACTTTATAAGCACTAAGCAGATAAGCTTACAGAAATATGTCACTAACACAGGCTAACTAATGCAAAAGTGTTGAATATTCACCCTCCTAGCTGGATTTGCAAGAGCACATGAAGGGATTCTAAGACAGACTTAAATACCTCATAAGAGCTATAGAAATGCTTATTTGTGCAGTTCTCCAAAATTATTCTTATAACACGGAGAACTTGAAGAACAGCTTCTCTTGGAAATGGAGGATCAGATTCCAAAAAATTATCCTCAACCTGCAAATCCTTCCTCAATTTTATGTGCTTCTCAAAAAATGAATCAAAATGGTTAAAAAGGTCAACCCAATGATGGAAGTCTCCCTGCACGAACAAGAAAGAGTAAATCAAACTGCATAACACAAACAATAACATTATATCAGATTATGACTAGAAACATACCTTATCAAACTCCCAGACAAAACCTTTTAGGGGCTCTTGTATATTCTCAAGCGGAGCAGTAATGACACTATTAATGAAGGATCTGATTTTCGGAGGCTGGTAAAAATCATAGAAAGAAGTTTCTTATTATTAATATAAAATTTCCTACGAGATGAGCATCCAAATCAGTCAATACAGAACTACTTAAGTAAACTCAAAAAAATAGCACCTATGTTATCATGAGATAACTTGGGAATGAATGCTTCAAAACCACAAACCAAAGAGAATTCTCTAACGTTAAAAGCCGGGAGAAGCGTATTAAACTAGCATAAGAAGAAAGCAATAAAAAGCAGACATGCAGGCATTCAGATTTGAATTAATCAAGTTCCATTTTCTCGTTCTACCCTCAAAGTATCCATTCAAGCAATCGCGATGTACCCTATTTAAATCAGTCACTAACTGATGACAACTTAAAAAAAAAAATCGTACAATTACCCAAAATGAAAGGAATAACTTGAGCTATAATAGTTAATATAATTCTCAATTTCAGTCATTCCCGCAGTAGTTACAGCTTCAGAAACTTACCGGCCACTGACAAGCAAGGTAGTCAATTGGAAAGAAAAAAGAATAAACAGAATTAACCCACCACATTTAATGTTTTCCAAATTTCAGGATACAGTATGAGAAATACAGCAAACAAAAACGTAGAAACAATTAAAACGTAGGGAAACATAGACTTATTGGACAAACAAATGCTCGCCAACCAGGATCACTAAATCACAACTTCACCAGAAGTGAGAAACCAAAGCAATCAAGTACAAAAAGCAGATACACATTTGGGCCATCATGCATAGCACAAGTCCAAGTTTCAAAACATTGACAATTTTGAGCAATACCATCAACACATACATCAAAACTAGCATAAAATTGCTGAAAGTATAATCACCAACACATACACCTTATGTAAACACTTCACGTAAAGCACTTTGAAAAGAGTTAGTAAACGTAAGAAGCACATAATCAGCTGAAAGAAATAATTTAAAAAAATTATACAGCAAAATCAACCCCTAACCAATTATTAGCTAAAGAAAATTAAGTAAGAAAATCAACAATCAGGCAGCAAAAACGAGTATATACAATACAAACTTCGATAAGATTATACATAAAACATATGCAGTTACATATATAAAATAGATACATACATGGATATAGACATGATAGAAGTTAAATTCGTATTGGTGTATACATATACTGACCACTTCTAAAGCCCTCCTTCTCTTGAGCTTCATCGTGAAAGAGAAAGCATTGCACGAACCGGCCGCGATTGAGAATCGATCAATTCTCAATAATCGAGAATTGATCGAGAGTTGATCAGCGATTAGTACAAAAGAAAAAAGAAGAAAACAATCAAAATTGAAGTTAAAAAACTAAAAGGTAGGGTTTTCTAATCACTATTAACAACGATCGGATAGAAAAAAAAACGATAATGGTGATGATTATTAAGGAAAAAAATAGAATGATAAGAGAGAAACGAATAAGAAATCACGGTAAAATTTATAAGAACTTCTCTACAATCAAATTAGGGTTTTTGATGAGATCGCAGAGAGAGAAAGATAAGAGCTTAGAGAGACAACGAAGAAGAAGCAAAACTCTGGAGCTGAGAAGTGTCGTTTCCATATATATATGGAGAGGGAAAAAAAGGAAAAAGAAGAAAAAAAGGGAAAATTGACACGGGAAAGGAAAGAGAATATTTAAAATCTTATAATAATAATAATAATAATAATAATATAAATTATAATATTCTTTCTCCAATTTTTTTATTTTATTTCTTTTTTTAAATGTATATGTATTTTACTAATTGATAAAAAATAACTATAATTTTTATTATTCTACTTTTTTATTTCAGAAAATATATTTTTTCTTAGTAAAAATTATTAGACGTTAAATCAATTTACATTTAAATTCACAACTTAAACCGTTCCACTAATTTAAGAAATAAATTAATTTCTTCCTAGAGTATCCACTATTATTCACAAAATTTACAACACAAAAACTAACAAGATAAATTTGGAATTAACTAAAACATATTCGTAACCAGTGTGATAAACTATAAGCAATTCAAATTATATATTAAATTAGTTTGATGTCATAAAAATATGGTAAAATGTTTGTTAAAATGCCTAAAATAATATTTCAGTTTTAGCATAAGTTCCGATATATTGGGGAAAGCCTGTGTTATTTTCACAATTTAACCGCTAATTAGTTTGTATATTTCAAAAAAAATTGAAAAAAAAAAAAACAGAGAGGAAACAATTTGTTCGGTGATAACTTTCTTGGTGACGAAGTAAGTGCATGAGACCGCCTCCAACTTTAGTCATTTAACATTAAGGATACTTACGTATTTATCAAAAACATTAAATAAAAATAATATTATTGACTTACATAAAAAATAAATAACTATAAAAAGAATTATATTTTTTTGAGTTATCATAAAGTCATAGATAAAATAAATCTAAGAAAATTGGACCGAATATGTATGAACTTAATGAGGTAGCTGCATGGTAGGAAACACTTACCACTTTAATTACTAGATTATGTTCATGCTTTTTGATCGATTTGCGCGTTCATGGTAGTTCTAATTAAATAAGAGATTAATTTTATGAGTGTAAAAATGTGGAGTTGCCCGATCGATTTGAATGTTGGGTACAAAAACTAGTGCCAGTGAGATCTTAATGTTTTTTTTTTCTTGAGCAAAGGCTGATTATAACACTTGCTAGGAACTTTATTGTCTCAGGCAGTCCAATTAGCTTGTGGTTACTTTAGAAAAACAGGTTCCTTAAAAGCATCTTTCATTATTTGTCTCTGAAAAAGGTTGAGAGAGAGAGGGAGAGAGAAAGGTAGCAATTAAGGTTAAGGTTATTCCTTTCTTCAGGTCCAATTATGCAGTTCATAGTTACTCCTACTTACATAAACTATTTAGGAGGCAATGGCATCCTTTTTCTGGTCCATTTGGCTCCATCTCTTTCTTTTTCTCTTGTTCTATTACCACATTCATTACAATTGGCTTAAGCTTCTTGCAAAGGAAATCCCAAAGAGAAAAAAAAAAAAAAAAAAACAAGAAGCCAGGCTTCATATTGAAATAGTAAATGCTAAACTTTTGGTAGCTCATAATTCAACAATTTAACAATTTTGTTAGACATAAAAAGTTTAACAAATCTATGAAATTAGATAAACCATGGGATATTTGTCGATTTATACTTTTTTAGTATATTAAATCATTAACGTGATTTAACAATTATTTTTAATCGTACAATTTGATTTCAATGATATATATGACAATAAATTATATTATAAAATAAGACGTAATTTGATGTGATTTAATTTATATTAACAAATATTACATAATATTAATTATAATAATTAAAACATAAATTATAATCAACTTAAGTTAGATAATTTAAAGTAAAATATGATGATAATATGAACCAAATTGATGATCTCATTTTAAAAAAAAAAAATTGTTTGAGGTTTTGTTAGAATAGAATGGTTGAGAAAGAACATTTGACATAATGGATACTTTTGAGCTTTTAAAACATTTTCATATAAATGCGATGCCATTCAGTTTTAATTAACTATTTAATGCAGTTGGTTTTGATTGATTTAAGCAATTCAATGGTTTATCTTTAACACCTCTAATAATGAGTGAGATCCAAAATATATTTGGGTCCATCCATTTTTTGAAGCAAATTGAATAGTTTTCAAATTGTTAAAGGAGTAGGAGTTGGGATTCTACCATTTGGATGCACTAAAACTAGTGCCAGTGAAAAACTGCAGCTCTACCATTTATCATCAAGCAATTGAAATAATTTTTAACTTTTAAATTACTATAAATTTTGATAAAATTTTATTACAAATTAAGAGTTTAAGTAAATTATATTTTGAGTTTTTTAATGTGGGTTAACTTATTCCTATTAAGTAGGATACCGATTTGTTTTTGTTTTATTTAAGATCGTTTATTTTTTGACATTCTGATAGTACCTGTTCTGTAAAGTATCTTAATATTATGATACTTCTATTAATTGTGATTGGTTATTTCATTGACAAGTAAATGCTGATTTCGCTAACCCGCTTTGATTTAACTGATGTCAACTCTATCTTTTATCGGTTTATCTCTATTATGTAAGCCTGTTTAATCGAAAAATATATTGAAATATTTGAATTCTTATCCATTTCTCAATGGATCATTTGTTGATGAGCTGTCATTGGATATTTTAGAACTCAAGTGATATTTCAACAACATCAAATGATATATTTGGGAACTAAGTCAATCTTCTAAAGAGGCAAATGTATGTAAGAAAATGGAGTTATCATTGAATCATGAAACTGCTTTTGTGAGATAGTGAAAAACTGCAGATAGCGGGTACCTGCATTTTTGCTGCAGAAATATGCTTGGTGTGAGCAGAGAGAAACAGAAACACGGTCCGAATTTGGATTCAGAAGAGGCTGCTGAAGTACAAATGCCAGGAAAACTGAATATTTGTAAGTCATTTACCACAGATAATAAGCTCACCCAATTGAACATATGGATAAGGAAATTCCATGGTTTAGGACTTCGAAAGAGAGTGCAGTCTTTTAAGACTTCAAAAGAGAGTGCAGTCATCTCCCTCAATTTAAGTTCTGATTGCGAAACTCCTGCAGATTGACATCATGTAGCAGGCCAAAATACACCGTGATTTTGCTAATTCCGACTTGCTTTGCTGCCAAAAGTATGATTCTTAACAATTCAAATCCTTAAAAGAGATCCTATTGTTGCTGAAAGCCTAATGCTTGATGACCTGAGCTGGTTTTCCATATTTCTGTGAAGTTTCTGCTTCATTAACAGTCAAGTTTGGTAGGGTCTCTTATGCCACATTAAAAGCTTACTAGATAACAGGCCAGTTTTCGCAAAGAGAATCAGAAGAATCATGCATTTTGGATCACCCACGTGAATGCACAAAAAACTTTTGAAGAATAAACATTATATTTCTGCAAATAGCACTTCACAAGTTCATAGCACTTTTAATGCTAGTAAGTTTCTTCTTTACCAAGAGGCACCAGAGATTTCTTCAGTCATCACTGTCACTGATCTCAAAGACTAGATATTTAGCTACACATGCAGCACCACAGCCTATAAGTTTCCTATTCTTGCTTCTGCAAACAGATACTGCAGGTCCTTGCTTCCTTCGAGACATTCTGAGGTTATTTGAAGCTATGACAAGACGTTTACCAACTCCAGCTCCTCTGGGCTTGTTTCTTGAAGGTCCAGGCTTCGGGTCAGTTTGTGACAGGAAAGAGGGCGTCCTTGGGGTTCTTCTCACTCTAAACTGTGGCAATGGAGTTCTTGCTGGAGTTCTGACTGTAAACTGTGGCAAAGTACCAACTTTTATGCCTGACCAATTGCGATCACTTTCAACTTCAAGTTGTTGACATCGACTCTTGCTGACATCACTCATTGATGTTACTTCCATTGAGTTCTCACTAGGTGTCTGCACCACTGGCAAGGGGTGAAATTTCAGTTCAATTTCATTTCCAGATAGAAAACTGAACTTCCCATCTGGGATAGCAGCTGGAAGTTCTTTTATACTATGGCATTCCTTCTCAGTTTCATGCATTCCGTGCTCTAATCTATTTACTCTTTTCTTTTTAGAGGAAGTGTTTGGGAGCTCTTGTGGTGCAGATTTGATTATGTCAAATGTATTTATCCTCGTTTCCTCACCACAGCCCAACCTGTACATTCTTCCATTGCATGTAACAGGAGAACCAGTCACAGTTTTGCCATTAGAATCATCAGTCCCAGCTTCTGCAACAACAACCCGCCTCTCTGAACCTTCCAAAATCTTTGCTTCCACCCAAAGAAACCATTTTCTCTTGAGACCCTGGAAAGCATGCTTTATAGGGATGGACTCAGGCAGGTGGTAAAAGCATGACTTCTCCTTCACCTACTAGAAGACAGAATCCCAATAAGAAGCAAGAAGTAATGCTTCAGAAGCCGAGAGAGACCTGATGAAAAGAGCCAAATGATAAAATCACCGGTAAACTGAGAAAAATCTATTAGTCTATATGCCATACCATTACTCCATAAACTTGGATCTCTCCAAAATTTGGGAAGCAACAGGAGTGTGCTTTCTCAAGTTGCTCTGCAGCTCAATTTGGATGCATCTTTTGTTAGTAAAGCAGAGCAAGCAATCCATAAGGAAATGTTAAAAGCTGCAACACACAACATCTTCAGCACATCACTAATTGACAACCAGTTCAACACTGAGGGCACTTGAGCATGCTGAATAGCTTTGAGCTCTCTGGTTATTAATGTCAAAGAGAATCCTTTATATGCGTTGTACAAGGGAGACAGGTTAAAGCAGAACCTGAAGCCAGTTGACGAGAGATAATACACCAAGAAGCAAAAGAATGGAACTAACCAAGCACATATGACTCTCTTGGTATACTAAGCAAACTTAAGAGAATACATAAGGAGATCATCACACTTAAAACCATATATATATTGGTAGAGCCATAATTCATGTCAAAATGTCAGCTTTATGTCTTTGCTGAAGCCATCTGCAATCACAAGTACAATTAGGGCTGTCTTTTGTTGAATTTGGTTTGAAGCTCGCAGGAATGAATATCATTTTTTCTACTTACAGGGTTCATCAGGAACTGGTCTGGCGTATTATGCTATTGGTGCAAGCATAAATTGATAGAAATAGTCTCAATGGCATTCATTGGGAGACAGTATCGAGCAAATCATTACGGTAATAAGCACAGCAGCAGCAACACAAAAAGGAAACAGAAACAAGAGGAAGAAGAAAAAGAAAGGTTATGTTCAAAGCTGTAGATCATTCTCCGGAATGCAAGAAAAATTCATCATTGTTTGACTACTGTTTGAAGACCATACAAATCATAAGATGATCACAGAACATTAATTCTTTTACACCTAAAATCATAAAGAAAAAACCTTTGCCTAATATAAATAATTAAATTGTTACCCATATATCAAAACGGAAAAAAAAAGCTTACTTTTGACAGAAAAATTAAAAAGAAAGAAACAAAGAAGGGAAAGAAAAAGTCGAAATTAACAGGTAAAAACGGAAGTTGGTAGTGAAGATTCTTAGTTTAGCTTACTCTTGAACTGTCCAGCTGTGGTATCTGGAGGGACGGCCATGGCAATGCAAGTGCCCAAGTTGGTGTCAGCGAAGACTGCTACTTCTTGGTGGGATGCCATTGAGGGAGCGCATGCTAGCCCGGCAAGCCAACTCAAGAACTGGAAAGCCTCTGGCGTTTGAATAGAACCGTGGAACAATGAATTTACCATTTTAGGTTTGTTGATGATGTGGCGTCCTATACTATTCCCTTGCCACTTTACTCGGCTCAATGCAACTCAGTAGTGGCCCAATGGAGCCCATTCTTGTAGTCTATCGTCGGGTACTTCAGCAATTGGGCACAGAACTTTTTTTTTTTTTTGATTTAATGATGTCCATCCTAACTGACACAGTAAGTCTTGGCAGCTAGAAGCACACTGCTGTGTCAATGGCGCAGTTGCTCTCTCTTCGAGTTGTACTCTCTGCAGATACACAAAAAGCTTTTCGTAAGCCACTACAAAGGACCCAAAACCCCAACACGTCAATTTCTAATCCCACAAGAGGTACGAATTTCGAACTTCTGTTAGGTTCCGAGAAAATGTGGGGGAAAGGACATTTTTGGCAAACAGTGACCTGAATATGGCAATATATCTTGGTTTGTTCACATTTTTTATTAGAAAGACAGTACGTGTTGCCGTTGTCATATGAGTGTGCATTTTGCCTGTTAGCTTGGTTGTGTTTCTTACTATGGCATTGTGGTTTTTAGGTCCGCCTGGTCCGTTACACAAGACCCAGAAGCTGAATTTGGAGGTTTCTCCTCACAGAGCTGGTAATGACATCCTCTCTCTCTCTCTCTCTCTCTCTCATGTGATAATTATGTTGTGATGGTTCTGTTAGTTTTTCTCTTGAGGTGGGTGGGTCAGCTGATAAAAAATTGTTTAGGTTGTGCTTATTTTTACAGATTTTATTCATTTCTTGCCTTTTTTATATTGGTTATTGCATTTCAATACACCAGAGTTAAAAACAATAATGTTTCATTTTTTTTCATCAATAAGGTTTCATTTAAATAATTAACTTAATCAATTATCTGTGGTGATATTTGCCCTTACTGCTCCCGATGTGGACAAGTCATTTTGGTTAGTTATTGGGTCTGATTTAAGCTTAATAGGATCTGAGAGTAGGTACAGTGAGTGCATTCATTCTGGTAATTTCTTATGTGGATTTTATGTGTTATACAGTATCTGCAGTGAGGTTGATGAGAATTGAGCTGGGTGGTGCCTTTGCTGACCTTTTGAATGAGAAAGGAAAAGGCTCTGGTAATAATGAAATGGGATACATTGAGAGAACTCTTGGATTTCGGACCCGTGATTTAGATGATCGCAATCTTAGATTGGTTCTCTCTCTCTGCTTATGCCTTTCTTTTGTGTACTTATGCTTCTCATTTATTATAATTGTATGTTGGAATTTATTGAAAATGTTAGAAGGAGTTTAAACCTAATTATATATGGTTGAGATGGGGGGAGGTGAGACATGCCTGGTAGCTTTTTACTTGTGAGGATTTCCTTGGAGATTAATTGAATTTCTAGGTTATAGCTGGAAACAGAATTGATGAAGAAATCATGACAACTGTAGACTTGTTTCATTTTATTCTTTGCGACTTTGCAGGTTACAGACATAGTTGGAGGAACCATTCGGTGGAGGAGATATCTTGATCATTTGATTTGTTCACTTTGCCATGATAGAAGCACATTTAGAAGCATGGAACCTCTACTCTTACAGGTGTTTCTACCTTAAACATTTTACATGGTTTTGTTTTGTTTTTTTTTTTTTTAAGAAAATTTAGGAATTGTTAAGCAAATGCAATATGGAAGTGACAAGTGCCTTAAACACTGTTGTGATGTGTATCGACAGTAGTTCTTATTATGTTGAGATTCATGTTGACCATATTATGATGTATAGATGCTTCCCTCCCTCCCCCTCTCCTCCCCCCCCCCCGCCCCCACCCCCACCCCGCTTTCCTTTTTCTTCCTTTCCACCAGTTCCCACAAAATACCAAAATTTATCTGCTTCCATGTTGGTGAAGCAATGTAGAGTTTGTCATGGGGTGAACCATTGCTACTGGAATTGGATTCTTCTTCTCAAAATAGTCTGTAAACAATATTGGCACTTGGAGTTGCAACTTATCGTTTTCTATCTATATTGTAGATCCTTCGAATTGGTTTCTACGAGATTGTCAAACTTGATATGCCACCATATGCCGTTGTATATGAGGTAAAATCGACTTACTGAGTGGGTATGTGGGAACATAGAATCTTTGGTGATGTTGCTTGTTCAAAAGCTGTTGCTAGACTAAATAAACAATTACAAGGATGTAAATCAACTCTCCAGTTTCTCAAGAGAGGATGCATGGAGTAGTCTTGCCTTGATTTCAAAAAACTTGCCTTTAAGTCTTTCAGTTGGAATATATTTCACCAATCATTGGTCGATACATGGTTCAAAATTTTCTTTTTGGTAAAAAAAATCTTATTAATTATGGTCAAAATGGTGATAAACAACACCCTGTAGAACACTTTCTTCATTTCTGCTAGACTTCATGGCAGAGCTTGCTATTACAACATAATGCACAATTCAATCCACAAGAAAATCCACCCAAAGATCATAATCTGATTTTGCTTTTAATTACAAGACGAAAACAGAAGCAACTAGCTATGTAAGATTACCTAATAAGCTGAGACAAGGTGCATTTCAGTACATTTCACACTCTCTTTCATTAATGATTCCAGGTTGCTTATAGCTAGTGTCTAACGAACAGCATAAGAATGTTGGACTTTGCATGTTGCCATATTGCATCACTACAAGTTGGATGGGCCCCAGGTCGGAGTCCTTGGTATTTGCTAATTAGCCATTATCTTATTGGTTGTCACAATTTCCATATGTAACTGCAGAATGTGAGACTCGCAAAGGTTGCCCTTAGACCTGGCGCTGGTAATCTGGTTAACGGGATCCTCCGGAAGCTGGTGGTCCTTAAGGTTTTCTCCTTTCTAATTATGCAAATTAAGTGGTAAATTTCTTTACACATTCTGACCTTCAATGTTTGCAGGAAAATAACTCTCTTCCTCTACCCAAATTGGAAGGTGATGATCGTGAACAAGCACGCGCTCTTGCCACGCTTCATTCTCATCCTGTAGTGAGTTGTCTAACCTTTCTCACGTTTCAGTTGATATTATAAGTATAATTTCCAACTATTATGGTAACTGATACAATAGAAACAGCCAACTTGAACTGTGGCTATGTAATGAAGGAAGATTTGTCATCATTATTTTTCTGGAGAAATAGTACATCCAACTCCTGGCAGATACCATGGAAAATTGATATAGAAGTTGTAAACCTTCTAGTTTTACTTGGTTTTTCAGCTGTAAACATAAAGTGGCTGATTTTTTAGGTAGGATTTGAAATTTAAAGTTGTGGCTGTAGATCTTACATTTTTCTAAGGTTTCAAATTCTTTCTATAAGTATAATTATCTTAACCATACTCCTTGTTTTATACAAAAGTGGAAAAAACTATCCTTCTTATGTTATATTAACAAGTTCCTTGGACATTCCATACTAATTGGTTTTCAGTTCTGATAGTAATGATTAAAATATAGTTATACTGATCTAGTAAGATAAATCAGCTTGTTGGTCTCTTAGATTGGAAGGGTATTAAGCTGAAATGTTTATATTGTTGGTTCTCACATTCTATTTCCAGTAGCTTCCTTTGCTTTTGATAAGTGTCTTGTGTAATTTCTGTTTTCATTTTCTAGTGGATGGTAAGGCGATGGACAAAGTATCTTGGGCAAGAAGAAGCTACTAAATTGATGATGTGGAACAATAGTGATCCCAGCTTCAGTTTGAGGTTTATAGGTGCATTTTGCTTTGTTTCAGTGTATAAATATCAAAGCTGATTTTATAGCAAATCTTCTAATGATGATCTCAGGGCAAACAGTGGAAAAGGTGTTACAAGACCTGACCTTGTGATGCAGCTAGATTCTTTAAAGGTGCTTTTATTAGTCTTTTCCTTATTATTAGCTGAGGATGTTGCAAATTGAATGTTCTTTTGCATTGATCTGCTGAGGCAATATAGCCTCTCACTGATGTAATATTAAAACTATTTGGCCTTTGTTACTGGATTTCTCTTTCTGTCTCTCTGTCTCAGTCTCTTTCTCTCACCGTGTTTCTTTGACATGTAAGCATAGAAATTTAAACACAAGCATAGTCATAAATACATAAGTAGTATGTCATTTCTTATGAACTCTCCTCCCCATGTCTCCTTTCCTTGCATTTTGTGTCAATCATCAACTTTCTTCTGTCTGACTGCAGGTCCCATTTGAGCTTTCGTTGCATTTGGAGGATTTTGTGCGCATCAAAACTGGTCTGCAGGCATGTTTTCAATACACAGCTCTTGTTAGTCATAAGTTTCTTGCTACTGAGAAGCAAATATAGGTAGATTAGAGTTGTTCTATCTGATCACTAGTTGTAGACCATACCCTTCAAAGAGTCTCTGTGGGAGGTTATTTTCAGATTATCACATTTGATTGTCGTGAGGCCATTGTTGCTATTATACCTTAGTTGATGCAGCCTTTTACTTTATGTGATTCACTAACTGGGAAAACAATAATAGTCATTCTGAATCTGTTTGTATGCATGTGGATAATATTTTCTTTCGTAGAAAAAGCTGCTTTTGTCCCTACCAAAATAGGCACCATGGTTATGCATGTTTAGCTTTCATTATTGAGGTTATATGGGCTTAGAGTTCCATCCAGGGTGCTGATTAGCTGGCCTTTCTTGTTTCAGGTTGTTATGCAAGCTGGACTACTGAAAAAAGGTCTATGTTCGGTTCAAGATGAGAGTGCAGGTTAATTTCATCTGCCCTCCACTTAGGCTTCATCTGATCTATAATTACTTGAGCTTTTTGGACGGGATATCTTGTCAACTCTTCCTTTTTTTTTTCCCCTTCTGTTCTTTTGGTACTTTGGTTGTTCTTCAGTTGCGTAGACTCACTGAGTCTAATGAAAATCAAGTGGAATAACATGCATCCGTCACACCGACATCAAAGCAGGAGAAAGATTCATCTATATTTGCCCCTACTTCATTCTTGAAACCCACTTTTTGCTTCAGTTCCCAACAACATAGGAGTGACATTTTAAAATCTACTTTTTCTTTTCCAATTCAGCTGAACAGCTAAAATTTCTGGTTTGATATTTTTTTTCTTTTTTTAATAATTGTGTTTGTCTGGTGAGGACCTCATTGGTTGTTTGAAACTTTTATGATGTCATTCAATGGTCAATCACAAAAAAATTGCAGGTTTGGTAGTTTCCGTTGTGGATCCTCAGCCTGGTGAGCACATTATTGATGGCTGTGCTGCTCCTGGAGGAAAGACGCTCTACATGGCATCCTGTTTGAAAGGCCAGGGTATGTCTGCCACTTTTGAGTGTGTAACCACAACACTTGTTAAACAGTTGACCTCTCTCATGCTTCTCACTGCTTCAACTTCCTAAATTTTGTTCATCGTTCAGAGTTTAATATCACAGTTCATCTTTCACAACAAAATGAACTCTCCTCGCCTAACTTCACTTTCTTCTCTGTGCAATATCATATCAATGCTGATGCTTTAAGCTTTTTAGATGATTCCCTTTTATGGCTGTGGTGATATAAATCCTTAGTCCTGTATAATTTAGTTTGATGGAATTGGATCAGTGAATTGTATAACTGGTTGGAATACTAGAGGCTATTTTCCTGTTTACTTGTTGAGCAATTTTTTTTACATAATATGGAAATGTTGTGTTGGGTTGTAGGCATGGTATATGCAATTGACATAAACAAAGGCCGGTTAAGAATTCTTAGAGAGACAGCCGAGCTGCACCAGGTTGATGGTGTTGTCACCACTATCCATGCTGATCTTCGTGTCTTTGCTGTAAGTTCACACCTCCTTGGAAGCTCGATCATACGAGGTTGTAACTTCTCACATAGTGCTCTGAAATTCTCTCACTTGTTATTAGGGTGATAACCAGGTGAAGTATGACAAAGTTTTGCTGGATGCTCCATGTTCAGGACTCGGTGTTCTGTCGAAGGTAATTTCACATAAATGTGCTAATCGTATGACGTTCTTTTGCAGCAAGTTTTGAAACTGAAGATGTTGCTGTTATTTCTTTTTGCTTTTTCTTCTTGTCTGACACTTTGAAGAGAGCGGATTTGCGCTGGAACAAGAAACTGGAAGACCTTGAACAGCTTAAGAATTTGCAGGATGAACTCCTGGATTCAGCGTCCACGTGAGATCTGGATTCTTCTCTTATGATACTCTTCTTTCTGCTTCTCTCTCTGGCTCAGTCTCGTCTCTCTCTTTGCTCACTGAATGCACAAGAAACACACAACAAGCTTTCTTATATTTATCTGAACTCCTTCAAGGAAAGTTATTTTTGTTTGTCTATATTAGTTGATTATATAATCCATCTTCCAGGTCTGTACACTTCAGTCAAATCCATTATTTCATTCCTCCTTAATCTTATAATGCTTGTTTTGCATGCACAGATTGGTGAAGCCTGGTGGGGTTTTAATATACAGTACCTGCTCCATAGATCCCAAAGAAAACGAAGAGCGAGTTGAAGCATTTCTATTCAGGCATCCTGTGAGACCCACTGCTTGTCTTCTTATTTACTTTCTCCATATGTTCTACAGCTTATAGCGTTGGGAGAGACAGAAAGCAGCTATGTTCCATAAGATTTTAGCAGAAGAACCATTGTTGGTTTTTAGGATAACAATGCTTGTTTGTGTCAGGAATTCGGTGTAGATCCTGTTGATAGATACGTGCCATCCGAGTTTGTGATGAAAGGTGGTTTCTATTTCTCAAACCCGGTAAAACATTCCCTAGATGGAGCTTTTGCAGCCCGCCTGGCTCGAGCCATGTGACCCAAATGTAAGTCAAGAACTCATTCTCATTCCCATTACCATCACTAGTTGAAGCCAACATTAACCACTAAAGACCTTTCCTAGCAATTTATTTTCCCAGTGTCTATTACAGATCATGTTCCTGCTACATTCTCCGAAGTGTACTTGCCAAAAGTATATGATTTGAGGGGCTTAGCTAGCTGTGGCTATTCTTGCAAATGCTTTTCTTACTGCATAACACGAATATCTTGATATCTGAAACTAAGATGGATTGGGTTCCGATTATAGGATGCCAAAGAGGAGGAGAATACGATTTGCAGGTGCAGGTGGTTTTAGTTTACGGAGCTCCAGTTGGTTTGTCCTGAGCCATATCTGAAAGAGAGGAACTTCAGCAGTGGGAATATGAATCGGTCCACCTAGTATATTTCTTGGCATTGAGAAGTGGCAATGTTCGATTATTGTAAAGCATATGTACTTGGTGTAGTAGTCATTGTAATTTGAGGATGATTAACCATGTAATGGTATCTTATGTATTTGATTTGTTCTTCTTTTGTTTACATTTAAAATGGCAATTTTCTTTTTTTAGAAAAAAAAATTTCCTCTAATGGCAGGCATGTAGTTTAGATTACCAAGTCAAGTGTAATCTGGATTTCCACATGGGTCAAGGGAAAGCGTTTGGTGAAAGGCAGGAGGCCCCGGGAATGGCCCAAGAAGTGAATACACTTAAACGGCGTGGTGAAGTAGGACCTCAGTCATCATATTCCTCAAAGTGTAGCAGAACACCTAAAACCCCCGAAATTCGAACTCCCGCAACCGTCATGCTTATTTAGCTCACTCACACCATGGGCCACGGGAAGCTAGGGGCCGTCAGGTCCCTGTCGCGTGCTCTGGCACGTGCATACTCGACCGCCACGACTACCGCCGCCACCGCATCCCCAGCAACCATGACCGAGGCGACGGCGACGACTCCTTTTCCTCTGAAGCATGTGACGAGGTCCAACTTCGAGGCGGCACTGGCGAAACTCCGAGCTCACGTGCGGTCTGCGGATTTCGTGGCTATCGACCTTGAGATGACGGGCATCACCAGTGCCCCCTGGCGCGAGTGCTTCAAGTTTGACCGCTTCGACGTCCAATACCTCAAAGTCAAGGATTCCGCCGAGAAGTTCGCCGTCGTTCAGTTCGGTGTCTGCCCTTTCCGCTGGGACCCACTCAACCAATCCTTCATCGCTCACCCGTCAGTAGCCATATGCTCCCAAGCGCTTTCTCTCTCTCTACCCCCTCCCTCTCTGTCTGTCTATCTTTAAACACATAATTGTATATGTGTATGCATGTATAATATATACACATATGATTGTAGCATCATATTATCAACTATGAGCTTCATTTAACGTCAGTGTGGTGAATTGACCTATGCTGTCCTTTGGCAGCCACAATTTCTTTGTGTTTCCAAGTCAAGAAAATGGCCCCTCGGATGAGTTCCTCTGCCAGACAACATCCATTGGCTTTTTGGCTAAGTACCAGTTTGATTTCAATGCTTGCATACATGAAGGTACTTCCCCCTCTCTCTCTCCTTTATATATATTTCCCCAAGTAATTAGTGTTATCTGTTCTTGTTGCAAATTTCCTTCTGAGGATGTCTGAGCTTCATTTATGTAGGTTTGGCTAAAATAACTTATAAAACAATGGTTTCAAAGATGCCCTTAATGTGAGAATTCACCGTGTAGAATAATCTCAGGGGTATCTTATTTGTCCAGAGGCCAAGAAGAAGAGGCATTAAGACACTTGAATTCAATTTATGAGGATGACTCACTGGACTCTTGGGGTAAGTTGAAAGAAGAAAGAGACATGGAGTTGGAACGAATGGCAGATATTTTATTTGCTGAAAGGATGAAGAACAAGTTGAGTGAATGGCATGATGGTCTATTACACGTTAGGAATGAAGAGTCTGAAGTTCAAGGGAGCTTAAGTAACTCAAGCCAACAGCTTCAAACAATATTCTTCAAGATGCGTCCTGCTCTTAGTCTCAATGGGTTCACTTCTCATCAACTTAGGTTGATTCGATCGGTACTGTCATCTAAACTTACCTTGGTTTAATTTATAATGTTGTCCTACAGTATTCTGGTCTCTTATAATCTGTTTGTAAATGATTATATAGTGTTCAAGAAACATGGTTCTAATATATCATACATCGTCATTCTCCTTCATGGTCATACTGAGAGGTTGAAAATTCTGTCAACCTTCTACCAACGACCTGGCTTTGCACTATCCAAATCCTTTTGGTGCTTCTTCATCTTCAGTTTTCAACTGAAATGCCTTTTTTTTTTTTGTGGCCAACAAGTTCATTCACATGTTTTATATGCTGAAAGGGGAGGAAAAATTAGATATCACTAGAATTTGGTTGCTGTGTCAATATATAGATATTTGAGTAGATCCAATCCTAAGGGAATGAGTATGGTCTCCTCACATTGAGTCTGAAGAATTTTTCTTGTTGCATTTGTTTGATAAAGAAACTTAAATAGCTAGTTGACCCAGGTATGTAAATGGTTTAGCATACAAAATGAATAGGGAAAATTTGAGGAAAAACATCAACAATTGCAAGGAAAACTTGATTTTGATCTTTATGGCAGAGAACAATCAATGATTTAAAGAAAAGTGAAATGAATAAACTTTTTAACCCCTGTGAGTTCTTCGTTGCACAACATAAGTTAACATCCATAACCTGTCACTTTCAGCTTTAAACGTCTAATACATTTGTGAGGCTGTTTTAACTGTTCCTACTAACCTTGGTTGTCATCGAGGTAGATATCATTCTCAATGCATGTGTTTATATGCATCCGGGTGTATAGATATACAGTTTCTCATCGAATATCATGAATTGATCTGCTAAGGTAGCATACTTATGAAGTGCTTGACTTTATGTTTCCACTTGTGGTTTGGAATTTCATCTCCAATGAGTTTGAATTTATTTTCTTACTAGATTCCTTTAGTCTGGAGAATATCTTCTCATTCTTTATATAATTAGTTTCTTTGTCACATAGTGGCTTATAATTACTGAGAGTTTGCCATCACTTATGTATCAAAATGATCATATACAGGTCATAAAGAAGCATTTCGCAGATCTTTCTTATGTTCATGTGAATAGTGAAAATTCCTGCACACAAGAACTAGTTGTGTATACTGACTCAGAGGAGGACAAGGACTTACTTATGGTAAGAAGATGTACGTTATTGTCAGAAAAATCTGCTAATAAGTTCATTTTTATGCAATTTCCAACTGCTTCTTTGATACAGGAGTCCAGTTACTAATTTACTATGGATTTGATTTGAAAAACTAAATTCCAAAGCACTGTAATTATAATTTAGATTTTATTCTGCCCTTCTTTGAGGTCTTAATGGTTGTGAATTTGCATTTCAATTGGAAAATTTTGTTCAGAAGAAAATGAAATAAATCATATAAAAAAATAAAAATTTGCAAGCTTGGAGATTTGGTGTCTCATTCGAATATGCAGCATCACTTTCATCTTATAATGACTTTCTTTATGCCCCCTCCCCCGCTTTTTTCTTTCCCTTGCAGAAGGAGGTGAAAGACGAATGTCGGAGAGGGGCAGAAACGAAGATAAAAGCTGCAATTGGGTTTCGCCATGTTATAGACCTGCTTGCCTCGGAACAGAAGTTAATTGTTGGTCACAATTGTTTCTTAGGTAAGCATGGTAGTCTTGAGTCCTACAAAGAGTTTACCTTGTCAAAGATATTGCTCAACAGATTGTTCTACTGATGCAGATATTGCACATATATACCGCAAATTTTTTGCTCCACTTCCTTTGACAGCTGAGGAATTTGTCTCATCTGTTAACAAGTACTTCCCTCACATCATTGACACCAAAATTCTCTTGAATGCTGATAATGTTCTAAGACGACTGATGACGAAATCTAGCACATCGCTCTCCTCAGCATTTGCCCTGTTATGCCCACAAATGGCTGTTGGTTCTAAGACCTCCAGATTGGCTTTTAAGCAAACTGTTAAGGTTGAAATTGAAGTGGATGATATTAGGTTTGTTTTCCTCATATATCTTTCTGTGTAGAGCATTCCTTTCCTTTTCCTTTAAGACGTGTTATGAACATCTAGAATTGTTATAGGATATATGTTGGCTGAATTCAGAAGAAGATTTGCGAAAAGCTCTTTAGATCCAAAGAAATACAACGAAGTTTTCATTTTGTAATAGAAAATGATTTAACTTAACACAAGATCAATGCTACAATTAACCTCACTCGAGGGTTCAAGGTAAGCAAAGATCAACTTATAGGTCAGGTTTAACCTGAATACCTCGGTTATTAAAAGAAAAAAAAAAAAAAGCAATGCTACAATTATAATCTAAACGAAATAGCATTGTTAGACATATTTGTGTGAATTACTTGTTGTCCAAAGTGAAGTTGCCAACTCAGTGAGAATCATCTTTTTGATGAGTTATTTTATATGTTTAAGCAAATTATTCTGAAATCTGAATTGATAACAGCTACTGTTCTTGTTCTCCAATATAGGGAGTTTATCAGGGGTCCTCATTTGTACTAAAGATTGAACATCCTGCAGGTCCTCTGACTGGAACTCTGGAGCCAAGCATGAAGCCGGATATGATGCCTTCATGACAGGCTGCATCTTTATCCAGGGATGCAGTCTTCTTGGCATTGATTTTAAGCTCCATTCACCATTTCAAAATTTGGCCGACTGTGAAAAGCTCCAGAAGCACCTCAACCTTCTATACCTTAGTTGGATTAACGGTGACATCATTGATCTAAGCTCTGGTGAGCGGTCTTCAGAGTTGTTGGTTGCCAAAAACGTCAAAAAACCATATAAAAAGATCATCTTTGAGAACATTGCTTTAGTCTGGGGGTTCACAGGGAAACTCAAGGCAAGCGATATTAGAGAATGTATTTCTAAAGTCTTTGGTCCAACATCAGTGACTTCTGTTTACCACGTAGATGAAACCGCGGTGTTTGTCCAGTTCAGCAAGAAAGAATTTGTCTCAGAATTTTTAGCTTTGAAGCAAAACTTGGAGAGAAATCAGGATGTGATATCTGTTTTGCACCCCCTGTCAAAGCTGCTGGAAGGTGGAAGTACTCATGCTGCTAGTTACGAAACTTACAAGGAGATCTGCAGCTCACCTATCTCCAAAGTATTGTTTGCAGATCAGGCAGAAGCTGTTGGTATCAGATGGAAGACCAAATTGGAAGAGTCCAAATGGGAAGGAGAGATCCAAGAGCATAAGAGTGTCAATGAAGATGATGAAAAAACAGTTTTGAACAACTTAATAAATGATTCTTCATATAGTCATTTATCGTGTGATGATATTGTTGATTCTTTCTCTGCTGCTGGGGTCAAACAGATTAGAACAACAAATCTGTAACTCTGATTGAGGTGTTCTCTTGTTACTTTGATTAAGTAGCATGTCTATCACAGAAATTTGGATACAGTTCTATTAAGAGCCATTTTCTATTATTTCCTGCAGCCAGGATTTGAGATTTCTGTAGACAACTGCTAAGTAAAGCTATGGAAATGTATTATCCTGGCATCTTGACAGTCGGGAGGAATCGTCAAATGCCAAATTTCTTCAATTCTAGACTTTATGTGCAACCATTTATAAAGTTTCCTATCAGATAACAAGAAGAGGATCAGCTTTGTGATGTTACTGGTTTTTACCTCAATGAAACCAGGCTCTCCAAATAGCTATATAGATATGGAACAATCTGAAGTAGATCTTAAAACGTAATTGAATGACAAGGTAGTCTGTCAAACAGCAGCAAGTTGGAAGAAACCCAGATGAAATAAAAGTAATCAAGACAAAGAACAGAGGAACCAGACAAAGTAGTAAAACCTAAACAAACATCTTCAAGACGAAGATACTGCTACTACATCAACAGATAGAGTATCACCAGCATCCCACCAAGAGCAGTCATCAAATAAGAAGTGACAGTAAGCCTGATGGTTGAATTCAGCGAAGGCGGCCCCCAGTTGAAAGAGTCCCAGCCATCCCCACCTCGCGGTCCACCTGCTTCAGCTCCAGGTGAAGCTGCTGACTGTGGAGCCTGTAGAACCGCAGAGTGCACCATGACTCGGACTATCAGCTTTTGCCCGGCCGTGCAGTGCCCAGGCTCACCACTGATGAAGTAGAAGAACCCGTATCGATCAAACCGGAAAACTGTGTTCCCATCTTCAAATCTAACCAGTGGGTTTGACACAGAGCAACTCTCGTAGCTTGAGTGGTTCACCACCAACACCGAGTCATCCTGGTACTTGAAATCTACAACACCCCGTTGAACAAAAGCCAGTAAACCAAACAGAACCAAGCGAAAAGAACAAATCACTTTCCCGAGAAAATAAGCTGGTTACGTTAAGGTAGAAAAGCTAACTTACAGAGAAAGTCTCCGATGTGGAACCTGTTCTGGGTAGCCCACTCGTTGTAAGTCTCAGTTTCATTTCCAGTGGGTTTGATCCAACCAGTCTTGCCGCCAACTTGAAACTGAAACGAAGCCACAGAAACAGCAAATAGTGGGATCAAAATCAGAGTGAACAAGGCAAACCCGTGGAGTTTCCTTAGCAAAAGAGAAGCCATTATTTCTGAACTGTGAAATGTAGAAGACAGATTCCCAAAGGCAGAACCACTAAAGTAGACTAGTGGAGTCCGTACAGTTCCATGGCAGTTAAGTTAGTTACTTCTTGCATGGGAGCTCTTTGACAAATGAGTGGAAGAGTGGAGTTAGTGGGGTTATGCGGTTGAAGCCCAAGTAGACCCCACCCCCACATTAGGAGCCTAGGTTTAGCGGGTTCCTCTTAGTGTAGGGCCTAGTTGTTTGTCACGGCTGTGATCTCTTAGAGATCATCCCATTGCCATGATTGTGATTTTGTCTACAAGATCAGACACCTTGGTGAGAGAACTTCAGAGAGTACTATCAATCTCCCCTATGGTATCTCACATATT
Source organism: Moringa oleifera (assembly GCA_021397835.1). Classification (NCBI taxonomy): domain Eukaryota; kingdom Viridiplantae; phylum Streptophyta; class Magnoliopsida; order Brassicales; family Moringaceae; genus Moringa; species Moringa oleifera. The sequence continues at coordinate 2,693,251 of JAJFZO010000863.1, forward strand.
AACCTACCCTTTTTTAACTTAAATATTTCAAAAATGATAAATTAAGTAATTAAATATTAATCCCTAAAGAAGTTTAACCCAGGGATTCTTGCCAGCTGATCTGATCAAAAATCACGCTTTGATCGCTAAATGCATGGTTTAGTGATGTTAATCAAGCTTAGCTTGGTAAGCAATAGTGGCATCTGTTCCTGACAGAAGATTTGCGTCATTGTGGATCAATAAGGGAAACTTGAATAACCTGAGTTAATGTAAATGGTCCCGCGCCACCTACTAAATGAATTTCTCAAAAAATCATTTAATAATTTTTTCTTATAATTTTCAATTTTTATCTAGTTAAGGACCATAAAATAAAAAGATTATTCTGTTTTTTACCAATGTAATTGATTTAATATAAAGTTTATCAACATAGAATTGAAATAATTAATGCTCGGATCAGTGTTACTGTGGGCCCTCCCTCGTACAGGCCAAATATGGTAAAAACTAGGAAGATGGCATTAGTGTGGGCCCACACTAGTATAACTGCCGTCGGGTGAGCCACGTGTCAGTGATCTGACGACAGAAGATCAGGAGGCGTGAATCGTGGTGGTCATGCAGGCGTAAGGAAAGAGAACGACGTGCTGTAGCCGGTCACTGTCTTGCCAGATTTGGCTAACACGTGAGGGTTCCCTATAAACTTACCTGGCAGAGTAAATGCGTTAGTCTCAGATAGTATAAATCGTAATAAATGTGACAGTGAAGGGCTCTTATTTATTATTTTTATTTTTTATAAAATCATAAAAGGCAAAGATTGTGAGAATCTCTATTTTTGTATGAACCGCCAAATTGTGAAGTAAATGTGTCATTTACCATGAGGACCACCTACACTACTATCGTGGGGACCTTTACCCTCAGTAGCCAGTCATCGCCATGCGTTACCGGTCTTAGCCGGTGAACAGAGTCCCTATAAAAATGGCGTAAGAGCATGATATATGTGTCACTGTTCTAGTAGACTCCTCAGCTATTATGCCTGATCGATCTCTCTCTCTTTCTTTCTCTCTGTCTCTCTCTCTCTCCTGTCTTCTTCTTCTTCCTCCTCCTCTTTTGAGTTATCAGTTCTCAAAGTTCAAAGGTTGATGGTTGTTTTCTCTTTGTATCAGTGCTGTCTTAATGATCCAGTGGTGTACGCATTCGGGTTTCTTCATGAAAACCAGAGGCTTCCTTGTAACAAGACGATTCGACTGTGTAAATTGTTTTTCATTCCAAGAAAAAAGGTTTTCGTGGAAGAAACCTTCTCTTTCTTCTTCTTCTTCTTCTTCTTGTTCATCTTCTCTCTCCAGTGTCAGTGAGTGTGATTTATTAAATGCGCCAAGGGTTATGATATTGATAGGGAAAGCTCAACAACAGCTGGATAAGAACAGCAGGCAAGTAATTATATGATTATAAATAATATATTTCTCTATACAGACATAACTATTTGTTAATTAATGTTATATGCGAGCATGCTTGTGGTTAAATGAATTGAACCTGGCTGTACAGTAAATATAAATATATCTACACATCTCTATCTTCCTTTTCTTTAATGCTTGATCCATGCACGTATTGTTCACACTCCAAGTTTCTTACAACTATCTCTCTCTCACACGCACAGAAACACACACTCACGCTTTCTGTCTCTTTCAGGACAGTGAGAATTCTCCTTTCGTTACATCCAACGTTAATAAATCTTCTTGTCAAATATTTGTCTTACAGGCAATATTAAACATATATGTGTATAATCATATGCCTCCTTTCTCTCATTCTAACAACAGTAAATTCAAGTTAGTTTGGCTTACTATCTAAGCTTTCATGGTTTTTTCATGTTACTGGGGATGATGACAATATGCAAGGAGGGAGAAGAAAGTTGATCAGAAGGGAGGAGAGAGATCATGTTGACAGAAGAGAGAGAGCACAACCCGGCATCAGCTAAAGGGAGTCTTTGCTTTTGTTGGGAGTGTGCTTTCTCTTCTTCTGTCATCGCCATTTGAGCTCCTCCCTTTCAATTTGATCTCAGCACCTTACCAGGTACGTACATATATACATAAATGCATATGAATTATACGTATATGTATGTATTTTGAATCTACATATTGATTTAATGAGTAACTAGGTAAAGACAAGAACATATGCTGCCAAATTGCATACGGGTGACAAATATTACGGATGATCTAGAGGCAACAAAACGACAATCCCCGTAAATAAATGAGAGAATAATAGTATATATTATATGATTGATCCCGAAGGTAAAATAATCTAAACAAAAGAGATGATGTGGGCAGGAAATCATAGTAATTAGTGAGTGCCCCATGAATAAAGGGAAGATTCCTTGAAGATGAGCGATGAGCAGAGAGGAATCTTTTATGTTTTAGTCATACCAAGATTTAAATATACACCAAAGAAAGGAGAAAGGTAAAACACTAGAATACATAGAGGGAATTCTAGGCTTTACCGAAACCTAAATGCCTACCAGAAACCTTATTCTTATACAAACATATCCTCAAGATATAAAACTTGGAACTTAGGCCATAATATTCTTGGAATTATTAATTTGAAACATCGTCATCATGCTTCGCTACCCTTCGTATATTTTTTAGGCATCCCGAATTCAGATATATTCCCTTTGGTTATTGGTCAAGAAATAATCTGGTCTCCTTGATCCGATGCCTTCCGATCTAGAAGTCAAAGATGAGTTTTGTTGGACTTAATATATGCCAAGAAATAATTCTCCTCATCTTCGTGATATGATGCCTTCAACCAACTAGTTCACAGATGGGTTTTCTTGGATTTTGATTTTTTCTTCAAGAATCAAAGTTGAATTAAACCAAGGTCCCTTTAAATTTGAAGTTAAACTCCTAAATTTCTCTTGATTTGATATTAATCTCTCCTGTAAGGCATGATACAAGTCAAATTAATACAGACAGGAAGCTCAGGGAAGGAGGCTTAAATGAACAATGGACAAAAGCACTGAGAGATTACCTGCAACATGGGAAGCTAGAACCAGCTGTACAAGTTATCTTTGAAGAAGGAAACAACTGTTGTTGAAGCTGCTGTTCAAGTTGGCAATGACATGAGCCAAGATTGCTACTTTCCTAACATCAATCAAGAAGAGGACACTCTATAAACTTCTAGCAAGTAAATGAGTTCTGATGAGACATTATGGGTTAGATGAATCGGATCAGATGATGGTTCTTTCTGAGTTTAAAATCATACATATAGAAATACATTTGAAAATGAAATGAAAGAGGTTCTATGAATGTTATCAAGTTTCATAATTCTTTACCGAACATTAAGTACTGTTGAAATGTAAAGTTTTTCTTTTCAAGATCATTTTTGACAGACTAATGAATGCATCCTTAAGGTTCTGCAGTCCTCAGTTTCTCTCCCCTGATAACATGAAACTTATGACAATTGATAAAGAAAGCTCCCATCACTAAGACGGTCTTTCATAGCTACTCTGCTCTTCTTGGTCTGAGCTACGGTTACTCTCATCTTCAGACAGAACATGGCAGAAAGAAGTAAGCTTTCATGCCTGTATTGGCTCATACACATAATAAACTAGCACCCGAGATGGAAGAAGATTGAAGTGCAAATCATTTTATTTGGATGACTAAAGAGCAATGGCAGTGACCAAATACACATTTGTTGTTCCCAAAGCCCATGAAACAGCAGATTTAGAGACCACATAGTTCAATGCAATAGTTTTGAACTAAGGCCATCGAACTCCTACAGTCTCTATCACTGAATTACAAGGAATAAAAGAATCAAACAATTTAATGAACTTCATTACAAGGAATCAGACATGAACAGGGATCAATTGTCATGTTCTTACTGGTGTGTGGCTCTCTTCATCATCTGAAACAATGTCCTCAAGAGTCAAGCCACAAGTGAAACTGAGAGTCGGTTTCATCTTTGGCACCGGTAGTGGATCTGCTTCATTGTTAAGTATTTGAAGCACTTTTCTCATGCAAGGCCTCTGTGCACTGTCTGGATGTACACAGCTCAACCCAACAAGCAACAGCTTCTTCATTCCTTCATTGTCAAACTCCCCACGCAACCTTCGGTCTGCAGCTTCAATGATCCTTCCTTCAGAGTGCAATTTCCAGACCCAATCAACCAAATTCCCCATCTTCTGACTATCCGATTCCTTCTCAATTGGCCTCCTCCCACAAGCCACTTCAAGTATAACTACACCATAGCTAAAACAATCAGTCTTCTCAGTTGCTTTCCCATACTGGAGATACTCAGGAGCAAGGTATCCCATAGTTCCTGCAGTAAGAGTTGAAACTGGACTCTTGTCGTGGTCCATAAGCCTCGCCAATCCAAAATCACCAAGCCTGGCGTTAAAGTTCAGATCAAGCATTACATTACTGGTCTTTATATCTCTGTGAATCACTTGTTGTTCACATTCTTGATGCAGGTATGTTATTACAGAGGCTAACCCGACTGCAATATTTTGCCTGTGACACCAACTAAGGTACGTCCCATGATCAGATTCTTGGTATAGTATCCTATCAAGACTTCCATTGGGCATGAACTCGTAAACAAGGAGTAATTCATTCTTCTCTGCGCACCAGCCTTGAAGCTGAACCAGATTCTTGTGCCTCAAGCGAGCTATAATGGACAACTCTGCGAGAAACTCTGTCTTACCTTCATGGGAATGTCTAGATCTTTTGACAGCAGCAATGGTACCCGCAGAGATGAAAGCCTTGTAAACATTACCAAATGCTCCTCTACCGATCATTCTGCTTGAATGAAACCCTCTGGTGGCTGCATATAGTTCTTTGTAAGTGAACTCTCTTGGCCCTCCTAGAAGCTCTGGTTTTAGGCTCTTATCTGCTCTCATTCCCCTCCATTTCTTCACAGAAATGTATCCAAAAACTGCAAGAACAACACAGAAGAAAGCAGGACCTGCAATCCCAAAGCCCAAACCAAACCTCTTCTGAAGCTTATTGGTAGAATTGGATACAGGAATAGCAGGTATCGTCGTCACAGAACTATCAGATACATTGTGAGGATGTGATCTTGGTCTCACAGGAAGAAACCCTGAAGTCGTGAAGCTCCAAGTCTTTATTAGGTGAACCTCAGTGCTCCCTTCCGTGGAACCTGAAAACCCCACAAACATAGCCTCCCCAAGGTAAGGAGAGAGGTCAATATCCACGGATAACAAAGGCTTTTCGGGCTTGAAACCCGAATAACTCAGGAAAACATTCAAGATCCTTAAATCGTTCTTGTAATCAATCCAAGCAGTGATGAAATTTCCACTCTTTAAATCAATGCCTTGCGAGATTGCGTCGGCAGTCTTGATTGAAATAAGGCTGTCAATATCCAAGCCAACATGGTTCTCGTTTGGATCCTTGAAATAGGAATCAAGCCGTGTGTCAAATTCAATGGCGACAAACTTGTTCTTGTTTAACTGTGACGAATTAACAAGACCCAAGTAGCCACCTGGGCTGCCTATAGTTTGGTTATTGGGAGAGAGAAAAAAGGCTAAACCATCACCGAAAGAGCTTGGGTTCACATTATTGATAGAGAAAGAGAACTCGGTGCTAAAAGAAGCCGTGGTATTGGATTCTTGGTCGAAAAATGAAACTGGGTAGTTGTAGACGAGAGTACCTGAGCTTGAAGAAGGGACGCCCAGCTCTCTGGTGAGCCCTACGACGCCGTCGCGGAGGTGGGAGTCCCCCAAGAGAGTAATGTTGCGGAGTGTGAAAGAAGGGAAGCTAAATCTCAGATTCTCCGCCATGGCGCGTTCTCGTTTCAAGAGGAAGAGAGTAATGAGGAGCAAGAAAACGAGAAGCTTTCTTGGTGGGTTTGATTTGGACATTTCGGTCGGAGAGAAAACGGGCTTTTCTTGAAAAAGAGAAGGATTTCGATCAGAAGAGAAGAAAAAGGAAAAGAGAGGTGTTGAAGGATGAATTCATGAGGAAAAGGGAGAGGGAAGAGGGAGTTGTAGAGAGAGAAAGATTTGACGAAGTGGTGGGAAAATGGGGTTTAAACGGTTAGGAAAAGGGGGTGGGACCTCATCAAAGAAAAGAACATAAGAGGGTTTACAACGGTTATCAAAATGATTGGGGATAACAACTCCAAACGACACCGTTCCTTGGCAAAAATCAATAAATGGTGAGATTCTTGACTGGACCCAGTCAACGAAAAAGGTGTCGGTCGGGGATCAATGTTGTTTATTATGTTATTGACCCGGAAGATCAGATTTCCTTTAAAAAAAAAACAAGACAAGGAAGATCAGATTATCTATGCTATGGGCTCAAAACTGACCGTTTGAGTGATGTCCTGGGGGATATAGGATTCTGTGAACTGGCCGTCGGTGCATGTGCATGAACCTTTTGCGGCTCCTGTCCCCACAAGCCAGATTCAGATTTATCCCCACGACTGACATCCGTGGGGAGGATTAGAAATATAAAGTATGATTAACAGTAAAACTGATGGTTTTTACTTGCAATTTTAAATCGAGATTAATAAAAAAAATTATATTTATTTAAAATTTTATTATATTTTTAATATAAAATTTTTATTTATACTTTTTATTAATACTAATAATTTTTTGTATAAATGTAACATATATATGATTTTATTTATGTAATTTTTAATATGTTTAAAATATTATTAAAAAATAATATTTTTTACATTAAACTTAATAAAAATATATAAAATATAAATTTTTAAAAAATTTCAATAAAAAAATTCACTTATTTTGATAATATTTTTAAAATATTATGCTACTTATAGAAGTAAAATTTTCATGAATATGTACATCAAATTATTAATATTAATAAAATTTATAAAAGATCACATACTAATAATTAAATAAATATATAATTTAAATAAATATACTAAAATACAATTTTTTATATAATTAATTTTGAAAAGTTAATTAAAAATATAAAAGAATGAGAAAAATTAGAATATGATTATAGTGAAACTGTTTGATTAATATAATAAAATTAAATTAATCGAAATGGGAAGAAAGAGATAATAAAGTAAGGTGCCAAAAAGCCTCCTGTGCTGAACCCGTTAATGCACAATTTTTTTTTTTTCTTCAACGAAGTTGTACGGTGTGATTTTTGGGTTATGGACTGTGATGATTTCTGAAGCAGAAGGGGCTAATATTTTGTTGAAGAAAATCTGCAGGAGAAATAATAAGAAGACTGGTCAACATCGGTGGCTCCCAAAGGAGGGTCGTGAATAAGGGAAAAGTGCATGTGAAATTAGGAAACTCAATAATGGTAACGGCACAGTAGCACATGTGACCAGGGTTGTCTAATTCAAATTGAAAGTAATGGCATTACATGGAATATAGCCGTTATGCCCATGAAAAATAATGTAATGTTGCTTTCCACAGGAAGCCTTGTATTATCATGACATAGGGCAAAATATAAATATTATACTAATGTCTCAACATTTTAAAAAAGTTTTGAAATTACTAAACATAGTCTATATGTCATGCCCCCAAAAAACCAGCAACCTGTATGTCAACCATCAAGTAAAATCTTGTTTCTGAAGCATTGATGACCATGAGAAATTTCATGCTTTGACATTCTTGAGCCCAATAATGAAATTAGTGTATATGCCATTTTTCTGTTATTATTTTTCAAAAGCTAGAAAATGAAAATATAATTTTGAGCATGTGGTGGTTGTGGCACTGGTTACAGCTATTTCTGCCTGCATCAAATTGGAAAATGATGCACGTTTTTTTAAAAAAAAAAAAAGAATAAAATGATGCAAGTTATTATCAACAAGTTAATACCGCTTAGGCAGAACTCAATCCATGGGGTTAATTAACACCAAACTAAGCATGGGACAACTTTTTAGAACAGAAGATCAAATCTAGAAGATTTTGATTCCATTTTCTAACCAAAATCATCCTACACAATTAAATTGAAAAGCACACTGGAACAAGTTAATGGGTTGGTGTCCAAAGATTAACCCAAGATACTATCCTACAAGATCGATGTAATGAATGGCATAAAGCAAATCACCTGCTCATTAGACCTCTTCTTCACAATGTTCTTACACAATCTGCTGCATGGAAAACAAGAGAACTGAAAAGTTCAACACAAACATGCTTTTTCTATTACAGCCTCTGGGGCTAGATGGATGAGGAGGGGAGCAGAAGAAAGACTTTTTTGAGTGAAATTACTAGACTGAGACTGATATATCTTAGTTAAAAAGACATATCATCCATAACATATGAAGAATAATGAGTAATTTTCATTAAAAAAAATGAATCTCATAGTGATCAAATATGACTTGCATACTTTTAAGTGCTTGCATCCGGCAGACTGCAAATCCATGCCATCTGATTTTCTTGACGTGCTGCCTATCTCAGCTGATGGTTTCTCAGCCTAAGAACTACGCAGAAATATAATTTTTCCTTTTAGTAAAAGAAAAGCTAAAGAATTTCCTGGATTAATGGCCTGTGTAAGGGTTACCTTCAGTTATACTGCAAAAACTGTCTGGAGGAAATATTTTCTCTGGGTCTAGACTTTGCTGGGAACAAACAGCCAAAGCCAGGCATTTTTTACTGCACAAGGAAAGCATAACACTCATGAATGCTCAATCAGAGCAAGCAAAGAGATTTTAAGAACTTAAAGCAAACAATTTTTCTGGTTAAACTGCACTATCTAAGAGCAAATATGACACTTGCAGAAACATGAGAGAGGGCTGCCCCAGTAGCCAAGCCTGTCTACTGCTCTGTGAAATTTAAAGAATCAAAGGCATGTTTTATTGCTATGAAGAAAGCTAGGTTACAAACCTGGCCCAAGAAGGAATGAATTTACTATTTGGTGTGTCGTCCTCTTCTTCATCTTCATCATCAGAACCTTTATATGGTGAAATCTCATATGATTCTTCGATTGTGTTTGCAACAAAGGCATCAGTCTCTGGTGCTTTCCCGAAATCAATTTTTACCTAGAAGACAAGGAAACCAGTATCATGCTGTCTATGCAAGTTACATATACGAGAAAAACTCAGATATCTTACAAAGCCGTTTGGACCTAGAATAGCATTAGCATGTATACTAGTTTTCAGCAAATGAAACAAATTCTTGCAATAACAACAGGCTCTTCCATATCATGGAATAATGATCTTGGGGTAAAACTGCAAGAACCAAGAATTTAAAAGGCCTTATTCAAACAGTGACAACTCACTAGCTATGTCCATTCCAACAGTCCAGTAGAGAACAACAACCCAGAGGGACTTAACAGATAGAGCTCCTTAATCAAAGCAAACAATGTCTGCAGTTCCACTGCAAATCCACAAAATGAGAAAAATTTGTTCCCCTTGGTCAACAAACGTCAACAATCATACCTAAGAGAGCTAGACAGCTACACTCGAATGAAAAAGATGATAGATATACTATAAGCACTCACAATGAATAGAAACTCAAGACATAAAATAGCCCTATTATCCTCAAATGTCTAAGAGCACTAAACAGCCACACTCAAATGTCCTATCACCCTTTATGACATTTTTGATTGGGCAAGCCACTGCAGCTAAATCTTAGACAGTACAAAGGTGGAAAAATGTATAAGAACTCAACATAAAATTGCTGCCAAGATAAGCTAATACCTTAGAATTAACCCCAGAATCACTCAAAGCATCACTATCCTCAAGAACAACATTAGTTTTTCGGGCATCATGTGCTGACACCCTTGCACTAGTAGGTTCCATCTCGGGCATCTTGCCAAGATTGTCATCTCTCCTTCCGCCTTTTACTTTCTCAAGCTGTCTGAATTCATCTTTAGATTCATTCCTCTCATGTGCTATTTCATCCTAGAAAAGTCATAATAACCACATTAGTGATAGTTTCATGTAACCAGAGGGAACATATCACGAAACTGTGTAAGAAATCTTACTGTTGCTCCACATTTCAGCTCGGTCTCTTCTTTCTCAGCACGTAACTTTTGCTTGTGCTCTTGTTGCTGCCTCTGTGTTTCCTCAACACGCTTTCTTTTTCTTTCCTTACCCTTCCTTTCTTCTTCCTCCCTCTGCCTCTTCCTCTCTGCCAGATCAGCTTCTTTTTTCTTGCGTTCCTCTTCTCTCTTTTTCTTCTGCATTTCCAGCTGCCTCATGTTTTCTTGCCCTATTCTTGCACGCTTAAGTTTCATGGCTTCCTTTTTCATCCTACGTTCATTCTCTTTCTTTTCAGCAAGCCGCTTTGCAGCTTCTGCAGCCTCCAGAGCCTTCACTTTGATGTCCCTTTTGCCTATTAGAAAGCATAGTAACATCCACTATATATTATCCAGTCAAAAAAAGATTAAGAAACAAATAGTACCAGAATGTTTAGCAAACATACACCATGCTTTTGGAACCAGAAGATACAGAGAAGTTGTAAAACTTTTGGAAACAGCAAGATAGTAGAGACAAATTTATACGTCAATCAAACTGGAAGATATTCAGAAGAAACACTGGAGACACTGAAAAATCTAAAAGTGGACACTTCAATTTATGTAGCAACATAAGCATCTAAGATCAATATGGCTCCTTCAAAGTAAAGACTAACTTTTACCTGGCATTTCATTGGGTAGTTGGGGCCCGAAGGAGGGGGGACAGTGGGGGTGGGATGTTGGAGTATATAAATAAGACAATTACCTGTAGTGACTCCAGTTGCCTGTTTTTGCTGCACAAGTGGAATAAATGAAGAGATATTGGACACAATATTGTTGCACTTAGGCTCCCTTCCTGATAAGCTTGGGCCTTGATTTCTCAAACTAGTCTTACCAGATAATTTCGGCTTATTAGATCTGTTATTAAGTGATTCCATGGCCCTCCTAGCACCACTTGCTCCAAGTAATATACTCCGGTTCTCCTTGCCCTTCTTGTTATGTCGTCTTTTACTGCTGGTCTGGTTTCCAACTTTCTGTTTAGCCCTACTAGAAAGCCCTGCATAGCTAAATTCTGTGTTTATAGAAGCTAGGCTATGTCTTTCAACAGGTACCTCAGCTTCAGAAATTGATGCAGGAGGGTTCAGGTTTTCTATAAGATCAGCAAGTTGTTTCCTGTTGACTGACTTAGTCATCTCTTCCAAACAAATGCCTTCCTGGAATGTATCAGCTGCCTCATCTGCATTCTCATTTTCTTCACTAATGCAAGGAAGCTCTGGATTTAAGCTCCCTCGCTTCTCTGAACTGCCAGACTCTGACATGTTTCTGTCCCATATCTTGCCAATTGGAGATGTACAAGGTTTTCTGATATCCCATGGAGATTCAGCATTAAAATTTAGGCAATCAAAATGAGACCTTCTGTGAGAAGGATGTTCAACTCCAACATTAAGGCAAACAGAACTTGATTCAAGTTCCTTACCAGCATCATCATTTATAGCAATGCTGCTCTTCAGGCCTATGCTCTCCAGGAGCCCAGTTGGAACAGATTGATGCAAATTTGGTCTTTCATGAAATTTATATGTAGTTGGAAAATGGGATGATGGGGTATTCATGCAAGCAGATTTACAAAGCTGCTCCAAGATGCTAGCGCGTTCTATTGTAGTTTTTGGGAGTTCCAATTTGTCAACACTAATATGCTTTCCAATGCAAGGTCGCTCATCATCTGTTTGCATGATGAATCCCTCAAAAATAGGCAGTGTTTGATCAATGCCAATGAGCTCCCTAGACCCATCATTCGAAGAGCCAACCAAATTTTGGGAAACTTCTCCGTTCCCTTGGAGATTAGAAATTTTATCCTGCAGCGTCTCTTCACTGAAAGATAAATGTTCCGTAATTTTCAGTTCATCTTCATGATGCAAAGAAACTTGGTTCCCTTCTGTGCTGAGTTGCCTTGAAACTTGGTTCCCTTCTGTGCTGAGTTGCCTTGCTTCAGTGACAAAGCTAATAGGAACTGCTGCTTCAGTTTCTTCTAGAGGACAACCCTGAGAATCTCGAGAACTATGTTTGGTCAGACTTGAGACCAACAATATACCTAATTCTTCCTGTGCCGAAGCAGAATAGCTATCTGCCATTTTATGCCTTCCTTTCAAGCTCAGTTGCCCCTGTCAAATAAAATAAGCAGAAACATTCTGCATAAGAATTTGCACACTACAAGCAGAAAAGCAACCTGAGCAATACCAACAGAATAAGTTTCAGACAGACAGGCAGTCTTACCTACTAGTTTCAGAACAGCTTATCAACAAAACCAGAAAAAAGATTTCTAACTGAATAGCTTGAATTATATTTTAATAGATGTTTTCCTTTTCATTATGAATAATTGAACCAATTATACAGGCAAAACCACACTCCATTTTGGCTCAACCAGAAGCAAATAAGCAATGGCCAGGTACAGAGAATGATGATTAAAGATCCAGGCAGGAAATAAATTAGGATGAAAGTTGGTTATCTATTCTAAACAATGAGCCAGATCATGGACAAACTCAAAACAAGAACATAATCTGAACTTTAAAGAGTCAGCCAGAGAAACCCTTTTCCATTCCATGGTGTCATCAGTCTGCTATAGGTAGGGTCGATTCTTTCTAAACTCTTGGTAATAATGACAATTATCATTGCCTCCATCCTAATCCATTTCAGACGATGCCTCTCTTGAACTCCTTTTCCAACGACAAAAAGGGGAAAAAAAAAAAAGTATTGGGCGCAGTGCAAGGGGTTTCCACTGTGTTACTCAGTAGCCTCGCATTGAAGGAATACCAATAATTTTTTGGTGTTAAACTAATGTTTTCAGTACCAAGAGATGCTGATTACTGAACAAGTTAGAATTTCTTGGAAGCAGATATTAATCATAAAAGGTCAGTTGCCAGTGGTGTTAATGATATTCAAATGACAGGAACGTAAACTAAAAGATTTAACTTTCAATTGGATCACTATTTTGTCTACAACTTATGTGGCATAAATGATGGAAGGACATCCAGCATCATAAACTTCTTCTGCTTGGTCATTCGTCTGATGTTCCTAAGCATTCTTCATGATGTGCTTTCTCAAGAGATGTCCCTCACATGAATTGAACTGGAAACTGTTAGAATGTAGGTGGAAACAAGTACCTCTTCAATTTGCACCTTGGGTGAAGATACAGATCCTTCTACCATACGCTGTCTCATGCTCTCATGGATTTCTCCAACTGGGCTCTTACCAGCATTTGATTCTACAACATCATCCTGAGACACATAAAAGAATGATAGTTAGGACAACCTTGAAACTATCATCTAAAGCATTCAGATCTTCAATTTTCTACAGTCTCAATATACAACAAAATAGCTTTACCGGTAAGCTTGGTGGAGTAGGTAATTTGTTACTTAGCTGACTATCAATCTTTCTCCTCTTACGCTGAAGCCATGAACCTTCCATATTGAGACTAAATCTATTGAATGGCTGCATGGACTTGTTAGCAATATCATTTTCACTTGATTTTGAGCAAACTATATTCCTATCATCAGTTACACAGCTTTCCCTGCAGTAGGCATTTTCAACTCGACTTTGACTGTGACCTGAATTCATTTTCTGCCATGCAAAATCAACCTTAGTTCCATCAATTGAAGTAGCAGAAGGATATTCTGTTGCAGGTTCTCTTAAAATAGCATCTGGGTTCCACAAGGGAACAGGTTCAACAATGCAAAAATCAGTTGACATTCTATGACCAGTACAGGCAACATTGTCTTGATTACTTGCTCCTGGAAATGAGTTCATAGGCTTTACAACCTCATGCTGGCCAATATTCTCATCCATGGAAAAATCTCTCTTTTTATCAGCTTGTATATCAGATACACTGGATATAAGTGCCTCCTTTGGTGTTTCAAGTGAATTTTCACAGGAAGCTCTAGATTTAGTTGACTGACCTGTCAAAGAATCGGGCTTGGAGATTCTGTTACTTTCTTGTGGATCATGAGTCACTGCATCTTTCTGGATCTCAGGTGTCTCATTTACTGATGACACAATATTTGACCCAGAAATTATGTTCACTCCATATATCAACTCAGCATGGGCATCACATGCACTTATACATGATTTCCCTTCTTTATTCAAAGCTTCCTGCTCCTCAGGCACTTGGATTTCCTCGCTGGACTTAAATGTTTCTCGGCAGTCAATAGGCATTGAATGTTTTACAGAAGGAAGGGGAGTAAAAGGTTTCTTCGATGACCTTTCCTGCCTTTCCTTCTCCAATTCAAGACCTGAAGCCTCATTCACTCTGTACTCTTCCACGTCATCAAAATCAAGTTGTTTTGGTTTCACAAACATAGCAAGATGATGGGGTGAGCATGCAGCCAAAACTTCAGCTCCAACCCGAAGGTGGGCATCCTCCAAGTTTGACTCAGGACTAACAGAAAGAGACTTAACTTGCACATCAGAATCTGTGTCAGTGTCTGCAACAATTGCATCACATATTTCAGAAACAACAGCTTCACTGCCATGGGTGTCACAGAAGCATTTTACTTGAGCATCTGCCCCTTCCTGAGGGTCAACTCCTTCAAACCTCTTTAATGATTCTCCAATTGGAAGCACATCCGAAGCAGTGGATGCCGACGGTGCAACTGTACAACCCAAAGCACTGGAGGAGTCAATAGGCTTTGCCAAACCTGCAACAGCAGAAGTAGCTCCTACCCTGGGATTTCTACCAGCATATTGATATGTCGAATTCTCTTTGCTCCCGCAATCCTCTGCTTTTGCTTTTACTCCGCAATTTTCATCAATGACATCAAAGAGTTTTATCAATTCCTTGTTTCCAGTAACACACTTGGGCTGCTGCATCAATTTGGAAATACCACCTTCCTTGTCAGTATCAGAAGAGCTACCTAGATTCAAACATTCATTTACACAGTTTTGTTGTTGGCAGGAACTTCTAGATCTTGTTATTCTGCCACAATAATTGTTGCTCTCCGTCTCCTTGCTCCAAGAATCCCTCACTGCTGCTTTCTTGAGTCTATGACTAGTGTTAGAGATAGTAGATCTGACTGCTCCCAGAGACTCAGTGAACTGGCAGGCCTTTTGTTTGGATTTCCCAATAGAATCTCTAGGGGTACCACCATCTTCCTTGGAAATAGGAGAAGACTTACCCACATTTAAAGACTCGCTCACAAAGCTGGCTTCTTGGCCTGAACTTCTGGACCTTGTAATTCTGCCAGAGTAGACATTTCCACCCCTTGCTTCACTCTGCAAATCACTTCCATTTGCTTCTTCTGCTGCACAACCTTCATTGCTTATATTTACAGGCTTGACAAACTCCAACTCGTTGACATGGCCAAACTGTAAGGTAGCAATCCCAGTCCTTGTAGTTTGACTATCACAAGAACCACGATTGTTTTTATCATTCAAACGGCTTTTAGAAGCTTTTGCACTATTTCGAAGCTCTAGAGCCCTTTGCCTTGACCTGGATCTATGAATCCTTGCAAGTGATAGTGCTGGCTCACATTGACTGTCCGGGATTATTGCATTTCTGCAATCTTGAGGAGAAGTAACACAAGGGTCCTGCTCACAAACACCGGTTGAGACACATCCAGCATCATCAAAAGGGTTCTGCAATGAAACTGGCAGCTCATCTCCGTCAGCAAAGCCCTTGCTGGAAGCATGAAGCCCTGTGTACAGAACATCTTGTAGCTCCCCATTGTCATCTGTAACAACTGGTTGTTGGTACAAGGAACAATGATTACTGGAGTAGGGAATTCCAGGTCTTGGATGCGGAAGGAGAAGTCCTGAGATAAGCTCGTCCTTATTCAACTCTACGGGGAAATTCATAATAGGAAGGAAGTCAAATTTCTTTTCGATTATAAAGATAATAAAGGCATATGGAGACATAGTGCTTCAGACACGATCACAAGGCAGGATATGATGGGTCAAGTGCCTGTCCACTAAAGCTGCCCAAATCAAGTTGAAAAAATGCACAGACAAAAGACACCCTGTATGAGTTTGCTACATAATCATGTTATGGAATAATAACTTCCAAGTCTATATGTCAACTAACACATAAGCACCTAATTACAGAATGTTTATGAGCTTCACCTAAGACACTTAAATTAATGATTTAAATATAAACTAGTTTTTTCCCTAAAGGAAAGAAGGGAAACAAATGTTTTTGGTTGATATAAGACAGTAATTAATGTTGTGCATATCTCACAGGCACATGAACATAATGGTCAAATCCTGTTTGCCCCTTTTGGTTCCTAAGACAAAGTAGAAAAAGAAACAAGACTACATCCTCTAATTTGGAAGAACAAGAAGTAACTATTAGAATTTCAGTCCCCCAACTATTTCTCTCAGAGATAAAAATGAGGTTCAAAACATTGGGGAACCAAAATTTCCTGTATATTTAAGGAAAGCACCTTCCTAACCAATCCCATTGCTCCCAATCCAATTAATACTAGCTTTACACCAGTACATGACAATTGAGACCTAATTTCTGCTAATAAAGTAAAGATGAATTTCCATTACCCAAAAAAAAAAAATGTCAAAAATAGTATATATACATATATATTCAATCTGAATAACCTCCTAATAAATTCTGTACAAGAAACACGCATCTGAAGGCATAAAGCAGAAATGTTAAATGATGACTGTGATCACAAGGAACATTAGAGGGGCAGTCAGTGATGAAACCTGTTTGGTTGACAAATGAGACTGTTTCTATCGCTTTTTAAAGCAATTTGACTTGAATTTGCTTTCAATATGTTATTCTGAACTGTCACAAGTCCCTTATAAACGTCTTTTTTGAATTAAGGAACCATAATCTTTGCTTTCAACAGCAAAACGAACTAGAATTTTGCTTTTAAGACCAAGAAAATGAGCTTCTAAATTCCTAGTGAAAGCAAAATCCTCAAAGGCAAGAAAATCAGCTTTTAAATTCTAACCAATCATGTGCCAAAAAATGTTCACATCAAAAAGCACCACAGCTAAGCATAAAACATAAAATGGAAGCAAAAGAACATGCTTAATTAGCCCGGAAAAGGTAGCAATTGCTTTCTGTCAGCAACAGCCAAAAATCAATTAGAACTTGGGCATTTCAAATCAAAATCTAAAATTAACACATTCCCCTATCCATTTGTAAACTAAAACCACGAATAAAGGACTAAACAACAAATTAAAGAAAAAAAAAGATATACATCCGCAGCTTCCATTAAGAGACAAAACAAAGGAATATATAGATTGGTGTTACCGTTGGGAGAAGAGGATTGAGAAGGTAAAGAGGGAGGCCAGAGCCAGGGAGGAGGGGCGATTCCGTCAATGAGGCACTTGGAGGCCAAGTGCTGGTCGTAGAGGTCAACCTGGTGCTTTACCCGGTCGATGATACGCCTCTTCCTCTCGAAGATCTGTACAAATAGCTTCTCTATCGTCGTCATTTCTTCAGTCATCCTCCATTGCAGGAATCAACCAACAGTGAGTTGAATAGACAACACAACAGGGACTTCGACTTCGTGAAAGACACAGGGAGAGAGAGAGAGAGAGAGAGAGAGAGAGAGAGAGAGAGTGTGTCTGTTTGGAGTGACTAAGAGAGAGGGAAAGAGAGCGCGGATCGTGATTTCAATTTTTGCCCCCTTTCTTTCTCTGGATGAGTAGATTTCAAAATTTGGGGTAAATAATATTTTTTGACCGTGGCACTGAAAAAGACAGTCAAGACCTTAAGACGGGTGGTTTGGATGAATCGTAGGGAAAAAGACCAAATAGAACGTAGGAAACGGGGCACAGCTAACAGCTACGGCGTCGTATCACTTCTTCCGCGCCAACTCATTTGGTTGGCTGTGTGCTTCCATCTCCGATCCCTCTCTCTCTCTCTCTCTCTCTCTCTCTCTCTCTCTCCTTCTGTACAACTGAAAACCAGCTGCAGAAGTTCTCAGAATATCTGTTTGGTTTCATTTAAGTTTAGTTTCGTTGTATCACTTTCTCTGTTTAGCTTCCATGGACGTCCCGTTGCCATTGGATAAATTATCCTTAGGATCAATTACCAAGTCAGTGTTAATCATCTCTCTTTTTTCAAATCTAAAATAGACTTTGAATGCTTTGCTTCCACATTAATTTACTCAAACTGTAGGTAAATTTATTTATCTTTGAATGAAACAAGGCATTTCTAAATTCAATATGTATATATAATTCGGATGTTTTCTGTTACATTTTTGGCGTATATGTTACGGTATTATAGGATATCTGATTGGTTGCGATGATTGATTCTCTTTCTAACCCAGGGACAAGATTTATGTAGTTCTTGTAGCAACAGGGAGTTTTAATCCTCCTACTTTTATGCACTTGCGCATGTTTGGTAAGCTATCAAGTAGCCTTTACTTTTCTTTTTCTATTGTTATTGGCTAAATTAGAAGTTTATACCTATGACATCATGTTCTTTTAATTCTTTGCTAATGATATAGTTTCTTCAAATACTAAACTATGGTTGGCAAGGTAAAGATGTTAAAAAATATGTATGCAGGTGTCTCTGGAATCCGGACTTGTTTATTGATGTTAATTTACCTGCTAGCTGCTACCTGGTTTAGAAATCAATTTATTTTAAGGATCATTATACGCAATTCTCATCATTTTTTGATTTAGATGGCTGTAACCACATATAACCTCATGATTTAATGCAATGTACTTTTGTTTGTTGTCTGCTTCTGGCATCTCAAGGAAAGTCATCCAACGCACTATGCAAGACTATCTTTCTGGGTTTTGTGGTATCATAGACATATTGATTTTTCCCTCAAACTAAATCAGATGTTCTCAAATTCTTTTTGATGATGACCTCAGCTTCCTTGCATGTTACTGGGAATTCATTGAGATCAGTTTTTGGTTCTCAATCACATCCAAATTATGTTTTAAAAAAGAAAAAAAAATGATGTCTATCAACATTACTTCTTTGGTCGTTAATAGTTAAAGTTCATCATTAATAAGTGTTGTATGTATGCTGCTTATTATTTTGACTCGGTGATGCATGTGAAAGTTATTGGCAGTGTCACTAACTCTATCTAAATCCTGCAAAATGATTTTCAGTGTAAATTTTAGGTATCTATTTAACTAATTGATCAATCCACGTTTATGCTTAGAGCTGGCAAGAGATGCACTAAACTCAGAGGGCTATTGTGTCATTGGAGGCTATATGTCCCCTGTTAATGATGCATACAAGAAAAGGGTATGTGGCCTTCTATAACATACTGGTTAACATGCAAATAGTAAACAGTGTTGTGGCTCCTCTTGGTAGTCTGTATCTGATTTGTGGCAATATGTGACAACCTCAGTTCTCTTTGAGGTCTCTTACCAGTTCTTTCTACCACTCCCCTGGATGAATGGAGAAGGACAAGAATGTGCATGTCCTGTTGATCCTTTTAAAATAGGGATGATGGCGTTGTTGGTATTGAAGTTATAACAATGAAATAACTTTTAGCTTTTTGCTTATTTCCTACATATTTAGTTTATGCTGTTCCTACTCAATAAATGTTGTTGATAACAATGAAAGTTAATCATCATGTAGTTATACCACATAATTTGCATGATTGCATTTAATATTGGCTTTAGTTATCATCCCTGTGCTTTGGCAGCACCATGAAACCCTTCTTTCCTCAGTGATTGTATATGTCATGGTTTAACAAAGCAGGAACTTGGCTTGTTATACAGGGCCTTGTACCTGCTGAACAACGTATTCAGTTGTGTAATCTAGCCTGTAAAAGCTCCAACTTCATTATGGTTGATCCTTGGGAGGTACTAGCTCTGCCTCTCAAAACCTTCATTTGGAGTTTGATTGGATATTTAGACTTGACATTTCATTCTGCTTTACCTTTTCTATTTTTAGTTATTATGTTACCTGTTCATTAGCGTAAAGAGGCTGTTGTACTGTCGAGTGTGTTTTTCCCGTTATCTTCTGATATTTGCGTGTTTTGAGATTAACAGTCTATTATCCTTATTACAGGCAAATCAAAGTACCTATCAACGTACTTTAACTGTTTTATCTAGAGTCAAGAGCTGTTTGACCGAGAATGGGCTGATATCCAAGGGTAAGATCAGCAAGAAATTGACTATATAAATTTACACATGCCTGACAGTGACACTTTGAAATAACTCAAAACAAAGGGCTCTCGTACCTCAGAATTCCCTTCTCCTATGTGGCTCTAATTTAGTCATTCTCCTGCATTCCTTCTCCTTCAAGTGCTTTATATATTTTGAAATTGTTTCTCCTAATAATTCAGGATCCTTGTAATTAAACTTCCCAATGAACAATAACACAAGAGACAAGTTGCTAACTTTCTTGGTCCCACGAGAGTGCGTTTTTGGGAGGTGATTTGGTGTTGTCTTTAACCTTCAGTATCTTTGTAAGAATCAGAAGCTTCTCCCTGGAAGACATTACTTTAGCCTAGCTCTTTAGATTTCCTTTTGTTTCCAAACTTTAACTTGCATTGCTGACAGTGATGTGGAGGCATCACTCTTTGGTTAATGATGATATAATTTAATTTTCAGTCTCAACATGTTCATCCTCATTTTAATTCTTGGTATCTGCACATCACTGATGCTGGATTTCTTTTACTCCTACCAGACTCGCTTAAGGTCATGCTTGTTTGTGGCTCTGACTTACTCCAATCTTTTAGCATTCCTGGGTGTTGGATCCCTGAACAGGTAAATAATTTTATGTTAATTTGTCCTCAACAGGTCCTTCCATTTGAGATAGATTCTTGATTAATGGTGTCATTGTCCCTTCCGAATATTGCTCTGATGCAGTCATAATTTGAGATAACAATTGTTGTAGAAATGCTGTCTTCGTCCTCTAAAAGGTTGTCGATAACCTGAAAATTTGCAATAGGGTTGTGTATATTATTAGATATTGAGGATGGGCTGTGGTTCTTTCTCATGTTATTTGGATTGACTTTGTACATTCTGATAGTTAACTACTTACCATGAACTTTTCTCTCCTTTTTGGGTTTTGCTATTAGTTTTAGTTCTTTCATGCTTTTCCAGGTCAGGACCATCTGCAAAGACTATGGTGTGGTTTGCATCCGCAGAGAAGGACAAGATGTTGAGAAAATTATCTCTATTGATGAAATTTTAAATGAAAACAGGGTCAGTGGAATCCCCTGATTTCTTTTCTCTATGCTATTTATTGAAGCTTCTTGATGGTTTCAACCGGTATGAAAGTCCATTTCTATAGCTTTCTTGATTGTTGAATTTATATAATTGACCAAAATCTTAGTTCTTGCTCAACTGAAAAGAAAAGAATCTGTGATTCGGGATTGACATTGAAAACCTTCAGGACTGGTTTAGATTTCAAGAGCCCGAATATTCCACAATGGTCTTTTGTTTGCAAATGGGAAAGGCTTAGTCTCTATAGTTGCTCTCAAAGAGATTCATGTTAATTAATCTCACAAGAAACTTGTTTGCAGTGCTTGCTTGCTTACAACTGTATATTTTCCTGCAGGACAATATTAAAGTTGTTGATGAAATGGTACCTAACCAAATCAGTTCAACTAGAGTCAGGTAACCATATTTGCTTATTTATAGAATTGATGCAAATACCCAATCAACAAAATTTGACAATTATTTGTCCATGAGTAAATTCATTACTTATGGGTGTTTCCTTCTTTCCTTGTGTTTCAGGGAATGCATTGCAAAAGGGCTATCAATAAAGTACTTGACTGTAGATGAAGTGATTGATTATATAAGACAACAACATTTGTACTTGCATTTGGATGACAAATGACTGGACTTGAACTCAGATGAGAAATTACTGTCGACAAATGTAACTATGTGATGCATCATTTTTTTTTTCTCTGTAATAAGCCAATTTATCATTCTGAAGAAGCAGCTTTCAATAAGCTGACGCAGCATTATACTTTCTTTTACCTCGATATAATTGAGCTGCAATAATTTTCAGTAGCGAGTGAAATCACCAACCAGCAGATGTTCCCCCATGTGCTTTCCATCCTTCAATGTGCAGTGCATCTCAAAATGCAGGTAAGGTCTATAAATATGCCAATTGCCTTGAAACTGCTAACTATTGATTCTGAGATTCTGATTAGACCTTCCAATACATTTATTCAATTTCACCAAAACAGGAAAGGAACGACAAACAAACATCATGGTTTCCACTCCAGCTACACATTACCAAGCCTGTGTAAACTAAACACACCAAAGCAAGAGGGAGCCATGTACTCTCAATCTATTAAACTGCAGAGATATCCTGATATATTATTAGGCTGTATGTCTGAATCTCATTTGAACTGAGCAAATGGGTCAAAGTTTGTCGCACCATCCTGGGAGGAGGAAGACCCACCACCAGCCTCCGCCTCATCCTTGAAGTAAGCGGCCATCACAGCCGGATCGAACAATGCTGACTGGTAAGGGCCCATCATAGCCGGAAACCCAATACCGAGAGACCCAGATGGACCCAGTGGTCCTGACTCACCGACAGGCCCAGACCCACCAGCAGGCCCATAGTCGGCACTGCTGCGCTTCAAAACGTTATCCCCACGGACGGAGCTGCGGCTTTCACCTTCATTCTCACGGTAGCGGTTCAGGTACAGAGTGAGAGGCTCGATGTAATCGTCAAAGCCCAGCTTGCCCATGGCCCACAGCACGTCCTCCGCAGTGATGGTCTTCCGCTGCTCGCGCTGGCAACGCTCGTTGGCCTCCCCAGTGATGAAGCTGATGTACTCAGAGACGCACTCTTGGAGAGTCTCCTTGGCGTCGTCGGAGATCTTGGCATGAGCAGGGAGGACCCGGCGCATGATACGGATCACATTGGCTATCGGCATGTACTGGTCTTGCTCCCTCACCATGCATGGCGGCAGTGGCATGGTGTTCTTGTTGTCGGCGCAGCCGCCGCCGCTGCTGCCACTAGCATTGATGTTGATGCCGGCGTTGATGTTGGTGTTCGAGGCTAACAAGGAAACAAAAGGTGAGACACCGTTAATAAAACCGGGTCATGGCCCAAAATGATTTCAGACCCCCAAACGTGGACAGACAACGAGATACAGAACAATTGTACCAGAATTGGACGTGCGTCACGTGAGGCAACGAACGAAACGTTTCTCAGGTTTTTGGTTTTCTAAAAACAATCCTTCACAAATAGTTGTCTAAGGACATTTTCAGTAAAAGAAAACAAAAAAGAATTAATTTTTTTTTTTAAAAAAAAGGAACAACAACTTTGCCACTCACCACAAAATTCAAATCACTGTAGCTATTCGGTGCGGTAAACGACAAGAATTTTGAGTGTAAAAAGTGGAGGGCCAGCTCACGCGCTAGCATGGCACAGCACGTGCCAAGCGAGGGTGAAATAGAGATGGGTCCCGCTGTACCTGACAAAGGGGGCCCCACCTGTACTGTTGGGATTCTTCGTTTCATTACTCTGTTGAGTCATCAAGAAGTCAAGGCCTTTTCCTCTTCTCAAGGCTTTTTTAACTCAAAATTAAGGAACCCCTTTACCCAATGAAGAAAATAATATAAATGTTCTATAAATATAAAGAATAAAAAAGAAAAATGAATATCTTTTCTTGAATTTATGAATTTTCCTGAGATCAAACAGGAAGAAAAGTATCCAAAAAAAAAAAATGAAAACAATTGTTCTTGGTACTCAATACATTAACCGTCGATCGATCCATGGATTGGAGGCTCAGAGTCTTCAGACTCTTGCATGCAAGCCATGTCATTAAAGAGAAAAATCAAAAAATCAGAAGGAAATAGGCAAAACACAAATCTGCTACACCAATAATATATCTCAAGAATCTAAAACATGAGTTCTTGAAAAAAAAAAAAAAAAGAAGATCAATCGTTAGCGTAAAAAACAGGCGGAGCAGGAGCAGGAACAAGAGCAAGATGAGGTGGAAAAAAGGTGGCCATAACATGAACACTGTTTTCGTATCATAATGAACTGAAAACAATGCACGCACAAGCAGAGATTAAGATCTCTAAACGGTGTCACTTTATTTTTCCGACAAGAAAAAATGCTCAGGGACTCGGCCAGACGGAAGGAGAATGAGAAACGGAGCTTCTTGAGAAAGTAAGGAAATCGAAGAGATAAACAGACAGGCTCTTGCATGTCAAAATCTGCCATTTTTCTTGAGAAAAAAAATCGCAAGATGTCAGGCTGTGGATAAAAGGCTCCATTATGCATGCAAGACATAGCACTTCAGGGAAATTACGAACTCAAGAAAAAACTGATAGATACATCACAAATCCAACAAACTCTGTTTTTATGATTAGAAATGAAAAGCCAGTGATCTTTTAGATATGATGCAGGTACAGAACAAGAAGATAAAGAGCGGAATCAGCGGGAGACAGAGAGAGAGAGAGAGAGAGAGAGAGAAGGCATGAAGCCAAGTTTACCAGAGGGTGATTTTGCATGCTTTTGATTGCCAGACGAGCTTTGTCTACGTTCCATAGCTTTTTCTTTCTAATGCTTTTTCTCTGTCTAGATTTCTTTATTATTTTCTCTGTTGGAAGCCTTGTCTCTTGAATGGGCGCACCGGAGTAGAGGGGATGGGGGAAGGGGGGTGGGGATTTATAGCGGCTCCACTGGTATCTAATACACATGGCATACCGGCGTTCTTCACGAGGAACCTGCTGTTGCCGGTCACAGAAACTCCTCTCATTGGACGAACCCCACTCCCTTAACCGGGACCAGCAGGTGACCGGTCAAATAAGGACTAAATACCCCTTCTTTAATGACACCAACCCCCCTAAATACCCTCTACTGGTATTTTTGTTTTCCAACTTTTTGATATTGTCACATGTCTCTTGCCATCTCTTTCTTGTTTTATATATATTTCATGCTTTTTTTTTCATTTTTTGTTAAATAAAAATTCTAATAATATCATTTTTTAAAATTTTAATTCATGAACTTGCTCTTTCAATTTTATTTTATTTTATTTATTTGTTTTGAATAATCAACTATTACCTGACACCTCTTTTGCATAGAAGGAAGGTTGTTAATTTTAATTCTAATTTTGTATATTATGATATTTAAGAACCGTCGCTCCCTCGTTGACGTTACGTTCTCTAGATGACTCAACTCCTTGCGTCATCGGAGATTTTATTATAAGGTTTCCATGTTAAGATAAATTTTAAATTAAAAAATCAAAATGACAAGTAAATTTTTTTAATATATATTTTTTAAAAATTAATTATAATAAATTAAAAATTAAAATCATGTCGTTAATATTAACAATAAATAAAAATTTCATAAATTTTGATATTTATGATATGTGACTAATTAATTTTTTTATATTTAAAAAATGATAAATCAAACATTTATTTATTTAAAATTTATTTAAAATTAAAAAATTATAAATATTTAAATTGAAGACTTTATATAATAATTTTAATTTAAAATTTTTTATAAATATAAAAAATATTCAAACTATAGTCATAAAAAATTTTAAATTTTTTTATTAAAATGTATGTTTTTTAAATTTATATTATTAGAATTTTAAATTTTCATAAAAAATAAAATCTAATATAAAAAATTATTCTTTGAATTATTTTAATAAAAATATATTTGATTTTTATAACCATTTGATCCAAAATTTAATTTAAATAAAATTATAATATCAACATTCGATTTGTTATTTTTTAAATATAAAAATTAATTAACAACATAATATAAACATAAACTTTTATCTTATAAAAAACAAATAGTGAATATCATTTAAAACCTTAAGTTTTACTTACTCTTTTCAATCAAACTTTTACTTTTAAAAAGTATCTAAACAAACTTTAATATTTTAATTTTATCAAAATTAAACCTCATTAAAAATTTAAATACTAAAAATATTCAAATTAAAGATATTTTAAAACCAATTTTGACTTATAATTTTTGTATGAATATAATAAAATATTCAAATTATTATAATAAAAAAATTTTAAAATTGTTTAAGTACCAAAAATATTTTTTAAAAAAATGTACCATCACAAATTTTAAAAATTCATAAAAAATAGTTAATTAATTAAAAAATTTTCAAATTTAAAAAATAAAATAAAAATAAAGTTTAACATTTATTTGCAAAGTTTTAGTTATTTTTAACAATAAAAAAATTATTAATTTTTTATAATTATTTTAGATCAAATTTAATTTAAATAAAATAAAAAAAATCTGTTTAAATACATTTTGATAGTTAGTATTTGATTAAAAAAATATTAAATTTAAAATTTTAAATAACATTTACCTAAAGGCAAACGTTAATTAAAATTTTAAAAAATTTCCTTTTAATTTTAGAGCTAATTATATGAAAAACTTCACATTTTACTATTATGCCAACACAAATTTAATGAAATGATTTTGAATATGTTTTAAAATATTAAACAAATGAAACAAGTGAATCACAAAAACGGCCCCCTCTTTCACCAGCACAATGAGAGAAGGGATAAGCGAGAAGGGCTGTTTTGTCAATTAAAGCAACTTCCGCATGAACCAATAGGCAATCATGGGACTTTATAGCCTGTGTTCTACTTGCTTGGCAATTGTGCATACCGTACTTACAACAGAAATAAATAAATAAATTTAAACTATAGTTAATATTAACACTGAAATTCCCATAAATAATTCAATACTTTAAAAAAAAAAAAAAAAGAGCCTCCAAGATGTTAGTCTTACTGTAGTTTATCAATAAGAGGCAATACAGGCAGCTAAGAATTAGTCAAGATATCAGCCAATAACAATTTTGCTATCCAGGGGGAAGTTTAACATATACAGGAACAAACTATCCAGAATTGTACAGGCCCTGTGGAAGAAATCCAATCCCTGCTATGGATTTCTAAACTGAGGAACCTAACATGAAAGGAGTATCCCACTTCCCCCCACCCATAGCTGGGGTGACTGAGTGTGGTATCTAACAAAATTCACTCAGTCCCTTCAATGCTCTATAAGATCTCCATCTCCAGTCAGGCTAAATCAATTAATACCATATATACACAAAACGAACATGCAATCCTGTGGTCTCTTCTACATTCTACCATCTACCATCTTGACTTACGCTTATGGTTCTTAGATCGTTTCCGAGATGTTGTTCCGGTACCCTTAACACTTTCTTTTTGCCATTTTATGTCACCATTTCTCGAAGGATGAGATTCGAAGGTTTTGATGTTGGTGACAATGGCGTAGACTGTGATCTCACCTCTTGGGGCATGAATGGATGTCCTCTCGATAACGGCAACCTCTCCTCGGCAGCGGGATTCTTGAATTGCTGTCTCTCTCAGGTTTTGTAATATGACATCCTTGTCAAACTTGGAACTCTCAGGTGGAACCTGCAGATTCACAATGGTTTATACATTTGAGGATGCAAAGACACTAGAATGCGAAGCTAATTATCAAGGCATACAAGTGACCGTTCAGTCTCTATTACAATTTCTAAGTTAAGGATTTAGATTGTCTACTAAAAAAGTTACTTTTAAAAAAAAAATCTTAATTATTTATTATATAAATTGATTGTATCGATATTTATTTAAAATTTCAGCACAATTCCTCACCTCAAAATCAAAGGGGATGTTGACCTGGGTGGACAGACAACCACAACCATCAGTGAAGTTGACTTTCAGTGACATTTCGAAAACTTCAGTCCTGACTGTTCTCCTGGTACAATATATAAAGAAAATTTGGAGAATATCATGTACATCAAGATATCTGCCAGTCTACACATGATAGGAGGTTCACTAAGAATTGGAAACTCAATTCTGCACAAATTAAGCAACTAGGAATGGAACAAAACATTTCAGACAAGCGGAAGAAAATAGGGAAAAAAAAATCATAATGGGACTTGAACAAAATGTGATTCATGTTTTTAGCTTTTCTCGACTAGAATGAAAGCTATGCTGAGACACAAAGCTCAATCAACCATTCAATTTTAAGTGGGAATATTACTAAAAGTATTACCGAGTTGCATCTAACAAACTACCACTCTTCGCCTCATATTTTCTGACAAGTTTCATAACACAAAGTATCACCTACCTTTTCAGCTGAAAGGGCTGCTTATCTAGAATAGCTTCTTTGTACTTTTGGCTGTCTGAGAAGGAAACCTGGGACAAAAAAATCAATGAAATACAATGACTAATTAATGAGTGCTATCATGCACCAGTTACAATGACCTATTGCTGATCTGGAATGGCTGCTTTGTACTTTTGGCTGTTCAGGACTTTTGATACAAATGCTAAAGACAAATAAGTAGAATGGATTGCTCAAGTAATTTCACCTCAACAGACTTGATAAATGGCAATTGAACAGTCAGTCCATGAACACTTGCCACACGGAGGGTCCAGTTCACATATTTCTGATCTGTAATGGAAGTGAATGGACCATGTGAGAGAGCTATAGATTAAATCCCACAGCCACAAGAGTCCATGAACTAACTTATGGTAGATGTTCATGAAGGCGCATGTATTGGAAGAAACTTGGCTCTGCTTTTGGCATAAAGTCCTAAAATCTCATATGACGCCAAAAATAATGCCACACACATTGTAATGTCAAGCAACCTAAGAAAGAACATTAGGATAAAAGCATTTGTTCGCAAGTCTAATTGCATGCACATGCATTAAATAAAATCCAAAAAATAAAAATTACCGGCACTGAGAGATTGAGTTAGGATGGTCTGGAAAAGATCACTCCTGACATATGGAGGAATCTTCAGATTAAGCACCTCCATGACTCCTGCAATAACCTGTTGTTCAAATTAATACTAAATGCAAAAGACCAAGTAGAATCAGAAGTTATTCCTAATAAAGAGCCATTATAGACCAGAATACTTAATTTGCACATGGCATAGCCGGGTAAACTCCATATAAATAAATCTTATTATCACAACCATCGATCACAGAACAGTGACTTAAGTGCCAAATTCTATCGATGCAACATAATTCGAATTATAGGAATTCAATTATGATAAAGTCTGAGAAACATATAAACTTGTCCAGTATCCAGTACATTAAGGCTTGTTGCAATACCTTATCTACAAACCCATGAATCACTAAACTTGCTTTCTTGTCCTTCGGAGTTTTCTGCAAAGTTGAGGATAGCACGTAAACATTGATATAAAGCATATATTTGAGATCTCACCCTTAAAATTTTAGAACATTGAAGAGGGAAAATGAAGACAATAAGAACTCACAACTGACTTCCATGACTCATAAAATTCTAGCATTATTCACATTTACTACATATGTAAAGGGTAAAATTCCACTTTGTGGAAACATAAGGTTCTATATATGTCCTTTTAACAAAGGAATATTCAAATTATACCAACTGACTACCTTGGCCACATCCATTCAACTTCGTAGGTGAGTGTATTGAAGCTACTGGGCCAGTCCTGGGCTTTTGTGGGTTCTGTAGGTGTGGAACTGCTGGCTTAGACTGGGCAGAGGATAGGGAAAGAAAGAAGGAGGATGATCAGCATGATTCCACACTTAATATTTTCACTAGTATGGCGAGAAAGAAATAGGAGAGCATTTGCTAGCTGTGAAACTTCATTAGATGTAATGAGGGATTCATGGATTTATATATTAAAAGATTGGGTTTCAAGCACATCTTTAGTAAATGAGGGAGCGATACTAGAGTTCTATAGGCACTAACTCTGCTTGTAGGTGGCAGTGGCACCTCGTTGGTGCTGTGAAAATAATACTTAATCTTATGTTTCTGCTAAACATATATATATATATATATATATATATATATATATTCATACCAGAAGATATTTACAAGCTAAAAGGATTCCAAAATATTCTTCTTCTTCATTTCTCTTCTTTCCTTGTTTTTAAATTTGGCTACGTATGTGAAGAATTAAGACTAAGACCGCATCAAAGTGGTTGACCATGAAAGCAGTAAAGCTTATAGCCAAAGCAATGCTAAACACTTCCACTATTAGTAAGAGTTTAGGCAAGACAGACATCCCCAAGGATAATACAAAGACAAAAACACCTCAATTGTCATAATGCCTATGATGAGGGGAAGGTATTAGATGAGACTATACTCATTACTAATATGCCAAGCACCTATAACTGCCAAATGTGCTTGGAGTTCTTAGCTATTAGAATGCCAATTTCATGTAAGAATCTTCTGACAGTACCAACCATCCATATTCTAGCATTGACCTTGAACAACAAAGCACCAGACCAAATCTGTTATTAATTCATTTATCTTATTTTCGTGAGCAAGCATAGATGTAAATGAACATGGAAAGTACCTGAAGATTCACAATTACAATCTTTCCCCCACCACGAAGAGATTTAAGTGGCAGATTGCATGCAGGAGTTATCTGCAAACTGCACAGTTTGGTCATGTTTCACGATCATCAAACAAACATGTAAGAAAAGAAAAGACATGTGACATAACTGCCCAAAAGGACCTCTGATCCAATTGCAAAGAAACAAAAGAAATAAAAGAACAGATTGGCACAGATTTTCAAAACTCATTCTTCACATGTGATCAAGCAACTGGAAAAAAAAAAGGGGAGTTAATTGACATCATAGTAACCTTCGAAATTTTATATGCTCAATCTCTTCATTAACAAAAATGGATACTTCATATGGCATCTATTATAGTCTTAATAGATAGTTCACTGCATCACTTTTTAGATGAAAGATGAATATTATTCAAAATAAAAAAGGATCCTAATAAACAAAATAGACATGGTATTGTTATCTTGGGAGCTCTGTAGTTACCTTGTTCCCAGACAAAGCACAAGATCTGCCATCCTACAATGCTTCTCTGCTGGATTCATCTCCTTTGAGGGTAACGCATCCTGCATGGAGAGAGAGAGAGAGAGAGAGTTCTCAGCAACAAGTTCCCCACTGGATAGAAAATATCAGCCATCATAAACTAAGAATTCATGCCCCTGCTAGACATCATGAACTTAAGCCTTAAGCAAAATTTTAACACCTCAGTATGATTGTCTTAAATTGGCATGACCTATGACTGAGTCATAAGCCACCTGCTTGAACCTTGTTGTGTTTCAAATTAAACTATCATATGAAATCTCTCATTCTACCAAATTAGAATATGTAGTTTTATCTATCTTTGACTTTACAGTGTCACTAACCTTTTTTCCATCAAGGGAACTGCATCCTTATAACAATCTTGAAAAATGGATTAGTTCAAATTACTAACATTAAACATTTAAGATACACCATACTTCATAAGCCTGAGTGAGATGCAACAAAGAAAATATAGGAAATGATACCTCCCAGTCTAGAACTGTATCCTTAAGTTTAGCTCCGCATTTTACATCACAG
Source organism: Moringa oleifera (assembly GCA_021397835.1). Taxonomy (NCBI): domain Eukaryota; kingdom Viridiplantae; phylum Streptophyta; class Magnoliopsida; order Brassicales; family Moringaceae; genus Moringa; species Moringa oleifera. Next base: position 2,724,390 of record JAJFZO010000863.1, read on the forward strand.
CATCGTCTCGAGGTTTCCTTCAATCCAATAGTTTCCACTTCAAAATCACGTAAATACCTTCAAAAGTTTATCACAATATTAAGATACATACAAAAAGGATAAACAATCTAAACCAGGAAAAAGAAAAAATAAAAGAAAAAATAATTGAGAGTTTAAAAATGAAATAGACAACTCTACAAAGAAAGGTTACTTAATTTAATAAGAAGATGCTGTGCTGACAAAGATTATGCCTTACTCGGCTCCACAGGAAGGGCAGGTTTCCATAAAGGAGTTCCCATGCAATTCAGCAAGTTTCTCTCTTGGTATTCCAGACCGGAGATGAAGACCATCAACATTCTAACATTTAGCAGCAATATGTGACAGATGGAAAAAATAAAATACTAAGCTCATACATCTATATATGAGAACAATCAATGATAAGCAATTTTCCAGCTATTAGCATGAATAACAAGAGACAGGGCATCATTCCAACTCTATAGAAACCACGATGCAAAACATGGTGCTAGCAGCATACTTGAACAAGGCCCAGAGTGCCTAAGAAGCCAGAACTGACTGTCAATCTCTCAATAGTTAACTCTTTGATTGAGCATCAGAAGGATATAAACTTGGCTTATAATCTACTCTCTCATATCCAATTCAGCTAAAAATGAAAATGACATCCTCATGACAATACTCACCTTCAAAGACCAAACTCCAAAAAAGGAAATGACGAGGAATAGGAACTAATTTAAATTATCAAACTTCTATTCTATAACATGTAGTTTGAAAGGTAATGACTAATTGGCATCAAAATTGTGAACAAGAATAGAGAAGAAATTTGATCATTTCAAGATAAGTTCCCTAAAACATGAAGACATCAGAAATGCTGGAATACAAAAGACCTACCTGGCTAATAACAAACTTTAAAATGTCAGCCTTCTCTAGTTCAACCAAAGCCATATGAGTCATGCTTGGCATTGCACGATGAAAAGGTAGTGATGCTTCAGGCAATGGTTTTCCCTCACGCTGCACCAAGTAAACGAGAATCATGGCCATCCAAAGAGCTGACAAGGTGATTAATTGGCTAATTGCTGAGGCATAGTGATGAGCAAAACACAGAGTACTCAGAAGATGACTCCAGCAAGAGAACACGAATCATTCACCACTAGAATGCCCTCTGAAACTTATTTTGCAACTTAATTTCATAGTTGAAAAATAAAGTAAAATCTCAAAGCTTATTGAACACCAATGACTGTTTTACATCCATATGATACATCCTAGAATCTTGTCCCATCCACCACATCAGATGCTAAGTGTTTGTGCCTGCTTTTTCTTGGTTAATAGTAGGTGCTATTTCAGAATGAAGACCCCTCACATATGCCCATTAAAATGCTTTTGCCCTTATCCTTTTCAAGATTTTATAGGAAGTGAGGCTTAAAATTAAGGTATTTCAACATTAAAACAAGGAGCATCCTCTCTCACTCATCCTCTTTGTCAATAATTACCATCACATGCCAAATATCTCACCCTTAAAAAAACTGGTGATTCATTTGAAAATCCTTGTTAATTTATGCCAACTATTTCAACTTGATTAAAAACAAACCTATTACTAGAGCGTGGACTCAGCATGTTCTTTTTCAGCCTACAAGTAAAAATCACTGAAAATAGAACACTTGAGTAACCATGTAGCTGCAATATGTGGGATTAGAGCAAATAATGTATTAAACTCAAACGTTAAAGATGTTGAGTTTAAAGAGTAGAAAAGAGCTGCTTGTCAAAAATTCAGTAGACTCCTAGCAAAACATAAATTCACAGTTTGTCCCTACCTGTAGCGTCCAAATACCCTTGGGGCCTCGGAAATCAGGTATGCCACAAGAAGTTGATATTCCTGCACCTGTAAATACCACCAGATGCTTACTCTGCAAGTAAAAATAAACGACTTAAAGAGGCTGGCCAACATAAAACATCATTGGTAGAACAAATTATCACATAGGTTAGTAGTTGCAAGTTCAAACCTTTTCTATCATCTTCGCTAGTTGATCAATCTGCCATTTAAAGAATAAACCACGATGAGGTTAGCAAATTAAGCTAAGATATACAAATTTTGCCCTCTCATGTGTGTGGAGACAAATATCCATAACTGAATTTACAAATATGGACGGACTATCAAATCATATTAACAGTCAACCAAATGTTCATTTGAATGCTCAAAGTATCTATTTAGTAAAACTTGTCTGACATGCGCTCTAACTAGCCCCAATGTAAATCATGATCAGGTCAGACAATAACCATCTCATATTAAATCCAGTAAGAGGAAGTAGAAATATTACAATGAACTTCCCAAAGTTACCACACAGTTTTCATTTGTCAGATAACAAACAAGACAAGTACAGAAATATGTCATATCCTACTTCATGGACGTTATACACGTTGCTGACCATTCAATCCAGCTCTGAGCACATTAACATCTCATGTTCAATCAACTTCAAGCACAGCACTTACAGCATTGACAAATGCAGGTTAAACTTCACACTAATGACTCTTTGAACTAACATTTGGTAGCAGACCTATCCTTTCACACTAATGAGCCCGAAGAATCCTACATCAGAAACTTCACAGGGAAGGAGAAATGCTAAAATGTTTGACAGCATATGATAATTTCAAGGTACCATCTAATCAATAACTCTAAGAAACATCAATAACAAATAATTCCAAGTTACAATCTATTTAGTAACTCAAAAAAAAAAAAAATCGGTAGCAAAGAAATATTGTGATCTACATTGTGATAAAATTCAATCCCAAGCAACCTAAATCATATTTTGTTAACAATCACTTCAAAGCTTGTAGGTAAGATTGACTCCACAACCAACCCAGGACTGAAAAGTTATTAGATCCTCATATACTTCCCACCGACACATAAGCAGAGACTACATTGCTTCCATTACCATGCACGTTGATCAACATTAATCCAATCAACAGACCACGACTACCACTTTAGCATTACAACCTAATCATAAAGCAGCAAATAGTTCACAAATTTCAGCTTAATAACCAAAAAACAGAATGGAATTCGATTCTACTGGGCGTAAATGTCAATAACCATCAATCAGATCTTATGAAGCAATACAGTACAATACACCAAACAAAGTTCAATAGCAAACTGTACTATATTGCACAATGCTTTAACACACTCTGAGCACATAAAAACCTAAGTAAACAGAGCACCATAAGATCATCAAAGGAATTAACTGCAAAATGACAAGCAATCACGAAGGAGGGAAGTGGAAAAGGAAAAAAATATATTGAAAAAAAGAACCCACTAACAGAACAGAAAGTGAGACAGAAAGAGAACCCCCACTTTGTCTTGCAAAACGTGGGCTGAGTCGAAGAATTCCGTCATCCCAACGTTGCCCACATCTTCTATGAACGATAACTTCTCTGCGTAACCAAGAGACATGACTTCCCTGTCTAGAACTCTCTCTCTCTCTCTAGAAAGTTGATCAAAAGAAGGAAGAGAGAGCGGCCTTTTCTCCTTCCTCTGTTCTCTGTTCCTTTTCCTTCCTTTCTATTTGGCCAAATGCATTTATGGCCCGTTTGCTCCTTTTAAGGAGACCCCCACAACACGCACCCATTCCACCTGCATATCACAATGACAAATCCAAGCTACATCATAATAATAATAATAAATAATTTAATTATTATTTTCTATTTTCTTATATTTAATATCATTATATACAAAATAATGTCCCAGACATGGGATTGTCACACCTGCAGGTGACCCTATATTTTACATGTGAAAATCGTTAACATTTTAAAATCATTTTTCACAATCAATGTGATAATATTTTAAAAATTATATATTTTTCATTTAAAAAATCAAAAATTTTCTTATGCACTTATTTAGACTATTTGCCTGTATTTTTAATTAAAAATTAAATTTATTTAATTAATAAAATTTATATTTTATTTATAATTTTAAATTATAACATAAAAAATATTATTTATTTAAAAATTTATATTTTATTAAATTTTTAATGTAAGATTTTTATATATTAATTTTTATTAATATTAATAATTTATTTTGATAATATTTAAAAAATTAAAATAATTACATAAATAAAAGTAATATGCACGTATAAATTATTAATTTTAACAAAAATTATAAATAAAAAATTCACATTAAAAATTTAATAAAAACATAAATTTTAAATAAATGTAATTTTTTGTAAATATTTTTGATATAATTAACTTAAAAAATACAATTAAAATCTTTTACTTATTCTAATTAAGTTTTTAATATAAAATTTAAAAAATATTTTAATAATAATAATAATAACAAATAAACAAAATTTTAAAAAAAAATGTTGATCCAAAGGGCTAGATAAGTTGGTGAAAGAAGTAAAGTAATTGGTGGGAGATTTTGACAACTAGCAATGGCCAATTAGAATAAAGGAGGTGGGTTTGGAATTGCGGCAAATGACCGGAAATGAAATCCAGTGTCGTTTTTGGTAGCGTTATAGACAAATGGCTAAAATTGGAAATGTGGGGTCACATAGAGTTAACTCACCAACCTGTCACTTTGTTTCCACTCACACCTCATGTGCGTCCTCTGAAATTAAGTCCCCATTACCTCCATCACCTTACATTTAGAGGCATGTACCTCATCTTACCCGACACACCATATTTTCTCAAAGATTTCATATCAGATATTAATGTTATTGAAGAAATTAATTATTTCACTTAATTGATTTTTTAAACTAAATATTATATGTTTAGATTTTGATATAGTCTTACATATAATTTGATTGATTTAATTTGTTATCTTATATTTTTATTGAAATAATAATTTTTATTTTTGAATTATTAAAAAATTTGAAACGATGGTAATTTAAACAAAGATTTTTTTTTTGTTGACTGCAAACAAAGATGTTAAGAAAATAACATTTTTAATGTGTGAGTGAGAAAAGAGTTTTACAAATAAAATTTTAATAAAATAATTATTTGAGTTAAATATTTTAATTTATGATGATATTTTAGGATAAATATTAAAATTTTTTGAATTATTTACATATTTTATTTAAAATTAGAAAGTTTCAATTGAATCAATTTTATACATAAAATTTTACTTTAATCCAAATTGATCCTGTCATCAATATTTATAAATAAATTTACAAATTTTAAATAATATTTTTTAAAAAATTAATTATACTATTTTTGTCTTTAATAAATATATTGTTTTCGGGTAGAAAGAATTACGAGAGCTCCGTTGTAGTTATCAAATGATTTTATGATTGTTAATGGCATGAGTCTATTTGAATTATATTGAAAATTCATATATTATATTCGTCAAATTGAAACCAAAGTATTTTAAATGATAAACATCAAAATATTATTTTTAAATATTTATTTAAAATAAATTTTATTATATTTAATTCATTTGATAAAATTAAAATTTTAATTAAAGAAAAGGTGAGAAATCCATAATAAAAGTACCAAACTCAATACAACTTTAGTACCTAGGAACCTTAGACACATAAAATAACTCATTAAATCAAGTTAAAGCTGGAGAGTTTTATGCTAGCGCATCATTGTAATGGTAGGACCTTACGTAAAATTTTGGCGAAATTAGTGTAAACTCCATGAAGTGGAAGCATAACTACAAACAAAATCAAAGTCTTGATTCCCTAACATTTTTAAATTATCTCATCATAGTTTCTTTGACTCAAAAAAGTGAAATGAATTTTTGATTTAGTGCCCCTTAAGAGTAGATAATGGAAGTCCAAATCAAATTAGACTACTAAAATTACTTTGACCATAAGTCAACTGTTACCTCGTGGTTGTCACCGGCTGAGATAAGAATGAAAGACCATGGCTTTATCATGGGTTTGATTATAAGGGTTGATTTTATGGATTTATCTTTTTATTGTTTATTTTTATTAAAATTTAATTATAAAAATTTAATTTGTAAAAAATGCAGGTTTAAAATAAAAACTAAAAAAGTACATTAAATTATTAAAATAGAAGATGAAAAGCTCAGCCCCAAAATACATAAAAATCAAATGAAAGCTAATCAACTTACTTCAAGGTTTAATTAATGCATAATTGACAATATGGTATGATTTGATTGTGCATTTTTCACTTTTGGTTCAAGCAAAACAAAAGGTTTTTTGGTTGCCAAATTCATGTGGGCTATGAGGCGGGTCTAAAGGCATTCCACAAATTGCTTGTTGAAAAGATAGATAAAATCAAGTGGCCAAAAAAATAATAACAATTGTTTTTCATAATGGTGCATTATGAGTAATTTCACATGAAGAGTAAACTGGATTAGATGCGAAATGTCAGAGCTTTGAAGAGTTTGTAAAATGAAAAAATATATATATTTTTTGATATTTAAATCAATATGTATTTTAAATAAATTATAAGATATTAAAAAAATTAAGTTTTTTATAAATTATAAAAAAGCAAATAAATATTCTGAAAGGGAAGTTGTAAATAAGAATCTTTGAATTTATTTTGGGTTATTAAGCAGATTTTATGGAATAAAGATTAGATGAGTTAAAGAATCTTTCACTTGTGACAATTCATCAAGTCTAAATTGAACTGAATTTGTAAGGTAACAATTACGAAGTTGTTACATGACCTTGAGTATATTGGTCTTACTAGTTGTCGCGTGACTTATTATGATGGAATAATAAGTTGAAACAAATATATCACGTGCTTTAAAAATAGCTCATCACTGAGCTGACTTAAGGGCTAAGTCAAATAGTAGAACTCCTTTGAATTTGGCTTGTGCCTTATATTTTACATTTTAGTTAAGAGTTATTGCCATTTGTTCGAAATGATGTCATTCATCTTGTTAAGAAAGCATTATCATTTCATGTTTTAATTTTTCGAAACGTCGTATCATTTAGTTGAGGTGGCTTAAGGGTTAGTTCGAGCTCATCGTGGTAAAAAATTCTATTTGATAGTGTTTTAACTCTCACAAAACAGTAAGAAGTCTTATCTTGCTAAATATAGGTATAACGACGATAATCTCTCCTTACTCTTCTTGATACTCATCCCTCGACAATTAGAAGGTATTAAAAACATTGCATAATTTAAAACTAGTAAAAAATGATGTGGTGAATTCCTTTGATTTGCCTAGAATGTTTTAAACTATTAAATTTGGTGTTCAACTATCACTCTAAGGCTGAACCTAGTTTGGGAAGGGTAATTCTTTGTTCTCTTGCTTCAAACCAACGTTTTGTGAAACCATCTTGACAAATTCTTCAGTAACATTTGAAAATTGTGGATCATGTTAAGTGTGAGTTTTTATTGACACATTCTTTTTCAGAGGCATTACTCACGCACGCTTCCTATGGATAGTCAATAATATCGCTTAAAAATCCTAACTAGTCATGGAACTCATTGACACTTAAATAAGTATGTGAAAGAATTAAAGAATATTTGAGTCTTTTACAAGCAATAAAGAAGCAAATAAATGTTGTAAGAGTGAACTCATGAGTTATAGGTAGGATCTTTGAATATTTTCATGATTATTAGGCGGATTTGATAAGGAAAAGATGAGATAAGTTTATTTAAGAGAGTTTTCATTTTATTTTTATTACTTTTAAGCTTTATTTTATTGAAAAACAATAAATAGTTTTTGATCTTTATTTATTTATGCTTTTATAATTTTCTTCTAAGTAGGATTTTATTTGGGTGTTCATAAAATATGCTTCTAGTTGAAGAAAAATTCTTAATTTCGAACCTTGTTTGTTGAATGACAGCCATTGCTTTTGGGAAAGGTAAAAATAGGCAAAAAGGTAAGGAGTTTAATGATATTATACCAAAGCCACATAAAATAATAATAATAAAAAAATTAAAGTTTTACAAATGCTAGCTTGACAACTTAGTGTGGAAAAAAATATGTTAAGATTGTTGGACTATGCCACTGGGATAACATGTATATCTTGATTTCTTCCTTTGTATCATAGCATTAAAAGAAAAGCAAAGAATATGAAGAATGAGGTACATGGAGATGGGAAAAATAAAGGAAAATGAGATCTTAGCCAAGAAAAGAAAAAAAGAAAAGCAAAAAAAATAAAAAATATTATAACGATAAAAACAGATGAAAACTTCTTCATATTTTCTTTCTCTTAGCTATATATATATTTTTAAGCTTTTTTAATCCACCAAATCCAAGTTAAGTTAAATGTATAATATTACAATCTTAAAAATATCATGTCAATTTAAATTTGATAATCATATATAATTATGTTGGTTCTCATATTTTTTTTTTTTATAATGAGATAATGAATTGAAACATACATATATTATTGAGTTATTTTGTTTCATTAATTAGATTTTAAATTAAAAAAGATGTAAAAAATTATTTTTTAAAATTATTATTTAATGTAGAGTAATGATAATGATGAATTTTAATAATGGTCTATTAAGTATACTTATATTTTTTTTAATTAAATAATATTAATATTGAATATTGTCAGTAACAATTTATATTTTTTAAAATATTATCAATTTTGATCATAATAGAATGGTTTTATTTTTAATCACATGAGGTTGGATCAAGATGTGATTAAGATTTATATTGTATTCAATTTACAAATTTTTACATAATATGATACTAAGAGTAAGACCTATCGTGTCTTTTAAAATTTTAAACTCATCAATTTGCATAAATTATCAATATTGATACTCAAAATCAACAATAATAATTTATCTTGTAAGATATATTTATAAAAATAAAATATGTTATTATATCAAATTGATGAAATTTCACTGGACGTAAAAATAAGGATAAAGCATAATAAATTAAATCAAATTATAAAAAAATAATACTTATGTGAATTGATATGATAAATTTTAAATATATAAAATAAATTTAAAATTCAAATAATATAAAAACAAAATCGATATCTATTAATTGTATAGTATAAAGGAGCAAGCAAACTAGTTTGTGAAGCTTTCAAAATTACAAGTCACTACTTTTTGACAACATAAGACATCATTTTTGTCATTTCTAGTGGACAGTCAACACCCCCCACTCTTAAAGTCGCTTACGTAGATAAACACTCTCGCATTTATGTCACCAATGACTACCGTCGATAGAACTCGAAGTCCTCCATTAGCCATTTATGACAGCGACCGTCATATACACTTATACATAAGGTAAATTAAAAGCAAATACAAAAAAAGCTCAAATTTAATGAATATGTTATTCCCATAAAGCCCATGGCATGTCGTGGTCAAGTATACACTTATCAAGGTGTCAGGGGTAATTTCGAGGACGTGCAACCATGGGGCTAAGATGCCGTAGCGTGGAACTCTAGTGCAGTGGTTCTCTCCCAGTACAGCCTCCACCTGGGCAAGAAAGAGGGCGGCTACTTCAAGTGGGCCCAACCGACACCAAATGGGAGCTCCTATTGGTTTAACTGGTTCAGTGGGGACACGTCATCATGCACTTCTCGCAGGGTAGTTTGCTGCATTGAAAACGCAGTATAAATGACGGAGCTCTTTGCTGCAACGTCCGGGTATACATTTTTGTTTTCGCTCATCCTTGAATTCCATGCTTTCACCTACGAAAATGACAGATTCCTGATTTTGAGGCTGGGCTGTTAATAATCTCTGTTTCTCTTCGCTACCGAAGCGCTTTTTATTTATTTATTTTGATTTGATATCAGGTAAATCACGTGTGTTTCAGTAACGTAATTTCCTGATTATTGATTGATTGGTTTCGTTTTCCTTTCTTTCTTTTCTTTTTTTTGGTTCTTCTGTTGCTTCAAATTTTGCTGTGTTGTTCTTTTTGTTAAAATGAAACTTTAAGTTTTATGTGGATTATTGTGCTTGTCGTTATATTTGAGGGGGTTTCATTTCTTGTGAATATCAGTGATCAGTCGTGCTATGTAGAATACTACTCTGCATTGGATATTGCGTCGTGAGCTCGTTGATTTTTTAGTTTGACAAAATTTATTTGTTGTTATCCACCTTATCAGGACTGCAACAATTGTCATCCTTATCGCTTTTCTCAAGCCTATAGTTTCTTATATTAGTTGTTTGATTTATATCTGTGAGTGAATCATCATCCCCGCGCCTGTTCTTGTTTGCAATGTATTGGATAAACCAATTTATTCAGATGCAAACCGAAATGCTTGATTCCTGGTATGATTTTGTTGGTTTATGTCTTATAGTGCTCTTCGAGGTCTGAACATTGGATTTTTCTCTGGTTCTTTTCAGTGTGCAAGCCATGTCAGTTTCAGTCAATTCTCCCATGCTGGTGAATCAAGTGTACGCAAATGGAATTCATGAAGTTAAACTACTTCCTGCAGTCAATGATAACCATGGAGGTGTTATTGTGGAAATGACAGAGCCCATGGACCCTGAGTCATTTCATACTGTAATCAGGGCTTCAATGGCACAGTGGAGAGCACAGGTGTTTATTCTGTCATAACTTTCTTTAATGTGGATATTTGCTTTTATTGTCTTCTTTCATCTTTGGTTTAGGTTGTTTGTGGATGTTGATCTAAAGGGTTATTTTATCTCTCGACTGACCTCATAATAAATAATAGCTGGAAGTCTTTTCCTAATATAGATGGATAATATAACTTGGTCTGGACTTTGCCATATTGCAGCAAACTGCACTTAATTTCCAACAGAAAATGACTGGAAGATGAGTATTATATTGAATCTGGAGTTACTGACCAGGTGGTCAAATATGGTCCTACTTTGGAATAGTATATGGTGTTTTCATTTGTTGGTTGACTTGCTAACCTTTGTCTTATGCTTTCAAAATGTTCAAAGTATAAGCATTGCATACAGATACTTCCATCTTATTGAGGGATAGCTGTTGTCTCCCCTTCATTATTTGAATTTGATTTGCTATCAACTTCTTTCAAAGTCTACTAAATGGCATTTAAGTGCTGCACTCAACCTATTACTTTTCTACTCCTTTATATGTTGATATTCATTCTTTTATTTATCTTGTGTAGTCGAATCATGCGTTTTGCAGGTACAGTCTCATTATAACATGTAGAATGGGGAAACAAAAAGTTCCCATTTCTTTAAATGTGGCTCACAAGTCACTTCTTTTTTCCCCCTTTTTTTTGGTTTTTTTTTTTTTTGGTGGGGGGGGGGGGGGGCTGCTTTCTATGCATTGAGTTTGCAGGCCCCTTTGTTTATACTGATCATATTTGAACTATTTGCAGGGGAAAAAAGGAGTTTGGATTAAATTACCCCTTGGACTGGCAAATCTTGTTGAAACTGCTGTTAAGGTGATAATATTCATCTCCGATAAGTATAAGAGTCGTTTACTGATATGGTGTACGGTAGCTCTTGAATCGTAGCAGCTGTTACCTAATTATTTATTAATTTTTGTCCATTTAGTCAACCTACCTGCTTAATCTGCCTTGCATGAGGCATAAAGTACCAGACCACCATGATTAATTTCAATTCCATATTAATTGAAAGCAGCACGTTTTGTTCTTGTGACACATTTAAGGAAGTAATTGTGCTATCTAGCTGTTGTGTCGTTTTATCTGAACAACACCTAAGCTTAGTCAACAGAAACTGCCTCAGAGCAATTGGATGATTTTCCTTGATATTTGATATTTCCTCAGGCATTTCCTAGACCGTAGGTAGAACATGGTGTGATAACGAAATTGTTTGAGTTGGAGGATTCTCTTCAGTTTTGTTGGTCAGTTTTTGTCATATGTTTTAATCTTGAAACTTGTGCTGTTCTCTGTTGACTTCTCTAGGGTTCATGCTTTATATTGTTGCAGGAGGGATTTTGGTACCACCATGCTGAGCCAAATTACCTCATGCTTGTTCATTGGATTCCTGGAAGTGCTAGTACTATTCCTGCAAATGCTACACACAGAGTTGGTGTTGGTGCTATTGTCTTAAATGATAAAAGAGAGGTACAACTTGCTTTGCATTAGTATAAGTTCTCCTGATAGTTCATTTTGGTCCTGGCCCTTTTTTCAAATTCATTGATTTCGGTTCAAATTACATGCTCAGCTTTGCGGGGTTTCCTTGTACTTGCCTGATATTTCTATCCCTCCCTTAACCATAGGCTGTGACTTGTTTTAAACCTTCCGATAAGTTTCTACATTAAACTTAGTTTGCTCTCTCCTAATCAAGATAGTGAAGGATTACGGATAAATTACCTTCCCGAATTGATCCATGTATCTGTCACTACCAAGAGAGATGGACCTACTTACATCCCCACTAATTTTTCTGCATGAGAGCTCATCTCTTTTGATATTCTATTTTGGATGATGAGAAAGTATTTGGTCTTTTGGTGAATTCTATTTTTGCAGTTGTTTACAACCTATGAGTACTTGCTCCTCATCTTTTGGAACTGATATGCACATTTTTCATTACATCATTTTCCTTCCACATGGTAACTTAGGATTTCTTTTTTCTTGTTTTTTTCCTTCAGAAGACATCACTCTGATTTTCCTTCCCAAATTATAATCTTGTACTTCTATCAGTTTGTTTTAAGACTTTGTTTCATTGGTTCTGAATATTGATTTTAATGTGGCACAGATGCTTGTAGTCCAAGAAAAGAATGGGAAGTTTCAAGGAACAGGTGTTTGGAAGATTCCAACTGGAGTTGTTGATGAGGTGCACGTCTGAACCTCTGAACCTAAACTGCTGAGGAACTATGATTAATGTTTGATCAAAAACTAATTGAGCTTTTTAACATACAGGGTGAGGATATCTTTATGGCAGCTGAAAGAGAAGTGAAAGAGGAGACAGGAGTAAGTTCTATGTGTATAACAATTAATTTTGTTCATACTTCTACTTTTTCAAAGTGGTCATGCTTGTTTTGAAACAACCATTTTCACTGCTTCAGATTGACACCGAATTCTTGGAGATTCTAGCATTCAGGTATGAAGTCTGTATGTACCCAATAGTTTACATATTTCATCTGCATGATTACATCATAAAAGATTCTTTCCCTAATATGGATAACATATGGCCCATTGTCACTTTTAGGAACTTGATTGTATATCTTTGGCCCTTTTTCTTTTATTTGTTATTTTATCTTGTGATGTTTCAAACTATAAGTGAAATGTCTATATTGATGGTTTATCTTGGCATTGGAGCGGTGTTTATCCCGTCTCATTAGCCTATGAAAACTAGGATATGGTGGGTTACTCCTTATAGATCTCTTTTGCAGTGAACATTTTTTGCCATCGTGCTTGACTTTATGGGGGAAAAAAAGGAAAGGAATTACACCCCTCATTCAGCATGATTTAGACATAACATACCTGGAAGTTGATAGATTTTCTGTAGGCTTTTCTGGTTCTACTAATATGTAATTTTGTTAAGAAAGTATTACTAAGTAGTCAGTAAAAGACATCCTCCAGAAATTTCTTTCACATTGAATTGTTTAGATTAGGCTGACATTTTCTGGTCATCTATTGTTGACATATGGCTGAAAAATTTATAAATTTGTGGCTGTGAGAAATGAGGAAAATAATTAAATCCTGAGGAAATTTATTTTTCCAAATCAAGCAGTAATTGTATCATTTGAATCAATGCCAGAGTTTTGTGAAATCAAAAAGTTGTGCCTTAAATCTGCAAATCTACCTCTGCTGCCTCATAGAACATAGAGTACATCATCAAACTTTATGAAATGAAGCTCAGTTATGGTGGCAAACTCACATTTCCCAGTTGCAACTTGCAAGATAAACAGGCAGAATAGTTTTAGACCTGCTATTATCTCCTTTAGCCATGCTTGTTGAATTTCAGAACTTATCAAACATTGGTTCTTCTAGCTTTTGATTAGTGGCGTATCCTGTCTACAATAGAATATGAGGCTTTGTTGACGAAGTTTTTGGTCATGTCTTGACATCCCTTTTATGCTGTCTATTGGCTTCACTTACAGGCAATTACACAAGTCATTCTTTGGAAAATCAGACTTATTCTTTTTGTGCATACTTCGCCCCTTATCCTTCAATATTCAAAAGCAAGAATTGGAGATTGAGGCAGCACAGGTACCACTTGCAGATGGGAATCTCTGGTTTGGTTATTTCATCTTAAACTTAGACCCAGTTGACTTACAGGCATTATATCATAGACTCATGCCAAGCATAGCATGCTCCTGTTTGTCACTTTTGCTTAAATGTTTCTAATCTTGCATGATCCTGAAACTCAATCCAATAGTCTCTCAAACTGGCTTATTGTTGCTTGACATGTTTGCCATTTTTGTTCATAGTGGATGCCATTTGAGGAGTATGCAGCTCAACCTTTTGCCGAGAAACATGAGCTTTTCAAGTACATCACAGAAATTTGTTTAACAAAGGTAGACAAGGACTACACAGGATTTATTCCACAGCCTATAAGATCAACCTTTGATGATAAGCTAAGTTACCTTTATTTGAACAGCAGGGATCTGAATAATTCAGACACTGTTGGTCGTTCTTAGACATGATTGATATTGTTGTATCAGTTGCTTTGTAACTCTTATTGATTTATTAGCCAGATTTCCTATTTATGCTTTCTCTTAAGAGAAAATATATATGTTAAGCATATATTAAGAATGTCTGGGCTGTAGACATAAAAATTGATGAGGAAGATTGTTAGAACAACTGAACATAGTTGACCATGATCTGTTATTATAGAAGGTAAATTAAAACATCTGCTAGTATGATATATATATATTTTTTTGTATTACATGTAAGTAATGGTTGTCTGTTCACTTTATCAATAATCAAACCTCTCATTTCAGTATTCCCTTCTTTCTTGGGGTGTGACTGAGAAACATTTGTTTGTGCCTATTGAAAACTTCTTTACCAAATGGAAACTTACTTTCATTAAGGCAGGCTAGATGCTACTGCAGATTGTTCCTTGCATTATTATGAGGTTGATTTTGATGGGTTCAAAACTCATGGGCTCAGTTATCATGTGTTTACATTTGTTGCTGGCCTGAAATGCGGTCTAAAAGTCAAACTGTTGACACAGAAGACATTCACAATATTAAACTGAGACATTGTGTGGTGTTGTGTATTTTTCCTCTTATCATTTTCTGGAGAAGAGACAGTGCATTCTTATTTGTCTGTATATGTAAAATACAACCTCTATATGACCATGACAAGTGTTCTGCCATGCGGCAGCAGTTCCGAAATGCTGCAGAAGAAAGATCAAAACCTGAGTAGAGCCAGCGGTTATAAGTTTCAGGAAAGGTGTATTATTTTCTTCAATCCTGTCAACCTCTCCTTTGTTGGTCCACCTTAGCTCAACAAAACCTCTGTGTTCTGGTTCTTTTATTATTTGACTTCAGAAGAAAAATGTCTCCAGTAAGATTTTCCATTATTCTGGCAATTTTACTGTCGGCTTTGAACCTTGATTCTGCAATAGGTGAGGGTTCTGGTGATGTTTTGCCTTCCCCTGCCGGTTGTAGTAACTGCACAATTTGTCAGTATCCATGTGATCAACGTTTACCACCATCACCACCACTTTCAGGGTACCCCTTATATGAAACCCCACCACCTTCTCCACCACTTCCTGGGTACCCTTCATATGCAGCTCCACCACCACCACCTCCGGAAAACTGCACTCCAGTTCCAATACAGTGCTGCCTGTACCCCCCTCCAAGACCTTTCGGATATGTACCAGTAGAAAACTACTCTGTTTCGTCTCATTCCCCTCTCTCTTTACTTTCCTTAATGATACTTGTATTTTCATGTGCTGTTCTCTCCTAGGTTTGCTTGCTTTTTTGCCATCCTGTCACCTAGGTGCGGATGGATCATTTACATTTGAAGTAGTTATAATATAAATAAAGCCCATAAAGATCACTGTACTACCATTTGTATTAGTACACTGTTCAATGTCTAATTTTGTCATTTGTGTCCAGTAGATAGATTCATAAGATTTCTGAATTTTCTCTATGCATCATGAATAATATTCACCATGTATAGGCTTTATGCCAGTATATATACATATTTGTATAGTTTTCTTAGCTCTGATACTGTCTGATGTACAAGGTCTTTGTGAAGAGAGAGAGAGAGAGAGAGAGAGAGAGATCCCTCCCTTCCCTCCCCAAAGCATGGTGATTTTGTCTCCTGTGGGGTTTGTTAAGGTTCCTTTGACTAGGATCCAATGTTAGCTTTGCCTTTACTCCCTTGACAAAATGACAAAGTATGTCACCTGTATGAATAAGAACTTATCTTCTCGTGGGTGATGCCTGGAGCTTACCATGATATGGTCTTTATTGTTGTAAGAGAGATAGTTCTGGTTGTTCTCGAGACAATATGATGTCTGGCATCTGCCCGCTAGCAGAAGAGCCCCAACTGGGCATGCTGATTGGCTCAACATCCCCTTTGCTATTACAAAAGTAAGTTTGCTCTTACATGGGTTAGACAGATTTAACATAAAGTTACTCTGGGTCATGATCAATTCTACCGTCTCCAGCATTAAATTTGTTCCATGTTTTTACTTCCTACAGTGGTTGTGGGTTGTTCTGATTTCACTCAGAGCATTAAATTTAAAGTACAGACAATGTTCTTATTCTTGTGAATTCTTCATGAATTGGCCTGATAAGATAAAGGGCCTTTTGAATCTGAACAAATATGTAATTCCTATTTACTTACAGGAGAAAAAGTCTTAAAAAGTATTCCATAGCCACAAGTAGTTTAATCAAAGAATTCATCTGTACAGCCATTCTTGTAGTTTCTGATAGGAAGAGGGTGAAGATTGACTTCATACATAAGCAACTTTTGGCAAAATTGAATTATGATTACCAAGGAATGAAAAAATGCATAGAAACAGTTTCATGAGTCCCCGTTAATGGCAATAAATAAATGTGTATTCATAAAATCTACATTGTCTATCTTTAACAACAAACACTACTCAACCTTACAAAATCACAACACAAGAACAAGATAAAAACTCACCACACTAAAAACAACACAAAAAAAGGAAAAAGAAACCCATTGTAAGAGTAATAAACTAGGCCATAATAAGCCTCATTTATTCCCCCCCAAAAACATGTTTATGAACCAAATACAAAATCAAAAAAGAAAAACTTACAGCAGCAAAAGCCCCAAGCACAAGCTCAACACAACAGCCAGAGCTCTTCCACCATTGATACTCACAGCAGCATTATCATCAGCTGTCTGATCAGCTGGGTCGTCATCTGGTGCATCTGCTGGTGAGTCTGACTCAGGTGCAGGTGCCTTTGGTGCCTTCTTTGACTTGGCTGGCTTAGGGGAATCTGCAGCCTCCTCAGGTGCAGGTGCAGGAGCTGGAGTAGGTGCTGCCTTGAACAGCTCCTTAGGCATCAAAACCTTATCAGTAGTGTATATAGCCAGCGGTTGTTCATCTATCAAGGTTCCAACGATTTTAACCGTATTGATCCTGGTCTTGAGTGTCACTTCTTGACCATCATTTTGTACTGTGAAATCAAACTTGTTGGCTCCGTCGGTGGCCAAAGTGTTCATCAGGCCATTGTTTGATTTCAACATGGACATAGATTGGTACACAGGCACTGCAAGAAATTCAAGGAATGAAGCTTTCCCTGCGGCTGTCAAGTTCTTGAATTTTGGCAAGAAACCCTTCATTGCATCATCCAGAGGGCAAAACACTGTCAACCCTCCATCAACATTGTCCTGGAGATCACCATACCAAATCAGAATAAATCAAAAAGAGAATCACTTCACTGTTTCATTATAATTGACACAGCCCAAGTCAAAGAGAAACATAAGATCCACATCTTGGGTCTTCAAATACATTCACGGAGGAAAAAATTAGGAGCTTTGATATATATATAAAAGAGAGGGTATTTTTGTTTCATAATGCACTTTTTTTCCAGATTTCACCTCAAATCAAAATCACATTATTACTTCCTAACCAATTTCCAAACTCTTCTATACTTTCTCCATTTCTTTATCATTTTCAAAAAGCAGTATCACTTGGTAAGTGGGATCCACCAGTTAACTACTCTGCTATCAAATTGAAGAATATGCCTTCTCAAGAATTTCAGTGGCTGTGTAAAGGAAAAAAGATTGAAATCCAAATCCCAATCTTTGGAGAAATGAAAACCATTTGGATTAATATTGAATGCAACGGACCTGCACAGTAGATGATAATACTGTGGCGCTAAGTATTGTATAGTACCTGATAGGTGTTGGAGGCCTCAGGATTGGCCAAGAGAGTATCAGCGAAGACCTTGCAGCCGTGGGCGGACATTATCCCTGTGAGGTTCAACTCGCTGGGGCCGGGTGTTGGAGCTTCGGCCGCGTCAGATGGGAGGGCCTTGCTGATCTGAATGATGGATATGTTGTAGGGAACCTCTTCCAAGGACTTGACGAAGTAGGCGTCGATGTCACTGTCGCCGCTGTCCGCGGTTCCAAATCCGACCTTGCCGCCTTTGAGGTCGGTGATGTTGACGAAGCCTGAGGAGCCAGGAGCCGAGCCGGAGGCCTGGAACATAGTAGCGGCCAAGGCGGTACCGTTGGTGATCTGGTGGAGCTTCTTAGCTCCAAAATAGTCAAGGAGGACGTGGAAGGAGAGGATGTTCTTGACGGTGTAGATGGAGGGATGCTTGGCGAGGAGGTCCGACATGGCGGTGTTGTCCAAGGCGCAGACAGTGATAGTGGTGCGCCTGTTGATCTCATCGGCCAGGTGGGTCTCGCTCAGGTAGTGGTTGAAGGTAGAGAAGGAGGGGTGCTTGGCCAGGAGGCGCGTGATGTTGTGCGCGTAGGATGTAGTGGTAGATGACGTATAAATGCATACCAGGACGAGAAGAACTGCGAGAGAGATCCTCAGCTGCATTGTAACCGTGGTTTGTGCTGCAGTGCCTGTGTTGCGGTTGTTTGAGTAAGAGACAGAGAGAAAGAGAGAGAGGGGGTGGGGGGGCTTAGTGTTGTGGGTTTTGCAGTGTTCAGTGGCAGAGAGTAGAAACAGTACAAGAAAGGAAAGACGAAGAAGAAAGCGAGAGTGAGTGAAAAGAGGCTTGGATTTGGGTTAAATTACAATGAAGACCATTACGTTGTTTCTGGTGGAAAATAGCGCCAGAGATATATATATATATATATATAGAGAGAGAGAGAGAGAGAGAGAGATGTAAAGATAGAGAGAAAAAAAGGGGGTGGTAGGAAACAGATCACGTGCTATTTGGTATCTCTTAACCAGAAATCAAGGAATCAAATTTACATTTACAACATCCAGAACGACCACTTTGCAAGCTTAGAATATGACGGGGCCCACTGCAGTCTGCTCGCATAAATTTCATGATGATCACCAATTATCAGCCGTTGATCTGCTTGAAACTTCCTGAGGAATCATCGCCGTTGATTCGGCTGACTCGGTGCCAGCTCGGTAGTGTCGGCGCGAAGGGGGTCACGGTTGTTTTGGTGGGGGTGGGGGGGGGGGAGAGAGCGGGGGGGGGGTTTATTTCTGTGGTTAAATAGAAAGTAGAGGGCAAATAAGGATGGGTATATAGGACCCAGCTAAGCCGTGTAATGGGTGTGCCAAATATTGCCAGGCTGGCACGCACTCGTTTCCTTCCGCCACGTGGACAGCTACTAATTGATCAGGAGGCGTGACCAAAATCGTCCACCGACAATCCAATCTCTGCCTCGCTTGGTTGGAGGCACGATGCTGCCTTTTGACGGTTACGATTCTTCCTCTTCTAATGCTTACTGTTATTTAATTTAAAAAATATTAAAAAATAAAATTTGCTAAGTATCAGCCTGGGAATGATTTATGATCCTGCTTCTGGCCCGACCCGATAATCCATTTTAAAAGAATGATTGGTTGGAATAGTCGAAGTGGAAAATAGACAATGATCCCTTAGCTCACTGGCAGGGCTTTCCTCTATTAAATCTTACACTTAAATCAAGTAGTTGGAATTGATTGAAAGATATGGCTGTAAATACCAATTAATTCAAATACCTTCCTTTAATCAAATGGGTGCTGCTGCCTTTTGGTCACTTGTTCTATTTCTTCTTACCCACCAAATAAATCACTAAAAATATTTTAAATAATAAAATTAAAATTTTTATAATATTTTAATAATTTATATTATATAAAAAGATATTCAAAATTTAAGTGATATGTTAAGCTAGTTAAGGTATAATAATAGTATAAAAGGATGGTGATAAATAACTAAGTTCAAAGAAAGATTTAAAGTAGTAGAAGGATCAAACATATTCGAAGATCTAGACGCATAAGAGTTAAGTTTGGTCCTAGATCTTATAAGTTTAGGTCCAAAATTTGGCAAATCCGATGGAGGTAGTTGCCCAAAGACACATCTAACAATGTTCTACGAAAAAATGTTGGGTATGCTAAAGATGATAAGTTGCTCATACATTGTTTCCAAGAAAGTTTGAAGGATTTTACCATCATGCGATATAATCAACTAAATAGAAATCACATATACACATGGAAGGATCTTGCAAGTGTATTCATGGCTTAATACAAACACATGATTGATATGATAATTAATCGATTTTACTTGCGAAATATGGAGAAGAATCCTAATGAAAGTTTCAAGAAATATGTAAGGTATTGGAAAGATTCAACAACTCAAGTGTAGCTAACTTTAACTAAAAAGAAAAATAGTATCCTTTTTGTAAGCACATTGAAAGGCCCATTTTATGATCGATTATCAAGAAATGCAATTACAAGCTTATAGATCTAGTTATGTCAAAAGAGTAAATTAAAAGTACCTTAAGGCAAGGAAAAATTAAGGGAGTAGAAAGCAATGAAAAAGGAATGTCTCCTATAAAAGGGGAGAAACACCTTGTGTCACATGGTAATGCCAGACCATGAACCTTTTGGAAGCAAGAAGTATTTTTGCCAATGTATACCACTTCAAGTGTAGCTCCAGTAACTTTCGATTCAACAATCATAAATACCTTAAATTTCAACGCAAATAGGCAAACATCGAAAATCAACCCAATCGATAGTATTGAAAAAGGACCTTAATCTAACAAATTTCCATGAGCTATACCCAATTGTACCCCTAATTTTATAAAACTAATTGATGGCTTTTATCTACTTAGCTCCCCTCTAACCTCCTTATCCATAGTGGTATGATGTTAATGTTAATTGTGAATATCATGAAAGACTAAAGGGACAATCACTTGAGAAATGCACTGCTTTTAAGCATAAGGTGCAAAGTTTAGCGGAAGTAGGAAAATTAAAGTTTGAAAAAGAAAAGCGACTCTAGTGTAAATAAAAACTCGCTCCAACATCACGAAGCCTAAATAAATGTCATAGGAGGGGATGGTCAAGTTAAAATAAAGATTGAAGAAGTGAAAACCCCCATGAAGCTAATATTTAATACTTTATGCTTAGAGGATTTAGGTTAAAGAGAGCAAAGAAGAAAAAAAAATGAAGATATATTGCCACTATCATGCAGAGCATGTACATATTATTCAGACCAACTCAAAATTTGGAAGCAGTTCATGATTGCTCCAATTGAAAAAATAAACTCAATAAAACCATTAGCCATATTATATGATGATAAGTAGGTTATTGTAACTTCCTAAGAAAACCAAGCCCAAGTAGTTATTGAGGTCCCTAATCCCTTTCCTTATAAAGATACTATCTGTCATTTACTAATCCCATTTTCTATCATTGGGATCTTCAAGAAGAGAGAATGGCCTTATCATCTCTTTTTACTCTATTATATCAGATACTTTAATTATAAACATTATCTCCCTAAACATAATATAAAGAGAAACCTTAAAATTAAAGAAAAAAGATATAAGAAAAAGAAACTAAACAACATTAAGAATACTCTAACCAAAAAGAAGATGTTGATTTCAATCTTTAAAAATAAGTATACTTACGAAATTGAGCTGCTTTGTGATCATTTGTTGCATCTTCATCTTTTTTATGAACCAAAACGCGGACACTTAGAAAGGCTCGACCCCAAAGGTAATTGTTAAATAGTCTTCTTCTAGTGATTCCTCTTTTATATTCCTTGATATCCTGTCAATCTGGGCTGTTTACATGTCTATAGAGGACGAGAACCATCAAGTGGCCTAGATTTGTTCATTCATAGAGTATGATTATTATTAAGAATCATGCCTTGAAGTGGAGCGGATGGTTTGAACCATTGTTCGTGATCTCCACAAAATCATGTTTAATTTGGTTTTTGTTTTCCTCCACCTTATTTTTCATGACTGCTTCATTGAAGTGATATTTGTTTCTATGGATTTTTCTGTTTTTTAATATTTGTTCTTACAAATGCATTCCTTTTTTTTATGACTTGATTTGGATTTGTTTATATGTGATTTTGATTAGATTTTCTTTCTATTTATTGATGATTTTGATCTTAGTTTCTCAAGTTAATCTTATAATGAATTTATAATTCCTTTTTATTTATATCAAGTTTTTAATTTGTTTTTCATTATGAATTTCAAACCTTATTTAGTGATGATGATTTTCTTTCTTCATTTTAAGATATATATTTTTTAGTAAAGATTGTTATTATGGATTTTATCTAAATTTCAACATAATATATATCTTTTTTAGGAAGACCTTTTTACTTTCTCTCTGGCTACACTCTTGGTTTACTTCGTGATGAAAAATTTGTGTAGAGATGCGATGCTTTTGTATTGTTGGATCTTACTGATGGTATCGATTCTAAGAAAGATTCTCCTCTTATTAAATCTTTGAAGGATTTTACTGTAATCAACATCATTAAGTTTTTGTTTGAAGAATGTTTTGGTATTGTTTTTTGTTCTAATATTCTTATCTTAGTAGCTAGAGAAGGTGTTATTCTGGTCAGTCATCTCTCTTTCCAACATGTTATCATTAACTCACTCTCATGAAAGTTATTGATTCTTTAAATTTCTAGGTAGCGGCCTATTTTATCTATATCTACTGGTAGGAAAGAGAGAAAAAGAGAAAGAATTGAGTAGAACCACATCTTTCTAGTCACCAAGATAAGAATATCATAACCGAAAACAATACCAAAACATACTTCTTCAAAATCAGACTTGATAATGTCGATTACATCAAAAACCTTCAAATATTTATTGGGAGGAGAATCTTTCTTAGAATCATACCATCTGTAGGACCTAATGATACAAAATCATCACATCCCTACATAAACTTTTCATCATGAAGTAAACAAAAAGAGTAGTCACTAAGCAAAAAGAAAGTCAAAGGTTCTTCCTTAAAAAAATTATTTAGTTGAAATTCAAATGAAATATATAGAAAAGATCATTAAGGAAAAATACAAAATAAGAAAAATTAGGAGATAAATATTATCATCTCTCAAAGGTTTGAAATTCATCAAATGAGTAACAAACTAGAAACCTAATGTATGGAAAAGGAATTACAAATTCACTATATAGATCAACTTGAGAAACTGATATTAAAATCATCAATAAATAAAAAAAAATTAATCAAAATCACATATTTTTCATCATGAAGTATACCAAGAGCATAGTCAAAGCAAATGTAAAATGTTCTTACTCAAAAATATATATATTCAGCTAAAATTGAGATGAAATCAATAACAAAGATCATTACAAAAGAAAAAAAAAATCAAGAAAGAAAGGTTATCATTTCTAAATAAGGTCTGAAATTCATCAAATGAGTAACAAATCAAAAACTTAGATGAGTAGAAAAGAATTTTTAAATTAAATATTCAATCAAATGGACATAAGAAACAAAGATCAAAATTGTCAGGAAATAGAAAGTAATTATAATCAAAATCACATATATAACAAACTTATATTATCTAAATAAAAAAAAAAGAAACAAATATCACCTCAATGAAGTAGTCATGACAAACAAGGCAAAGGAAAGTAGGAGCCAAATTAGGCTTAACTTTATAAAGATCACGAACAACGGCTCAAACCATCTATCTACTTCATGCATAACTCTCGATAATAATTGAACTCTAAAGATTGACAATGTTGAGCCATTTTATGGCTCTCATCTTCCGTGGATATGTCATAGCCTGAATCAACAAGATATCAGTGAAAACGAAAGAGGTATCCATAGAAAAAGACCACTAAAAGAGATTAAGATGAGAATGTACGCATTGGAATACAATGATGCATGTTAGGTTAGTGTGAATGCAAAAATATAGGTAAGGAAACTCACAAAGTAGCAAATGTAAAACATGGACTTTTATTAATGCCTCCAAATTTTAGAGAATTAGTAAAGGTTCACCGCTTAAATTTTGATTTCATAGGATAATAAATTTCTCGATGACATGTCCCACTAATATAAAATTAAAAAGAAATAATGAAAGAATTAGTACATTAACACAAGTAAAAGTAATGTCCTTGTACGTGTCCTAGATGGTTTATGATTATTCTAAGCTTTGGCTCAACTTTATCCTAAAATTTAGTTCACTAAGTTTAATAGATGTTGGATTATAGAAAGGAAGATCGATTTTCTAAAGGTTTTCAGATTACTCTTCGTCCAACTAACAAGACACCTCAAAATCCTAATATAATTATTGCAGAAATACAAAGACTCTTTGAAAATAATAACGTGTTTCAAGTTCAATCCAAGTGAGATATTTCACCAGCCCTTGCACAAACAAAGTAGTTTCACGAAAGTCTCAATTACTTTATCCCTTCTAAAGGTGAAGCTCGAGTCTAAAGCTTATATTATGCATAAGTGATGTGTACAAAGTAATGAGCAACATGTAAAGAAAAGCAAAAAAAAAAAACAATTGAATATCATATATCAATCATCTAAGCACATTCAATATTTTAGAAATGCCCCTCAAATTACCATGCAAGTAAAAAATTCACCTTGAAAATCACCCTAAATTTTAGAACCAAAAAATAAAATCATTTAATTCTTGCTCTCATGCTCTTAAAAAAATTAATAATCCATAGTGGAATCACCGTTGTCACAATTGGGGTTTTAAATTAGGTAAAAATCTCAAATGTGAAAAAGAAGATAAAACTTTTTTTTATAAGTAAAATTGGAGTCTCCAACAATCTTTCATGTGATGTGATTCGTTATCGATTTAAAAAAAAAAAGATATTAAAAGAAGAATGAAAATAAATAATGAAAAACAAATTGGTTTTATTTTTCAAATAAAAAAATTTGAGAGTTGGTTATATGTGAGGAATGATTCGCACCTCGATAATGCTTAAAATTTGTCTTTATTAAATCATTTTTTTGTTTAAAATCAATTGGGGTCGAAAAAAGAATTTTTTATTTACAATTGATGTATGTAAGTATGCAGGAACACTTTGGAATGTATGAAAACTTCACCATCGTTTCGTCCCATGCACTATTGAAAATATGTTTTAGAAAACGAAAGAGTTTTGCCATTTCTTGACCTTTCATCCTTAAATTAAAGAAAAATACAAATGTCATGTAAGGGTATTTTGAAAAAAATGTGGGAATTTCACCATCATTCAATTTCATGCATCTTTGAACACATTTTTGGAAACCAAAAAATTTTCGTAGCTCAACTTTTCGCCTTTAAATGAGGAAAAATATAATGAATGTGTAAAATGCTTATGAAAACGCCGTAATGGTAAGCCAAAAGAAAACTTTACCAAAATCCTACAATAGTTTTTATGTTCTACTAATTGATTTCTTCTTACTTTTCATTGACAACAAAATCTGATAATCCAAGATTTGAGTGAGATGTTGCCAAAATCATTGTCATATCTTGATATAATAATATTTTTATAAGAGTAAATTGCAAGAAAGTACTCTTGTATTAGATAATCTTTATCTCTATCTCAAGAGAAAAACAAGAAATTTCTTTTAAAAAAGTTAAGAATTTAAAATCTCTATATTTTTAACTTTGAATCTATAAATCAAAGAAATTAGCATCTCTATTTAATTAAAAAGTAGCGTCAATGACTCGTGAAGGAGCATTTCACATTATTGAAAGTAAATTAATACTGAATATAGATTCTAGTCAAAACATTTAAGCTTTCTTGGTATCCAAAAAAGGTGTTTTGCGTTATAAAATATTATATTCCATTAGACAACAATCAAATCTTCATATGAAGTTCTATTTTTGAATACAAAATATCAAGATCAAAAGAAACTTGCAAGGAAAAGAATGGGTTAAAGAACTTGATATTGATCAAGGCTTAAAATATTTGACAATTTAAGATATTGGTTATTCAAAAGATTTGAAGAAAATGTGACCATACATTGAGAGAGATGGTGAAAGCTTGTTACCTAGGAGAAACTTCCATAAAAAAAATGGCACGTTCTTAAGCGAGAAATGTTGAAATCTTATTTAATTAATGCAAACTAATCATATATAATCCTAATTCTAAGATCTTAAACTATTGTAATTTTTAGATATAAAATAATTAATCAAGAAAGCATACCTTGATCTGTGAGGTAAATCTCCTAAAGATTTTGCTGATGATAGTTGAAGAAGTTTGGTTTCTCACCCTTTATCCTTCTTCTCTACTTACCATTCTTTATGGAGAGAATGATATTTATAATGAGTGGAGAATAAAAAATTATTTTATACTTATTTTCTATCAAGATAAGTTTAATTTAAATACTATCTCTTCAAGTGACCTAATAAAATTTTAACTCTTAAAATTATTGATTATATTTATCTTCATAATTATCTCTTCAGTAAAAGATAATCACTTGACTATTAACAAACCACGTGGGCCATAAAATGGAATATCTGACATTCTATCACTTAGCTCATGTAGTATGATATTATCATAATATGCATAATATAAGAGTCATATTTTTCTTACATAGGTCATATTAGGAATCATCATTAAGCAAAACTAATAAAGATTCAAGCGGTCGTATATCATTAATTCGGCATAATCCCTTCCATGCATCATGTTACTAGTTTTAAACTTGATATGACTTGTAATGAAATGTATCCTAATGATCTGATATTACAATAATGTTTTTATTAAAAATAAATCTTGTTACACTCACATAATTCATTCATGTATATAATTGATTCATGCATATACTATTTTGGTAGTTTTCTTCTCCGAAGAGATAGAAAAATCATCTCTTTAATTTGATGTTATTAAGTGCAGCACCAAATAAAGTGTTACGCTCTAGCAACATCAAATCTAAAACATTTTAATTTGATATATAATATTAAAAATGGTTTATCGACAAGTGAATTTGCTACTTTTCCTATCACATTCTCTATTTTTCAATAAAAATATTCTTATTTCTTTTTTAAAAAAAAATAACTTCTGTCGCTAGCTGTACGTTGAAATAACATATGTGAATACAAAATAGCGGACGTCACGCATAAATGGGTGACCCTTCTCTTCTATTTTTGTCAACATTTTTTAAAGCTTTTGCCCTTGAGAGCTTATGAAGACCGCCAGAGCCTCTTATGGTTGTGATAAATCTTCACTTAGAGGATATTCTTTGTGCCAAAGTCCTATGAAGGCTCACCTTTCTTGAATGAGATCAAGACTTTAGTAAAGATTGATGTTGAAATGTGAACTGTGGAGAAGAATTAAACAGAAATAGCTGTTCTTTTTTGTTGTATTGTGCAAGTGGCAGGGCCATACCCATAAGTAATTCTCATGCACATTCTAGTAATCCCACCAATATATATACACACACATACACCAAGTAACCAGTGAGAATGACCAAACTTAGCATAATTTAGGCGGTGTTGTAGACACCAATGTCAACATTTTTGCTTCTCTGGCCACATGATATTTCCAGTTGGCAGATTATGTTTCCTTTTCCTTCAGAAATCTGTTAAGGACATCCACAAGGCCTTGTGGGCAGAGAGGGTCTAAAGAGCTACAGAACTCTCATGAGAGACAGAGACTTCAGTGTCAAAGAGAGAATAAAATGAGTAAAGCATGTATTGGTGTCTATGCATGCATATCCAGAGATTATAAGACCAAGAAGCTTCACTTCTCTGGAAACAAAATGCACATTTCATGAGTATCAGATGAAACCAAGACAAGCAAGCTGATAAGTTCTGTAACAGCAAGAAGCCAAGTGACCCACGACTATCTGTATAATAGTGTTTCACAGAGCTAATGAATCATGGTAATCCTTTTGTTTGTTGGATATTTGACTTGTGTAGAAAGGGATAGGAAAATTACACAGAAAAACACATTGTCACATGGCAAACATTTAGCATCACTCAAGATATAATTCTGTACGAAATTCCAAGAAATTGAAAGCATCTATGTGATAAACAAGAACAAGAAGCTCTAGAGGTTTGACCACATCTTTGCAGCCTTGAGATTTACAACTGGTCTGCGGTCTACCCACGGCACACCCCACATGATATGCAGTCAACTTTTAAAAGTAATATATAAAACTCTCAGATAAAGAAGTGAAAACTACTAAGATTTATGATCCTGAAGTTTGACCCCAATGACATGTTAAAAACATGTTGATAAGTCAAGATAAGTGTTTAATATTCGTCTTGGCAAAGGAAAAACCAGAAGTTGTGGACCATAGAGCCACGAGTCTCAATACATATGCCACAGGCACTACTTAAGCTTTAAAAAGCAATCTCTTTCATGGAATAAACATAAATACAAGATATACAACTTTTGCGATTCAAACAGTAACGAAGTTTGATGATCAATGGATCAATGCATATGCATTGTTCCTGTTTACTAAAGCACATGGGTGTAAGACAGAGAGACTCAGAGGAAGAAGCGTCTTCATCACCAGCTAAAACTAAACGCCCAGTAAAGAATACTTGAGCTTTAAAAAGCAATCTCTTTCATGGAATAAACATAAATACAAGATATACAGCTTCCGCGATTCAAACAGGAAGTTTGATGACCAATGGATCAATGTGTATGTATTGTTTCTGTTTATTAAAGCACATGGGTGTAAGACAGAGAGACTCAGATGAAGAAGTGCCTTCATCACCAGCTAAAACTAACACTCAAGAATGGCAGTGGAGGTGAACAGAAAGTCACTATGTGCTATTCAGTTTAACTCACTAAAGCAACATCTTAATAGGATACCAAAGGGATTAAAATCCACAGGAAGAAAGTAGAACAGAAAACTAAATTGAATACTTTATACTTTTGGTTTTTCCATAAGGTTCCTCTAGTTATAAAGCCAGCCTGTGAGACCTAATATGGAGGAGGAGAACATCAATTGAAATCTAAGATCAATATGCTCTTTCCAATTTCATCTTTTGCAGCCTCTGTGTCCTCATTCTCATTGCAGGTTAGCATCCCAGGTGTTACTTCATGGACAAAAGAAAAAGGATGGCCCTGATCAAGGACTATTGATTTCTACCATTTCATAACAGATGTTTATGACACAACCAACAAGGATTGAAGCATCGAGGAACCAAAATGTCACTTAATATCTATCAGAATCATCTCAAACCAAATTGAAAGCTAGTAACAACTTGATTCTGTTATCAACATGCCGTCAGCAAACTGGCTCTATCAAAACCGTGGCTAGCACTACTTAACTGAAGGTTGTAAGTTAATTGCTCACAATGAGAAACTTCAAGATGAGAGCTCGTATAACAGTCAGCTTATCAGTGATCTCTATGATCAAATCAACTTAAGCAACATGAGGACAACCAAACAATGCTATTAGTTGATGACAAACAACATAGATACACTAAGTCATAAAATTAAGACCCTCTGTTAACTGTTCAAACTTCAAACCCATATTCAGCATTCTACACTATGTAATCTCTCTCTCTCTCTCTCTCTCTCTCTCACACACACACACACACACATCCAAACAGGAGTGACACACACCAACAGAAGCAACATTTCAACTTGAGTGAATTTAAGAAGTATCATGAGCCTCCAATGGGCTTTTATCCCATGGTAATATCATGTATCCATTAAAATGAGTATATGAAAATCAATAATAGAAAATATACGCTGGATGAAACCCACTATGGACCTCCAAATCCTAGCCATTGTAAGACCCGAAGCCTTAAATTTTCCATATGTATCTCAAGGAGTGGACTTCATAGAGAGAAGGAACATTTCCTAGCTTCTCAAAACCAAACAAATGGGAAAAAATAAAAAATAAAAATAAAAATAAAAATTCCATCAATCAACAACAAGAGCATTATCATGTAAGTAATTAGCTTCCTTCTTTGCTGAGTAAATTTGAACATTTAAACCCTTTAAGAGCAACTATTCAAAATCAATTACAAGTGATGATAGAATGATAATAACAAGTAAAATGGGTGATCAAAGAACTTGCCTATCAGCAGCCTCGGCTACAATTGGCAAAAACTGGGCACCAGATCCAGCAAGGAAGAAGATGACCCATAAAACAAGCACACCAACAGGAATAAAAACACGGTGCTGTCCAAGCTCACTACCAAGTGCAAGCCCAACCCACCTCTAGGATTGAAAGTCTTATCCAGAAGCTCAGTCAAAATCAAGAGCACATCAAGCACAATAGCTTGCATTGTGTTGAACCTCACACAACCAACAAGTATTGTAGCATCCAGGAACCAAAAAGTCACTTAATATCTATCAGAATCATCTCAAACCAAATTGAAAGCTAGTAACAACTTGATTCTGACATCAATATGCCCTCAGCAAAATGATTTTGTTAAAATTGTCTCTAGCGCCATTTACTGATGGTTGTAATTTCACTGCTTACAATGAGAAGCCCAATAGCATTCAGCTTATCAGTGGTCTCTATGGTCAAAATCCGCTTAAGCAACATGAGGACAACTGACAGATGATATTAATTGATGACATATAACAAAGATAAATTAAGTCTTGTAATTAAGATTACTTCGATAACTGTCAAGAACTCCACAGAAAATCTCTTATTCTGCATTCCAATCCATGTATCCTCTCTCTCTCTCTCTCTCTCTCTCTCTCTTCCTTCTCCAAACAGACATGATACAAGCCAACAGAAGCAAAATTTCAACTAGAGTGAATTTGAGAAGAATCACTCCAACACAGTATCATGAGCCCCTAATGGGCTTTTATCCCATGGTCATGTTGGGTATACGATAAAATTAGTATATTAAAAGCAATAGTAGAACATATTCACTGGATGAAACTCACTTGGACCTCCAAATCCTCTCCATCCCAATGTAGATGCCTCAAATTTTCCATGTGTATATCAAAGAGTGACCTTCATAAAGAAAGGAACATTCCTAGGTTCTCATAACCAAAGAAATGAAAAGAAAAAAAAATTGACCAATCGACAACAAGAGTATAAGTAAGAACTTGACTTCCTTCTTGGGCAAGTAAATTTGAACACTTAAAAACCCTTTACCAGCAACTATCCAAAATCAATTACAATAGGTTATAGTATGAATACTAACAAGTAACCAAATGGTTATCAAAGAACTTGTCTATCGGCAGCCTCAGCTACAATTGGCAACCTGGGCAGCTGACCCAACAAGCAAGAAGATGACCCATAAATCAAGCACACCAACAGGAACAAAAATACGGTGCTATCCAAGCTCATTACCAAATCCAAGCCCAACCCATCTCTTGGATTGAAAGTCCTCTCCAGAAGATCAGGAAAAATCAAGAGCACATCAAGCACAATAGCTTGCATGGTGTTAAACCTCACATATCTACTGAAATTGGGGTTTCTCACAACAACAAAGTAAAGCGTCAAAAACACCAAGAACCCATTAAGGGGAAAGCTTTTAAAGACCCTTATAGCTGGTACTAGTGGCTGTATAAGAACTTGAAGGGGAGTGAACTGGCCAATAACATATTTGCCATACTGTATGCCATCGAAGAATGGGTAGAAGTAGCAGACGGCTGAGATTAAACGGTCTGGTCCGTCTGCTGAGCCGCTGCCGTTGGATTGGGCAGTGATGAGTCTCCTTCCTGCGGGTTTGGATTTCTTGGTTAGACTTGTTTGAGAGAGAAAAGAAGCGGTTCGGACAGAGAAGAGCAAAGAAGAGCCAAGGGTTTTGCTCGGAGAGAAGGTGACTGGAGTTAGTGGAGAGAGAACATTAGATATGGTCATTGTTTCCTATTTTGAGGAGAGGAGAGTTGGCTTCGGTGGTTTTGATACAGGCTAAAATTTGCAGAGCAAATTATCCGGAGAGACAGAATAGTGACTTTGTCAGTGACAACGCCATGGAGGAATATCTCGTTGTAAAAAGTTCAAGAAAGAAATTGAAAAGAAAACGGTACGGGAGAAAATATCAGGACGTTTTTTATCAGAAGCACCTCTTCAACTGCTGCTTCTCAAGGGGAATGATACGGGCCTATTTCTTATAGTACGACCTCGTAACACATGGCTATTGTGCGAATGGGCTCGTCACAAGCCTCGAGAGACCATAGTAGACTGACCCAAAAGTTCAGGGATTGGACAACTCCCATGGTACCACTTCTGTGAATTGTGAACCCGTTAAATGGTTTTGATTGTTTGGTAAGTGGCTGCTCTTCCTGTGCGTCTCCAACAAGAACTGAACCCAAAATCGTACTCCCTTTGCCCGCACCACCAGCAAGAAATTTATTTTATCCATGGTGACTGTGCTCGATCTCAGCAACCTTGAGCTAACTTTTCCGTCTATTCACTGTAATGTCACCTGCAAAAAACCAATGCAGAACCCCACCTCCTCTAAAGCAAGATTTACAATAGATGGCAATACATCAAAAATAGCTATTTCTAGATACCTAGCTTTGCCAGTGGAACCTTTTTGCTTAAAATATTACATTGTTTTGTCATCTCCTAAGGCCTAAGCTATGGAAAAACCACTTTTTCCGGGAGCTATTTATACATGCTGCGAAGTACTGGGACCTCCTTTTGCCATTGCTCATAAACTCCGTAACCTAATTTCATGGCAGCATTCTGTCTCATCTTCCTACTCTTGTTTTGGCATACTACATTGGCATCCTCTGCCCGTCCAGTGAGGCAAATCTTGGTTAACCAAATACACATCGGCTTAGCCAGGAGCACAAGGCATACAGAAACACAACTATACGTGACCAGAAACCCTATCGATGACTGTTGGAGGTGTGACCCTAAATGGGAGACTAACCGGCAATCGCTAGCTGATTGTGCAGTTGGGTGGGTTTGGTCGCAATGCCATTGGGGGATGGTGAAGTTTAAATGATCACAGATTCTAGCAATGATGACCTTAAACCCAATTCCGGCCACTCTCCAGTATGCTGTCATCCAAGAAGAACCTTTATGGATCATCTTACACAATGCCATGGTCTTAAACTTGAAAGAAGAGCTCGGGATGAAATCATCCAAGATTATAGGTGGAAAGGGGTTCAATATCCCAATATCAAATGGACCATGCATAAGCTGCATAAGCATTTAGTAACATTATCATACACAATATCTACGTACACTGACTGTTCACCATCAGGAAATGCTCCACCATAGGATTAGCTAGAGCATTATGAAATGAGAATTTCTCAGATGGCGATGGAATATTGATATTCACATCTAAGGATGTCTTGATAGATCAATGTACGCTACCTAACTGCTATGATGGACTCATGCATGCCATATATGGTTCTACATACATAACAATCCCAAACAACAATGTGCTGCATCATAATGAAATCATGCCTATGGGTCACAGTGATGAGTTCCTTGGTGACAAGGAAATGCAAGTGACCATTGCCTTCAATTATTTTGGAGGCGGCGTAGTCGAGAGAATGCCAAGGTGGCTACACAGAAAGAGCGCTATGTAAGAAACAGTATGAGCAACGATAACATGAATCATCCTTCCACGGTATTTCCCTGCCTATAGATATTGTAATAAGCTAAGCATGGTTTCTGCATTGTTTCAGGTGCAGGCATGGCTATTTTCACATACTCAATAGTATTTACCTTGGATGGGAGACGTATGCAACTGAGGAAAGTGCCAATCCAACAATCAATAGCCGAGAAAATCTTTTCATAGCATCATATGACAATTCCACAAAGGAGGCAAGTTACTTTGATAGTATAGGCATTAAGTAAAACTTTAACAGCTTACTTGTGTTCTTGCCCAGGTGACTAAACATAAAAAGCTTATTAGGATGTGCTGAGTGGAAGTACTGGAATTGGAGATCAGGTGGAATCTGAGGCTCAATGGTGCTTTCTTTACATCTTCTGGAGAAGGAGATCCTGCAAGCTACATAAAAGCATCTAGCATGCTAGCGTGGCCAGCTTCAGTTCTGACATCTAACCTTCCATCTGCAGGTACTCTTGGTTGCCAAATAGGCCAAAAATGCTAGATCCAGGCCAAATAAGTTTTCTTTTTATTCTTTTTTTTTTCCCTCCTAGCTGTTCTTGACTTCAATTCAAATAAAACTTAGTTGCATTTGAATTCATCAGAATCAGCTTTCAGGTCTGAAATGTGCTCTCAACAAGGATGTAAAAATTAGAAATGCTCTTTGTATTGCCCCCATCAGGAAAAAATATATGTACATACACATATATATGATGGGGGCAGCAAGGTTGCTGGTCTTAATAGTCTAACAGTGAATGATCAGTTTGTCTTTAAGAGGTAATTTACAAATCTGCACTCATCTTTCTAACGAAGGGGACAAAGTTATTCCAGTTTTCAACCCTAAAGATCTTTTCAGTCATTCTGAAATAAGTAAATGATCTTACAGCTTCAGCATGAGGGTGATAACAGTTTGCATGTATTTGCCCTAGTCCAATCTGCAAGAGACAAACAAGCAAGTGTTAAAAAACAGAATGGACAAGGCCACATTTTTTGCCGTACAGAGTAAACTGCCAACGTGTTCTAGAAATACGAACACAAAGATGTTTTTGATAGCCTAACAATCTGGAAAGTTGACAGCAGATACAGCAAATCTTCTGGCGTCAACTTCACTGGACTTAGAAGGTAGCTAGCATACCAAAAGGAACCAATATTGAAACATTTAATTAGCTATATATATAGGCAATGTAGGCTTACTATGTCCATATTCACTATTGGACAACATTGAACCCCATCAAAAATACAAGTGATGCAGGGAAAATTCGACAAATCTAGAAAACAAAGGAGCTAATAGCATGCAGTGGTTTTCAAGCTTTACTAATAGGCTTCATCAATACAGGATAGCAAGGGGCTTGCTTCGTTTTGTTGCTGACTTCCCTCCCCTGCATAGCATTAGAACCACTAGTGCTTCTGGATGAACTAGAGGATTTTGATAAATGCACCCGAATGTTGGTAGAGAATAGGGTTTGTGATAAAATACCAACAGAGGAAAGTTTTTGAAAAGATAGTGGCTGGATAGAAGTTTAGGGTCATCAGGGTCACTGTTAAGTGATCTAAGAATAGCAATCAAGAAAGGAAAGACAGAGTAAGAAGAGAGAGTGCATCAAAGAGAATTTCACACTAGGCACCAATGCTAGAAAACTATAAACTAAATGATCTATTAATCACAGCACAAAAGAGGAACTAATGCATAAGCATTCATTGGAACTCAGAGACCACCATTCTCTCTTACAAGAAGAAACTACAAACTAATGACCATATCAACTTAGAGACCACGTAATGAATCCAAAAATCTTCACAAACTCCTATGATATATGATGCTAAGCTATATGGTCAACATACTCAAGATCGGAGGATATTTATTCTAAAATAACATTCTGTCTTTGCTTTAAAAAATACCCAACAAACACAAATTCAAAACCCTAAGACATCCAAGCTTAGTCTTATATGGTTCCATTATCACAAAGAATTCTCTATTCCTATACAAACATCATGATTCTGCTATCTTTTTTATTAAAAAAAAAATCCAAAATTATGGTTATCTTATTCTTCCTCATCATCTTTAGGGTAAATAGATTGGCTAACAAACTCAAAAACTCTACCATAATGAAACAAATTGCCAAAGCTGGGTTGGTAGCCTTCATTATCCTTCTTGCAATGCTGTCATGATAATTCTGAAAAATATTTCAAAATCTTGACAGTTGTTCCTAAACCGATTGTATTGTTCATGAAGAAGTAAAATCATTTTTCAAAAACCAAAATAGAAACCAAAAATGTCTTATTAATTATAGAGCACAGTCAGTTTTAACATTTCTTACAATGAAACTAAAGGTAGTTGAGAATGTATCAAGAATGGGATGATTGTACCTCATCAAATCGCTCATTCGTGTTTCTTCCAATCAAGTGTACTATTCTTTTCTTTGTAACATCCCGTATCTGGCATTAATAGGAACCAAAGTTTAATATGAATTTGTGGAAAACAAGAGAAACTACATAAATTACACGAAGTCCTCCATGTCAATATGACAAATATCTTAAATAAACCTGCCTCAAGTTTCCTCCTATGCTAAAAATAAATATCTTTATCAGCACTATACATTAGTTTTAAGTATCCTAAAGCATAGATGCCAGTGATTAAGAATTGTGAGCACGGATCCAGATGGATGGCAGTAAAAAATTTTGTATAAACTTCAACCCAACTCTCTTCCAGCTGTAGGAGAGACCATAGTCTATTCATATCATGGAAGAGAAATCTGGTTTAGACCAGCACAGACCAGTCCAAATATCACACTACTAAAGAAAGGAAGCACCTTTTTGTTGATTGAGCGAAAACTAATACCTGCTGGAGCAACCCTTCAGGGCTGCAGAGATAGGTTGGTGGTGTTTCACTGTCCATCATGTCCAAGCAACTAGCAACAGGAAAAATAAAAGAGAGTCACGAAATGAGATATGTCCACACTTGTTTGGGGACCCTTTGAGGGGGAAGAAGGGGAGAAACCTAGTAACAACGTTCAGAGGGGTGCAACAGCAAGGAGGATGATGGTCAACAAATGTAATGCAAGTAAAGAGAACGTCATGCAATGAAGCATGCTACATAATGTCCCAAGGACCAAAGGCAAACTTCAAAGACTATCTCCTTGTTTCAAACTATCCTATTCATATTTACCCCAAAAGATTTTAATATTAGATGCTCAATGTCCAAAAAGAAAAATGAAATGGTTTTCACTTCAATAAACAGAGATTGTTTGGGAGTTCGATCCATCAATTAACCACCCAAGCAATGCATGTCCATCGACTTCGAATAACATTGCTACTCCCCAGCAGAACGTTATTTATATAGAAGAATACTGCACTTGAATGTTTTGGAAAAAGAATCACAGGTAAGGAAATAAACGCATAGGTGGAAAGAACATAGAAAAAATAACTTGGGAACAAAATTCTCACGAAATATGCAAAGCAGCTCCATGACGAGACAAGACTGAAGCAACAGGATCATAACCATTCCTTAGAGCAGTGTTATAGTAACCAGCAGTAAGTTCTGCAGGGTGTGATACTGTCCGGTACCACCAATATACTCCAGCAATTTTAGCCACCAATATTACTGGATTTTGCTTGTTTTCCTGATATTTCCTCAGTATATTGGCTGCCTTTGCAAGAAGAGCATCTGCATGGCAAATCAGCTTCCCACTGTACCATTCCTACAAAAAGTTATCCAATTGTCAGGGTCTCTTACACTTTATTTATTCCCAAGATTAGTTTCCAAACAGATTTACAAGCACATGATGCAACAAGCAAGCACTTTCTCTGACCTCGTATCTTAACATATGCAAGCTTGGTGCCTATTGAACAAGTAAAATCCTTCGGACAAACTAAATTTCACTAATTAAAAGGAACTTGAGCAATAACAAGCAAACTTACTTTACATTTCACCATCAAAATTAGTATTTTTCTTTGCTCAAAATCATGACAATATAAATGCCTTCTTATTATGTTTCCAAATTCTTCATTCATACGTTCCTTAGCAGACCCATCAGTTGAAGGATGAACATTTAACCCTGCCTTATTTTTGTATCAAGTCTTTTGTGGCTTAGCTTGGCAATTAGATAACATCACGCGTCAAAAATTACAAAAGACTAAGTGACAAAAGTACCAAAGAGGTACAGAACAAGACATGTTCAGCAGTGAAAATGGTTTGGCTACCATGCAAGTTTTTCACAGTATAAAGACTATATTCAAACATTAAAAGCTGCTATATAATGCACCCAGGAAGAAGTTTTGCATGACCAAGAAAACGCCAGTTCTTTATAATGAATGCATTTGTTGACAGAACTTTACAATGAATGTATTTATTCTAGCAAAAAGGTGCATGTACAATAAGCATCACGCAAAAGCATTACTGTCCCACATTGTAAACAAAGTTATGATCATTCATATGTCTAATATCAAACCAGAAACTCTTTCAGGGTCCATACAAGGAAAAAACGACCATAATCAGAGAGAAAGCTTTCCCGGCCCTCTTCAAAGAAAGGAACTCCAGATGGAAGACTGTTGTAACAGCCTGCGTTTCGTGGTCCCCTTTCTCCCCAGTGAGGCTTCCCTTCTTGACATGCAGTCATCTTCAAGTCCTCCATCCTGAAACAAGAATACTCTTGCCACTTTAGACACAACAAGATTGATACAATTAAAGAAAAGAGTTTAACTTAGCAGTGACTCACATGTACTTGTCATAACACTGGAATTCACCAATTCCAGGGAATCTCCATCTTCCATCAGCAAAAGGATGTGCTGGATATCTACCAAAGCAAAAAATGTTCCATAAGAGGCTCTACAAGATACTTTTAAATGGCTTCAGAAATGTGGCTCCATAATAACTTGAAGGTACCTAAGTTCTCCACAAGGACCAAGACCAACACTTATTTCTTCAATCGCACTTCCAACTAAGGATTCAAATTTTTCAAAGAAACTGAGCATAAAATCTTCGTAACATTGAAGGGCAGTCCTCCCACAAAAGAGAGGAAGCTGGTCCACCCCAAGTGTAAGATAATCATCATTGGAAAACCCATTTTTGTCTCGATAATATATATCCTTATTGAGGTCCCCGATCTGAAATGTTAAAGAAAAAAATATTTATTAAGCTCTAAAACAATCAGCATGTAAAGGTCTTTTATGTTACTTATCCAATATCCACTTCATTGCCAAAACTTCATATACATGAGAATATAGTCAAGTCTGCCAATATGAATTCAGCAATATAGAATATTAGCGAAAGGTAGCATACTTCAAAACTATCATGACGTTCAGAATTACTAACAACAGCAATTCACTTTTATTATATAAAAAAAACATAGCGTGTGGATTACCCATGGGGTTGTCTTACTGACAAGGGGGGGACTAGCAAGTCGTTGGGACAATAGTTTCGAAGAACAAAAGCCCAAGCTTTTGCAAGTTGTCTTGGCGGGTCAAAGTTGCCTATCCAAGTTGGTAAACAAAGTGACCCTGCTTTGGATGGGTTCTCAGTATTTTTTTTTTTTTTTAAAAGCATACTGTGTGAAGAACAATCTAAGAATGCTTGTTTTAAGGTCAATTGTTAGATTCAGTCCATCTGTATAAGTTTGACAAAAGGTCAACCTTCACGTCACCACAGGCAAATGGAACCACACAGCCTCTCCCAACTTTTCTCCCAGTTTGGACCACAGAAAATAACTGGCTACTGCATTAAAGTAAGGAAACAAACCGCTTGAATCCACAGTGGAAGGGTCACTCCCTTATTTCTGCCAGACGAGTGTGTGTTTGAGTGAAAACACAAAGCAACATGCAATTTCAGCCCTGACTCAGATATCATCTTAAAAAGCTCTTCATATAGAGACCAATTATACTCGCAAGGGGAAAAACGCTCCACAATGCCCCACCAAACTTCAACCGCAATTCCATGAACACCTGCCAACTTGAGTGCTTTTAGAGATACAGTTAACGCCCTGATTCTGAAACACAAAGAGGAGCACGTATATTTTTCTTATTCCACAAGATTGAAGATAATGATAAGGAAAATTCAACATCTTGAGGTAGCTACTTGAATTGCACAAAGATATTGCAAAACTACTTCAGACACATAAAGATATGTACTGTCCTAGCGTGGTTAAGTACAGGTGTAAAATTGATGTCACCATTCTTAGGTAGTGCTGGATCATCTTAACTGCCAAGCAGGTATGTAAGTATGTCGACGTATCTGAAGTTAATAGCATTCAAAAATTTGTAATTTACAGCACAACAATTACCTCCTAATCCTTGGAATCCCAGAAGTATCAATGCCAAATGTGTCAACAGGCATCATGACAAATACAGGGACCCTCTTGTGTTTCGATGATTCCACGATTGTAGGTTGTGATTTCTCTCGGGCATCCATGCTGCAAAACATATACAATGAAATATCATCAAGAAATAGAATGCAAAGTTTGTTCCCTCTTTGTTTTCGAAAAATGAGCATGTAATGTTGAGATTACAATATTCAGGTAGAACTTAAGTGCTATATCTCTCAATCTAATGTCAGTAGGGGGAAAGTAAATTGTAACTGAAGTTCTTATTCCCATTCAGTTTCTGTCATGCATCTGTTAATACAAGTATCGCTTTCAGTGGCCATTGTCAATCAAGTTGAATCCACGAAACATTCAGCTTTATACCAAGCAATAAAGTAAACTTCAACTTTAAAAGCAACTTTAACTTAAGCAGCATAGCTGTAACATGCACAGCAAAGTACAGATCCCTACTTTTGCTCTGCCTACAATGAAAAATATGCTAACAGAGCATTTGAACTTATCTCCTGAATTACTTCTTTCTGGCAGCATTGAGATAATGCTCCTTTTATCACCTCAAACGGCTTTAACACCAAACCATCTCTTTGCCTCAGTTATCCTATTTAGAATTGCCAACCAAAACAATGCCTTATACTCTCTCCTTCCATTTCAACATTCTTTTCCAACAACAAGGCTGATCTAAGACAACTCAATCTGATTGGCACTTCAATCATTCATAAACCATTAAGAAAAAGAAATCAGAATTTTTAAAATAAAACCCGAGATAGAGAGAGGGTTAAGGCGTGGAGGTGACCTGGAAATGCGGTTGTTTCCAGCAACCGATCGCCATTTGGTGATGAAGCGCCCCTTCTTGAAGAAAGGGATCATCGAAACGTTTCGAAAGAAGTTGCGAGTTTTTCTCGTGCTCCGGTCGACACTCACTTCTCTGGTACAACCGAAGTAGAAGCTTCCTCTGGTGGGCCCGCATTTGCACGCAACCCCTCCATTCTCTGCCATTCCCATCTGCCTGTCCTCACCGAAGCGAAGTTTCAGAGGGAGAGAGAGCAAGCAAAAAGTGCAAAACTATTCTCTGTCGTGTTTTACATTAATTAATTTGCAAAACTTCTCGTTCACAATTAATCCTTTTTTTGTTTTCTTAAATGTGAAACTCGGGATCTCTTCATATCACAACGCCCCCCAGTTTCTCAAAAATATCGGGAAAAAAAAAAAAACCACGTGGGTTCCTGTTTTTATCTTCCGAAAGGAAAAACCCAAAAAGATAAATAGCAAAATCACTAAATTCCTTTTAATACCAATATAATTACCATCAATTTAATAAATAAGATATAAAATAAAATAAACATAACATTTCATCATCAAATTAAAAAATAATTCTATGTTATGGCTTTTTTATTGAAATAATTTTTATTTTTTAAAATGAATAATATTTAATATTCTAGCCACTATCAAAATTGTTTAACAAATAAATATATCAAAATCAAAGGAGCCTTTTCGTATATTATGAAAAACATTAGATTTCATGGTATAAAATTAACAAAAAATAATTAAATTGGCATTATCTGATGTGGAAATGGTTATCCAAATCGGATAAGGACTGTCAATACGTATGAGAAACGCAAGCATTATCTACTAGCGTCTCTCCTGCACAACAAGACAGGCGGTTACGTGGCAAACGTTGATTTGCTGTGACCCCATAAGATTAAATTTTCTGGAGATTAATTATTAATTACCTCTTTCGTATTATGAATATCATTAATGGATATTACAGTTCAAGATTAACAAAATAATCGTACAGCGCGTTCTTACGGTAATACAATAACCAGAACAAAATAAATAAATAATATTGTGAAAAAAGAAAGTTAACGAAAATCTAAAAAGCCAAGGTTGCGCTGATGACTAGGATCGCAGTCAACATAACCCGGGCCTTGTATATGGATCTTGAACCCGACTC
Source organism: Moringa oleifera (assembly GCA_021397835.1). Lineage (NCBI taxonomy): Eukaryota > Viridiplantae > Streptophyta > Magnoliopsida > Brassicales > Moringaceae > Moringa > Moringa oleifera. The sequence goes on from JAJFZO010000863.1 coordinate 2,766,223, forward strand.
ATCGCTAACCGGACCCTGTGATCCATCAGGGGCCAAACTCGCCGGCGTGGAACTCGCAGGGCTGTCTCCCGATGGAAACACCATGGGACCCTCCGCCGGAGTTGCCGAACTCGATGGAATTCTGCTGGTAGAAGGAGACGATGCAGGCGTGGTCCCGATAACCGGCCCCTCCGCTGGCATTGGTGGAGATTCCACAGGAGTTGAGGTGGGAGTGGCCGCTGGAGTTGCTGCTGCTGGGGCAGGAGTGGTCACGGAAGATGGAGCGGGGGAGTTGGCAGTAGGTGTGGGAGCAGCGGCTGGGGTTTTCGCAGGAGACTGTGATGGGGCGGCCGCCGGTGGGGGTGGCATAGCAGGAGAAATTGTTGGAGAGGCTGTAGGGGGAGAAGTCGCTGGAGAATGCGAAGTGGGTGATTGAGAATTAGCAGGCGGCGTTGCAGGAGCAGTGGCAGGAGAAGTCACCGGAGCAGTCACGGGGTTAGATGAAGGAGAAGGGGGTTTCGAGGATGGCTTTGGCGATGGTGCAGGCGCATTATCCGCTTGTACCACGCCGGAAATAGAAACACACAGAACAAAAACTGCAAGTACAACTCCAACTATCTGCATCTTCGCAGGTTACTACAAATACACCGAAGTGAGCAGAAAAAACAATAATGACGTGGAGGATTGTTCCCGTTCTTGTTTCTGGTTTTGGTAATGGCTTCTTTCTTGGCAATGGCGATGGTTCACATGCAGGCGTTACAGGCGAAGAGATATATAAGGAGCCGTTTGAAACTTAAAACGTTGTGATTTTTTAAGGATTTGTTAATGGAAATGTGACCGTTGGAGCGGTGGGGTACATTGTGGACACTGGCTATAGCGAGTAAGGTAGCCGTTACTTGGCAGGACGTGACTGGCTGCGTCCAGTCAGTTCTGTTGTCCCATTGAAGAACAGTAGAGTTTTGTAATTCCAAAATTGAAAAAAAAAAAAAAGTATATGATTTATATACTTACTTTATCTGTTTGTTTTTAACTGCGTTTAACAGTTAACTACATGAAAATGGAGGAAAAATGAGAATCAAATCATGGGATCATGAGAGTGAGATGCGATGAGGGTCCCAGTCCCCGCACCTCCACCCACCAGATCCTGCTTTCCATAGATTTGCCTTTTAACTCGTCACAGCATCATTTCTGTTTTTATTATTATTCTCTTTGTATTTTTTATTTGAACAAAAGTGTTAATTATATATTAAATTTATTATTTAAATAAAGATGATTTCAAATCTTAAGTTTTACTTCTTCTTTTTTAATCAAACATTGATTTTTAAAACGTATTTAAATAAAATATATTTATTAATTTTATTTAAATTAAATTTTTATTTTGATTTTTAAAATAATTAATATTATTATATTATTAAAATATTTAAAATTTAATTAAATAAATTTTACATTCTAGTTTAGTTTTTTTAAGAAATTTGAATAATTTTTTATTAATGAATTATTTTTATAAAAACTTTAAGTTTATGATAATATAATTTTTAAAATATACATGTTTTTATCATTAAAAAATTTCAAATTTTTTGTAATTATAACTCAAATATTACTTAAAAAACTTTAAAGTTAAAATTTATCATAAAAATTTGAACAATTTTAATTTTAAATTTTTTTCAAAATTTAAATTAAACTAAATTAATTCATTTAAATTTATTTAAAAATATTTTACTTTTTTAAAATATAAAATCTAAAACTTAAATGAATTAATAGAGTTAGAGATTAAAATTCTTAGTAGTCTTCGTCCCTACTCAGGCCTCTAATTCTCTCTCCATTGATCAAATTCCTCAAGAGAGCTGGTGCTCCCTCCCATAATTGCCTTGCCCCACTCCATTACAAGAAGATATGACTTACTGTTTTTTCATGCTCTTTATCAATTCTCCATGGTGAGTCCTCTTTTTGTTACGTTATCAATAGTAAGAATCTTTTTCATATCACTTTTTAAGTAAAGAAAGTCCGCTTTACTATTCCACACCATTTGCCCATATCCCGCTCCCATTTATCCATGCCCATCCTTCGCTCTCTATTCAATGTTTAGCCTTCGTCACTTTCCCTCAAAAAGCCTCTTTTTTCATCGTAAATATTCATAATTATTTAAATAAATAATTATATTAAAAGTGAATAATGATTTAGTCCTATAATCGATATTGGTTGAGTCATTATCCCTAGTCTCATTAATTTATGACTTGCCCTAGAAGTATCTCACAAAAATTTTGTTTATAATAGCTTAAAGTATATGAATGACTTCCCTTGAAATTAGTTAGGTTGACATGAAATACACCAAGTTCTATAGGTTACTTTTAATTGTGCAAGTTTTTTTTTTTTTTTTTTTCGTAACTCCCTTTTATGTCAAACTCTTTAGATTTAGCTTTTAAAAGTAACTTCAATTGTATGGGAAGAGATCCCATTTTGCATCCCATGACTCGTCAAACTCCTATCATTCACATTTTTTTTTAATTAGGATTAACTCACTTTTAGCTCATTTTATTTTTATTGGATATCACCCTAAAAACTAACAAATTTTTTTAAAGTTAATAATTTACTCTTTTTTTTCTCAATGTTAACAACAAATTGGCCAACTCGTAAAATTATAAGTCAAACTTAATTTGTAACAAAGTTCAATATGCTTTTGACAATAACGAGTAAGATCAAGCCCGTCTATTTAAAAAATATGTAGCTCATGACCTATACACGGACTTTATCCATCAGGTCATATTGATGAATTATCTTATTGCACCATAAATGAATTAATTTAGTGTGTTTTAAACAGGATATATGCAAGTAGACCCAATAATTTTTATCCAAATTAATTTGATAGATAATATTTTTATTTATTATTTTTAATAAAAATAATATAAATAAATAAGTAAATCTTAACATATAAAATAAATATTAATAAAAATAATATAAAAAATTATTAAACTAATAACTTCAAGTCTTTAAAATATTAAACATATAATGAATTTAATATATTTTTCAAATATAATATTAAAATCAATAAAATTAGTGAATGATATATGTTTTTTAATTATAAATTAAATTTTAAATAATAAAAAAATATTTAACCAAAAATAAATTTATTAACTTAAATTTTATAAGATGAATTAAATTTTAAAAAATATATATATGTTATTAATTTTTTTATTGATTAATTCTATATATTTACAAAATTTATTGTATAAATCTAATTAAATTTAAACAAACTAAATGGGTTTGACTTTTTATGAATTTAATAGGTCTAGCTCAACCCACTTATTAAATGGGTCAAGCCAAGACCTATTGAATTCAACCATAAATGAGCAACACCATGGGCTATGAGTCCAATGATGAGCTTGACCTTTACCCCATTAAAAATGATAGTGTCGACTATGAAAAGAAGATAGAAAATTATCATCTCATGCCTCTAATTCTCCACACTGAAATCGTCTACAAGATCTTTTCCATCATATCTAAAGCCTTCATCACCATGATGAACAAGAATGACGACAACAAATTTTTTTCTTTTGAGACATGGTTGAATTAAAAATTCAAGTTGAATATCCATTCGCTAACACTACAAAAGACATTGTCAATATGTATCTCTTAGTCTATCTACATCACCTTTTACCATAACCCACCTTCCTCGACATATATGTTAAGAAATCTTAAGAAACATGGTCACAAGCTTTTTTCGCATCTAGTTTGTAAATGATCCCACATCTCTTTAATTTTCATAAAAAATTCACAACCACATTAGCTATATGTACTTCATGTAAAACATGTCCACCTTTCACAAATGCGTTTTAGTTTTAACTCATCATTATTTGAATATGTTTGTCGATGTCTTTGTCAATATCTTTTAAACATAATCGATCAGGCTTATGAGTCTGAAATATCTTATAATACATGCCTATACTTTTCTGTAATTAAAATGAAAAAATATGAAATGCAAAAAATACGAAAACTAATATGTCTGATGAAATTCCTTAAATAACCTTAATGAATCATTTTGTAAAATGTGCCAATAAAGTTTAAGAAATGTCATGGTGAAGTCATCTGACCTAAAGCTTTGTCTCTATCACAATCAACTACAGGTTCTTTCACTTCTTCCTATCTAAATGGTGACTTTATTTGTATCTGAATTTATCATTAATTATTTTAAAGTTCATCTCATCTAACTTTGAACACCACTCATTATCCTCCTTATATAATTGTTTGTAATAGTCACTGATCTCTTTTTTTTACTCTCATACTCTTCACAATTTAAATGCTACTATGAAATTGAATCTCTAATATATATTATCAATTTAATTTGAAAGAACTAATACTTTTGTTCTCTTTCCTTAAGCCATAAAACCTTGAATTTTTATCGTCAAGAAATTTTTTGTATTTTAATTAGTAAAGCAACTCCTTGCTTGCCTCTATTTTTTTACCCCTAATATCCTCAATTCTCTTCCCCTTATTTCTTACTCATCGATCTTTTGAATTTCTTACCACACACCTTTTTTTTTTCCATATTTCATTCCAAAATTTCCCTTCATTTTAGCTCTTACCCTTATTTTTCACCCTCTTGAATTTTTCAATCAATAAAAGGTCTAATAACCCATCAAACTTTATCTTAAAAATGCATATATAGGTGTTACTACTCAAGGGACTAGTAGTACTACTCAATATAGTCAATATTCACATACATTTTGAATTTCAAATGTTGACTCGTTATTACTACTCAAGGGGCTATTAGTATTACCTCAATGGGATTGCACCCTTAGCGACTATTGGTAATACCACCAAATGAGCTAGAGGTATTGATTCAGGTAATGGGTCAAACGTGTTACCACCTTCTTGGCTAGTGGTACTGCCCTCAAGGCTAATGGTACCGCCTGATTGTTCTTGCATTGATTTTTTTTTTAGAAGCTTTAAACAAGTTCTAATAATAATCTTTTGTAAATTAAGATCTTTGAAAAACTTATTTCTAAGTTGTTTTGAATTCAAAACATGATTTTAAAAAAATGAACACTTGAAAGGAATACAAGAGGTATGTATGTGATCATTCATCTTGATTGAACAATCTTAAGGCATTACATAAAAATAGAGAAATTAATCTTACCATGGACTTTTCTTTTTCTTTCTCATCTTTATCAAGCAAATACAAGCCTTGGTTTCTAATTCATTTCTAATTATTAAAACAGTTCATGCTTGATGAATTATATTAGTTATTCATAATATATTTGTTATCATCAAAATCAATCCATTAACTTCTTAATGGCTCCATGGGACTAACAACTTACACCCTCATATTATTGCAAGAATCTTTTGCTTCTCTTTAGATTTACCTCTAACAATAAGGCCCTCCCCTTATTTCTTCATTTCCTCATCCAACCCATTTCTCCATTTTTCAACATCAACTTATATATCGATGTATCTAACCATCATGACTCCTCCTTACTAAAGACTAATGTGATTCTTTTTCCTCTACTTTGCTTAATTATCCTTAACTATGATTTTAACTACGATTTCATCTCTTTATAATCTTGAACTCAAAAGTCATCTTTTCCATTCTAATGGAGAAGATGCTTATATTCTTTCTATGCAAATTCTCTAGTTACAATTTTTGAAAGCTCACAATTTTGTAATATTATAACTACACATTTAATGTAGCTTTTAAAAAATAAAAAGAAGATTAGTACTCTTGGGCAAATGTGATACACATATAGCTAAGTATACAAAGTAAAAAAAAAAAAAAATACCAAAAGGACTTATATTTTGTTTAAATTTTTAAACTAAAATTTACCAAAAACAATTACATGAATTATAACCATCAAATTTTAATGTTTATAGTTTTTTTAACATGTGAGAATGACTATTATATTTCTATAATAATTAGTCATCATATATATATATATTTCATTTAATTTGACTCAATAATCTCATAATCTTTTTACATAAATTTTTACTTTAAAAAGTTAGTTTTGTAAGTAGATTTTATCAAAATCTTAAACAACTCATATTTTTAAAATAAGTTTTTTCTCATTTATTTTTTTACAAGTGAAAGTAAATATATAAAATTGCATAAAAAATTAATTATAGTTACTAAAATTATATTAAAAATATGGTAATTTGCTATTATAAAAATATAATTTTTTTTATATTTTAAAAATAGTAAAAAAATTTATAAAATCAAAATCTTACATGAAAAAAATCAAAATATATGTTTTTATTTTATGTAATTTTTTATAAGACTTAAGTTGAGAAATTTTACAATGTAATTTCCTCTTGTATAATTAACTTAAAAAATTATACTAAATTTACTTTTTAATTTAATTTTTTCTATCAATTAATTGTATTTTATAGTAAAATTTTTAATTTAAATCAGATTTTGTTTTATCTTTAAAATTTTGAAAACAATTTTGAACGTAATTTGAAAAGAATATAAAATATGGAAGGAAAAAATAAATAAAGAAAAAAAAAGACTATGAAGAGAGAGAAAAAAAAAAGGAGAGATAGACATAGCCCATATAAGTATTTTTATTTTCATTTTTTATTTTCTATTTTTCACGTTTCTTATTGTTCTTGATTTCTTTTCTAAATTAAAAGTTTTATTGTAAAATTAAATCAATTAATGCAATAAATTTAAATTTAAGAGTTAATTTAATATACAAATTTTTTAATATATACTTGCATATATATATATATATGTGTGTATATATATATATACATGCAACTACTTAAATTTATTGATGCAATTTCAAAAATTAAAAAATGACTTCAAAAAAAGAGAAATTTTTGATGTTTAAATCAGTATTGAGTTTTTAAAAAATATTATTCTATGAGTGAATAAGAAAGATATATTTTTTTTAATAAATATCAGATAATGTTAAGTATTGGGAACGAATTTTTCTAACTTGCAGGTGTTGAATTCACAATTTAAAAGTATTTAATGCGATATTGAGACAAATAAATTATTATAAGTTAATTAGATTTATTTTTTTATTTAAATTAAAATTAATTAATCAATGATGTTAAGTTCTTCTATTTGACGACGCGCAAAAGTAAAATGATCAGTTCGAACTAAACTAATGTGTGTTAATTTAATTAAATAAAATCACATAAATAATGATGTAAATCACTTATATTAATATTTAGTATGAGTAGTTGAATGTCACTGTATTGATAATGTTCATCAAACTACCAATAAATGAACTTAATAAAGCAATAACAAAAACTTAAAAAAAAAATGAATATTGTTTTAATGAATGGCAGATATTATTGCCAAAACGAACCATTAAAGTGCAATCACTAATATATTAAGACAATTTGTTAAATTGAAGTAAAAATATTTAATAAAAAATTAAAATTAATAATATTTTTTTTAAAAAAAAAGATGGAATTAAGCGTGGTAATAAGAAAAGGAAGTGATTTATTTTATAATAAATTAAATAATTACTATGGTCGGTTGAATTACAAATGCTAACAAGATCCCTGGCTCGTTATCTTGAAAGAGCGATGGGAGTCGTGCGTTCTACGCACCCTGTGCACGTTAACAGCCGCAAGCATTAGGAAAGATTAGTAGGATCTACACATTACAAGAAAAACAAAGGAAAATTCTCCAAGAGAAAGAAACACACAATTATCTCCCAACTCTCTAGATTAGGGTTTCGCTCTGTCTGTCTGTCTCTTCTTCTTCTCTCCGTGGATTCGGACACTTCATTTCCTGGTAAGATCTGTAAAACTCAATTTCTCTTTAGTTTCTGTTCCTTACCAGAGAAAGTATGTTCTTGCTTCCATTTGAATTGTAAAACGCTTTCATTTCACCACGCACAGCACACAACGTCTGAGTGTTGAAACCCTAAAGCAAGTGACACAAAGGAAAGCAAAGAACCAGAGAAAATAAATGGACGAGGGTGAGGGAGGGGATCATATAGATCAGTTCCATCGAAACGAGGCGATCTCGGCCGTCGCAGATGAGGGGTTTCTTGGTGAAGAAGATGATGATTACGAGGATCTATACAATGATGTTAATGTTGGAGAAGGGTTTCTCCAATCGCTTAGAAAGAATGAGGAATTAGGGTTTAGAAATGAAGAGGATGACAAGGGTAACAAGAATAATAACAGGATTGAGTCACCTGTAGGGGCGCAGGAGCCTGGTGTTCCTGTGCTGGGCGTAGGCGGTGAGACTGGTGCCAGTGGTGGTGGGGCTGCTGCTGCTGGTGGAGTGGCTAGGGTTCCTGGTGTGTACGAGGGTCAAGGGTTTAGAGGGAATGAGATGGGTGGCAAGGGCGCTGGTGGGCCTGTTGTTGGATTGGGTGGTGGAAGTGGAGGTGGAGGTGGGCTTAGAGTTGAATTGGGACAGCCATCCAGCAGGGTGAATGAGATGGAGGTGCAAAGTGGGAATAATAGTGTAGGGGTTGTTACAGGGATTGTGCAGCAACCCCATGGTGTAGGAAATACTGAGGGTTTGATGAGACAAGGGGGTGGGAATATGAATGGTGTTGGTGGTAGTGGTGGTGGGAATATGGTTGGGAATGGTGGTGGTACTGCTGGTGTTGCTGCTGGTGGAGGTGGTGGTGGTGGAGGTGGAGGGACAATACTATTTGTGGGTGATTTGCATTGGTGGACTACAGATGCAGAGCTGGAGGCAGAGTTGTGCAAGTATGGGCCACTGAAGGAGGTGAAGTTTTTCGATGAGAAGGCTAGTGGGAAATCTAAAGGCTATTGCCAGGTTGAGTTTTATGACCCTGCTGCAGCCACAGCGTGTAAGGAGGGAATGAATGGGCATGTGTTTAATGGGAGGCCATGTGTTGTTGCCTTTGCATCACCATATAGTGTGAAGAGAATGGGGGAGGCCCAGCTGAGTAGGAATCAACAGATGTCTCAGTCAACATTAACACAAGCTAGGAGAGGGGGGCCAAATGATGCTTCAAATAAAAGTGGTGGCAACAATATTACTACAGGTGGGAATTATCAAGGTGGAGATATTAATAATAATAATAACAACAATAATAATAATAATAGGGGTTATGGCAGAGGGAATTGGGGGAGAGGAAATGCACAGGGGATGGGAAATAGAGGGCCAGTTGGTCCAATGAGGAATAGAGGTGGTGGAATGGGTGGGAGAGGTATTATGGGGAATGGTGGAAGTGGGTTTGGCCAGGGTATTGGTGCAACCCCTCCTTTGATGCATCCTCAATCAATGATGGGCCAGGGTTTTGATCCAGCTTTTGGTGGACCTATGGGGAGAATGGGCAGCTATGGGGGCTTTCCTGGTGCTCCTACACCTCCATTTTCTGGGATTTTATCGTCGTTCCCTCCGGTTGGAGGGGTTGGTTTACCTGGAGTAGCTCCCCATGTGAATCCTGCATTTTTTGGTAGAGGGATGCCAATGAATGGAATGGGGATGATGCCCACTAGTGGAGTTGATGGAGGCCCTAATATGGGAATGTGGTCAGATCCTAGCATGGGAGGCTGGGGTGGTGAAGATCATGGTGGTGGGAGAGCTGGGGAGTCTAGTTATGGGGAGGAAGCTGCATCTGATCATCAGTATGGCGAGGTAAGTCATGATAGAGGAGGTTGGCAAAATCCTGTGAAGGAAAAAGATAGAGCATCAGAAAGGGACTGGTCTGGTTCTTCTGAGAGAAGGTACCGTGATGATAGGGAACCAGGGTATGAGAGGGACATGCCAAGAGAGAAAGATGCAGGTCATGATCATGATTGGTCTGAGAGAAGGCATCGTGAGGATAGAGATATTGGTCGAGAACGTGACAGGGAGCGTGATAGGGATCGAGAGCGTTCTCGAGATCGTGAGCGTGACCGTGATAGGGAGCGAGATAGGGACAGAGACAGGGATCGTTTTAGGGAAGACAGGGAAAGGTATGCAGATCATCATAGGTACCGTGATCGTGAACCAGAGCATGATGATGAATGGGACAGGGGACGATCAAGGACTCACAGTAAGTCACGGTTATCTCAAGAGGATGAGCATCGTTCGAGATCAAGGGATGCTGATTATGGGAAAAGGAGACGGCTGACGTCGGAATAATTATGCCAGATGCCTCTTATTCCAGAGATTTTCTCTGAAAAAAGAAAAAGAAAATTGAATGTAGCTAGACTTTTTCTTTCGCCATGCTCATTCAGACTCTCTTTCAAGTGGATGTTTTGGGTCCTCGATTCTTTGAACAGTGGTTCTCAGTTTGTTGCCTGCTATATCTTGGTTGCTTCCTCTCAGCAAAGTGTGGCTTAATTCTTATGGAGAAGAGGTAAGTTTAAACTCCATGGTCTTTAACTGTAGTCATCATTTGTTTGTTCTCCTTATAATTTGTAGAAAAAATATTACTGTACATATCAGATGCTTTCTGGCTCATGTTTAATAGATTTTGGTACATAAATCGTCCAGTATAGAATGAAAATTGGACCTTGGGGCGCATTTATATTTATCAGTATCACCAGAGCATAATGTCAAAATTACTACCACAAACTTTAATTTGCCCTTAATGCTTAGTAGATCCCCAATATTTCATCATATAAGGTTAGAAGAGATTTCAGATTATTAGTCTCATTAAGAGTAGGTTGTTTGTGGGAGTCTTTTTTATTCTGAATCAAGAGTATCAGTAGAAAACTAATGTACTCTTTGCAGCCTGAAAGAAGAAACAGTAAGGGCTCAAATATGATTCTGTGATAGACATGGCCAGAAGAAATGTTAGATATGTTGAATCTTTTCAATTTATCATATGAAGTCAAAAGGTTGAGTCTTCTATTTGTTTTATTCTTTGTTTTTAACTTTGGAAAGAATCTTCTGCTGCACAGCCTAAAAATGTTGCCTTCTAAGCAGTTGCTGATAGTGACCCATGTTAACTTTGTTGAAATCTTCTTTGTTCCTCCTTTCTTAGAGGAACTTTATATGTGTTGCTCACTTTTCAATCATAGACAATGGCTGGGAAGATCATCTCTCAGACTTCAATTGAAGTTAATAGACCAAGGCATGAACAATATTTCATTGGCTTAAATTACCCTGCCATTAGCTATGTATGGAGGATGGTAGACTTCCTCAAGATGTAGGTCAAATTTTAAAGGTTGCAACTTTTTTATTTCTTAGAAAAAAAATAATTCTTTGTGGATGATTAAAATTGTTCAAATATAAATCGAACTTGAGTAAGGCATGATTTTTCCTTCTGAGTGGCATGCAATTTCAACTTTCAATTTTATGAATGATCGTTAGCCTCAATTTGAGGTGCTAAAATATTTGAGTGGTTCACCGTGTTCTGTGGACACTGGTAGTTTCCCACATCTTATCTAATGTGGAGAATCTGCTCAAGCCTAAATTTAGGGACATTGCAGATGTAAATAATGGTTAGTGTTCATGATGTTGCCCTGCTGTTGCTGATTGAACTGTGCTCTTTTATTAGTCACAGACTGTTCTTGCGTTCCATTTAATGCTTGGAAGAACTGGATTGCTGATTTCAACATATTATGTGTTTCTTTTATCCATAGCTTGAAGGATAGTTGATCTTGATAGTCAGTGCTGTTCGACCGAGCTCTGGGTTTCGTAGGAGATGAAGAGGACCACAACTTGATATCTTGTGAGAGAGATGTTACATGGCAATTCCTCAGTCCCAACAGTGATGTAGCAGTGGAACTTTTGCTTTTAAGTTTTTAGACTTCCTTTGAATTTATGTTTTGGTTAATTAACACTTCATGAAACCAATGTTGTGGATGATGTTATGGCTTGATATTGCTGAAGTCTGAGATGTGGCAGATTAATGTAGAACTTACTGTTTCAATGTGATGTAATAGGATTTAGCTGAGGATGTTACTGATGTGCCTTCTTTTATTGGCTCGTTGTTGTATTTTTTGAGGCCCCTTTTTTTCTGTTTAGTTTTGAGTATACCACCATGTGAACCATGTGATTTTTTGTGAAGGGGATGTAGAGAATTTAACCATTCATTTATAGAGTTAGTTAACCTGAGAATTGTACATGAGATTACCTTGTATATACTGGATTTTTGTTACTGAAGATTTTTGTAATGCACAATTGATTTGTTTTCTCAGCACTTTTACCTTCTGTTGGCATTCAAAATTGTTGCATTCAGCTGATATCCGTAGTTCAAATCAGGCAGGAGGCATTAAAGCCATTCTGCTAAGGATGAGAGTTTTACTGCCAAGTGATAAGTGCCTTTTGTCTCTTATTTTTCACATAATCTTTTGCATGTTTTTGAAACTTAAAAAAAAGATGGACTCTTTGTGGGTTCTTGTTAAGGCAACTGCATGTTTATGAAAAATTATTTTGACAATGAAATGATTTTTGAATCCGATTGTTTATGATCACCCTCATTTTGCAGTTCTTTGTAGTTACGTGGGTTTACCATGATACATGGGAATGCATATTCAAGTCATAACTGTTTAATGAGTGCTCCCATATGGTTGTATTTTTCATGCCCTCTTCTGCATTTCTCTCTGCAGTTTACATTTGTGTTTGGATGTCATTGGATTTAAGTAGTTGCTACCATCAAGGATTTTTTATTTGGTGGCAGCCTGATGTGGATTTCTGGGCAATAAGTACCACTCTCTTAGGCTTTGGTTTTAGCATGCTTATCACCGGAGTCGACCCTGCCTTTGGGGTTTCCTTCCTTTGCCGGAGGGCTAACAAAAAGTAGAGCTAGGTTTAAGGGATTAATCCAGCGACCCCCATCATAAGTATTGTTGGATTGTTGTCATTATTGTTATGATTTGACATGGTTTTGTTGGTTGAGAATCTATTGAGTTTCTTGTCAAACTTATTAGCATGATCTTACCTTCCATTCTTTTTGCTCCTGACTTGCTCTGTTTACTTTATGTTTTGCATATTTATATCCACATGTTCATACAACTTTTGCACATTGAAGTAAATGTTGACTGCCTATTATGATAATGGGTTTTTGCTGTGTTAATGATTGTTATTGCAGATTTTTTTTTAGAAAAAATAATCACAATGATTATGAGTAGAATGTTCTTTTCACAGTGTAGTCACAAGTATCGAATTCTCCACCGCACAACTTACTGTATAACACAGGAATTGTTATGTTGAGCATCTTCTCTTTAATGGACCATACTATTACGGCTGACTTGACTAATGCATAAGTGATCTCCCCGTTGTCTTTAGTTTCTGCTTTTTAAGCAACTTTGGTGGTGAGATGGTATATTTGATGTCATAAAATATAGATTTTTTTTTGTGACTTGATGGAATGAATGATCTAGATTCTGAATATTTATTAGTAATGTTTAAGGGATTAGGATTCCTGTTAATCTGAATTTTTAATAAGTTTTGTGAAGAGATGGTGATAAGTTGTAATTTTAAAAAATAAATAATTAAATTTTATTTTATTTATTATGATATAATATAATAAATTACTATTTGATTTGAGGTCATCACTTTCAACTGTTGTTAAGAAGACACTTGTAACCTTGGCAATGGATTCTTTAGGAAAGATTGAAAATGGATATAAGCAGCAGCATGATTAAACAGTGCTCTGTTCTCTGTAAGCTTTGAATTACAAGCATCCGCAAAGGGAGTAGAGCAACTCCTTCCTACAAATGTTTCTCTGCTTTGCTGTCCCTACGCGAGAAGTGAAGACCGATCAAAGCCACACTTTCTCTGCTGCTCCTAATTTGAATTTTAAGTACCTAAAAACTGCTCTTTGAAAAAGAAAAATCCCTAATTCAAAAACAAACAAAACAAGTGTACCAGCAGCGGTCCTAAGAAAATGCAATGCAGGCTCGGCCCAGGCCCAGGCCCATATAGGTCTGCCACGTATCCCTGATTATTCAGAGCACTACCTGGGCCTGCCTAAGTTAGATCCGGGCCCACCACCTCTACCCAATCCGACACCAGAGCTACCACCCCTTATAGCCACCTGATGAAACCCATCAGAACCGTAAACGTGTCCGTGATGATGCGCTCCCATCATCACACCATATATTGCACTACTACCAGTTGCACCACCATCCCCGTACCCGCTGCTACCACTGCCTGGCACGTCTTTCTCACGCGCGACCGCGCTCTTCTCCCCTTCTATCTCCCTGAACTTCTGCAAGTATATTTTCAGAGGCTCCACGTAGTCCTCGAACCCGAGGGTGGTCATGGCCCACAAGATATCATCCCCGTTGATCGTCTTCCTCTTCTCTCTCTGGCACTTGTCCGAAGCCTCCCCCGTGATGAAGCTGATGAACTCCGACACGCACTCTTGCACCGTCTCTTTTGCGTCCTTAGAGATTTTCGCGTTTGCGGGCAATGCTTTTTTCATGATTCTACTCACGTTCGCTATGGGCAAGAACCGGTCTTGCTCCCTCGGCGAGAGCTCGCTGTTCGTTGCGTTGTTGTTGTTATTGATTTGGGCTCCTCTTGCTTCCGCGGATTCGTTATCCGACTCCGCCATCTGGATGAGGTCTTGGCCTCGGCTTAGGTGTTTTCGAGTATATAGTTCGAAGTTGTGCGTAATGGCAGTTAGAGGAAGTACGATATATGATGCGATCAAGAGAGTTACAGCGAAGGCCACTGGCTGAAAGCTGAGAAAGTTGATAAATAGGGGAAGAGATTACAGCAAAGAAAGTGAAGCGGTAAGGCTCCTCGTACTGGTCAAAAGGGTTCTTCAAGGTTGGAAGTTTTTTCGAGGAAGAGGCGATCAAGTGACAGATACGAGAAGCTCGTAATCTACGTCACAAGCTCAAGCTTCACGTAAAAACAAGAACGGAGAGCTTCTAGAAGCCTCAAAACCTAGAATTTACACTCGAAGTCAGATTTTTTCAGAACTTGGCGGCTCTACCGCGGACGGAAAAGGGAGAAGGAAGAAAGAGGAGAGATTTTGGGAGCGAATGAGTCGTGTCCATCGGATCGAAGGCTTAATAAGCGAGTGCTACGAGACACGTGGATGCTTATGGACCGTTGTTTGCCGATAAGTTGTGAGTTTCCACGGGCGGCTTCTGAGCCATCCGGTTGGCTCTTTACTCGCAAATCTGGAACGTTGATTCGGTATCTGGGACGTGGTCGGCGTGACCTCGACTTATAGTAAATCCCCATCCTGCCAACCCAAGAAAATAAAACTAAAAATAAAAAAATACTCATAATATTAAACATTATCAGTTAAGCATATTGGATTATATTAATGACATTAATTGAGCTTTGTTGTGCCATTGAAGCAAAAAGAAAAAGTTGCCCTTTACGAAGGGCATTAATAATAATAATAATAATAATAATATGTTAATTAAAAAATAAAATACCCTTAAGGTATTGTTTTTGGGTCACTAACCCTTACCATTACTTTTTTCCAAGTGTCCCATAAAAAATGAAATGTTACATTTGACTACTTACCAACTAATCTTGTAATTACAGATAATAAAAGCTTAAAAAAAAAACCAAAAAAAAAGGTGTGAAGAGTTGATGTTTGTCATCAAATGTGAGGTGAGGGAGGAGATAGTCCAAGAAGTTTGATTACCCAACAATAATTAAAAGTTAGAAGGCTTGGGCATGAAGATTATTATATATGGGTTAGAACACACGTTGCATTCCACTTTATCTTGATTAGATTATATTAGTAAATGTGAATTTGATGGGTATAAGGTCAATTGAGTGCGCCACTTTTTTAGTGGGGCAATTTGTCTTTATGCACAAGATTTTTATTTTGGACATTTGCTCATTGTTTATAGGTTCCTTTCCTCTTTTTTTAGCAAATATTATTTTAAATGGTGCATTTTACTCTTTTTTAATTAAATTTTATTTTTAAATGATTTTTTATTTATTAATTTTATAAAATTAAATTATCATAAAAATTTAATGATATTTTTACTATTAAAATACCTAAAAATTATTTAAATAAATTTTAAATTACATTTTGATTTTATTTTGAAATTTAAATAATTTTTATAAAATAAACTATTTTTTATATTTATAAAAAAATTTGAGTTAAAATACATTATAAAAGATTTTAATTTAAATATTCTTTAATTTTTAATCAAATTAAATGAGATTTAAATTAATAAATTATGATTTATTCGAAAACTTTTTAAAAGTTAATATTTTATTAGAGAGAGAAAAAAATTTAAAATTTTAAAGGACAATTGTTTTTTTATTTTACAGATAATACAGAAATGTAAATTTAAGATGTAGAGGGGAATGTTCCTATTACGATGTTCATGTTCGGATCAAGATTATTGGCATGAATTATATTGATGTTTTATTAAATTATTATTATTAGTAATAATTTATAAAATAAATAATTAAAATAGATTTAACTAATTAATTAATTTAATAATTTATAAATCTTTTTTTTGTTTAGTTTGAAAAAATGTTTGCACATTTCAAATCAAGGAATGATCTAATCCGTTCGTGTTCACATTCAAAATTCAAGATAATAAAAGTTGATGAGATTACGGCACACAAAGGACAAGTGCGGTTTCTGTAGTTAATGGGTAGAGCAAGACTTCAAATCCGCAATGTAGATATTAGCGTGCGATATAATTTACAAGATGACCTGATGGTCTTGTGGGACTTGATCTAAAGACTATCCGGTTGAAAGTGTTGTGTTTCGAGGCCTGAAAGTCAGAGATGAGGAAGCAGAAAGATGGGAAATCGTGGGAGTAGTTAGTGATTGTGTTGTGCAGGTCGTTAATGGAGGTGTAAAAGGAAGCCAAGAAGGGTCCCTCCCAAAGGGGAAGTCTTGATTAAAAAAACAGGAGAGAAAACAAATCATGTAAAACTGGTAAATCACGAGGAAATAGGCGCTTAGTTCCCCAGCCATCGTCAACGTCAACATGTCCGGTTTCCAACACCTAAGCCAGAGTCACTGTTAAATTTCACAGCCTACAGGTGAGATTGGTGACTTGGGGATCGGACTTGGTTCAACCAATTAAAGGCAAGGGCTCTTCGGGTCAGATCAGGCCCTCCTTTAAGCTCCCCGGAGCGAGTGGGCCTATCTTTAGAATGCCCCTAGATTTTTTGAACAGAGCAATCGAAGAGGAGATATTGCAGCCTACCAAACAAACACATGAACCAATTTAGGGGATGCCGTAGATCATAGATCCCTGCCCTGTTCAGTAAAGCGGGTCCGCAGAACAACGAAGCAGCCAGTGACCACTCAACCAAAGGGTCATGCTTAGGCTCCGACAGTAACCCATTATGCTGTCATTTCAAAGTCGCACCAACACATCAAACAGGCGCCATCATCCAAAACGGAAGCCCCAGTGAACAGAGGCAAAAACTAAAAGAGACAACAGCTAATAAGGTCAAATAAGTTTTAAGCTTAAAACACGAATGAAAGTTGATCTCCACAAAAAGGTCAGTTAAATTAAAGAGGGGAAAATTCCTAATGCTTATGTTACTGTGTACACAAACAACAAGCTGCAATCCTGCAGCAAGGTTTTCCTCTAGTTTCTAACAAATGTTGATTTGCTTGCTAGCAACTTCAAAAAGCTACCATAAAGTTACAGTCACCTTCACTTGGTAACAGGTTTACCGGTACATGACCGAATAGTCAAACCTAAAGGAAAGATGACAGAAATAACTACACTGTATGCAACCACTATGTACCATCTCACGGCTAGGCTAGGTTTCAACCTTTTCACCACCTGTCTGGGGCTCTTCCTCTTCATCTTCTACCTCATCAGCTAGTTTGGTGAGCTCTTCCTGGATCATAATCTTTATAGATGACTTTCTTGGGGTCAGATCTGTTTCGAATTGCTTAGCTGAAAAGTGGACAGGTTTCCATTAAGCACCCAGGAAAAAGAAATCCCAAGATGGAGGACATCCATCATTGTTTCACATAAATAAAGGGCCAGTTGATTATACTGTTGGCAGATGATGACCAATCATGTATTAATATCAATCACATCACTGAAGCAACTTAAGCTCGATGCCTCAAACAAACATATGAGTTCAGGTAATGAGGATAATGTTTAGACCAAGAACACTTCTCATGTCTGGAAAATTTTTAAGAGAAAATATTAGAGCTTAGGAAGTCATGAAGTTGCATACCCAGTTGCTTCAAAATATCGGTGAATGTCGCCTGCAAAACAGAGCAAAAGATTTTAGGGAAAACTTGAACAGGAAACACGACACATACAAATGAGACTAACAAAAAAGAAAAAAAAAATCTTTGTTTTATGGTGAAAGAATATATTTTTTTAATCTTGTTTTCATCTAAAACAATGCAATTGTTTATATATATATATATATATATATATATATATATATAAATTCACTATAAAGGAGAACATCAAATTCAAAAACTCAGATGCTGCTTATTCCCTCCAAATCTCACCAGAGGCAAAAAGCCAATTGAAAATCTAATTTCACTACAATGCAACCTAAGAATACTTCCACCACTGTAAGTTGTTCGGAAAGAAGTGGTTTCTTTCGGACAACCTGCAATCCTTCCTAGGTGCTTTCACAAGCACTACCAGAGAGTATTGGGAGGGATCTTACTGTATTGAAGTCCACCACTTTAAGAATCTCACATATTGCATCTCTTAACTCTTCGTCACTTGGTTTCAACTTCTCTTCTTTGGCTTTTTCCTTCCCTTTTGCTATCTTTTTCCCTAAAAGAAAAGAAAGGAAACTTTTCAGTAGATGGATGACCAAAACTCAAACTTTCCCTCCCCATCTACTGTTTCAAAGTCATATGATTAATAACATTAACTTCAAGAAAGTTCCGCAAAAGAAAAGAAACCAGCATTTCCCATTTGGGTGGGTTGTGAGGAGGCGGTTTTTTTTTTTTTTGGGTGGTTGGTGGGGGGGGGGACACATTTTACCAGTTTTCTCCTTGGAGGTAGATTTTGTCAGAGTTGAGGATTTCTCCTTGGTAACTTTTTCATTTTTCTTCTTCCTTGGTGGACTTGTATCACTATCATCAACAGTCTTCATCTGTTTTGATGAGGATCTCCTTGGTGTTCTCTTTGATGGTGGTGGACTGACCTTACTAGGAACTGCAATTTTCTTGGTTTTAGGTTTTCCAGCAGATTCCTTCTTTCCAGATGGCATATTTAACCTTCGTTTCTTTTTTCCCACATCTTCTTCAGATTCATCTTCGGATTCATTTTTCTCCTCGCTTTCAGAATTTTCAGGTATTTCCTCCTCAGATTTATCTGGAACACCATTTTCATTTTCCTCTTCTTCATTCTGTTCTTCTTCATCTTTTTCATCTTCTTCAGACTCATCGTCTCCATCAGGCTTCTTCTCAGTTTTCAATGTGTCTCCAGACTTTTTTTGACTCTGCAGAAGATGCCAGACAAAAGAGATCTCAATGGCACAGAAACAAGAAAAAAGATAAGAAACCATATATATTAAGAAGTAACAAATCTGTGTGTTTATACACTTCAGCATATCCCATTTCATTTTTTCTCAACTACTTTTATTTACATCCTTCAGATAATAAAATTGCACAAATGATCAACAACATTAAACTATCACATGTCCAAACTTCACTTGCATGTGAAGTTCAATATTATAAGAATAGTAAAATAAGGTGCAAATGAGAGAATTTAGTTCTACTGTTTAATGCTTAAATCAGAAAGTGCATTCCTGATACTAAACAAGAAAAAATATAATACCTTGGCTGAACGTTTGGACGGTGCACTACCACCAGATATTGTAGAACTTTGCCTGGAAACCCTCTTGCGCTTTTTGCCCTTGCTTGACTGAATACAAAATGAAAATTATAAGATGTCAGAGCAAGAAAGGAAGAACAAATGTAAAACACAGTGAGTTATAGCTATTTCAAATAAACAAACCTTCTCCTTCTCTGCAAGTAGCACAGCAGTTGTGGCATGAGGAGCATCCAAAAAGTCTATCAGCTTTGTAACTATATCTTCCTGTAGATTTAAGCACATTAAGTAACAATCAATTAGACTCAATCAATTTTAAAGAAACCATAACTATTACTATATTAGGCAGCAAAATAGAAATAAAAAGCCCTTCTATTCAAAGAAGGAATTAGATAAGAGCCATCATTCACGTCAGGCAGAACAGGTGACAGTAAAACATTTGAAACTATAGTTTCTATATGCCTATTATGGATCTACACCCCCTGGGATCAATAAATCATTAACCAAAGAGATGTAACATGCACTACAGTTAGCTCAGCACTAATCAAGAATCTGCCAAAAAATCAAAGAATTCTTGTTATACACTTTTTCCAACTCACATCCTATTTTCTAGGCTCTTCAACATTGAATCAATCGATTTCGGTTTTAATACATGTTCCCTTCTAAAAGAGTTTTTATCGGGTTCATTCAAGGTATTATTGCTGCATGGGTTTCAAGGCACAAATACTTAAAAAAACACAAATAAAAAAGAAAGTACAAACCAATATATAGCGGCAGCTTCCTTCAATCAGACACGGATTAACATCATAAAAAACACATCATTCAGCTATAATAACCTTTCAGCCCTAATAGGAAGCAGCAGTAAACCAACAAACCTTCTTTGTAGTAGCCCTGGTAATTGGTATATCAAGCACATCACAGAACTCTAACAACTTTTCTTTGTTACATTTGTCAAACTTTTCTTTTACTTTGATCTTTTGCTTTTCCTGCAAGTATAGAATGAGAATGGCTCACAAACATTCCGAAAAGAAGCTCACTTTTACAACATAAAATTTGTGTACCTCATTCTCATGCCACACAAAACCAGAAAAACGGGATATATTATTCTTGATTTGAAATGCCTGCGAAAGTGAGGAAAAGAAGTCACATAAAAGCAAAAGCTAGCATGAATATAAAATCATCCAATGAGCTCAGATTTTTTGCAATATATAGCTATACATATCAATAGAAATATGCTCGCATGGACAAGGAGACTCCTTATCATCAATGGAGAAGCAAAAATAAGAAAGAAAATGGGCAACAGAAACAAATTGAGCAAGTTTAAAACATTTGAATCACCTTCCCTCTCCTTCCAAAGAGAATCGTATGTAGCAGCTTGAAGGTGTCATCAGTCTTCCGTCTAGACAACTTGAAGGCCACTAAGCATAAAACAGATTCAAAGGTCAATTGCATGAATCACTTTCTGAAGCTTAAATATAATATACTACGCATGGCTAACATAAAAAGACCTTTAAGTTCTCTTGTCAACACTGAACAAATCATTCAAGAAAAAGCAAACGCAAAATCACAATCACATAGAAAGGCCACAAATAAGCAGTAAGTTGCCGCTTGAATTTACTAAATCATGCCTGATAACATGATGATACAGCCGAACAAAAGACAAAGAAAATAAAAACTTTGGGGTTAATGTTAAGACCCACAAGGACCGGAGATGGGTGTAGAGAACAAACTACCAATACATATTGATGACACACCAGTTGGCTGCTTGTGCTGCCATGCTTCCTCATGACAACAGGAAATTAATGCTGTTTATCTTTGTGGTATGGAAATCGCATAATTCCGTCAACATCTTCAACTCTTTGATCAGCAATATGAATGTGCAAAAATAAGCATAGAATACCTAACTCAAAGAGAGGGCTAGACTTCCAGAATGTAACCAGAAACACATATGCTAAATAGGACGTTAATCCAGAAGGGGAAGTTTAGCCCTAAACACCAGAAGGTGATGATAATCCTAGCTTTCCCTACTGAGGCTAGAGAATCACTAAATAGGATGCTAATCCAGAAGGAGAAGTCTGAATGCAAATGCTAGAAGTTGATGATAATCGTAACTTTCGCTACAAAGGCTAGAGAATCATTAAATAGGATGCTCATCCAGAAGGAAGTTTGACAATAATCAGAAACATTATCCACCCAAGAAATAAATAGTATGGTCAACTATACATGGTAAGTTTTGATCTACTTCATCAGTTATCCAACAGATCCACTAACTCTGAAATTTTAAGCACCATTCTTTAATTACTAAAATCACATCATTAAAATGACTGAAGGCACCCATACTTCCAGCTCCTCGTTCCCTTTCAACACCCACAGAAGCAGCCATTCCATCCTAATATGACCGTTATCCTTTATACCACTTTACTACATGCATAGCTATTTCCATCGCAATAAGGGCAGCCCCTAAATTAGCAAACTTTCTTTTCTAGCAGAAAAAGACAGATTTAATATCTTGTTCATTTATGTCTACCTTACCAATTGGGGAGGATGTACGTATACCAACAATGTGAAGATATAATATGCAGTATGGAAGAATCTGCAGAAAAGAAACTTACCGTTTGGAATATCTTTCAGTGGAGTGCCCCGTCCCTGTAATTTCCAAGGCAAGCTAGGAGTAAATAACTTTTCCAAATGCAATTTATTCACAAAGTAGAAATTAAATGGAAAAATGAAAACCTTTTCAATGTGGAATTCCTTTACAGTCTCTCTCTCAATAGATGCAACAAGCCTTTCAACAGATTTCCGCTCACGTACAGGGCGATCAGTAGCAGGAGTCCTTTGCTCCTTCTCCTTTTCTTCTACTGCCTTTGTTTTCTCTTTAACTTTCCCCCCTGAGCTCTTTCCCCTGCCGCGCTTCCTAGACCCCTTCGCATCCTTACTCTCACTTGTCTTCTCCTCTTTCTCCTGGAGCCTATCAACCTTCTCCTTCTCTTCTTCTTGTTCCTTCTCTTCCTTCTCCTCCTCCTCCTCTTCCTCCTTCTCCTCCTCCTCTTCCTTCTCCGCCTCTTCCTTCTCCTCATCCCCGTCCTCCTCTTCCTTCCCTTCCTTCTCCTCCTCCTTTTCCTTCTCCTCTTCGGTTTCTGTCTTTTCATTAATCTCGTCATTTTCTTTTGCACAGGTTTCTTCTTGCATCGCTTCAGTTTTGGGCTCCTCATTTTCTTCTTTCTCCTTTACTTTTTTGCTTTCCTCTTCTTTCTTTACCTCTAAGTCCTCATCCATCTTCTCAGTTTCAGCTTTCTCCTCATCTTTCTTATCTTCTTCCATTTCTTTTACTCCATTATTTTCCTCTTTCTTTTCAGATAAAGTGTCACCAGGTTTATCAGGTGGAGTAGTCCCATTAGCTGCCGGCTCAGGAACTTCAGTCTTTGTTTCTTCCTCACTCATGATTAACCGATTCAGAGTACACACCTGACAAAATTGTGTTTTACCCTCTACTGCACTTTTTGGACAAAAAATGCTTCAGGGCAACAAGAAAAATAAAACTTTTAGTCAAAACCTAACTCCCAGCAGTAAAAAAGCAACTTGAAATTTCCATATCGCGACAAACACAAGCCAGAGCAGTATTAAGTGCAGAAAACCAAACCATAGAAAAAAAACTAAAATAAGCAATTAATAGGAAACAACTGGAAAATTAAATTCAAAGGCCATGGGGAAGTTAAAGTTCATTGGAAGTAATTTATAGCACAATTTAACTCCGAAGAAATTGGATCACAGACCAAAGATAAATTATTATCCATAAATGACTTCGTCCCATGCTCCTTGTGATATAAGAGAAACACGGCAGCAAACTATACACTTAAATTACCTGCCAAAAGTGTTTGAAGAATAGGAAAAATACCATACACCAAAGCAAAATCAGTGCTACCAACATCAAAACTTGCACTTCAAAGGGAAAAAAACCTGGGAAACTCAATTTCAATAAGTGCAGTGCACCAGCTAAAATGGATATCGAAGCAATCTAACAACTCAAACTACACGCTTCAATCACCTGCCAAAAATGTTTGAAAAATAGGAAAAATACCATACAGTGAAACAAAACTGATGCTACCGACATCAAAACACTTCAAGGAGAAAAAAGAAAAAAACCCTGGGAAACTCCATTCCAAGAAGTGCAACACACCAGCTAAAATGGATATCGAAACAATTTACAAGTTCTGACAAGGTCCCAGCCACCTTAGCATTTCTGAACGACGAAACAAGAAAACTAAAACTTGACCTAGGAAACATTGAGAAAGAAGAAGAAAAAAAGCTTATGCTTGGTTGCTGAGAAAAAGAGACATTTTCAATTCTTCTGCATTTTCTGTTGCTATAACTCCCAATTCAAACATCAAAACTAAGCTCAGCCAAGACAAACAACTAAATACAGGTCAATTAAGCCAAGCTTTAATTTTCTCACACTTCAATCGTCAACCAATCTCAAATCCAAAATTCAAATTTTATCTTCATTCCAACATTATTTCGCAGACAAAGCAAAACAAAGAAACAAGGAATTCACAACGACAAACACCAAATACAAGCAAAAAGATCCAAAATTGAAAGAGTTGTCGAACAAACGAATGAAAACCCTAAGCTCTAAAACCAGCTTCAACCAGCAAACTACAACAAAATAACCAGAATACAAGAAGAATTAAGCAAAATTTAAAGTAAATTACGATGAAAACCTAAAAACTCAAAAAGCTTACCGAGATTTGGTAGCTCCTCCGGTTATTCAACCCTCAAAGACAAGACTCCGAAATTTTTACACACTCTCTCCCTCAGTGTATCGGGCACAAATTCTTTTTGGGCTTCCAAGTTGAATATATAGTTCGGACTTGAAATCCGGATTTTAAATGCAGTTAAATTCCACGTCGGACGGGAGTGTCAGACGTGGGGTGAAGTCCAAAGCGGGGAGCGATTGACGGCTCTGATCGAATTACGACAGGATCTATTGTAATAAGCGGTTGAGGGCCGACGTTCGTCCGCGCAGGTGACGCATCGTGGAAGATTGTGGGACCGTTACGTGGGAGTGCATGTGGTGGGGCCCCAGAGCAGGAAAATTTGTGGCAAAATTGTGGGCCCTTTGATTTTGATCGTGTGATGGGATTTAGCTTAAACTCCCTAAATTACCTCTATCTTGTATGATTGTTTTATCATAAGAAATAGGAGTCTGCAGCCAATAAGACAAAATTTCTCTCTTTTCTCTGTTTTTTCAATTATTTTATTTTTAATTAAAATATTTGTAACGGATAATAATTTTATTTTATTGCTTTTTTTAATCATTGTAAAAGTTGAAAGAATATTAAAATATTAAAATATTAAAATTATCTTTTAAAAATAAAGACAAAAGGAACCTGTTCTTGTTTTGTTTGTACATCATAAACTAACTTGATCTCCCAATAGAAAGCGACGGTTGGTTTAGACAATTCTTTTTTATATATATTTTTTAATTTTTACATTTTTCAATAGTTTTCATGCGGCAACCTCTCAAGCTCGTCTGAAAGATATATAAGTTTTCAAAATATAAAATATTTTTGTTTTTATTTCATTTTTATGTTTTATAAAATAAAATAAATATGAATTACATCAAATGATCATATATTCTATTTATTATATTAAATTCAAACTAAAAATATATATTTTTATATATTATTTTAAAAAAATTTTATGTATAAATTTTATTAATATTAATAATTTTATACATATATAATATACACATGATTTTGATTTATATAATTACTTTAAAATTTTTTAAAAAATAAATATAAATATAAATATAAATATAAATATTTTTAAAATAAAATAAAAAATATTTATTTTTATAATATTTTAAAAAAATATTTGATATTACATAACAAATAATATGTATGTACAAAATTATTAATATTAATAAAAATTATTACGTTAAAAATTTAACAAAAATTTAAATTTTAAATACAATTAATTTAGGATCAGTTTTTTCATGTAATTAATTCATAAAATAATTAAAAATAACTTTTAACAATGCAAACAAATATATTACTCTTTTATAGTATTTTTATAATTTTATTATAATTATTACATTAATTATCGCATGTAGATAAAAAAGAATAAATCCTTTTACTTTGAGCTGGCCATGATAATGTATTAATATTAGATTGAGAACAAATGCATGAGGATCTTATGCTCGAGTTTGATTAATATTTGTGTAATTAGAGTAACTAATTCACATGGCAATGTATTGGTAAAATGAACAAGTTGGAGTGACGTTAAGACAAGTGAGAGAATCTTGATGGGAAAAAGGTGTGATGACTGCTTTGAATGACATAAGATAATTATTAGCGTATCACATGGCATGATTTTGTGGGGTTTACCCATTATGGTATTAACTATTAAATATAGTTTTCTCCACTGAATCCGCTTAATTAATTATAATAGAAACAATTTAAGCTAAGTTTTGATAATGTTTTTAGATATTATATTTATTTTTTTAATAAATATTTTATGGTTAATATTGAAAAAACTTTTAGACTATTTTTATTATTGAATCAAAACTTTTTATATTTTTTCATTAAGTTTGCATATAATCTTTTAATTTAATCTCAATTTTATAATTTTTTTGATATTAGATTTAATCATTTTTCAATAAATATTTTGCGTCAATATTTAAAAAAAATGTTTAAGCCATTCTTTTTTTCTCATCACAACTTTGTAAATTTTTTTATCAATTTTTAATTTAATCTGATTCGAACAATTGATTTCAATAATAGTAAAAAGTTGAGGATATTTTTTATCATTAAAATGTAGAAAATGAATCAAATAAATTATATAATTTTATTTTGAATTATTTTTAATGTTAGATATTTTTTGATAAAATGTTTATAATTTTTAAATTTTGATATTATAGTTTTTAGAAAATATTTTTATATTAAAAATTATAAAAATTTTTGTTAAAATAATTTAAATATTTTTTATATTTATGTAAAATTTTCAAGTTAAACTGAAAAAATACTGATAATTTAATTTTTTATATTTATTTTATTTTTTAATATATATACAGGAGCATGACCTAGTGGGCTTAGTTAAGCTTATATGATAGGATTGGGCCCATGAGTTTATTATGACGGGCTCGGGTCGGTTGACGGCCTAGTTAGTGGAGTCGAACAACTAAGTTAGGATTTAGGAAAGACCCGATAGAGGCATTTTCCTCTTTTTTGTTATATATATATATATATATATTAAAAAATAAAAAAAGAAGTTAAATCATGAATATTCTACATAATAATACTTTTTTACCCAATCAAACAGCATGTTCAATTAATGTGGTATGTTGCATGACGAAAAATAAAAGAATTTTTGTACTTAAATATAATTTTTTTAACTTTTCAAAGTGATTAATAATACATAAGTAATATAAAATTCATAATATTTGTTTTTAATAAAGGAATATATTATTTCTTTTAGTGGAACTTTGTGATCCACGTTAAGAATAAATAATAACATTTGTATGCCAATTTCAATAATTTTAATGATTTTTTATTTTAATTAACAAGTTGTTTGGAGAAAATATAATTAACAAAACGGAAAGTTATCATCTTTGAAGTCTTGAACTTAACAACTTGAAAAATCTTCAATAATTCAAAGAGATTCGAATTTTAGTTCTGATATGTAAATTGATACAAATTGATGCTCGCTTACTAACATATTGAAACCCTGAAATTAATAATTTTAATTAATTTTGTCAAATAAATAAATTAAAACACACTTAAAAAATCAAATGCAATCATGTATGTGACATTTCATGCGGAGGAAAAAGCTTCCATACAAAGATTGCTTTGCTTTCTTTATGTCCCCTTATATTATATAAGGAATACAAAGTCAATATTTTTTTTTTTGGTCCGACATACTACTTTAGTGTATCTTAAAAGCATAGAAAACGGCTTAATACACATGTTCTAGAAAGCATCAAGATAATGAAAAATAATGAAAATTGAAACCCTAAACCTAAAACCTAGGTCTTCATATCAAAATGTGAGATCAAAGTTTAGGATTTTATATTTTGACCTCTTGAAGGGTATTCATGCTTCAATCTCAAGCCTTGAGCACTTGATGGAGCCAATTGAAATGTCGATCTCAATCAAGTTTTCCTCTTCATTCACCTCGTTGATTTCTGTCAATAGATCCATTAGCTGTTCTCGTGTGAAAACTGAATCAGGCAGGTAACTTGGTAGGTTTTCCTGAAGTTTTTGCTTGGGTTCTTCAATCAAGTCATCTGAATCACCACCTGGAAGAGCGATTTCGATGAGGCTATCTTCATCATCTTCGGAGACTGAATTATCATAGATTGATCCGTTTTGACTCACGTGGTTGGGACATATCCAAGCAAGATCAAAGTTCTCGATTGTCATGGATTCGTCGCTGCTTTCACTGTCTGATGACAAATTGGGTGATTCAACTTGAGGGTCCTGGAGAAGACCAACTTCACTTTCTTGGGCAACATCACATTGTGTTGCAGTCTCCATTGGTGCTGATTTTGGTTTCTCTTCAAGCTCCTGGAATCCAAGTAGTCTTTTGGGTTCAGACAGGGCATTTTCTTCCTGGAATGCCACCCTTTTCTTCTTTGTGAATTTGACAAGCAAAATGGTCGACAGAATCAAAACTGGGAAAGTTATCAGGAAAGGAGAGAATCTAGAACTTAGAAAGCAAGTCCATATCAGAAAAGGAATCAGGGCTGCAACATAAAGCAAGGAAGCATCGGAGAAACAAGGTGAAGAAGAACAGATTTGATTCTCAGATTCTTCCACCATATTCAATGATCAGAAACAAGCATCAAAGATTGTAGAAATCAGAACCCAAAACGGGTTGCACTAGAAGAAGCAGATCTGAGAAAAGGAAAAATAGTAAAGAGCAAAAGCACCTCTTTTTTCTTGGAGGCTTTTTCTCAAAGAGGAGAGCATCTATAAAGAGAAGAGTGAGATGTAAGATTTTGCTGAGATTGTAAAAAGTGAAAGTTGCAAAAAAGAGATTTTGGGTATGGAAAGAGAGATCTAGAGCACAAAAAAGTTTCAAACTTTCAGCCTCAGATATTCCAAAAAGGGACCTCAGAGAAATTGATAGGTTTGCTCTTAATATGCAGAGACTCAAAGAGTAACAGAGCAAGCAGACAGCAACAGTCGCTTAGCACCTGATTTGAGCATGGAACGATGAAGGCAGTACTTAGATAGCAGTGAGCTTTTCAAGGATTTCTGCTACCAAGATCACCTAGCCTCTCTCTCTCTCTCTCTCTCTGTCTCTCTGAAAAACAAAAAACCTAACACCAGAACTACCTCTTTCTATCTGCCATTGATTCTCTTGAAAAAAGCAAACACTGTAGTTTTACCTTCACGGTTTTATAACCTCAAAGCTTTGAAATTGCCGAATCCATGTGCTAACCACATATATGCTTACGGCATGGCACTGTATAAAACCTCATTATTCATTTTCAGCTACTTTCTCTCTCTTTTTTCTGTTCTCTCTCTTTTCCATGGCTAGAAAACAAAACCCAACAGGGAAAACTGAGGAATCTGCCCACCCAAAAGGGTCAGTTCCTAAAGGTCATTAATCTTCTGATCCAGAAAACTTGGACCAGCGAAGTCAGTTCTTTGAATTAAAATCTGTGCTAAATTTCCAGTTAAAATGAGAAAAATAAAGGCTTTAAATGCTGGAAATTTGTCAGATAATATGCAATCAAAGAAACAAACAGTGTTCATTAATCATGATAACACTACTTTTCCACCCATCTCCTTTTGTCTGCAATGCGAAGGTAATGAAATTACTCCATTTTCTGCTACCTGCCTGACCCAATCCTCCAGGCATTAATGGGAACCCATCACACTGCAGAGATTTTTCTTCGCTAGTAATGTCAGGTACCCATTAGGGCCATTACTTTCTCTCTTCTTCCATAGCAAACCGAGACAAAAACAGAAGCAGGTTTGAAAAAAAGATCAGCCAAGTTCGAAGAAGACACTATGTGCATAATCTGACTTGACTCCCTCCAGGACAGAACCAAAACAAGACAGGGGAGGGGCAACGTCAACGTTAAACTACCCCATGCATTGTTTTTGTTCGCATGTAGGGAGATCTCTATCAATGTCATTTTGAAACCTATAATGTTTTTTTGTACTTATTTTATTAAGATTAAAATTATATTTTTGTTTATTCAAATATTTGAAATAAAGTGAATATAAAAAAATCATAAAACTTGTCCTTATTTCGATTTAAATTTAATAGTTTCAATTTTTTTAGTTGTTGTAAAAATTTAATGATATTTTTATTATTAAATATTTTTAAAATAAATTAAATAAATTATGTATTTTATTTTAAGTTTGTTATTAAAATTTGAATAATTTTTTATTTTTTAAAATTTTTAAATCTCTCACAATATAAATTTTTAAAAAACATTTTGAATATTTAAAATTTAAAATTTTTTATGATAATAATTTGAATTTGTTCTTACGTTTATATAAAATTTCAAATCAAAATTTATTGTATAAGATTTTTAATTTGAATATTTTCAATTTTTAAATTTTTTAATAGTTTCGAATTGATTCAAATTATAATTTGCATAATATTTAAGATATTTTTATATTTATTTTTTATAAAACTTAAAAATCAAGTTAAATATAAATTATTTATTTACCAAATATTTAATTTTTAAAAAAATTTAACTAGTTAAAATGAGAAAAAAATGAAAAAGAAGCTATTCGTTTAATTTACTTAATCTATACGTGTTACTTAAAAAATCAACATAAATTAGATTATAAAAGATTTGCGTCTTTTTAATATTATGATAAATAATTTATCATAAATAATGTATTAATATATAAATAAAAATTATGTAAAATTTTAATATTTATTTCATATTATCGATTAAAATTTTTATATTTAAAAAGTGATAAATTAAATTTTAATATATTAATTTAATTTAAATTAAATTAAATCTTAATTTATATAATTAAAAAATTAACAATATATTGATCGTCAAAATATCTTCAAAATGACACAAATGAATTTCACAACCAATTTTTAGTTAATTTTTTAAATTTAAATAATTTTTGATTAACGATTTATTTTTATAATTTTTTAAAATATTTTAATGCATAATTTTAAATATATATATATTTAATTTTTAAAATTTTTAAAATTTTTATAACAATATCTTAAATATTTTTTTACATTTATAAAAAAATTCAGACTAAAATTTATTGTATAAGATCTTTAATTTGGATATTTTCTATTATTAAAATTTTTTATTAAGTTTAATTTGAATTAAATTAGTAAATCAAGAATTAATTTGTCACTTTTTTAATATGAGAGTTTGACTGACAATATAAAATCAATATAAAGTTTTATATAACATTTATCTTTAATATATTTATAATTATTTAAATTTTTATTAGTATATTCAGTTAAAAAGTAAAATAACAAATCAAATTTTGATATTTGAAAAATAACAAAATAAACTTTAATTTATCGATAATTAACGAATCAAACCTTGTACCCTAATGTTTTTAAAAATTAACGTTAACATAAATATATATGGTATTTTACATATCAACTTTTTAAAATTGACCAAAAGCTTTGACTTTTTCTGGATACCTAAGTCAAAGCTTTAATTTTTTTTCCCTCTTTGCTTGTTCTTTTTAGTTTTTTGATACAAATTTTGTGAAGTTGATAATTTAAGTTCGAATAATCAGACATCTATTTTGGGATCTAAAGAAGACACCAAGAAGGAATTAAAGGTTCTCCTATGGAAAGTGAAAAATAGTGCAACTTTATGACTTGTTTGAAATAAAAAGCAAAATCCATGGCTATTCTTGATCAAACCCATCATCATGAGGCAAAAAATTATGAAATATAATTTTTCATAATAGTTCGATAGCCATGTACAATGTTAGCTTGAAGATGATTCAATTGTTCTCACCGAATTATGGGACCTCAAATTATGGAAATAGGAACATCTTTTGAATTACTTTTGCTCTAAAATAAAATTATATTTAATTTGTGACTTTATGAATGCGTTGTTAATTATATGTGCATTCTCTATAAATATTTACATCCTTTTTCATTCGTTTAAATATTCTATATATCCATCATCTTGTTTGATTGTTAAGTAGGTTAGTTGCAGAGATAACACCTTTAGAGAGTGAGAAAATGCAAAAAGAAGCAGAAGTCTAGAAACACATGAAAGAAAATGGTTAGTTGACTATCCTCCTTAACAAGAAAGAGGCCCAATTAGGAATGACTATGGTTTGGTTCAAACCAGTGAACCAAATAGTAACTATTATAATTTGAATCAGATTGAAATCATTTATAATGATTTTGGTTTCAAATTATAACCAAAACTATTTTAAATATGGTTCGATTATAATTCATGAAAAATATTCGTTGATTCGATCCAACTTTGAAAAGAATCTTAGGAACAAGCTTAAAAATGTAAGCCTCACATTGTCTTTGAATCCTATTTTCGCCCAAAAGTAAGCATTCCAATTCACAAACTTAGTTTTTAAAAATAAAATTATTGTACTTATTTCATAAATAATTATTAAAACATTAATAAATAATGTTTATATTTGTAACTTGTCAACACATATAAATGCCTATACATTTCAAAGCTCATAAATGGGAGGCGGATGGGACATCTTCTTTGTTGAGTCCTTTCCTCCGATTGAAGCAAATCAATAAACATGAAAGAGTTTTCAACCTTTCTTAGATGCTAGAGTATCTCTTTATAACTTTTGGCAAGGCTTTCGGCTTCTTTGGCTGTCTCTTCATTTCTGATCATAACCTCCTTTGAGTAGCAAGTCATAGAGAAGTTAGTTGCCTTA
The DNA here is from genome assembly GCA_021397835.1 of Moringa oleifera. Classification (NCBI taxonomy): domain Eukaryota; kingdom Viridiplantae; phylum Streptophyta; class Magnoliopsida; order Brassicales; family Moringaceae; genus Moringa; species Moringa oleifera. The sequence goes on from JAJFZO010000863.1 coordinate 2,798,670, forward strand.
AAGGGTCTGAAATCCAAGCAACTAGCATTGTTCGGTTGCTTCATGCTTTCACCACCTCTTTGATAACTTAGTTGTCATTGGCCAAAGTCATTTACGTAGACTCAGAGAGGATAATACCAGAATGCTTGATATATGTAACGAGTTATCGGAGAAGATCGAGCTCGTTTAGATTTATACAAGATCGTTAATGATAGTTTCTCATTTGTTGGAAAGCAAATTTGAGGCGAGCCAAAGGGGTATAATAAGGGGTCTTGGGTTTAATGTTATATGGGACCCTTGGCATGGCTTTGTCTTTCAAACCAAAGCGTAGGCTTCCTTTAATGATAGTGCAGTTTAAGGTACTGGCTTCCTAGTTATCTTCATTGCATGAACTACATAAACAAGTGAAGGAAAAAATAAAAAAACGCACAACATTTAGCTTATGTTCATCGATGATGATAACCAAGTTGAGAGAAACCTTGAGGGCAACTTGAGAGCTATGATATCATATCAAGTATGAAAATCCAAGTGATGATATATTTAGATTGGTTGTTGGGTAGTTGAAGAGAAGATGTGAAGATTTAGATAAAGAGCTTAAAGGGATTAGAGAAAAAAGCGAAATAAATTGATTTTAAATTTAATTTATTATTTTTCGTAGTTTAATAAAATAAAAAATAAAAAATTATAAATAATTAAATTAATTTTGTGAATAAAAATAATGAATTTTAAGTTTTGTAAGGAACACAAAGTCACAGATTTTTATTTTGCTCAATAAACTGCTTTTCTGAGTCAGATTGAATTCTCCTGCTTTATTTATCATTACTCTTATATATTTGATAATTTAACCACATGTACTTAAATCTCAACCCATTTTGAATTACAAAATAAAACATCTTAAACGTTACCCACAGAAAGAAAAAAAGAAAAGAGGGCTGAAGTCCACTTAGCAAACAAATACATGGATGGACTTTAGGCTCTCCCCACCTTCTCCCCTTATAAATTTGATGCGTAAGGTTAAAGTATAAGTCAGGACTTACTCCCTCTCTGCTGAGACAAAAAATCAAAAACCCTAAAGCCCTAGAATTCCCTTTCAACCTCTCTTTAACCCGTATCTTCTTTCTCTGGTTATTTTTTTTTCTTTTTTTGTTCTATTTATCTCTTCTCTATTGGTACTTCGATTGTTTAGGTTTGTAATGATCATGGGCTTTGTTGTTATTTTGGAATGAAGAGCAGTTGGTACCAAAAATTCTCAATTCTTGTGTATTGAGACTTAAAGCATGTCTGGTGATCCTACTGCCCCGATGAATTATGTCAACGAGGATGCCTCTTCTGGATCTGGGGATGATGTGAACATGTTGGATGGACACAACAAACGCCCGTCCGTGACGCCTTCCGGTTCTGGTCGTCGCAAGAGAAGTCGTAAGGCTACTGGTGATGCAATTGTTGATGCTATGCTGGAAATAGCAGCTGCTTCGAAAATGAGGGCTACTGCAATTATGAAGAATGCGGACAGGTTTTCTATAAGCAAATGCATAAAAGTACTGGATGAGATGCAAGGCATTGATCAAAGAATTTACTTTCATGCCTTGGATTTATTTGAAAACCCCAATGCGAGAGAAACTTTCATTTCTCTCAAGAGTGAGAAACGGTGGCCATGGTTGCAGGGAAAGTGTAGAGTTGAATAGTTTTGGGTGATATTAGCAGCTGTATATCTTCTTGGTTCAAACATTTGCTGATGGTCTGTCTGCTCATAGTGTTGCCAAGGAACTGTTGTGTTCAATTGAATTTATGTTTGATGGCCAACTTTGTGATCTCTTTGGTAGTTACTATGTGTGTTTGAAGGTCAATGGTTGTGATTGAAATGCTTGTTAGAGAGGTTCAGCTTAATGTAATGATGTCATTGAATTGTGTTATGCCTACTATATTTTAATTATCTTTTTACAAATACATCAGCTAGCATGGATGATTTAGACCTAGAACTGGATGAAATGGAATCAGTGTCTGCAGCTGCTGGTTACTGTTATTATAACAGTGTAACAAAGCAACCTCAACATAGTTTGTCACCCAGTGGAAGTGGATTTATTACTGAAGTACTGGATGGACCTGATGAGGTATGTCGGGAAATGTTTCGGATGGATAAACACGTCTTTGCCAAGTTACGTGAAACACATAGACAGAGGTATGTTGCATGATACTGCTGGTGTTATGATAGAGGAGCAGCTGGCAATGTTGTGGGTCATAATGAGCGTAACAGAGTAATCTAAGAGCGGTTTTAGCAGTCAGGTGAAACCATAAGCCGACATTTCAACAATGTTCTGAGGGCAATCAAGTCTCTGTCATGTGAATTCTCACAGTCATCACCTATCAATCATTCCATCAGAAATTTTGAGTAGTAATTGATTCTCCCATATTTTAAGGTTATACCTGTCATACCTTTCTTCTCATTTGTCCTCATATTATCTTATCCGAAGAAATCTGAGAACAATGCTAATGCAGGTATTCTTGTACAGTGCTAATGCAGGGAAATATCCTTGTTTCTTCTAAATTATTAGTGAATATCATCCTATTTGCCCCAGTTTGTCTTTTATATGCAATGATTCCAATGTTGTGATTATTGATATGTAGATCTGCTTTGGTCAAATATTCAGTGATCCTTGTTATTAGACTACCTTCTGCTTAAGCAATGTGAAGAATCTCTATGATGTCACTAGATGAGCTAATGACAAATTAAAAGTGTAAGAGTTTGATTGATCTGTACAAAATGACGTTACCCCATGCATGATGATTGAGATAGGATGTAGAATAAAGAATCATAGATAGAGCTTTACGGAAAGAATGACTTAGGAAACCTGGCTTTTATTTGCTTGTTATTTCCTGTGCAAACACTTGATGACATGGTGAGATATTATAGGAATATATGTAGTGTCCTCGCTCTGGCTCACTACAAATTGATACTAAGGTCAGAAATAAATTTGGATATTTCCTTTTTCGATTCTGTTTTTTGGTTGAAGTTATAGAAGAAGTCTTTACCTTTGCACAGTTTATGGCATACAACGTAGCTCAATCTAGATATGACCTTATGATGATCACAAAAGATTAGCAATTCAAATAGTTCTCATCTTGGTATGTATTAATTTTTTTCCCGAAATTGAGAACACTAGTTTTCCTAATGTTTGGTCAAAAAATGCTTTTCAATGTGAAATGTTCTTGTTTTAAGCTCGGCAGGCTTATTTTGGCTGTTTTGATGGTAGCTGTTGATTCATCTTGATTTTTGTTTTTTTGATATTAGCAGACTTGTTAAATATAAATTTACTCTTTTCTTAAAAAAAAATTAATTATAGACCATGACTAATGTGTATATTTCATATGAGGAAGATTTGGTAACAACTTTTCATAATTTTTGCCAAAAGTTTTAATTGTTTGCTTTTTAAGCAGGTATGAACCTTCAAAAGGACCGTTTTGTTCCAGGTGACATTCCATTTGAAAATAATTCTAAGTGGTTCAAGAGTCAACTTCATGGTTATCTTTAGCTTCGGATGGGAGAAAGAAAAGCTCGTTACACTCCAGAGGAAAAGTATCAGAATATCGGTACTGTAATTTTGCTTCTGTTTGCCCCGGGACCAAATCCTAATGTTTCTAGAAGCCCTTCTACTAGCACCAGTTCTGGTAGTTCCACAAGCTAAAGAAAAGGCTTTTGACCAGCTTCAAAGTGTTTGCTGGTAGCCTACTAATGTAATTATTCAGTAAATAAGCAAAATATTTTTCGCTTCTTTGTGTCATATTCGCTGGCAGTGTACAATGCCTGGTTATGCATATGAGCATCTGTTATATACTTTGGTGATTCATTGTTGTAAAACTGCATTGTATCATTCAATTATTTAATTGTCAAATAATTTTATTATCATCTCTTGTGTTCCTATTGCTCTGTCCTATTTGTTCGCTTGGTCATTCTCATGATGATGGTTGTCACGTTGAGTTGACAAATATGGAAGTGCTCGGTCTGCAGTGCAGGTAATAAACTTCTTTCTCCAAAATCGTTAGTCCAATCTGATTTATAGTACTGCAAGTGTTTCAACAGGCTCTTGGTTCTCATTACTTGGGTTGTCCATGGTGAAAATTATATGGAACTACTGAAAATACTCTTCTGTAATGATACATCTCTTTTTATTATTTGGATGGATGTCTATGTAACTATCAACTTCAATGACTTTTAAGTTGGTATCTGTAAAATTGGTATTAAAGAATAGCTGATTATGACAATTAATTGCTTGTAATGTTGGTAATTATTATAGCTCGATTCCAAAGACACTTCAGGACATATTCAGGAATTGTTGAAATACTTGTCAAAATGCTGAGCTCCTGCTCATCCTGAGCTCTCTGCAATTTGAGAAACTGATTTCAGATTTACTTTCCTGAGAAAATACTGTTGTTTCTTCACTTCAAAGCATACCTGCTCCCTTCTAAATCATAGCAGACTTCTTCAGGGAGGTAAAATATATCGTTTCCTATTTAAAAGGTGAGAAACTTGAATCGATTTTTTTTACTTGCATATTTCCTGGAATTTCTATCATGGTGATTTTCTTTTTTACTTTTACTGTCTCCTGTTTGCCTTCCTTGTTTTTCCTTTAAACGGGGGTGTCCTTATGGCATAAACCAGAGAGAACGGTGCTAATGTAGGTATTCTTGTCTCTTTCAAATTATTAGTGAATTCCATCCTATTTGCCATAATTTGTGTTGTATGCAATTATTCCAATGTTGTGATCATTGTTATGTAGATTTGCTTTGGTCAAATAGGCAGAGATCCTTGTTTTTAAGCTTCCTTCTGCCTAAGCAATGTGAAGAATCTCTTTTGATGGTGTTGCTAGATGAGCTAATAACAAATCAAGAGTATGAAAGTTTAATTGACCTGTAGAAAATGGCATTATCCCATGCATGACTGTGATGGGATGGAAATAATCATACATAAAGCTTTACAGGATAAATAATGACTTTGATAATCTTCCTATATTTGGCTTGTTATTTCATGTTTCCTGTGCCAAACATGTGATAACATGGTGAGATTCATAGAAATGCATGTGGCATCCAGGCTTGATATGAAGGTCAAAAATAACTTTGGATATATATTTTTTTATTATTATGTTTTCTGGTCAAGGTTATAGAAGAAGTCTATGGTGCCTTTACACAGATTATGGCATACAATGTAGCTCAAGCTATATATGACCTTATGATGACTGCAAAAGATTACTAATTCAAACAGGTCTCATCTTGGCCTTTCTAGAATTCGAGAATACTGGTTCTCATAATGTTTGGTCCAAAAATGCTTATCAATGTGAAATTTTGATGTTTTAAGCTCGATAAGCTCATTCGGGCTGTTTTGCTGGTAATTGTTGATTCATTTTGATTATATGTATAAAAGCTGATGACTTGTTGCCATTATTTAAATATAATTTTTTTAAAAAAAATTATAGATCCAAACTAATATGTATATTTCATATGAGGAAGAGTTGGTAACAACTTTGCATAATTTTTGCCAAGAGTTTTAATTGTTTGCTTTTTAAGCAGGTATGAACCTCAAAAGGACTGTTCTGTTCGGGGTGATGTTACATTTGAAAATGATTCTAACTGGCTCAAGAGTCAACATCATGGTTGTTTTGAGCTTCGGATGGGAGAACAAGAAGCTCGTTACACTCCAGGGAAAAAGCGCCCGACTTATCTGTACTGTAATTTTGCTTCAGTTTGCCCCAGGAACCTGAATCATAATGTTTCAAGAAGCCCTTCTTCTAGCGTCAGTCCTAGTAGTTCCACAAGCTAAAGAAAAGGCTTTTGACCAGCTTCAAAGTGTTGCTGATTGCCTACTAATGCTTTTATTCAGCAAATAAGCAAAATATTTTTCTGCAGCTTCTTGGTGTCAGATTCACTGACAGGTATATAATGCCTAGTTGTGCATATAAGCATATGTTGTATACTTTGGTGATTCATTGTTGTAAAACCGCATTGTATCATTCAATTATTTAATTGTCAATTAATTTATCATCTTTTATGTTACTGTTGCTCTCTCCTCTTTTTTTGCTTGTTCATTCTCATGGTGATGGTTGTCACATTGAGTTGAAGAATATGGAAAATGCTCACTTTGCAGTGCAGGTAATAAACTTCTTTCTCCAAAATCATTAGTCCCATCTGATTTACAGAACTGCAAGTGTTCCAACAGGCTCTGGCTTCTTGTTACTTGGGTTACCCATGGTGAAAATTATATGGAACTACAGAAAATACTCTTCTGTAATGATGCATGTCTTTTCATTGTTTGGATGTATGTCTATGTAACTATCAATTTTCAATGACTTTTAAGTTGGTGTCTGTAAGATGGCATTAAAGAATGCCTGATTATGACAAGTAATTGCTTGTAAAGTTACCTAGTGTCATAGCTTGATTGCAGAGACCCTTTTTGACATATTCAGGAACAGTTGAAGTACATGTCAAAATGCTGAGCTCCTGCTCATGATGAGCTCTCTGCAAGGTGAGAAACTGATTTGAGATTTACTTTCCTTAGAAAATACTGAATCATAGCTGATTTCTTCAGGAGAGGCAAAACATATTGTTTCCTATTTCAAAGGTGGGAAACTTCAATGACTTTTTTTTACTGCACATTTGCTGGAATATTCTATCAGGGTGATTTTCTTTTTTACTTTTACTGTCTCCTTTTTGCCTCCCTTGTTTTTTCTTTAAACGAGGGTGTCCTAATGCTACAAACCAGAGAGAACATTGCTAATGCAGGTATTCTTGTCTCTTTCAAATTATTAGTGAATTCCATCCTGTTTGCCACTTTCTGTTTTGATATGCAATAATTCAAATGTTGTGATCATTATTACATGGATTTGCTTCGGTCAAATAGACAGAGATCCTTGTTTTTAGGCTATCTTCTGCTTAAGCAATGTGAAGAATCTCTTTTGATGATGTCGCTAGATGAGCTAATAACAAATCAAGAGTATAAAAGTTTAATTGACCTATACAAAATGGCGTTATCCCATGCATGATTGTGATGGGATGGAAATAAAGAATCATACATAAAGCTTTACGGGATAAATAATGACTTGGAAAATCTTGCTTATTTGCTTGTTATCATGTTTCCTATGCAAAACACTTGATGACATGGTGAGATATTATAGAAATACATGTAGCATCCTGGCTTGGGCTCAGCATGAATTGATACTAATGTCTGAAATAACTTTGGATATTTTCTTTTTGATTATATTTTATGGTTGAAGTTATAGAAGAAGTCTATGATACCTTTACACAGTTTATGACATACATTGTAGCTCAATCTGGATATGAGCTTATGATGACCACAAAAGACTACTAATTCAAACAGGTCTGATCTAGACCTGTTTTAGCTTTTTTCTAGAATTTGAGAATACTAGTTTCCATAATGTTTGGTCCAAAAATGCTTATCAATGTAAAATTTTGATGTTTTAAGTTTGACAGCTTCATTCTGGCTGTTTTGCTGATAATTGTTGATTCATTTTTATTTTTATTTATTTTATATAAGCTGATGGCTTCTTGTCATTATTTAAATGTACCTTTTTTTAAATAAAAAAAAAATTATAGATCCCGACTAATATGTATGTTTCATATGAGGAAGATTTGGTAACAATTTTGCATAATGTTTGCCAAGAGTTTTAATGGTTTGCTTTTTTTAAGCACGTATGCACTTTGCTTCGGATGAGAGAACAAGAAGCTCGTTGCACTCCACGGGAAAAGTGTCGGACATGTTGGTACTGTAATTTTGCTTCAGTTTGGCCCGGGAACCCAAATCCAAATGTTTCAAGAAGCCCTTCTACAAGCATCAGTTCTAGTAGTTCCACACGCGAAAGAAAAGGCTTTTAACCAACTTCAAAGTATTGCTGATAGACTACCAATGCTATTATTCAGTATAGAAGCAAAATATTTTCTTCAGCTTCTTTGTGTCATGTTCGCTGACAGGTATATAATAACTAGTTTTGCATAGAAGCATCTGCTGTATACTTTGGTGATTCATTGTTGAAAAACTGTTTCTTATCATTCACTTATTTAATTGTCAAATAATTTTGTTATCATCTCTTGTGTTACTGTTGCTCTCTCCTCTTTGTTCGCTTCTTTTTCATGATGATGGTTGTCACATTGAGTTGATGAATATGGAAAATGCTTCCTCTGCAGTGCAGGTAATAAACTTCTTTCTCCAAAATCATTCGTCCCATCTGAGTTACGGTACTTCGAGTGCTTCAACAGGCTCTCACTTCTCGTTACTTGGGTTATCCATGGTGAGAAATATATGGAACTACAGAAAATACTCTTCTTAAATGATGCATGTCTTTCTGTTGTTTGGATGGATGTCTATGTAACTATCAACTTCAATGCCTTTTAAGTTGGTATTTGTAAAAAGGCATTAAAGAATGTCTGCTTATGACGAGTAATAGTTTTTAAAGTTGCTTATTATCATAGGTTGATTGCAGAGACGCTTCATGACATATTTAGAAGCTGTTGAAAATACCTGTCAAAATGCTGAGCTCCTGCTCATGATGAGCTCTAAACTGATTTGAGATTTACTTTCCTCAGAAAATACTGTTCTTTCTTAATTTTGAAGCTTACCTGCTTCCTTCTGAGTCATAGCAGACTTCTTCGGGGGAGGCAAAATATATTGTTCCTATTTGAAAGGTGAGAAACTTCAATGATTTTTTTACTTGCACATTTGCTCGAATATTCTATCATGGTGATTTTCTTTTTTCCTTTTACTGTCTCCTATTTTCCTCCCTTGTTTTTCCTTTAAAAGAAAGTGCCCTTGTGCCAGAAGCCAGAGATAACAGTACCAATTCAGGTATTCTTGTCTCTTTAAATTTATTAGTGAATGCCATCCTGTTTGCCACATTTAAAATAGGCAATAATTCCAATGTTGTGATCATTATTATGTAGATCTGCTTCATTCAAATATACAGAGATCTTTGTTTTTAGGCTACCTTCTGCTTAATCAATGTGAAGAATCTCTTTTGATGATGTCGCTAGATGAGCTAAAAACAAATCAAGAGTATAAAAGTTTCACTGACTCGTAGAAAACGGCATTATCCCATGCATGATTGTGATAGGATGGAAATAAAGAATCATATATAAAGCTGTGCAGGATAAATAATGACTTGGGAAATCTTACTTATATTTGCTTGTTATTTCATGTTTTCTGTACAAACGCTTGATGACATGGTGAGGTATTATAGAAATACATGTAGCGTCTTGGCTCTGGCTCACCGTCAGTTGATACTAAGGTCAGAATAACTTTGGATGTTTTCTTTTCGATTTATTTATTATGGTCGAAGTTATATGAGAAGTCTATGATACCTTTACACAGTTTATGCACACAATGTAGCTCAATCTGGATATAACCTTATGATGATCATCTAAGATTACTAATTCAAACACGTCTTATCTTGGCTTGTTTTAACTTTTTTTTTTTCCCTAGAAATTGAGAATACTGGTTTTCATAATGTTTGGTCCAAAAATTCTTATCAATATGAAATGTTGATGTTTTACGCTCGATACTCTCATTTTGAGTGTTTTTTACTTGTAATTGTTAATGCATTTTGATTTTTTTATTTTTTTTATATAAGCTCACTTATTGGCATTATTTAATTGTACAATATTATTTTTAATAGACCATGACTAATGTGCATATTTCATATCAGGAAGATTTGGCAACACCTTTGCATAATTTTTGCCAAGAGTTTTAATTGTTTGGTTTTTGAGCATGTATGAACTTCAGAAGGACCGTCTTGTTCTGGGTGACGTTCCATTTGAAAATGATTCTAACTGGCTCCAGAGTCAACTTCATGGTTATCTTGGGATTCGGATGGGAGAGCGAGAAGCTCGTTACACTCCAGAGGAAAAGTGCCGGAAATATGGGCAATCTAATTTTGCTTCAGTTTGCACCGGGAACCCGAATCCTCATGCTTCAGGAGGCCCTTCGACTAGCACCAGTTCTAGTAGTTCCACAAGCTAAAGAAAAGGCAGTTGACCTGCTTAAAAGTATTGCTGAGAGCCTGGTAATGCTATTATTCAATAAATAAACAAAATATTTTTTCTGAAGTTTTTTTGTGCCATGTTTGCTGTCAGGTATATAGTGCCTAGTTATGCTTACAAGCATCTCTTGTATACTTTGGTGATCCATTGTTGTAAAACTGCATTGTATCATTCAATTATTTAATTGTCAAATAATTTTATTATCATCTCTGGTGTTACTATTGCTTTGTCCTATTTTTCGCTTGTTCATTCTCATGATGATGGTTGTCACGATGAGTTGAAGAATATGGAAAATGCTCGCTCTGCAGTGCAGGTAATAAAGTTCTTTCTCCAAAATCATTAGTTCCATCTGATTTATAGTACTGCAAGTGTTTCAACAGGCTCTCGGTTCTCGTTACTTGGGTTATCCATGGTGAAAATTTTATGGAACTACTGAAAATACTCTTCTGTAATGATACATCTCTTTTTGTTGTTTGGATGGATGTCTATGTAACTATCAACTTCAATGACTTTTAAGTTGGTATCTGTAAAATTGGCATTAAAGAATACCTAATGATCACAATTAATTGCTTATAAAGTTGCTTATTATCATAGCTTGATTGTAGAGATGCTTCATGACATGTTCAGGAACTGTTGAAATGCTCGTCAAAATGCTGAGCTCTTGCTCATGATGAGCTGTTTGCTAGGTGAGAAACTGTTTTGAGATTTACTTTCCTTAGAAAATACTGTTTTTTTCTGAACTTCAACCGTTCTGAATCATAGTAGATTTCTTCAGGGGAGGCAAATATATTGTTTCCTATCTAAAAGGTGAGAAACTTTAATGACTTCTTTTACTTGCATATTTGCTGGAATGTTCTATCATGGTGATTTTCTTTTTTCACTTTTACTGTCTCCTTTTTGCTTCCCTTGTTTTTCCTTTAAATGAGGGTTCCCTTATGGCGGAAACCAGAGAGAGTAGTGCTAATGCAGGTATTCTTGTCTCTTTAAATTTATTAGTGAATTCCATTCCATTTGCCAAAGTTTGTGTTTTAATGTGCAATGATTCCAATGTTGTGATCATTGTTATGTAGATCTGCTTCAGAGAAATATAGAGAGATCTTTGTTTTTTAGGCTACCCTCTGATTAAGCAATGTGAAAAATCTATTTTGATGATGTCGCTAGATGATCTAATAACAAATCAAGTGTACAAAAGTTTAATTGATCTGTACAACATGGCATTATCCCATGCATGATTGTGATACGATGGAAATAAAGAATCATACATAAAGCTTTACGGGATAAATAATGACTTGGGAGAATCTTGCTTATATTTGCTTGTTTTTTCATGTTTTCTGTGCAAATGCTTGATGACATGTTGTGATATTATAGAAATAATTGTAGCACGTAGTTAAATTGTTAAATTTAAATAATATGACACTAATAATAATAAATTATTAAAATTATTAAAAAATTAGACAAAAGTTACTGTTACAAAACAAATTTTAAAATAAATAATATCAATAAAGTAATACGGTTTTTTCATATTTATTACATAAAATCAAAAACTAAATTATAAAATACGAATTTAAATAATATTTTCAATTCATTTTGTTGCTTAAACTTGTAATTTGCGAAATGGTAGCTTAGGTTGTATAGTTGAGGTTGATTCATGGCCTCATATAATTTGATGTAATGTGTAAAGCGGTTGTCCTTATATATACTTCTGCCTTCTATGATTTCAATTTTTATGATTGAGATTCTTTCTTATCAAAATACTTGGGCTTCCCTCAATTTCTAAATTGTAAGATTTACAGGCCATGTTCATAGAGTAAAAGAGAAGGGTTAATGTAAACAGCCTCATTTAATGTATGCTCCATAAGACATTTTATTGGCCAAGTAATATTTGTTTGTATTCATCTGATATTTAATAGTTTTTTTATTGGAAATTTATTACAATTTGTGTTACTGTAAATCAGTAGTATTGAAATGTTACCATAGTTTCTCATACCTTAACATATTTTACTCATTCACATCATCCAAAACAAGCAGAAAAACAGAAAACTATAATAAAAAATTTTCAATCCAAAAAACAATTCTGCTTTTAGCGCATAAAGCTTTGAAGAAGAGCATATTGAAATTGTCAAAATACATGTTATCATAGAAAGACTATTTTGAAATCAATTTCATTATATTTTTTTTATATTTTGAAAAAATATAATACATGAAATAAAAATTGAGAAAATTATTCTTATTTTTATATTTCATATCTCAATACTAAACATATTTTTAAATAGTTTTTCAGCTTTAAATTTAAAATTTTAGTTTTCATATATTTAATTTATTTGAAGGTGTATTCAACTTTAAGTATGTTTGATTTAATAAGTACTATTTTTATTATATTTAAATCAACATTTATTTAATTTCATATAAAGTTTGAAATTTAAATTTTAAAATTTTAAAAATTAGAAATTGTAAACTTGTTTTAAAGGCAATTATAAACAATAGTCTTTAAAAATATATATTTTAATAACCAATGTTTACAATTTTCACCATACATTTTAGAAAAAAGCCGATAAAAATACGATACAACAATTGCCCAAACAATTGCCGCTGAAATCTGTTTTGTTGTAGTGATTGATGCTTTTAAGCTTGCTAGTTAGTTATGCCTGAGAATACTCTTCAATTGTTACATTTTTTTGAGTAGCATGCTCTTTACTTGGAAAAATATCTCTCTCAACTTGTCTATGGTGATGATTTCTTTAAAAATATCTGTCTTGGATCCTTTATGGAGATTTTTTCTGTAAAATCTATCTTGACTACTCTACATCCATGATTCTGTAAAATCTTTCTTGACTTCTCTCTACAGATATTTTTTAGTAAAATTCTGCACCAGATGTATTTATTGGCTATTTTGAGCAATACATTTTACAAACTTATGTTTCTTCTTCTTGATGTTCATCTTTGACCTTATGTTGATCTTCTTGATTGCCTCATCATTTCCTATGTTACTTTCTTTTATGGTGATCTGGGTTTTATCCTAGATTGTACAATATTTCCACATCATATTTGTCAGTTCTTTTCAAGGTACTCTCACTATCTCATTTAGAAAAATGGTTATCATCTTGTCGGTGCTATTGTAGTCTAAAGAAAATTACTTATGGACACGAATGATAGCATTTATCCCTTACACTGCCCCCAATTTTGTCTAGTGACTTCTTTGCTGCTTTCTAGTGGTTTGTCTACCCTATCTCTCTCTCTCTCTCTCTCTCTCTCTCTCTCTCTTTGTCCCTTGCCCTCACTTTCTCTCTCTTGGATAGCTTTGATGATTGGTAGAATTTGAATAGCTGTAGTAGTTTGTTAGTAACAAAAGTTGTCTAGAATGCTTATTGCTAGCTCCTACTAGTGATGCGGTAACTTTATTTTGTCTACATGTTTCACTTATTTGGAATTTGTAATTAACTGTGCATAGGTCCTTGACAACTGTATGAATTGTGAACAATGATATATTTTTTAATTTTTGCATTGTGCTTGTGGCAGAGGTCTCTAGAGAGTCAGAGGATTCTTGTAATTGCTCTAAATCTGAGGTTGTTAAGTCATCTGCCAAAATAAAATGGCTATTTAAGAGAGGTAACATCTTCAGAGTACCTACCTTTTCTTTTCCCTATATATTGGACTCTGTTGCACTCACCACAAGTGTTCCACTTTTATATATTAGCAGTGTTCGCATAAAGCTGAATGAATGTTGTTAGTTGACAGTTAATGGAACTCTCTCTTTTGGACATGAAAAGAAAGAATGTCATAGTTGCATGAAAACTCATTTTATTAAAATTTTTCTTTTTATGGCAGCCATTTGGTTTTCCTTGCATGTTAAGTTAAAATGTATTGCTTTAGTTAACTGGTTGAACATAGGTTGCTGTTATGACCTTTCTTCCTTTTTCATTGGATAAAGCAACATAACTCATCTTATCATTTTCTTTGTTTGACAAAATCATGATTGAGCGAGCTAGAAATTCTTGGGTGTCTTCATTTCTAGCAAAAGTAATTTATTGTGTGTTAGATTTATTTTTCTATTTTGTCATTTATTTTTTCTGAGAAGACCAAGCATCTTTGTCTTTCCCATTTCATACAAAATAAATGGTTGAGTTTATCATGCTCCCATATCACTTGTTTCCAACCATAATTATAGGGGTATTTCTGCCTTTCTATTGGAGGGGACACTGACAACAAGAGGGAGGTAAATGCAAAAAAAAAAAACTGTGTGAACTAACTTCTTTAGTCAGATTTTTCTCTTTATCTTTCTCCTTTGTTTTCCTTTGGATTTTTTAGACATAAATTTTGGTATTCGTGGCTAAAGACTTGCAACTTTTTAGGACTTGAAAACCTCATTTTTGGAGGACATGTTACCAACAGGGAATTTTAAATAATACATTTAAATTCATTGATTTCTAATTTCTTTTGAAATTCACTGGTTTAGCTGTACATGCATAATATACTTTTTAAGTGCATTTCTTCCAATTTTAAAAGTCTTCTACTTCCATGGATGTATATGTATTTACTAGGTCTTTGCTGGAATCATGTTTTTTCCTACTGTGTTTTAATGGAGGTAATAATTCCTCCACCCACCCACCCCCCCCCCCCAACCCCGTCTTCTTTTGGAGTTGTTCCTCAAAGTGCTAGTCTATTCGTTAAGTGATGTTGATCTCTTTGCCTGCTCGACCATGTAGCTATCTGTATTGTTCGTGTTCTTTTCTCTCTTTGTATTTTCTTCTTTTTCCTTGTCCTGCTCGTTTTTCTTCTGATACTAATATTTTCATAGAGTAGCTTGCCGGTTTGATTGCATTGCGAAGCATTGTTGCTAGCTCGAAGGTCTACATCTTTGTGATTATGGAAGTGGTGGTAGGGTTGTTGGAGTTTGTGAATCACGGGCATGGAAGTATTGGAAGTCAAAGTGGTGGCTGTATCACAGAAATGAAACTGTCTGGTTTAGGCTTGGCTATTTGAGGTGGTGGCTTGGCATAGTGGTGACTTTGTTGGAACGTTTTCACTCCTTTCTTCCTCTTAGGGACAGTTTTACTTTACATTTAGTTTTAAGGGTAGATATCTTATTTTTTAAAATAGAAGTTTAGACACTTATTCTAATCCTCCAAAATTTATTCAATAATTTTATTCATGTATCATCTTAGGGGATCGAGTGAACAGGTTGAAGTTGATTACTAGTAATTTGGTTTTTTTTGTGTTTTTGTTGTTCTTTTCCCTTTTGGTGAATGGTTTAACTTGGATAGTTAAAATTAAATTTTTTGGTGTAGGATTGTTAGTGAATTTGACCTTTAGAATCTATTTAATGTGGAAATAAAAGTTGTTGATTTGGAGGACATAGGAATTTTTAGACCTAAATTTTTATTTGACCAATTCAGGAGCCTTAAGTACATTGCTTAGAGAACAACTTTGAGCTTTAAATTCCAGCTTCTTGTTTATCTTATGAGCAGGCTACAACCTGTAATGACACGGTTTCTGGACACCTCATTTATCTATCTTTATGAAGGAAATTACCTTTTTCATTGAATTGGGAGATTTTCAATGTTTTGCCAGAAGGTAGAAAAGTTGCTGACCTTTGCATGCACTGATTCTGGTTTCTCTTCAAGCTTCTGGAATCCAAGCAGGCTTTTGGGTTCAGTCGGCATTTTCTTCCTGGAATGCTACCCTTTTCTTCTTTGTGAATTTGATAAGTAAAATGGTTGACAGAATCAAAACTGGGAAAGTTAGCAGGAAAGGAGAGAATCTAGAACTAAGAAAGCAAGTCCATATCAGAAAAGGAATCAGGGCTGCAACATAAAGCAAGGAAGCATTGGAGAAACAAGGTGAAGAAGAACACATTTGATTCTTAGATCCTTCCACCATATTCAATGATCAGAAACAAGCATCAAAGAATATAGAAATCAGCACCCAAAACAGGTTGCACTAGAAGAAGCACATCTCGAAAAGGGAAATTGTATCTTAATTTAACTTTATTAAATTAGATATTTTTATTTTATGAAAATATATTTTTATAACTACTTAATTTGATTCAATTATGTTTGAACCAAAACTTGAATATATTTTGAATCAATTTGAACATAACTTGAATTTAAATCGAATTTGAATAGAAATTGAGTTGTTTATAAATCGAAACTTTGACGTGTTTTTGAATCGAATTTTAATCATACAAGATAGGTGCACCGTCTATGTTTTTGTTGGCATGTAGGGAGATTTTATCAATGTAATTTTGAAACTTATAATGTTTTTTTGGAATTTAATTTATTAAAATTAAAATTATATTTTTATTTATTGAAGTATTTAGAAGATAAATATAAAAAAAATCATAAAATTTGTCTTTATTTCTATTTAAATTTAGTTGTTTCAATTTTTTAGTTGTTATAAAATATTAATGATACTTTTATTATTAAAATATTTTTAAAATAAATTAAATAAACATGCATTTCATTTTAAATTTGTTACTAAAATTTTAATAATTTTTAATTCCTTTATTAAAATTTTTAAATCTCGTAATATAAAATTTTTTAAAAATATAGTTATAATTTTTAAATATTTAAAATTTTTATGATAATAACTTAACATTTTTTAGGTTATATAGAATTTTAAATCAAAATTTATTGTACAAAAATTTTAATTCAAGTATTTTAATTTTTTAAAATTTTAATAGATCGAAATTGATTCAAATTAAATTAATGTAAATTCAAGATTTTTTATATTTATATTTTATAAAATTTGAAAACCAAATTAACTATAAATTATTTATTTATCAAAAAATAATTTTTTATTAATTAAAATGAGAAGAAAAATTAGAAAAAAAATGTTCATTTAATTTACTTAATCTTCACGTGTTAGTTAAAAAATCAACATAAATTAGATTATAAGAGATTTCTATCTTTTGAATATTATACTAAATAATTTTATCAGTAAATAATGTATTAGTATATGAGTAAAGATTATATAAAATTTTAATAATTATCTCATGTTATCAATTAAAATTTTTATATTTAAAAATAATAAATAAAATTTTGATTTATTAATTTAATTTAAGTTAAATTTTACTTCAAATAAGTATAAAAAATTAATAATATATTAAGCGTTAAAATACCTTTAAAATGACACATGAATTCTGTAATCAATTTTGAGTTAATTCTTTAAATTTGAATAATTTTTTATTTATAATTTTTTTAATAGTATAGATTCAAAAAAATATATATTGAGTACCGAAAAAAATTATGACAATATCTTAAATATTATTTTATATTTATAATAAATCTTCAAGTCAACAAATCTTTAATTTGAATATTTTCTATTATCAAATTTTTTATTAGTTTAATTTAAATTAAATTAGTAAATCAAGATTAGATTTATTATTTTTTTAACATGAAAATTTCATTGGTGATATAAAATAAATATAAAGATTTTATACAATTTTTATCCTTAATGTATTTAAAATTATTTATTTTTTTATTAACATATTAAGTTATGGGAAAAACATCTCACAAAATTTGTTTTTATCCCAAGTGACAGATTCAATCTTGATATTCAAAAAATAATTAAAAAA
Organism: Moringa oleifera; assembly: GCA_021397835.1. NCBI lineage: Eukaryota > Viridiplantae > Streptophyta > Magnoliopsida > Brassicales > Moringaceae > Moringa > Moringa oleifera. Next base: position 2,816,260 of record JAJFZO010000863.1, read on the forward strand.
ATTAATTTATCGAAATTAACAAATCATGCCTTATACTCTAGCGTCATCGAAAATTAACATTAACATAGAAATATTATGGTAATTAACATATTAACTTTTCAAAATTGACTAAAAATTTTGACTTTTTCTACCTACATATATCAGAACTTCAATTTTTTTCTGCTGTCTTTGCTTATTCTTTTTGAATTTTTGATACAAATCTTGTCGAGTTTATGATATAAAAGCAATGCACCTTCAAATAATCGAACATCTATTTTAGGGAAGACACAAAAAAGTTAAAGGTTCTCTTTTGAATAGCTCTTGTTCTTAAATAAAACTATATTTAATCTGTAACTTTATGCAATGTGTTTACAATTGTACGAGCATTCTCTATAGATATTTACATTTTTTTTGTTCATTTAAATATTATGTATGTCCATCATCTTATTTAATTTTTAAATAGTTTAGTTACATCGATATCACAATTGGAGAGTGAGAAGACATAAAAGAAGCAAAGTCTAAAAACTCATGGAAGAAAATACCAAATTGACTATCCTTCTTGACAAAAACGAGGCCCAAACTCATGGCCATTAAGGCGACTTCCTTTGCTATCCATATTGCAATGATTTTAGGGTAGGTCATGATCTTCAAATTAAGGGCAGAAAGAGAATCACTAAACCCAAAGAGGGAAGAAAATTTTTGTAACGGATCCATTGGCTTGATTGTTTGTTGATGTGAATAAGAAGAATGTGGAGGAGGCAGCCCATGAGCATTAAAGAAAGGAAAGGCATTGATGGTGGCGAAGCTACTAGCCAAAGAGAATGGAGGAATCAGTTACCATTACCGTTGAGTAAAAATCTGTTTGAATGCATACATAAATTTTAAAATTTATTTCCATTAATATCAAATATTATTATTTAAAATAAAAATAATTTTTTTAAAAAATTATCTTAAATGATAAAAATAATATTTATTTTTAAAATCAAGAGAATATTAAACATGTACTGTTTTTTTTATAGAATGGAATTGGCAAATCTCTGGGAAGAGGCATCTTTCCATTTGTCAAAACCTGGAAGCTTGATTTCTCACCGTACGATCAGGGGGATCAGAATAACACTAAGAATGTCCCACGTGATATTGACCTCCACTTACTTTCAAACATCTGGCGATCATGATTCGAATCTACCCCACGATCCATAATCATGCGCCCACTCTCAACCATCAAATCATCGCCGCACATCACGCATACCCAAAAAATCATGTGCACATGGGCAAAATTACCCTTGACCCGCCTGCGTTGATATACTTGTTAGGAAGTGACCGCCTTGTGGGGTCTAGGGTTATGGGTTCTTGAATTTTCATGTGAAAATCTTTCTTATTTGGATATTCTTTTGCGTTCCTTTATAGTGTATAAGGCGTTGTTAATCAGACGGAGACACCCTTCTACATCGGGACTCGTGTGTTGTGGTTCATTTTGGGCTTTTAGGGCCCTGTGGTCGTTCAAAATCCATGATCATCACCATCCAATGGACGCCTCTCCAGTGCGCACCACTCCTCCGGTCGAAGAAGAAGATGAGTGGGGTATTTTCCGTTTTGCAGTTTTGCCTATTTTCTTCTCTTGATTGCTTCCCGAGAAATCAGAGGAAAATTAGAGACAATAATGCTTGGGATCTTTTTGTGACCTGATGTTGCTATTATTTGGCTTATCTAATTGGAATCTGGGTAGTTCGATTCATGATATTTGATATGGGTGTTGTTTATTTGGTTTGGTATCTAGATGATTGATGTTATATATGGTTGGAAATATAACATTTCTTTGTGAGAGTAAATTGCTTTTGATGGAAATGTTGGATTGTGCAGTTCTTTTTTTCTAAAAAAAAAAAATTACTGATATTGGTTGTGCTTTTGATGGATGGTATGCTGATTAGAATGTATTAAGATCTTGATTGGTCTCAGTTTTGGGCTACATTTTATGAACTCTTTCATTTTTAGACAGTCATTTGGCATTTGGCTTATAAATATTCTTCCATTAATCTATTCATTGTAATCTGCCCTGTGGGCGCACACACATATTATTCCACTTCCTAGACAAGTTGATGATGTTGTTGTGTAATGCAATTTGCTTTTTTCCTTCCGGTTATGAATATACATGCCTTTTCTGTTGTTGTCTGATGCCCATATTGCATGATCAAGATTGGAGATTGTCTTACCCCAAAATTATATTTTTGTTTTCTCCTTTTCTGCTTTCTCTTTTGTATATTATGTTTTACAATCTCTAGTTCTTTAAGTTTGTTGCTTGATTAGTTCATTTATTACACGTCCACTGACTCACATACACTGATATTTCCTGAGATTTTAGATACATGGATTTAAAGTTAGACTTGGTCCTTTCCCAACTTGGCAAATATGCGTGAGATCCGGAAGCTGGCTCTTTTTTATGTTCAAGTTCACAGCTTCTTGATATTCACCCATTTGACATACCTTAAATAGAATAGGGATTCTGGTGATGGTATTTTCGTTAATGCATTTTCCTTTCTTTTCTTCTTCTTGTGATTTGTTTGGCTATTGCCAGGACCTTTTAGCAACTTGTAAGAATTTTGAGGATGCAGGTTTAATTTTTCATATGATAGCAGATAATCAAATGACTTGTTACGGGTTTTCTTCAAAACTAGTTATGATATTATTACCTGGTTGGTAGGACAGGAATGTGTTTGTGTTCTCTAGTTCTAGGTGCCCTTGTTATTTAGATAGGGTGTAATATGCAGTCCTCACTACACTAAAGTGTGTGGCCCCATCTGGAAGCCTGTCATATTGAGTAAAATGTTCTACTTCTAGTTGTGTCTTTAACTTCTCTGTTGTAAGTCCTTTTCAGGTTAGTAATGGGAGGTAAAGTGTCATTAATGGTCTTTATGATCTTCGATAAACAGGTTGATATAGTAGTAGGTTGATTATGAGTGAATGGATTCATATTCTGTAAAAGGCAAGTTATTTATGAAACAAGCATATTAGTTGACTATCCTGATTCTTTCCCTGTAGTTTATAGTGACCTTTTCTGTGGCCCATAGATTTGAATTAATTAAAACCTATCAGTTCAACATAAAGTCCAGGGTTTGTTCTCGTTGCATTTGAATGGGACATTAATTTCTGGTGTTTGATGTTTTGTGCTAGACACTGATGGGTTTGTGATTCCAAGCTTGGGAATAGGAGACCCAGACAAAGAAAGCATTGGGACTCTAGAATTAGAGACATCAAAACCTCCTTCTACAAAGGTCAGCTACTAGAGTGATATTTGTATTGTGAAAGTACAACAAATCTGTATCTCTGGATGCTGTGGCTACTTTTATATCAGCTTTTGTCATGTCTTCTAAACGTATAAATACTGGCTAAAACCTGTACTTGTTATTTTTCCTTTCCTGGGTGTTTAGCAGGCTAAGACACAAGAAAACATCTATCTAGGGCCACACGGGGCCCCTCCCTCTCAATCTAAGCAGCAAGAGCTGAATCCATCTAGTCGCAAGCAGCGTTTCAAGCAGAAATTGAAGGAAGCAGACAGGAGGATCAGTGGGACAGGGCGGGAGAATAAGGTGGAAAATCTGCGAGAGCTTGTGGGTGCTGGGAAAGTTGGTGTCAACATGTCAAAGGGTTCCTCACGTGATTGGCTTGATCCACATTGCCATGAGTCACAGCTTGAAAAGTGGTGCCCCCAATAAGTGGGTTTCTTGTAGCCTGACAATATTTTTTGTCTTCCTTGGTTTGTCATCTTTATAAGACATCATCTCTTGAGAGAAAACATATTATTGAGGCTTTGTATAATGACAGTAATCTTTTGGTTGAATGTGTTGGTATCATTACTATTTTTGAAGGTATCATTACTGGTTGGTTTTGCTAATGCCCATGAGGCAAGTTGTTTTCAATCAGCTAAAAGGATAAACTATGTCAAGATTTATGTCACTTTACTGCCATATTTCCCTTGGCTCATCAAAATTAATCTGAACCTGCATTTGAACAGAACAATTTTTGGGTAGCTTAAAACAGTTCCACATAAACAAAGCACCTCTAAGTATAAAGGCTCGATGATTATTTAAGCACAAAACTCAGTAAATCACTTTGAAGTGTTATAGCACCACTAAACTGTCTAAAATGCTCAAATAAATCTGAGTTTTTTCCTCTCACCTCCCCAAAAATTGGAGTGTGTAACAAGTTAATGTCTATATCCCTACAGAATGCTTTGTGTTGATAATTTCCTCTAATCCTAAGTGTTCAACTGGTCAAAATTTTAGGTAAAGTACAACCTTGGAGTCAAAGCTTGAGTAATGAAAAAGGCTGCTTTAGTTGCTCCAACTTTGATGGAAGTCTTCTATAGAAAACATTCTGTCAACCTCTTGCCAGGCTCAAGATTCATTTGATTCCCAGGAACTCAAGTCCAGTTGCAGTGGGTGTTAAACCATGCTGAGACAAATACTGGGTATCATAAAACTTACTCAGATGCCTCATTCCGCTATCACACAGAATGGTAACAATTGTGCGACCAGGGCCAAGAGACTGTGCCACCCTGACAGCTCCAACACAATTCATTGCGGAAGAGCTTCCAAGGAAAAGCCCATCATTCTTCAAGAGAAACCTGAAAAGTTTAATGCATATGTCGGTTCATATCTTAAAACCAAGATAAAAACATAGAGTTGCATTTTGGTAAAACTGGACCGATGCTGTCAGTGGATTGATAAAACCTCAAAGAAATTGACCACTGCTAGTAACTGTCTGCCAGTCAAGTTTCTGGGAACTTCAAAGGTAAATTAAAAAAGGAAAAACTGACATTAAAAGGTAGGAGAACAATGGGCAAGGTAGTGTTCCTACAAAATGGACTGGTAAACTTTGTCCAGTTTCTTTTCCCATAAATTACATCACCCCTTAGCAACATGTTCAAAAGACTGTGGTGTATTAACTAACCTTGACATTTCAACAGCCTCTCTATCTGTACCTCGAAAGGCCCCATCAAGTTTTGCCATCGCAAAATTCTGAGTTAACCGATTGATCCCAATTCCTTCTGTTATCGTGTCAAATGGGTTCTTCAGCCTTCGTCCTTCAGCCTCCTCTCTAGTATACATCACCCCCCTAGTTACCTTATTGAACAAACCAGAGCCAGGAGGATCTATCAGGAAGCACTTGACCTTGGGATTCTTTTCCTGTTGTATGTGCAACAAAGAAGTATGAGAATCTCATGCTGCAATATGATGGCATTTTCTAAAAGAAGATAAAGAATGGGACCTGCAGAAACTTGGATACACCAGCTACAGTGCCACCCGTGCCTGCAGCTGCTACAAATGCATCTAAAATGCCATCTGTCTGTTCCCAAATTTCAGGTCCAGTACCTTCATAATGAGCCCGGAAGTTTGCCAGGTTTTCAAACTGATCGGCGAAGAAACCACCAGTGCAAGAATTTGAGAAAACTGTCCCTTTTTTCTCATCCTCAGCTATAATACCATTAATTTGTTCCGAGTTTTTCACATCCTTTTGGTCAGTCTGTCTATTTTTTGATGCCAACTCGTTTGCTTCCAGTGCACGTCTCCGAGCAACATTCACATAATGGTCTCTGTGTGTAATTGCCACCGGCCTTACTCTCTCCACTGTTGCTCCAAGGACTTCAAGTATTTGTGACTAAGAAAAGTTCAAAAGATGTACAAATTTGAGCATCTCACAATTCATGGACAACCATAACAAGAGAAAGTGATGATGGATAGAAACTAAATATGTTTTTATAAATACCTTCTCAATAGCAGCATCATCTGGTATGACCACATGACATTTGCATCCAAAAGCAGAAGCCACAGTAGCAAGGCTAATAGCAGTGCTTCCAGCACTCCCTTCAGTAACTACTCCACCTGGAGATAGCTTACCAGATTCCAGAGCCTGTAAGAGGAATAGATTGTGAAGCACACCCCAAAGAGAAATACTGGCAATCAGAATCCAGGAAAAAAAAAAAAAAAAGGGGGCTAGGGAAAACATCATAACAAACTTGTTTTCATAACAAAATCAAAAGTTACAACCGTTTGTCCTTTTTCTTTTTATCTGAAACAAAGAGATCAAAATTGTATATATTGAGCACCAAGGGGGGGCTTCCATACAATTGATTAAACTAGTGTGATAGTAAGAGTTCTAAAAATTCCATTAGACCTATCTAATTTACACCATATTAACCCGCCACCCAAAAATTCAATAGCGGCTCTAGAAGTTACAACCTTAAGCCATAATGAAAAGCAGAAGACAGAAGTTCCCTGACGTGACTAAGCACTCCACAGAAATTTAAGAAATCTCTAATTGCATTTACAATTGTAACACAATTCCCAATAAAGCATTTACCATTGCACAAACAAATAGCAAGAAATGATTTATAAGTTTTTTAGAGTTTACCATAAGATGCAACAAAATTCCTTTATTATTTGATATGCTGAGAGAGAAGAAAACAAAGAGTAGGCGCCATTAATACATTCCCTGGTGCGTTAAAAAGCCATATAGTTCTCCTTCTCACAGTAAAAGAGGAAGCGGTTTTCTGATCATAGACTGGCAACATGTGGCTTAGACAAAAGTTTTGGTAGCAAATACCTAGCTGCTAAGAAGTCAAGAATGTGAAAAGAAAAGCCAATTTAAGTTACAGGGTTTCAAGACTTCTCTTTTTCCCTTCCCATAAATGTCTTGACTAAGCCAAGCGATTGTACTGAGTTCAGTGCAACACAGTTATAGTTTCCCAATGTAAAATATAAGCCCCAGAACTACAATTTTCTTTTCTTCTTGTTAAGTCTTCAAGAAACAAATGAGAAAATTCAAGTAATTTACCTCTTGAATAATTTTGAGTGCAACTCTATCTTTGACACTGCCTCCTGGATTCAAAAACTCACATTTCCCAAGAATCTGAACAAAGGAACAGATAGGGAAAAAAAAAAAAGAGTTATCATCTACTCACAAGATGTATTATTGACAATGAAACAAATGCAGAAAAGAAACAAAAATATTTGCAGTGTTGGGTATATCAAAAGGTGCGATTTAGATTGACCACACGAAAGATGCATGAAGGTCATTTTGGGATAGAAGTATCTACCACATTATACATTAAGGCAAAGATAAGGTGATTTTTGGCAAGTTGTTGAGATGATTATACATAAATTAGAAGAAACTACAGAGTAGGGAAGTGTGGATCACTTGATCTTCAAACAGAAGATTCAGAAACATTACTTCTATGTGACAACAAACTGTGCTAGTGAGCAGTTTTTTTCCCAAAAGGAAAGGAAAAAAAAAAAGTGAAAGTATGTAAGTAATTCATCAAGTTATGCAGCATCTCTGATTCTGTGCATGCATGTGTGTAATATAAAAATGGAAATGATCTGACAAAATGGAAGAAAAACCATAGCTTGAAGAGACAATTAACCTCACAGAAGGGGAGAGATGATCAATACAGGGAACAACAAGGTGTAGGTATTGGACATATCTATGCATATATGCGAAGAATACAACTATTTGCACGAGAAATATAAATTCAAACTGAAAACCACACAAAATCCAGATTGAAAAAATAAATAAAATCATAACCTGAAGAGAGCATAAAAAATAAGATGCCTGTCTATGATGGTATATTAATATACATAACTCCATGAAAACTTTATGAAAATTGGAAACTGGAGAAGATAGATAACAAAATGAAACAAAGAACACAACTTATAGAGCCTGAGTTAATCCTCTTCGGAAGAAGGCATACATAATAACATATTCATCCATGTACTTAGAACAGAATAAGAAGTCCATCAAATACACATGGTGAATAATAATTAGCCAAGACCCAGACATGAAAATCAATAAAATAACCATGACTTGAACGAAGAAAGAGAATAACCTCACAGCCAGTGGCCCGACAGAGGCTGTCGATGCGAATCAACGGGGTGTTGCCAATGGCGTCAACAAGTCCAGTGCTTTTATTTTTCTTCTGCTTTTTCTTTTTCTTAGAAAGAGGCAAATAGACGTTCTTGCAGAGACGGTGAGCGCCGAGATAGTAAGAAAGCAACGCAAGGGAGATGGAAACGGTTGCCGAAGCTGCAGCTACAATAATGGCGCCTGTGGTTTTCACAGGCGCCATTTTTGTTGCTCGATCTCAAGACCTCAATTAGCTAAAACCTTCCTCATTTACAATTACTGCGATAGATCATAAAGTCATATTCATACCGTCTTCAAATTATGCCAAAGATCTCTACTTGAAGAACTTCTGATCCGAGTCTAGTAGACCACAAAGACGGTCTAGCGTAACTTTTATGTGTAGCAGTGGACTCCGATGGTCACAGGGGGTTTCCCCCCATATAACGGATCGGGTTATGTTGGTATTCGGATCTTTTTAAATTTTAATAAAACAATTTTAAATAATTTTAAAATGAATTTAAATCTGTTTATATTTAAACTATAATATTAAAATAAAATTTATTTTTAAAATAAAAATATAATATAATATAATTAAAATTAAAATTTTAATATACTAATTTAATTAAATAAACGGGATTTAGCTGAATGGCTAAGATGAGCCATGGATTTCTACCAGCTCTCTTTTGTCTACCACGCCCCTTTCTTCTTGCATGACATCTCCCATGGAACTCTCAAGAAATTAAAAGACTTCTGACTTACGACCACATAGAGTTGCTAAGACTCATCTGTTTACATTGTTTTATTAATAAAATATTATCTGATTATGTTGCTTTCTTACCAATCACAGATGAATTTGAAATTATTTTTGATATTAAAATTATTTTTTAAATAATTTAAAAATGAATTGGAGTGTGTACAATTTTAATTTGGTTCGGATTCGGAATTCCTCGTACAGGCGGAGTTGGATCCTAATCAGTTCAATTCTCATCAGGTGGAAGTCAGTTTTCTAACTAAAAAATTGTCATATTAAAAGCTATGTGTTTTTATTGATTCTTAGGTAAATATTAATAAAAATATTCAATTATATTTTAATTTTATTTTTATAATTAAAAATATTAATTTTAAATTAATTATATGTTTAATGTTTTAGTTTAATATAATTTAGTTATTTTATTAATTTTAAAAATTAAGATATTATTTAACGAATTTTTCATTTCATTAAACTTAGGTCTTTGTTGTGAATTTTTTTAAGGTGAGTATTCAAATTAAGAATTTTACACGTCAAATTTTAATTTGAAGATAAATGTATCCATAACATAGGTCAGATTTTTTTTAGTTTTAAAAATATTTTATAAAAATTTAAATTCATAAAAAATATAAAAACTCTTTTTTGAGTAAAAAATGATTTAGAATTAAAGGATTAACTTACATTTAAAATTATTTTTGAGATGTTTAATAACGAAACTGGCTTTTTAGATTAGAATATCATTTACTGTAAATTAAAAAATTAAAAATTAATTATATAAAAAAATATATATTTTATTTATCATCTCAAATCAAATTTTACAAAAAAATTATATCTATTTTAGTATTATAATTTTATTCAATTTTAAATAGAATTTTTGTTTATAATTTTTATTAATATTATCAGTTTTGTATATATACATAATGATTTTATTTATTTATAATACTAAAATTTAAGATAATTTTTTTGAAAGAAAATAAACAAAAACAAAATCATGATGCTGATTGACCGATAAAAGAAAAAAGCACAGGTGGAGTTTGGTAAATTAAAATAGTGCAACACTTGACCTACTAAACTTTGAAATTGAAGATCTATTGTCACATGCAGCCTACTGTGGGCATCCAATTAGTGCCCCAATCTTATCCTACCCCCTGCTACCTTGCAAAAACACTGATGGGACAAACAATACCAAACCGCGTGCATCTGTTCAATTTTCTTTCCACATCATGTACCCTAAACACTTTTTTCTTTTCTTTTCTTTCATTTTCTCGGGGAAAAAAAAAGGAGGGGATGGGTGTTGGATTGGAATAAGAACATACAGAATAGCAGTTGCTGAGTCAAATCATCAGTGGCAATGCCGGTGTTTTTCCTTTTGTGATAATTGTCACTGTTATTTTGGTGATTGCTTTGCTGTTTAAATATTATTAATTATATATTTTTAGTGATTAACAGAATTATACGCCTACTTAAAATGTTAATAATAATCATTTTGACACAAATTTTAAAATTATTAATATTGATAGATATTATCAATAGTATTATTTTAAATAAATATTATATAAAATTGTAATATTTATGTATGTTATCAAACAAATTTTGATTTATTAAATTAAATATGTTTGTATTAGATATGTTATGTAACAACTTTTTATTTAATTTTTTTATAAATAAAAAATAAAACTATTATCGTAAATTTGTAAGGATTAAAAAAATATAACTAATCACCCTATGATACGGTGATATAAAATATTTGTTTAATATATTAAGATATATATTTTTAAAATTATATTATAAAAAATTTATTTTTAAAAAATAATTCATAATAAAAATTAATTAAATTTAATATATAATATAACATTTATTTAAACTATTTTTTAATTTTTATAATAAAAATATCTTTATTTTTTTTAATGGGTTGAGTAAATGTCCAATTTAGATGAATCAACAGATTAAATTGATTTATCATTTGAATGCCATGTTGGTTTGACGACATAAGAAAAACATTCAAATTTTATATAAAGCTTTACTGTTTTCAAGTTATACCATGTTATAAATATTATCTAATTTAGTTTTTAGTTATTATGATTTATTTAATTTAAAATTTATTTTAATTTTTAAAATGTCTTCAAATAAATTCATATTTATTGATTTATTTAAATTAAATATTGATAAAAATAATTATAAAAAATTAATAATATTTTTATTTTTGAAATATCTAAAAACTTTCTCATATAAATTCTATGCTTCATTTTGATTTTATCTTTTAAATTTAAATAATTTGTATTAATAAAATTATTTTTTATAATTTTTTTAAAATTTTAAGTATAAATTTTTAAAAATAATTTCCTTACTTAAAATTTTAAAATTTGTTATCATATTAACTTGAATATTTTTTATATTCATAAAAATTTAAATCAAAATTCATCATAAATCATCAATTTAAATATCTTCAATTTTTAAATGTTTTGATAGAATTTAATTTGATTAAATTTGCTAAATTTGAGCTAGTTTAAAAATATTTTAAAAGTTAAATTTGATTAAAAAATAAAATTTTAAATAGTATTTATTTATTTATTATAATTGTATTTTATATTTTAAAAATAGTTTATAAAATAAATAAACTGAAAACCAAGCAGGGGTATTGTGGGAAAAAATCTATTTAGCTGTATAAAGAGGAAGGATTTAGAATAAGGATTTCTCTGGAACCACTTTCTCAGAAGGAAAACAAACTTTCTTCTTACAAGAGAATCTCTGCACACTCACGCCCAAATACACACGAACAGTTCCTCTCTCTCTCTCTCTCTCTCTCTCTCTGCAGAAAGCAAGAGCAATCCATCTCTTCCTTTCCTCTGCAGAAGCTAGTGATCTTCCATGGAGATCCAAGAAAAGCTGCTCAAGTTCAAGCACCATATAGTCTTCACTTTCGCTTTCTCTCTCGTACTCTTCTCTCTGATCATCTGGGCGCCCAGTTTCCTCTCCGTACTGTCTTACTTCTGGCCTCTCTTTCTCTCTACTGCTCTGTTTCTCGGAGCCGTTGTTTTCTTCGGCAAGACTTCCTGTTCGACGGCCGCCGACGCTCGCGGTCACAAGGCCGCCGAGGGACTACTCGATTATGTCGCCGGCCAACCGGATCACCCTGTTGAGACCTACAAGACTGAGTAGTTTACATATTGAAACGGACAGTGTAATCTCTAACTTCCTTTTTTTTTTTAATGAATTTTCTACTTCCCCTCTTGTTTTTGTAGCCGAGAATGTGAACTAAAAAAATAATAATTATGAGAAAATAATCTATTGTCATTCACATTTGAGCCGGGTTTTTTCAAAATTTCACTAATTTTCCAGGTAATAGAAATTTTAATTTCAGATTTATTTGTGATGGTTATCACTCTGCATTGTAGAACCTTGGAATAAAGATAATATTTAATTTTTAAGCATCCACGTCAGCCCTAAAATTCTGTATTATTTGAAAAATGCATAGATTCTCGGTAAATTCTAGTAGGTCGGTGAGTAAATCCCTAATATAATAGTAATTTGTTGGTTAAAATGAAACAACTATTTAAATATTGTGGGGTTTCCTATGCAATTACAGCAAACTTACGGGCTTAATAATAAATAAGTTAATTTTATTAACTATTAAATTTGTACAATTGTACTGTGCCTTTGTCTTTCTGGCTGCTATCGCGGTTCGTTCAGATGCTTCGCAGGTGTATCTCTGTTCCATAGAGTTAAGTTTTTGATTGATTGTGTGATGCATGGGCCCTCTTGTCGGCTATGATAGGGTAGTATAAATGGAATATGCGTGTACGGTCAACCTTGTAACGCACTAGATGGGTCCCAAAGAAATGTGGCTGCCCGTTAATTTCAAGAGCCTCTATCATCGTCTAGAAACCAACGGCTGGGTAGTGGGCCCCATCACTGAGGGTACTTAACATCAGATCTGATCGGTTCTGGGCCGTTCAAATTTGGCCCTCTTGGCCTGGCCCAAAATAGAGCACTTAAATATTGATGTGGTTAAATTAATATGGGAATTTTACATGATGATGTGTATTGTTTGTTTAAAGGTAAAGGTTATGAGTCTTATGTTTAAAATTTTATCAATTAAATTTTGATTTATAATTTTAGATAAATTATTTATTAAAAAATTTAGTAATTAAGGTATCTAAATTGACATTTTCATATAATAAATTTTGATTTAAAATTAATTTTAAAATTTGTCTTGATTTTATGATTTAATATTTAAAATGATTTAATATTTAAATAAAGATAAAATAAAAATTTGAATTTTACCTTGATTGACATCAAATTTTTAGTTGATTCAATATGAGATGTTAATTTTTAATTTAGTTTAATATCAAAATTTGATTATGTGAAAAATTTATGGTATTTTTATTATCAAAAAATTTTAAAAATAAATTAAGTAAATTAATATTTTAATTTTTATTTATAATTTTTAAAATTTTTTTAATATTAAATGGAAAAAATATTGTTTAGTATTAAAAAATATAATTATATATATATATATATGTTCATGAGAAATTTTAAATTAAAATGTATTATTTATATTATTTTTTTATAAGATTTAAATTGACATCAGATTGAAACATATGAGATATAATTATTTTAATTGGTATTTCATGATTAAAGTTGAAAGATGCATATGGTTTTGTGATTTTTTTATATACTTTAAATTTTTTTTATATATGAAAAAATATTTATGCTATTATTATATTTTTTGTATTTTTTGTATATTATTTTTTAAACAAATTATACAATAAAAATTTTAAAAAATTCATGAAAAACAATTCATGAATCTTGAATTATTTAAATTTAAATAATTAATTTAAAATAAAACATAAAATTCATTTTTATTTTTAAAATATCTTCAAAATAAAAAATATTTTAATTTTTAATAATTATTTAAATTAAAATTTAGTTTAAATCAAATTAAATAGGTAACAATTTAATTTATCATTCTTTAAATATTTAAATTCGATTTAACAGAAAATATATAGTTCAAAATTTAAATAACTTTTCTCAAAGACATAATAAGCATGTAATTATTATATACTTAATTCTTGAAATGGGATTCTTTTACAACCCTAAAGACAACAAGGCATTAAGCATAGTTAATTAATTCTTAGCCACACGAACTACAAACAGAACTTATTATCCTTAGTAGCTCTAAGATTAATTGGCACACATTAGTAGTCTCTCACATTATAATTTTCCACTTGATCTCGGTCTCATCACTTCTTTGCTTATGATGATCGAACAAGCTTTATATCAGCAACGGGTAGCTTTCGGGATTGATCGGCACCAGGATCCTTAAATCCCTTCATAGCCATCGAGATATCTTCCTCGCTAATCTTCCCTATCTCTTTGAGCTTATCTATAATGAAATCGGCAACCCTGTATTATTAAATTAAAAAAAATTAATTAGTTTTTACTAATTTATTAGGTTAATATGAAGAAAACAAGTAATAAAAATTAAAAAAAATTAAAATTCAACGGAAACGAGATCAAGCAGAGAATTATCATATGACTTACCCAGCAACCTTGTCAGCTTTGTAGTCAGCCGCCTCCAAGTCTACATGTTTGGTTCTTCTGGCAAGGATTCGCTGGACCATTGCTGTCTGTTTCTTACCAACGAAAAGCTCGGCGACGTAGAGGAAAAGCTGAGCTAAGCCAGTTGAGCTGCTGGATATCCAGAAGATGGCGAAGAAGCGGCCTGACTCAGTGGAGAAGCTCTCGTCTCCGAACCCGACAGTGGTGACAGTAGTGCAGACACAATACACTGCATCGATGAAGTCCAACCCTTCCAGGCTCACCAGTATGAAATGGCCAACCACCATTAGCACCAGCATGATCACTGAGCCGATGATGCACTTGTGAAATCTCAGTCTGTTGTCTGCTTCAATCTCCTTCAGAGCTTCATCTGGACCGACTTTCCGGCACAGGTGCAGGGTTTTGAACAGCGTCTCTTGTTGCTTGACTACCAAGTAGTGCCCTCCTGTGCTCAGTATGAATCCTACTATGGCCATTCCTGCGAAGGCGAAGACGCTAGCGAGCAGTTCTGAGACGTCACTGTGAGGGTAAAGGTCGCCGTAACCGACAGTGGACATGGTGACGATACAGAGGTAAATAGCATCGATAAGGTCATTTGTTTTCTTGCCTCTGATTTCGTTCCTGATTGTGTAGAAACTTAATGTGCCGACAACCATGTAGATACCCACGCAGATTGCAGGTTTCTTGAAACTTGGGTAGTCTTCGCCATGGATATCTGCAGGAGTAAAATCTAAAAGAGAAGCAGTTCTGCAAATTTGGAAATAAGGGACCCTTTTCTTGGGTGCATTGTCCTTCTCTGTTGGAGGTGGTGGAGCTGCTACATCAGCAGACAGCGTCGGCGGTTTCTCACCATTCAAGGCCATCAAGATGGTTTTCACACAAGGGACTCTCTCTGTTGAAGACACCTGCATTAATCACATTAACCACACAGTAAGACCAAGAGGGTCAACTGGATTTAACTATGAAGATCAGAAGTTAAATAAAGCAGAAAAGGAAGAAGAAATTGTTGCAGAGGTGAATGGGGGGTTGTTAATTATTGAAAAGAAGACAAATCTAAGTGAGATACCTATGCCTGAGCGAGGAAACAAGAGAAATCGAATTCCCACACGAGCTGATTTTGATCAAAGAACCTCACCAAGATTTAAGTGGGAAGAGTTTCACTAGCAAACTCCTCGGAAAATTCCTGGAAGATTCAATATTCCTGTCAATTTTCATAGTACTGCTGGTGTTTTACAGATTATACACTCTTGAAGGAAGTGGGTGATGATCCATTTTCATCAGACAGCTTCCAAGGGGGAAATTTCGTGCAAAAATCCAAGACTATGACATTTCAGTAAGACCATTGAAATTCTCTCTTCTCAGATGAGTCATTTTTTCTTTTTTCTTTCTTCTGAGTTTATGTTTTGTATTTATAAGAAATCTACAATCAGGCTGCTCACTGTTAGGAGACTGAACAAAACTAGTGAACTAATGCAAATCTTCTGATTTTCTTCATAACAAATCATCTCTCCAAAGATTTTGTTCTACCATTGAATTTTCTTTCAGATACTCAGGAATGTAGTTTCTGATTAGGTAACTACATCTGCTTTGGAGTCTCAGGGGAAGAGCAGACCACAAAAATAACCAGTTAAATTCATATTAGAAATCAGTTTTACAAGTAATGTTACAGGCAGAAGACATCCCATGTACATCCTGGAAGAGCTTTAGACTTAGCTAATCGAATAAATGATCATGCATGTCTACAGGAAAGTAAAAAAAAAAAAAAAAGAAACAAAGAACAAGCACATTGGCTTGAACAAGAAGCAAAAATGGAACCATTTTGTGATGGTTCTATCACCATTTTGTTTCGGGTAATTGAGCAAGCATTATATCGGAAGTTGATAAGGTTCCTGATTGATCAACATCAAGATCCTCAAACTCTTTCATTACAAGTAATATGTCTTCTTGGGTAATCTTCCCCATCTCTTTGAGCTTGTATATGATGAACTCAGCAGCCCTATGAGACAACAATGAAGGACATATAGATTGAATTAGAAACTGAAACTTATGCCTCGAGAAATAAACAGTAAGAACAAATGAGATTATCTTCAAACTTGCCAGGAAAATGTTAGTGCAGTGCCCAAAATCATAAGCAATCAACTTACCCAACAACACCGTCATCGTCAAGATCAGCTGCCTCTAGATCAACCTTTGTGACTCTACGACTGAGGACCCAGTTGACCAGTGCCCGTTGTCTGTTTTCAGTATTTAGCTCAGCCACATAGAGAAAAAACTGAGCTAAACAAATAGTACTGGTTAGAATCCAAACTACAGCAAAAACGCGTCCTGTTTCAGTTGTGAAGCTTTGATCTCCATATCCCAAGGTTGTAATGGTGGAGCAAACACAATAGAATGCATCAACGATGTCTAGTTTCTCTACAGTACAGAGGAAGATTGTGCCAGCAAGAACAAGCAGTACCAGAAGGATGATTGCCATGAGACATTTATATTCTGCTCTTTTGGTCTCGATCTCCTTTAGGATTTCACTTTGCCCGACTTTTTGATGCAAGTGTAAGGCTTTAACTAGCAATATCTCTTGCTTTTCCACCAGATAGTCAGCTGCTTTACTCAGAATTAGGCCAACGAGAGCCATTCCTGAGAAAACAAATGCGCAGGCAATTAATTTTGCAGGGACACTATTGGGCACGAGGTCTCCATACCCGACTGTAGTCATTGTCACAATACATAAATAAACAGCATCAAGGACTCCATTGGTTTTCTTTCCAACAAGATGGTCTCTAACAAGGTAGAAGCATAAGGTGCCCACACCTAGGTAGAAAGCTAAGATCATGATAACCTTTCTGAAACTCGGGTGAAGAGATCCAAAGATGGATTCAGAACGAGGAAGTGAGCCATTGCCACCAGCATCAGGAGGAATACAATCTGCCAGAGGAGCACTTCTACAACGACGATATCTCCTTCTCTGGGAAGTAAATCCATTACTCGTTTTGGGTGGCGGATCTAGCAAATCCGACAGTAAGGGCTTTCTTGCAGCTTCACTAGCCATTAAGATGGTTCAGCAACAAGAGAACAGTGTGAGAAACCTGCAAATCGCAATACTCGTTGATGGAATATCGATCTGGCAATTATGTTTAACCTCAAAAATCACAAGAACATAAATCGAATTATATTATTAACCCATTTGAAATTCAACTTATCCAGCTTTTAACATGACAAAAGCATTGCCACCATGCGTGAAATTCACATCCTAGTCCATATTTATCTAGCAGGAAAGCATAATACAGTTCGAGACAGAAAGAAGATCCGTGTTCAATTTTCATCTAACAAACCTGAACACAAAATTTTCAGTAAAAGCACAGCAATCATCTGCGATCTTGGTGATTCTGTATTTCATATAAAGTACAACGTAAAAACTCAGCAGGCCCAAAAACCTGATTGGGTTAAGGATCAGATAGACAAAGATTGATGGAAGAAAATTTCTTACAATACTATAATTTGCAAGGACAATCTCGAAAGATCCACCAGAATAACCAATGGGGTCCAAATCTAACTAAAGTAAGTGATGAAATTCATCGTAATTCTCTTACTTCACGTGATTAAGCGTCTATAGAGATAGCTTTCTCACATGTACAACAAGAACAGCATCAGGATGAATCATAATTTTACCAGACAAAGATTCAAAAAGCAGTATCTAGCGTCTTAGCGTCAATACAACACAAAAGGGTATCTGTAAAGCGAGTGCTTGCGCTCTATATCATGAAGGAATCCCAAACAAAACCCAGATCTAAAAATAGGAACTATAAGGAGAGAGAGCGAGAAAGTGACTTACCAGAATAAGCTGATTCGCAAAACTGAAGTGCCCTTTTAGTTAATGTCTTACAGGGTCTGTAACAAGACAGTCTAGAAATTTTGAGTGAGATAAGGTTAAGATCATCTCCAAGTTCTGTTCTTGTCGGTTTCAGTTTACTGTTTAGGACGAAAGTCGGTTCTTTCAATTTTTTTGGCTTTATGTTTTTTCTTTTCAAAGATGACTCCGGTACATTCGCTGGAAATTTGTATTTAATACGAAGTCAAAAGAATTTCACAGAAAATATAAAATACCAGTAAACTACCGAGGACAGAAACAACTGAATGATGGCAGACGAAAACGGTAGTCCGGTTGCTTGTACGCAGGTTGAAACACAATCGGATGCGTGTCATGTATATTTGAACCACATGCTGTTCATGGCGTATAACGGACGAGTAGTTGGTCTTCCAAAATTGAACACGGGGAGCATTTACTCTCGGGTTCGACCCGATACCCATCCGGGCTCGACTATAAAAATTGTTCTTAGTTTTTCAAATAGTGGGGACTAGGGAGCAAAGAAATGGAGGGAAGTCGTTCGAGCTCTAAACCTGAGGAGTTGCTTCTGAAAATTAGAGGTGATATAAACAAAATCTCTTCATTCAAACCGTCATTTTAAGCAATTGAACTGATAATTACTTTTCTTTACTGTCGTTTGCGTTGAATTTGCAGTGTTTACTCGATCCATAGTTGAAGCTCTAAGCAAGGGACGATTTCCAGTGATTTTTATCGATCGGTTTAGAAACTACTGCGCCAACTCCGATGCTAACTGGTTCATTTCCTTTGAAATTGCGAATTTGTTTTTCTTATTTGAATTTATCAGAGAATAATTGTAATTCGTTAAAAAGGATAATGTCTTTTATATGATCTTCTCTTTAGTAAATGATATTACTGTGATCATCGAGTTGTTGTTAATTGTTGGTCTGGTTCTTCTGAATTTTTTCAATTGATACGAAATTAGGTTTAGCTGTCATGTCCTTGGATTTATATTGTCATAATCTCTTTTGATTAGCAAAGGATCGAAGGTATTGTAGGGGTTAATTTTTCATGTAAACTTATCAAGTATAAGATACTTACCAAACATTGACTATCATTGACTTATGTAAGCATGTTTACTTATATCATTCATTTGTTACTTTTTCTGTGCGCAGCTATTGCAGATCTGATAAGCCAAAAGGACAGGAAGTTCTCAGGCTTCAGAGGGAATCCCATGTATATAGAATTGGTGAGTAATATGTTCTCAAAATTATAATTTTTTTTTTCTCTCAATACAAGTGCCTATAATTGAAATGGTCAAGTTATGTTGATTAGTGATTGAACTAGTTTATCTGTGAGCTAAACTCAAGTTGGGTACAAGTGCCTTATTGTGTAGTCTCTTTCAGATGTGTTGCTAAGGGTGCTACTGATTGTCCAGCAACTTCTGCAAGAAAATAGACATGGGTCAAAAAGAGATATATATTACATGCACCCATCAGTATTTTCAGGTAATTCTTTGCTAGGTCCATTACAAAATGAGCTAAAAGTATGGTTGCAGTTACAAGTTGCAGCAATTCACATACCTTCCAGTGTGGCTGTGTTATTTTCATGTATGGTTGACTCTATAAGTTTATGGCAAAAGATTTTGGTAAAACTATGATTACGAACTATCTAGTTCAAGGACATAAAGCTTCTAGTGCTCTTTCTTAATGTGACTTACTCTTTCTTGTTTTGCAATGCAGCTCAGTCAGTTGTAGACCGGGCAATTAACGACATATGCATTCTTCTGCAATGCAGTCGACACAACCTAAATGTGGTTGGTATTACAGCATGTTTAATTCTTGTTTGCTTTTCTCCCATGTCTTGTTAAAATATATCATGCTGAGGCATGTGATCTGGTAATAATACAATGTCAGAGATGGAGTTTTTGACAACACATATTATGGAAAAAATTGGAAGTTACAATAATAATTATTTATTTCTGATTGATATCAAAGCCACTTTCGTTTTCTCGTTAAGTTTATAGCAGATCTAAGTGAGCCGTATTCCCGATTCTTTGAAAAGGACTACAGGTTGATGTAGTGTTTGGTTTGTTTGTTATTGTAAGTGAGTACCTGTCTTGACGCATCATATTCTCATTGTTTGTCACTCACACAAATTCATTGAATTTACTTTGGTCTTTTCTCAGACTGCCATCACAAGCAGTTACATGAAGGTGGTTTAAATAAATGTGTCACTAGACCAAATTACTTCGGCTGTGTTTTCATGAGTTTCCATTTATTTGGTGACATGCATGGCAAAGTTTTGTTACCTGTAGGTCATTTGACAAATCAGAGGCTCATTTTAAAGGTTCAATAGCAGTAATCTTGCATTTTCTTTTTTGAAATTTTGTTATATCCGTGCTCCATAATTGAAAGGAGACTCACTGTTCTTGAGTAATTTATTACATTTTCTTTTTGGCAGGTGTCTGTTGGAAATGGGTGGGTACTTCCGTTAATGCTTAAATCCTTGGAGATATGTAGATGATATATTTTTACTCTTTCTGATAAGCTCTAAATGATGAATCAAAGTGTTTGGGCGTACGTTTAATTTATGTTTTTGGTTGTTGAGAACATGTTGCAACTACTCTTGTCAAAGAAGGATTTTTCATGCCATTTGGTTGTACCTGTATTGCATTTAATAGTAAGTGTGCAGCTTGTTAGATTTGAGAACCTTGTCAAGCGGGGGAATTGTGCTTCCTCTTCTTTTCACTAGTTGATGATACCAATCAGATGAACCACTTCTTAGGAGGACCAGCATGAAATGTCCTTAAGATCTGATATTGTGGTTGTGGAAGAGAACAATGTTTACCTCTTTATTAGTAGTCAGCGTTTTTGCCTTTCTCATTCTGTTATTATGGCTCCGTACTTCTGGGGCTGCTGAAAAATAATTTTGTGCACTGTGAGTTATTTCATTCAAGACTTGTCCAGTTCTGCCTGTAATGCTTTGATGTCATGCTTCATTTGGCTCAATTGCTCATTTCTCAGATATAATCGTAGATTGGCCTAATGTGTTCTGTTGCATTTGTATTTGTTGAAGGTTGGTGATGGGCTGGTTGAGATTCTTTGAAGATGGGAAGAAATTTGATTGCTTAAATAGTCCTAACAATGTAAGAATAGGAAAGCAACAATTAGAGTAACACAATTTGGAGTTTGAGCTATCTTTACTGCCTCTGACAGGTTCTTTGATGATTTATTTGTAGGCTCAACCAATCCCTGTGCTCGTTGAGGAAGTAAAAGGCATCCAGAATATAGAGAGTGCACAAAATGGATATTGAGATATTTAAAAATATTAATCTTTAAATACTACTTAGCATCTGTCCGAAATTGAAATCCAAATGCTTGAAATATTCAAGACTAACTTTTTGAAGGTTATGAATAAGTTGTTTTTCTCATAGATCCTATGTTAGTATGCTCGATGCTCAGAGGTTATATGTGAATAATCAAGAACTATATATCATGTGATCAAGAAAATACGTGATCCCAGATAGGTTGTCCTTGATTCTTACATGCAGATATTGTTAGTGTTGCCCAGTACATACTAATTGTGGAGAAAGAATCAGGTATAGCTTTTCTCATCTGCAAGTTTCATGGTTAAGAGGGAAATTACCCAAAAGAAAGGCAAAGACTTTCGTGCTTGCTGTCTGTTTACAGAACTTTCATTTATTTCTGGTGTGCAGTGTTCCAACGATTAGCAAATGACCACTTCTGTAAAACAAACCGCTGCATAGTCATAACAGTAAGCATGACCTTAGTTGGTCCTCTCTTTTCTTGTTCATCCTTAAGATTCTTTTTTTCATTCCTTTTTCTTCCTAATATATGATTTTGTTTCAGGGAAGAGGATATCCAGATATTCCCACAAGAAGGTATAAACACTGTCTTCTCTTTTCTAAAAGATGTCTATTTACAGACATACATGATACTTTCTGCCTTCAGGTCTCTTGGATTTGCATCCTGAATAATATATCCACATTAATCTATTAGGTTTTTGCGACTCCTTATCGAGAAGTTATGTCTATCTGTCTATTGCTTGGTAGATTGTGATCCATACGGCTTTGACATCCTGACAACGTACTGCTTTGGTTCTATGGTTAGACCTTATAATTGGAAGTATTTCATTTTGTTGTTGGCCTGAATGTCATTTATGTTAGTAAGTGGATTTACATTGAAGTATGTTTGAAGGCTGCTACTGCCTTTAGTCTTCATTGCTTTGACTCAAAAACCTTTTTCATTTTTTTGTTCCACTATTTAATTAAGCAAATGGCCTATGATGTAAAATTTCTACGGTCCCCTGAGATACACTGGCTGGGAGCTTTCCCTTCAGATTCTGAGAAATACAGTCTTCCCCAGCAGTGTCTCTTGCCTTTGACAGCAGAAGGTGAGTTAGATGTTTATACGGTGTTTCCATAATAGGCATTCTTTTCATTTATCACCTTTCCCTACTATGTTTGAGATCCCTGAGTTTCTTGTCAGATAAGAGAAGAACTAAAGCCATGTTGCTCAGATGCTACCTGCACCGAGAAGTGCCAGAATGGAGGTCGAATACTGTTGCATTTTGTGATGTTATCATTCTGCAGCTGTTTCCATTGGCTTTAGATCTTTTTCTTTTTGCATGAAAGGTTGGAACTTGAGCTGATGCTGCAAAGAGGAGTCAAATTCGAGATTGAAGCACTTTCGGTGCATTCACTTTCTTTCTTATCAGATGTCTACATACCATCTAAGATTCAAGGTGGAGTGCACCTCTAGTGAATGTTATAGTTTCAGCAAAATTCTACCATGACAACGACATTTGAATAGTGATTATACAATATAAAGCACATCTACTACAAGCATAGTATCTTAAACTGCATGGATATTGTCATGCCGTTCTTGAGTCTTCCATAAGTTCCCTCAAGATAGGCTTGATAGAACTTGGAATGTAGTGCTTGGAAATGAAATGAAAATACTGTTTGTCTTACTGTTACGGGCATGATATCCTAAAGTGCCCGGACATTGTTGTGCAGTTCTTAAGTCTTTCATAATTCCCCTCAAGGTAGGCTTGATAGAACCTAGAATGTAGCCCTCGGACATGAAACAGAAATATTGTTTGTGTTTTGCAGTTTAAGTCAAGTTGGTCAGTAAACTGTTCAATCAACTTAAAGATAGATTAATCATTTTTCTTCTTCTCTCCTTTCTACCTTTCTCTTTTCTTTGGTGGGTGTTCGGGTGGACCCTTGGAGGGGTGAGTATGTGGGCCGATCAGTATCATTGGAAGCAGCGGACCGAATGTTGACGTTTAGAGAGTTGGGTTTTATATGCATGCTCATTTTTATCCGGTATTACTGGTGAAAGATCAATCAACAATTAATCTTTTGAGTTGAACTAGTGCTGTGGCAACATAATGTGAAAACTGTGCAAACTATATGGTTTTGGAGTCCCTTTACTACCCATGAAAAATATTAGGAAGGCAGCATGACCAAATGGGGTGAGTGATCCAGTTTTTGGGAGATTTTTTTTTTGCAGGTGACATTTTAAGGAATTTGTAATACTGGAGAAAGACAAAGAATGAAAGACTTAGAGGTATTAAATTAGAGCAACAGCTCATACAGGGACAGAAAATATGATAAGATGTTCATATTTTTTAAGGAAATTTTTGATTCACTCAAGAAATTGGAGCCACTTCTCAAAGCTTAACTTGTCAATGCGATTCATCGTATAGTATATAGTTTGTAAACCAATACTTCTCTCTTTATTCTCCAAAGTCAAACTTAGATTATCAATAATAAAAACATATTTAATCAAAATGTTGTCTTTCCCTATTTCCACTGTAATCAATAAGTTGTTTCAATGGATTCCTCAGTAGAAATGGTTAGACTATGCTATTTTTCCGTTTGTTGTTGATAATATTTTTAGTTTATTCTTTGCACTGCATTCGTCCTTAGCTCATCTTCTAGATTTATGCCTCTACAGACTTGTGCTCTGAAATTAAATGTAAACTGTGATGCATATGAGGGAAAGGTGATCAAAAGTGTTGCAGAATCTCTGTAGTACTTCTTGTTTTGGTATGAAAAACCCTTCACAAAAAATAGCTAATCCAACTCTTAGACAAAGAAAAAAAAAAAAAAAAGATTGCCATCTTGCATTCACGGAGGATCATCAATCTTCCATGTCTTACTCTCTCTAATGTGTTTATCATCATAAATTTGTTGTCCTTGTAAATCATGTCGTTTTATATATAAAATATATAGATATATTTTCTGTTTGTCTGGGTACTGGGTTGAGATCGATGCAGTGCAGGGCACAGTGAAAATTTATGGAATAGTAAATCCTTGTGTAGTTTTGAAGGTGCTTGACAAGTATAGGAAGCATGAAGAGGTTTCATGTGTTTGGTTTGAAGGGAAATTCATTAGGAAAAATGGGTACTACTCCTACAGAGACAATGTGTTTTTTCCACATTGGTCGACTACAGCAGCAGGGACTGAAAATCCAGAGTATGGGCGTAGCAGACATCCTACCATCACCACCACCACCACCAACCCCCACCTCGGCCTCTACCTCCTCTTCTGCTGCCTCCACACCCAGTTATTTCCTGTGCACTGATGGCTCCAAAGGTAGGCCTCCTGCCCCTAATAGACGGCCCCAATTTTCCATGATCTATGTGATCTAGGTCCTTCTCAGCTACTATCATCATCATAGTAGCATCGCACAGGTTTGTTTGTTGTTGATAAATGATATTCCACCTCCCCCTTATTCTTCTGATCTGATTTTGGTGATGAAAAGGTTACTGTCTTGAATCCAGCACTCTACACCCATAAGAAAACTTGCAAGGTTTCATTTACATATATGGTGCACAGGGATGTAACTAGAAAACTCTTTGGAGGCCATAACCAGTGAGCACACGGAACCTAAAGCCCCTCTTTTGTGAAGAGCAGAGCATGGAAGCAGGTGGTTTGGTTAAAGATATTGCAGAATTATATCCTGAATCTGTCTCAATAGTTCAGAACAGCCAGCTCAACTAGCACGCAATAACCCTGCAAAATCAATGCGGCATGATCTGTTGCAGAGCAAATATGAAGCAAAACTGTGCGTTTTAATTTAGTCTTTGAATACGAATTTAACCCAACTATGAGGGCAAATGTTATACCATTTTTGAGACATATCTACCCTCACTGCCATGGAACATTGATATTCATGAGATAATATGCTTAAGCATGGTAGTGAAGCTGCTTCAGGCTTGTGAATCTTTAGAGCACCTTTCTCATCTATAGAGCGACAAAAGGCAATCATTTATTCAGTTGAAGTTTTTGATTAGCTTTTCAATTGACAATTTCTCAATTTGGATGTGGTTGCTTAGATGCAGACTACTAACTCCTTGCCTGTTCCCATGGCAGCGTTTCATACTTATCATATGCTGTACGACTAGGCTCATCTTCCCCGGTGCCAGTTATTTTAGTGGCAGAGCTTCCTTATCCACTCCCTGTACATGGCGATCCTCATCAATGTTGTTCACCTAAAATAATACGATCAGTGAGACAGATTGGTGGACGAGGCCATTCTAATAAATGCAAATGTATATGTTAATCAAATTCTTTAATTCAGATGTGAAGATATCAACACAACTTGCAACAAGAAGGAAATTAATGGCGGGGCACCTCGTCCAACTTGACTGATGTTGCCACTCAGCCTTTTATGAGTCACTGGTCCCTTTCAATCACTACAGTATCTTCTCCATCATTAGTTAGTGGTCTTCGCATGCAGATGCAGACATCTCTCAAGGATCCAGCAGCATCCTCCTCTACAGTGCTGTATTTTGCATGTGTGGTTTGCTGTTAGAAACAACGTTTTGGACATAACCATAGAGATGTGGCAAAACCTAGTTTAAACACTCAGTATGTGGAGTGTGTTTTGTCTGAATTTCTGGTTTACATTTGTTGTTCCATATCTTGCAATCAAGAAGTCTTTAGGTTCTATCTTTACGAACTTCCATGAACGATAATGAAGTTAAGCTTTTAATATATGTTAAGTCTCTTTTTGAACGCATTGCATCATTGATATCTCAAATCTCATGATATCTCACTATGCTTCTGGTACTGTAGTCCTATATCTAAGGTCCATTCCACTAAATTCACAGTTCACAGCGTGCCCCACTTGCTTATAATTGATCATATAATACTGCATTATTCAGCTGATTCAGACAGTTCATTGTTGTTGTTTGCGTGATGAGTGGACATCGATCCTATAGTTTTATCGTACTCATCCAAAATACTTTCAATGGCTGAGGAGACTCATTAGCCTCCCCTATTGTTAACGTGGAAGGCTGAGGTAGGGGTCCAAGAATTGCAGCACCTACATTCCATATCCTCTAAAACAGCCATCTGTCTTGATCTTCTTGTATTGTCATAAAACTTTGTTTGCTTTTGGGTGATTTCGGTACTAGTCCTTACAAGAATCGATGCTTCTAGATGATCAGTATCTTTACTTCCATATGAAGATAGTTGAAGTTCTGATCATTATGAGTACGTTAAATAATTACACGTCTGCATCTCCAACAGAGTGAAAGAGAGGTCATTATTCTAGATCTATCTATCACCATCTTTACTGATGCGAAATAGGCCAAGATAAACAAACATGGTCATTTTCGATCTTGATATTGATTTCACCATGGAAGAAGGGACCTTTAATTGAAAGAGAACAGCTTGCTTTCATTCTGATATGGACCTACCCACGGATCTGTGGGACTGAAAACCAAAGCTCTTGGGTGCATTCTAGCCAGGCAAGTGTAAAGACTTCCAGGATTCGTCGGCCAACTGTTTCATACAATTTCGCTAGATGACAAGTTCAGTCTCTATCAACAAAGAAACAAAGCTTTATGTATCTTTGCTGTTATTACAACAATTTGTCAAACTTTTTAACAACTCTTACTGTTTTGCAACTGATTTAGATTTTTCTTGAGATGACAAGGCTGAAAGGGAGCTAGATTATGAGGAGCAGTACCATACTACAACTAAGTGATATTGTGAAATGGAAAATGGTATAATAATGCACTTATAATAGGATTTGAAGCTCCTTTAACAAGGACCCCAAGAGTTGGCAGATGGCGCTGGTAACTGGTAACCCTATTAATCAAAAGCCAAAAGGAGAGAATCTATGGTTGAAAGAGTAGAAGCATTGTCTTGGGTTTCTTAACTGAATTTTGTTGCTTTTTTCAGAAGGAGAACTTCTCCTTGTTTGGACATGAAGCAATGTCCACATCCAACTAATTTTTTAAACCTGAAATATGTGGATATGGGATCAGTTGGGGCATATTAGGGTTGGCTGCAAGAAGAAGGACCATATGTGTAAAGTCCTTCATGGATATTTCTTGCTTGCTAGTTAGGTATTCTGAAAGAGGGGAAATCCGGCATGAAGTTCAACCGATCCCATTCTATGTGGTCTATTTCTTGCTCCAATTTTTTCACAGGAATAATCACTATATATATGGATTAACTTTGGTTACAGGGTCATGGAATTTTCTTCAAATGACATTAACCAGAAGCACCACGCAAAAGCAATATCTTGGTGGTTTAAATGGTAAATTGGTTTATTAATCTGCCTAAAAGATGGCTCACAATTGTCAAAAAAAAAAAAAGAAAAAGAAAATGTAGACTCCTTGAAGCCCCAAGCCTATGTTTGCATCACATATACCATGTTAGGTACATATAAAAGAAGAATCACTCCATATTCTTAAACATGAAGCCTTAGGGGAGCTATATATCTTCCTTAAGTGCATGACCAAATGCAATTACACCAACCGAAATGATCTGTTGATGATAATGGAGGAAACAAGATTAACGGACGAATTCACCTAATTAGTGGAGAGATATAGAGTTGTCTGCCAATGATGAATCTTTAGAGATAATTTTTCTTTTGCCTACCTTTTGCTTGTCCCTTCTATTAAAAGGTGTTTCCAAGCCGAAGTCAAGGGGAGAAATCTGCCCAAGTGTTGAAAGTTTAAGAGCCATCTTGCAACAAGAATAACAAACTTCATCTTTGTCTTTAAGTTCACACCTTCTTTTCAATAATGAATTGACACTCACTTTTATCATATTCATATACATGGGCCTGCCACGTTATGTAGTAATTGATTAAATAAATTATGATTGGTTGCTAAGAAAATAATCAATTCTTGGATTGAATCATGACTTCCTATGCTTTCATGAAGCAAGAAAAAATTAGACATCCTTGCTAGCATGCGAGCTAGTAGCTTGTATCTTACTTAATGATAATAATAAATCAGTTGTAGATTCCTGTGCAAATATGTCACTGTCCTGAGTTTTAACATACTGTTGTCCCGATGATAGTGATGATGACTCCAAATCGTAATCTCATCTGTCTATTTGCCGTTTTGTTTTAAGGAAAAGAAACGTTGTTAGAACTAAAACATGTATCTTTAATTTCATTGATGATGGAAGCACTCCAAGAAGAAGGTTGGAAGCATACAAGGGAAATGAAGGGGCGGAAGGAAGTTGCAGCAGAGTTTTCATATATAGCTTAAATGTACAGAAGTACAGTACTCTTTGAACTTAATCAGTAAAGCTGGTGAACTTT
This sequence comes from Moringa oleifera, assembly GCA_021397835.1. Lineage (NCBI taxonomy): Eukaryota > Viridiplantae > Streptophyta > Magnoliopsida > Brassicales > Moringaceae > Moringa > Moringa oleifera. The sequence continues at coordinate 2,844,872 of JAJFZO010000863.1, forward strand.
TCCTTCGTAAGTAATATCATATGAAGATGATCACTAAACCATGATTAGTTGTTGTCGAGCTTCGATCTTCAATTCTTCCTTCATTTTTCTAATGAACTCATCAAATTTCTTGTTTAATTCTTCTGTACTTAACATCCCATTTCCTAATTCCTCTAATTCTTCTTCTTCTTTTTCTTCCTCTTCTTGTTCTTGATATTCTTCTTCTATCTCTCCGTCATCCTGCAGCAGAAAAGCTCCACCTTCTTCTTCTTCTTCTTCTTCTTCTTTTGCGATGAACAGCCCACTTTCTTCTTCTTGTCCTCTATCTTCCACAATGAGCTTTTCAGTTTCTCCTTGATCTTCTTCTTCTTCCGCTGCTGCTGCTTCTTCTTCTTCAATCAGATAATCATCTTCCCTTCTTTCCATCACAGCAGCATCTTCAAGCGCCCCATTAATCTCTTCCTCCACAGCTTCCTTCTCCAGCAATGGCAATTCTGATTCCACTGTAACCGATTTGGATGGCAAAACATCTTCATAGTTCCCGAAGGGTTCATCCGTAAGATTATACTTTGCCGATGACGGAGAGCTGATTAAGCCTGAGAACTTGGCAACAAAAACCAAGAGTCCATTGCAAAAAAGGAACATGTAATTCTTGTCAATGGCGTGGGAAAAAAGCTGGAAAGGAAACGTGGAGAAGTAGAAGTTATAGGAATGAAGGAAGGAAAGCAAAGATGTGTGAGAAAAGAAAAGGGAAAACACAGAAACCGAGAGTAACAACTTGGTAAGTTTCTTTATCAACTGGCTCAAGTCATCTTGGTTTCGCGAACCACCTTGATCCATTAGAGCTTCTCTCTATTAGCCTGCTATGGTGGAAATAGACCTTGAAGAGCAGTGTTAGCTAGAGAGTTGGAGAGAGATGGCTGGCTTGGTGTGTCCAAAAATACTATGAAGGGCCTTCTCTTATATAGAGCTAGCACAAGTTCAGCCCGATAAAGATGTAGGGTATGAGTAATTTTCCCAAAAAGCCCATGTCTGCATGCAAACTAGAGGACTAGAATTCATGTCTCTTTAATGGAGTTGAAACCCAGTATGCCCTTCATGAAAAGTTAAGCTGATGAAGCATGAAGGGTATCTATCCTGCTGTCTGATCTCCATTTACTTAAAATTATTGGTTTTCAACTTTCTACCTGTCAATCTACTAGGGAAGGACTCATCTTCTTGTTCAGTGTACCCATTACAAGTTTGGGTCTTTTTGTGCCAAGTCTTCAACATAATTGAGAAGTGGGTGGCATTCATGGAGAGTTGGGACCAAAACCCATTGAGAAAAAACCAAAGCAGATTCACTCACAAAGTCACCAACTCCTTTGTAGGGATCCCAATTGAGAGTGATCACTGATACCTCCATGAGCGATCTTCAAAAGAAAACACACACCCATATACTTTTCCTTTTTCCTCCTAGACACCAGCACTGTAGCGTTCTTGTTGTTAGGCCATAGTTCCTAGCTTTAATTGGTTTTTGAATGGACCCCATAGTTAATTAGCTAGCCAGTTAGGTTTGAATTGAAAACTTTGCGTTTAGATGGGTAACAACCCATGAGTGATTTCGGCATATAGTGTGATTAATTTCCCTAATATTTCCATCACATCTTTGCATGACCAAAAAAAGAATTAAAATACACTTCATAGTCGATGATTTTATCAAAAACTGTCAATAAAAATCAATCAAAATGATATGATCATGAGTAAATTAACATAACAAAAAATTTAACACATGTAGTGGATTCTAATTTCGGGTAATATTGAAGTTTCGAAAATACAGCTACTGGATGGATACCCAGATACATAATAATTAAGCATATTTCCAGTGATCGACAATGTTACCTGTTACTGAAAGCATTTCTTTTTCTTGCAAAGGAGATGAACGAATCAGGCAACGGGAAAGAAACGACAGGAAAAGATATACTGATTCGAATACACTTAGTTCTGTCTGGAAATCACTTTAGTGATTCTTTCTTTTTTGTATAGGGAATGTTAATCTATTAGCATTCAGTCTTGTTCTGCAATCAAACAGTAATCAAGTCTTGTAATCTTGAAATGAACAAGCCAGCTCTGTGATTAAGCAAAAGTATGGCCAATTGTGCCTACATATATTAATAAGTTAAACAATGCTTTAATTTGTTGATCAGTTCAGTTTAAGCCATTTGAGTCATTAAGTGATCCATTGATCTCTTGGTAGCTTGTATCTCCTCACGTACCTACCATCTAAGTTATTATCAAAATTAATGTTTCTGTTTCATTGTGATCATGACTTTCTCTATTGTCGTTTTCTCCATTTTCTTCTTCTTCTGCCGCTGCTTCATCTACTTTTGTTTTCTTGCTTTTAATCCTACCAAACTTGCTTCTCTTTCTTTTGGTACGTCTACACGGAAACTTAATTATTCCTTCGCACAAGAATCAAAACTTTAAGATATAAAGCTCTTTATGCATGCACTTGAATCCCATCCCAGTAACCTATAGTGCTGAAAATGATGTAGAATCTCTTGACAAGTATGTTGTAGCCTTCGCAGGTAAGCAAACCAAGTCCAAAATCTTGCTTCTCATCGTATGATTTATCAATTGGGAAGTTCATTTCATGATCAAACCCGAATAAGAAATTACTATATATTATTAAGTTAATATTTTTCAATACTCTCTCAGTTTTATTTTTAGGGTTTTAAAAAGATAATCAAATTCTACATAGATAAGATATTATGTAAGATTTAAATATATTTTAATATCTTCAAACTCTTTTTAACGTGAACGAAGTTTTAAAAGATAAAATTGCATGATATATGTTAATAATGATTAGTATCAAAACGAAGAACAATAATATTAAACATGAAAAAGATATTGTATATTAAACATAAAAATTTCAAAAGACTTACAAAATAATATGCACAAAACCACTCATTTAGCTAGGTAAGTAGCTGATCTTATGGCGTAATAATATTTCTACAAGAGCAACTTGAAAAGGCTAGTTGAGCAGGTTTTTCTTTCATTTGGGTACTTGCTGAAGATTGTTTCAAAGCTGATCAGGCCACAGAAAAGCTCCCATAGCAAACACCCTCTTCTCCTCAAGGGTATTACCCTTAAAACTAAGGCCATATTCTTTGAGAAGCAAGTCCACCTTCCACTCCTCCATCTTCTCATATTCTCCCTTTGTGTACCTTGGATAGTGAAGAGGCATTTGGAAACCATTCGGGTACTCATCTTTGCAGATAATCTTCACATTCATCACAGCTTCCTTTCTGTCCTTAACTTCATTAGGGTATGCCAGTGAGTGGCCAAACACTTGACTGATCAAGGTAGAACCAAGAAGCCACTTTAGAGCCATGTATATGTGTTTGGTAGCCTAGTAAAAGAGAGAAAATTAAAATAACAGGAAAACTTCAAGGAGGTAATTATCAAGAGCTAGCTCAAAGCAAGCTAGGTAGAGAAAACTGGCTGCGTCCATATATATATACAAACGCCCACATGCTTAAGCCACAATTAATTCACCTCAATTATATGAATCTAGAAAATGAAATATGCATATACAATTTCTTCAAGTAACTAATATCTCTAATCATTCACTCTCGTTATCATTAGGGCTTCCAATAATGCTTCTCCTTTCAAGCAAGCTTGTGTAGCTGTGGTACTTGCCATGGAGGCCAGGTCAATAGAGCTTGGCATTGATTAAACGGAAGTGTTAGTTGCTAGTCACTTTTGATCTTCAAAGTCTCCAGCTTATATTGAAGTTGCCCCATAGAAGATATCAACCACCCACTCAATTTTCAAAGGCTTAACTGCCTGGCCACTCATCATAAATACACACATTAATTATCCCTATCAATCTTTTGGCTAAGATCAAGAGTAATGTTTTCAAGTTTTAATCAGTGGTTGCACATGACGTAAGTTAAAGAGATCAAAATTCTTTATTGATATAAACTGTATAATAGTTAAAATTTTGTGTATTTATCTTTCCTTTATCACATTAACATGAAAAAAAATTATATATAAAAAACCCTTCAATATCTTTTTGAAAAAGATCAGAATATAATTAAGTGCAGATCAATAAATAATTTTCTTGCAACCTAAAGAAGCTCAGATTGATTAAGTTTTCTTGCATAGTCATGGTTTTAACTTTGCTTTGTAGAGAATTAATCTAAAACTAAAGCAGTTTATTAGATTATCCCTAAAGAAACAAGAAATGATCTATACGTCATTAGCAAAAGCATAATATTAGTGTACCTATCTCACAATTTGTGAGATCGGCCCAAAAACCTGTTTGGTTGCCCAGAAAGTATTATTGATTGGGCTTCGGCTCAGTTCAAGAACTCCTGCAAACGGTGTCGTTTGAGTTGTTTGGGCCCCGGTCCAAGACCTTAGGGGAATGCTTATTTGGCAATCCGAATACTGGATTTCTGTAAGCCTCACTAGAACCAACCTACGCCGACTTCCTAACATCTCCAATTAGCTTGAGCATCCTCGCTGGTCCCTTCTTTCTTCTTTCTCTTGCGAACCAAAACCCTACCTTAACCCCGGAACGCAAAACCCAAAACCCAAAACCAAAAACCAAAAACCAAAAACCCAAAGACCCATCACTTAGGAAATATAAGAACAATAAGAACAGTAGCAATGGCTTCGACGATTCTTCGATCTCGCGTAAATTCAATACTATCAACGATCAAATCCAATAATGGAAGGCTTTTCTCGTCGAACGTTGCGTCTTCAAATCCATCATCCAAAGAACCCATCATCTCCTCCGCTCAATCGGTCATTTCCGATCTGCCGCCACCTCCGCAGCCGCCACCAGAAGCTGCGCCGCAGGTTTCGGAGCGGAAGTCTTTGAGGTTTCTGAAGTACGGTCTCATTGGCGGCCTCACCGGAGCTACTGCATTTGCTGGCTACGTTAGCTATGGTTCGTGCTCTTTTGGGGTTTTTGGTTATAGAAAGTGCCTTTCTTGTCAATGAGAGCAGCTTTGTTTGTTTGTTTGTTTTTTTTTTTTTGTTTTGCTATAATAAAGTGATCACCTGAGCATGTTAATTGGATTGGGGCCCGGGGGTAGGGGGGGGGGAGGGGAAGGGGTAACGAAATGTAAGACATTGTGAATAATGAATATCGAGCATTTGTTTCAGTTCCTTCTGCAGCAAAAGGGGAAAGAAGCTAGGTTTGGCTTTTGCTTCTATAAAGTGAGGGAAGCGATTTGCAAATGCCACTAGTAAAATTCAGTTTTCGTAATGTAATCTATAATGCTATGCTAATAACATCAGGTAAACAATTACTTTTTAATAGCTGAAATTTACTCCAAAAGAATATCAAATGCTCTTTTTGTTGCTTCTAAAAGCAACATCCGCCATATAGAAGAGAGATGGTAGTCATCAATTTTATTTTTATTTTTTCTGTTACTGAAGGATTGATTTTGTAAATGGTAATCAAGTAGTCTTAATTTTTTTGTCTCTCATTTGTTTTTGTTGTGCAGCCTACAGTTTGGAGGAAGCAGACGAGAAGGCAAAGGCATTGCGAGAATCAGTGAACTTTCGAGTTGGGGATGATGCATCGACGGTTGATGTGTGTTACCATTAAAGTTTTGCTTTGAAATTGACTTTTTTTCTTTTGGCCCACTACTTTAGTGCTGATGATTTTTAGAGTACATTTTATGATGCTACGAAAGTCAAGAGAACATTGCGTTCTTTTTTTTTTATGGATTTGACTGAAATACTTAAAATATGACCTTCCTTTTTTGGTGTAGAAATGATTCTTATAATCTAGATGATTCTATAGGGGTATACAAGGTTTTTGTAGGTAGGTTTAGTTTGTCATGCTTTAAAGAAATAAGATATCAAAAGAGTAACTTTATATAATCATCTCTTGTGCAGAAATATAGAGGTTTACTGTATTCTGCTGCTATGACAGGTGAGCACCCTGAAATTAACAGTATTTCTATTTCTTGTTCTATTATTTTAGAAGCCTTGCTGCATGTGTGTGTTTTATTTTCATTGAACCTTGCATTTTGTGTTCCTAGTGATGCTTCTGCAGTGGAACAAATAATTTCTGTCTATCAAATTAAGGGGTGCTGTTGTTAATTATATCTGTTTTCATCCTTATCCATTGATAGTGTTACAGTGTGTTGGTTTACTGTTGAAGGATTCTTTAAAACACTCTTTGGTAATGACCATCTCAAATGTTGAAATCTTATGTGCAGCTGCGATCATGGATGCATGATTTCTTAACTTGCTTTGGTTTTCACATTCAATGTCTGAATTCACTCCATGTTTTGTTTATATCTTATCTCAGTGCCTGTTAAAGCAATTGAACTCTACTTGGATTTAAGGACAATGGTGGAAGAGCAAGTTCGAGTGAGTGCTACCTTCCAAACATATTTTTATTTGACTTCCATTGCATGCTTGTTATCTTTAGATTGATTTTTCTGTTTGACTGTAAACTCTTGTCCTATTATAGGGTTTCACTGAGCCAACCTCAGACAAGCTTCTTCCCGATTTGCATCCGGCAGAGCAACATGTTTTCACACTGGTTCTGGATTTAAATGAGACATTACTTTATACTGATTGGAAGGTAGACTTGACTTGAAACAAGTGGTACATAATAGATTGCATGAGAGACTTCAAAATGGATAACATTGTTTTGCATGATCTTATCAAACTACCATGGCCATAAGTAATGGGCTCTAGGAGATGGTTACTTCGTTCCTCCGTCTAGACATGCATCTTAAGTTGGGTATTTGATAACAATTGCACTTGGTACCCAGGAAAAAGAAAAGAGACAATTAGATGTCCTGAATCAAGGTTTTGTTAGAACTGAATTAACTCAAACACAATTGGCTTGGTTTTGGTTGTTTTGTTGTATAATATTGTAAAGAATATGTATTTTATATGTCGTAGATTTATTATTTTCTCAATCACCCTGTTTATTCAATGGGAAGATAAACTCAGTTAGACTGAATGCTTACAGAGCTGATCTAATCAACTTGAATCCTCTTGTTGGATTCAGTTTTTGGGTACCTGAGTTTGAGTTGCAATCTAGATTTTCTGTTTTCATGTTTCAAGGATTTGGTCAGGTTGCACAATCTGACTTCTAATTCAGTCTGCATAGACAAGGCAGGTTTTGTTTATGTAAAATGATTGTTTTCTTTTTTGGCATGTGAAGCGTGATAGAGGCTGGAGGACATTCAAAAGACCTGGAGTTGATGCTTTCCTGGAACATCTTGCAAAGTTTTATGAAATCGTTGTGTACTCTGACCAAATGGACATGGTGACTTGCTTTTCTTATTCTTTCTGATTATTGTTTTATGTTTCATGAATAGTTCATTTCATCCACCCTCTTCTTCTATTGGGCTTGCAGTATGTTGGGCCAGTTTGTGATAGGTTGGACCCAAACCATTACATACGCTATCGGCTTGCAAGGGGTGCGACTAAGTATGTGAATGGCAAGCATTATAGAGTACGTTAGTTAACTCCTCATTTGAATCATTTCCAGCTGTCATTCATTTCCTTCTTTTCACTAACAGGAGGTGGTCCTATTATGGATCCATGGAATTGGAGCTTGGTATATTATTTATGCTTGCATCTAAATATTAGTCTCCTTAGTTATCTTTTTGTTAATTTATATGTTAGCCACTGTCATGCATATATCTTTCATGGACATGGAAAGTCATTCAGATGGTATTTCAACTTCATTTTGGTCCGTAATGTCATCTCTTGCCATGGGTTTCTGTCATAACCTGTATATGCTTATTTCACCATGTTTAGCTCAATTCGCATGTTTTTGATAAATTTAGTTTAATGTTTTATAAATGAAAGTCTTCCTTCTTTTTTTTTTTTTTTTTAATTCAAATTTGCTGGAAACTGCGACTTGAGCTTTTAGTCTGAGATGTGGAAGTGGTTGTCATTTCTCAAATCTGTTGCGGCTTCTATACGTTTCAGATTGAGAATTTTTTAGTGAAAAAAAAGGGAGTTGGGGGGGGGGGGGGGGGGGGGGCGGGGGAGAGAGGAAGGATTTCAGATGTAACTCTGAGGCTGTGACTGGTTGATTAAAAATCCTTCTTGAGATATTTTAGAAACTCTAGCCAACCATGTCATAGTTTAAGAAAATAGATTCTTCCTACCAATTAGGGACTGCTCTTTTTTAATCTTTTTTTCCCTTTAATGTGATAATGGAAAATTCTGGTTATAAATGCAGTATTGATTGATGGTTACTTCTGAAGTTATTTTGTTTTCCTCTCTTCTAGGGAATTAGATTTAGTAATTTAGAACTGCAAAGTCTATTAAATTGATTTATGCTGTTAACAACATAGTTGTTATTGGTAGGATCTTTCCAAGCTCAATCGAGATCCGGCAAAGATTCTGTATGTGAGTGGGCATGCATTTGATACTAGCCTTCAGCCAGAAAACTGTGTTCCCATCAAGCCATATCAGCTTGAGTCAGATGATACGGCTCTTCTGGATCTAATTCCATTTCTTGAATGTGAGTATCCTGCCTTTCCCTTGGAATACACCGTATAAGGATTTGTGTGCTTGTTGCATGGACTTGGAACAGTAGTTCATAGTATGTAACCTTTAAGATACATGTTCATGGTCTTAAATGGGCGTGTTGAAAGAAGTTGGAGTTATTCTGGTTCGAATTGATGTATCTGTTACTATCTTTTGTGGATTGTGCTTGCCCTATTCAAGATCATGGAAATGTTTTCCAATATGTGAGGAACGAGTGTAGTTTCCTTGAAACAGAGAGTGCTCAGTTGCTGAACTTGTTTTATCATAGTTCTCATTTCATCTTGTTCAAACTTGCCTTGATTTTTGTACCACCTGTCTGGTTTCTGTGCAGATGTTGCTCGCAATAGTCCAGCTGATATCAGAGCAGTTCTATCATCTTATGAAAGAAAAGATATTGCAAAGGAGTTCTTTGAGCGTTCAAAAGAATATCAAAGGTATTCAAAATGATGTATCAGTTCATCTTTATTCTCATTTGGTTTTAACATAATTCTCTATCAGGAAGCTAGAATACAAATTACATCACTAGTAGAATTTTAATCAAATGGCATTTTCTTTTGGTCGAATTATGATGCAGACGGATGCAAGAACAGAGGCAGCATAATCGTTTCTGGCGACGATGAGGACAGAGTTATGTATAGTTGATGATCATCATTGTGGAAGTAAAGTACTTTTGAAGTATTGAAGAGATGAATACAGAAGATATTTTTCTTTTTCAGTTTTGAACCTTGGGTTTGCAAGGCACAGCTGCTGCTTGAAGGGTTGAACATTGAGGGAGACAATTTTGGTCACTTCAATGTCTGACCAAAGAATGTGCAGCCCATCTCGCAGCTGTTGGGATGAAGCATTTGGCTTCCATTAACTTAATGATTCAGAATCAGAATTTTGGCTTACGGGACTGAATATTATACTTCTGTTGTGGTTAATGTTGATTGCAATAATAACTAACTAGCAGCATTGCCAGCAAGGCAGACTTCTCGATTAAGAAATTATGTTTCATCCTAGCTGAGGTCAAGCCCAGTTTGTGTTCTTATTGAAATAATCAATGCTTTCCCACTGTGGATATAGCATATCTGTTTGAGACTCTTGTATTGAATGTGATTTTGTTACCATAACAGTATTCTGTATGCTAAGTTGGTGCTTTTCTTTCTCAGGGAGGATATAGAACCGTGCATTACAACAATTCTCTGTTTAAAACATAATTACATAATTCTTGTTTGCAGAATATAATTTTGTATGTAATTCTTTCCACAGTGCATAAGGGTTCTATTTATAATTGTCATTTAGTTTACAGATATTCAAAGTAATGAAAAAAAATTATTAACTTAATAATATACTCGGAATTCCAAGTTAAAGAAACGTAAACATAAAAAATGTTCCTGTTGTGTTTTGTTCATAGTGTGAATCCAAATTAGCTTGTTCTGAATGCTTAGTAGGTATTGGTGCAGAAGAGTTGGCTTGCTCTTTTCGTCTGGTTCAGACATCAGCATCATAAGCAAAGACTTGGAAGTGTAAACGATAAAGTCTTGCAGAATCAGGCCCCATTGTCCCCGAAAGAAGTTAAATTTGGTAATCAATTACTCAAGTGGGATGGGATCCACCCAACATGGAATCTTAAATGTACAGTTGCTTTCTTGCCCATTAAATCAAACCATTCATCAGTGAGAGACTGACTGTAAATGTTAGAATATTCATGCAAATCAGTTGGCAGAGCGGTGGGATTTAGACAATCTTTATCGCCATCTTCTGTTGGTAGTCTGCTTCTCTCCTCTCAACTCTTTCCCTCTCCGTTTCTTCGATAACGAATTGCATAGAGCGCGTGTGAACATGGTCTGTTGCTTTTGGTGTTATGTGGAAATTCATGATTTGATGAGTAAATTGCTAACGTCATATAAGTTACATGTAGTAAACACAAGGGCGCTTCCACGCTCTAATACGAGAGAGTAGGCTCATCTCATTGTCAAACCCGAATGCTCCTCCTAAGTCCTAACCCGTGGAAAAATCTTGGAAGACAACCAACGATTCACATTATAGTACAATCTCTCTCTTTCTCCAGCCTTTATGCAGTACAAACTCCAAATCTTCTCTTATATTTATGCACTAACCTATATACCACCCAGAAATGCTGATCTCTTGTGTAAGTTCATATCCACCAATTGCAATCCCGAATGGCTCGCTTTCTCCTCCTCTTCTCCCTTCTTCTCTCCCTCATCCTTTCTGCCGCCTCCCATGGCATGGATGGAGATGACGAACACACCTCCACAGACCCTGGTGTGTCCCACAATCTCCGCTCTAGACCATTAGTTCTTGTCAAAATCTGGTGCTTGCTTATCATCTTTGTAGGGACTTTCATTGGTGGGGTGTCACCTTACTTCTTGAAGTGGAACGAGGGATTCTTGGTCTTGGGGACTCAGTTTGCTGGTGGGGTGTTTCTGGGTACTGCTCTTATGCATTTCTTGAGTGATGCTAATGAGACCTTCAAAGATCTAACCACAGTCGAGTACCCTTTTGCGTTTATGTTGGCCTGTGCTGGGTATCTCTTTACTATGCTTGCTGACTGCATGATTGGCTATGTGTATGGCAAACAGCAGAGTGGCTCTCATGGAGATTTGGAGCTTCAAGGTAAGCAAACGTTACCAATGCAACTTTTAATAAAAGGATGTTTGTTTATTATCTCCGTCTGTGAGTGGGTTATCTGTTTTGTTGATTATGTTCTGTTTAGTTGATGAGACAATGTACGAAGAAGAAGTAACTCCGATGAGTAACTTCTTTTATTCGAGTTTATGATTTGTTTGAGAAGTGATTCTGTTTGTTTCTCGGAAAAACATGGATACCTAAAGGAGATTTAGCTTAGTTAGTTTGGTGAGGGAAATTAGAGAAAGAAATGACATTTAATATTTGTGTAAGAAGTTAGATGCCATGTTTGGTTGCTGAGAAAGCCAGACATTTTTGGAGCTATATAGCAATCAAAACTTCTGTCTGTTTATGGAGAGAATTCTTAATGACCTTTGGCTGTTGAGGAAGAGAGTTCAATTCATAGAATTCAGGTTCCCAGCAACAAGCATGAGTAATTAAATTAAACCTTATAGAAGAATTCTGGCCTAGTTGGTTTCTGCTTTCCATCCGAACAAGTTGAATCCAAAGAGGTCCAATAAATGCCACTGGTTAACATATATTTCTTCTTCATTACAGGAGGTGTTGAGCGAGGAAAAGGCAGTCAAGATGCCCACTCTGTACACTCCTCACTGGCAATGGTTAGCTCACGTGGGGATAGCATTCTACTGATTATAGCCTTGTGCTTCCACTCAGTCTTTGAAGGCATTGCAATCGGAGTTGCAGAGACCAAAGCTGATGCTTGGAAAGCTTTATGGACCATCAGTTTGCATAAGATATTTGCAGCTATAGCAATGGGTATAGCTCTCCTTCGGATGATACCCAATCGCCCCTTGTTTTCATGTTTAGCCTACGCATTTGCATTTGCCATTTCGAGTCCAGTTGGGGTAGCCATTGGGATTGTCATTGATGCCACAACCGAGGGTACAGTGGCAGATTGGATCTTTGCCATATCAATGGGTCTGGCCTGCGGCGTCTTCATCTACGTCTCAATAAACCATCTCCTATCCAAAGGTTACACACCCCACAAAACAGTTTCCATTGACACATCTCATCACAAGTTCTTGGCTGTGGTATTGGGTATTGGATTGATTGCTGTTGTGATGATATGGGACACCTGAAATGTATAGCAGGCTCGGGCAGAGCATAAAAGTTTGTAACACACTTAGCATACTACTTCCTGGTAAGACAGAATTGTAACAATTGATGAAAGCAGAGCATCTCTTTCTTGATTATGTATTGTTGTGCTAGATTTTGATTCAGAATCCCAGGAAAGAGGTGGATGCAGAATGTTCGAGCAAAAAGGAAGTTGTGTATTCTTTAATCAAAAGCTTAAGATGAAAAAGAAGTTTGAGTCTATACTGTTGATACTCAAGTAAAAAGATACATTGTCTCTGAAATAAAAGATATTGGATTATTAAGATTCATCAGTAAAAAGGCAAACAATGGCCTCAACATATGATGAATGAATTCGTGTCTGCTTCAACAACCATAATACGAAGGAAGGTATAATCAGTAGAGATACTACCAATTCTCCAAAACTGTTCATGTGACCAAGTCAGACTTGAAGCAGCTTGAATTAATGTGTTGGGTAAGTGAGGCCCCAGTGCTCTAGAGATCTGAAAGAGCAACTTTTTCCAGGCAAACAGAGACAACAATCGGCCCTGCCAAGTCTCCAACAGCACAGCCTGCAAAAGGGTATAGTTTTAATTGGGTTGATTCCAGAACGAGCACATTTTTTTTTTTTTTCAAATTTTGATGCTTCTGAGAAAGGGTTATTCTGTTTACTATGATAACAAGCAAGAAAAGCAAGCCCAATGAATATAAGGCAGGTGATCTGGCTTACCAATCCACTGACCAACGGAAGGGCGAATGAGGATTGCACCTATTCCTGCTCCAACAGAAGCAAAAACTAGCGAAGCACCACATCTGATTGTAATACCAGAAACTTTCTTCCCAAGAACTTTAGTTTGTTCTAATTGATAAGCCCGAGTACCCTTCTCTTCAGAGTTCATTATACGAGAAAAGCATCGGTAAATTTCAATACCAACTTGGACAAGCCATGATGCTGCCACACCTAGAAAGTGTCCTGTTTAAACAAAATTATTGAAGAAGTGAGATTCAACCTTAAGCAAACTAATTAAGCTGAAGTGATGACAATATATAAAAGCTTTGACCTCTAAAAGTTGTTCTGCTAACTCTGAAGAAGTAAACTGTAGTAGGCATTCCTCTTTCAGCCTTCCGCACTGCTGATTTAGGTACATCTGCACAGATTTATCGAAACAATCATTTGCTTGTAAGCTCTAACCAGAACACAGGGCCATTTGCTTTTGCTACAATTTATCTTACATACATACAGAAGCAATTCATATCATTTATTCTCCCATAGAAGACAGGAAAGAAAAAGCAAAACCAGATACCTAAACAAGATTACCTTTTAAAAGCTTCCATGCCATGCGCTGCGAGACATAATGGACAGCAAGTCTTTCAAGGATACGTCGAGTGGTTACAACAGTTGTCTGAGTAGGTACACAAACCATAATTCAGTTAACTCAGTCCAAAACAACATAAAACAGTACAGAAAGATGATATCACTAATTTATTTGGAAGTCCTAGTGTTTTTGTTTCCACCAAACAAGACTAAGAAAGTGACCACTTGGACCTTTCTTGGACTTGGACATCATATCCAGAACCTTTGATGAATTAAAATAAAAATAAGTTTCAGGAACTTTAAGGAAAAAAAAAAAAAAAGGTAATTTTTCCAATTTTAGTTGTCATATTAGATAGAGAAAAAATTATACCAACACCCAGTTGAACTGAACAGCTGACATGAATAAAGGAGCTTAGCAAATGGCAAAAACTAGGTGACAATTGGGATCACGTTAGAAAAGTTCAGAGCTTCAGATATGATTTTAAAGTTATACAGATCTTGTTAATTTTTAAAAACTATAACAGATCACATTGTGTAACATTCTTTGGAAATAGAGAATGTTCTCAATGGAGTCAACTAGAAAACACCAATATATTTTGTTTGACGAACAAATTGCAAAACAGATAATTAACACTAATGAGAGGACACTTCAAGTCTACTCGGGTTATGGACTCATTGATAAGCACTCTACATGAATGAAGCTAGGCTGCAGATTTTCGTAAAAGTGCAAATGGGAAGATCAAAATGGTTCACCTCACGTATGATTTGCTTCACTGATTTTTTGAAAGGGACAACCAAGTCTACACGGTGATTTTCTTGAGCATCCTGCAGGAAGTCATCATCATCCTCTTCGGTATTCATATCAGGCTCCAAAAGAGGCAAATAGAACATCAAAAATGATCTCAAAGTCGTCATAGCAAGTGCTTTAAACTCAAAAGCAGAAAATAAAGGTTTTAGCTCAATTTTGTACTCCTTGGTAGTGTATTTAAGATAATCATGCCGAAAGATATCTCCTGATGCTCTTCTTATATTAGATATGTAATCATCAGTCAGCGCTGCGCCAGCATCACAATATACGACTGGAATCTTGGGAGAACTGCAGCATGACAATCAAGAATCAAACATGGTAAGCCAAATAAGCACATATCTTAGAAGTACTACAAATTGCACACTAATGAAGCAAACTAACTCAATTTAGATGTTAAGAATGAAAGGAACAGTGGTAATTGAAAGACATAATCTGGTGTATGAAGAAACTTTGAGAGAAAAACAACACGACACCAACCCTCCTCCTTACCTGTCCAACCTAGGACCAAAACCCTTTTCTTTTTCCTCTTTTTTATAATATCATTTTCTCCTGGAATGATAATTATCATAAAGCATACCAGGATAAGTGTCATATCCAGTAAAGGAAGCTACAACTACATGTTCAACAAGAGGAGTGAAAAAGAAAAGCAAATATTTGCAGAAGTATAAACTTCGATGAGTGATTGAAGTGAGCATAAGAAAGTACCTGCAAGAAGTTCGTACATATGTTGCCCTTAAAAGTCACTAAAGAACAAAAAATTTCAGACCAAATCACCAATCTAACTCTTGTTGAAACTTGAAAGCTCTATTCAAGTGGAGGAAAAAGTCTTACACTCCTTGTATCGGAGTGAGAAAATCCGAGGCAAATGAAGAAGGGGAAGACAAAATAATCACATCTACTGTGTGTGTGTGTGTGTGTGTGTGTGTTTTACTTCTTCGTTCATTTTTCATTTCTGTTTCAGGAATGAAAAGTGGAACAACCAGGATGATGCCTAGTTGAACTTTAGCTGCTTCCTAAATATTAAACAAGAAGCTTAGTATTTTTTATTTGATTCCAACAATCATAAAGACCTCAGTACAAGTGATTTTATGTTACCCATCTTGGCCCCTCAATATTAGATGTCATTTCCAGGACAATCACAATAAGGTAAACAATGACTCTCGTTAAACTCCAATTGCAACCAAAATTCATACTAAACAACTGATATATAATCTCAAAGGTTTTGCATTTCACTCCAGCCCAGGCAGAACATCTGACATCCCACAAAAGAATGATTTTGTTCTCATTCCACCATCAAACCCGACTTACAAAACTCATACCATTCCTTTCTGACTTGACAGACTTTCAGAAACTTCAACCATACACTAAATCAGCTGTCGAAATATAGGCTAGTAATTGAACCAATAAGTAAATTAGCTGGCGAAGTACATCAGCTCATGACCGGCATCCCAATCCTAGTCTTTACCAAATAGAGATACATAGTTCGCATACACGTACATAAAAAAAAAAAAAAAGTGGCATGTATACATATACATACCCGAAGAGGAACCTAGAGGCAAACGGGGCGCTGACAGCGACTGACGCCACGGCGGCAGAAGCGGAAAACAACCCAGCAGAGTGGAGGC
This sequence comes from Moringa oleifera, assembly GCA_021397835.1. Lineage (NCBI taxonomy): Eukaryota > Viridiplantae > Streptophyta > Magnoliopsida > Brassicales > Moringaceae > Moringa > Moringa oleifera. Next base: position 2,860,854 of record JAJFZO010000863.1, read on the forward strand.
TTTGTTGTGAATGAAAACTTGGGTTTTTCCTCAACAGATCTAAAATTATAGCTATTCCCGCCATTGTTGCTGTTGCTATTTCCGACTCTGTAACAACAAAAGGAGCTCTGGTTCCCCTTTATATCACCACCATAAGAGAGGTACTTTCTAGCTGTGTTTTCCTGGTGTTCGTCTTTCTTGAGAAAGTTGATGGGTTTGGATTATTAGAATAAAGCAAGTAAAAGGTTAAGATTTGAGACACCAAGAGAAAAAGCTAATTTTATTTGCCGGGTTTAAATAAGAGAAGAGAGAGAGAGAGGGAGAGACAGAACATAGAGTGTGATTCAGTACACAGCATCAAACCAACCAATCGTGTAATTTCTCGTAGTCATTCTTTTCTTAATTACTACAAAATACGTTACAGTGAGGCCCAATCAACTTATTGGGCCGGGCCTGTTCTCTTTATCCCGCACGTGCTATAATAAATTCCGCCAACTTACACGTGTCACCAGAACAAATCAAATGCTTTCTCTTCAAATTCCAAATCACAGACGATGCGGGGACGCTTTCTGTTTTGGGTGGTGTTGTTCGAATTCTTGAAAACATCTTTCAATGCAGTAATAAGATTTTATCTAGGGATTATTCCTCTCGTCAAGTTTCAGTTTGGAGAAAAGAAGCTAGCTTTTTGTTTAGCGTCTCGATATTTAACTGAAAACATAATGAATTTGGGAGATTTGCACAACGTGTGGGAGATCAAAGCCCTGAAGAAACCTGGAGAAGAGGAAGCGAGGAAGATTCTAGAGAAAATAGCCAAACAGGTGCAACCCATTATGCGTAAACGAAAATGGAGAGTCAAGCTTCTCTCTGAGTTCTGGTAATTTGGTGTTTTTTTTTTTTCGTTTTGTTTTCTTTTTGAAGTTTTCACACATCTTTTTTGGTCTCCAATAAAATTTTGGGGAAAAAAATTGGAATTCTAAATTTGAAGATATATGAGACATGGCTGAACTGGTAACTGAAAATGGGTGAAATTTTTTTCCGTGGATTTTTATTTTTAAATATTTGCTTGGCAAGAGAAGTGGAAGAAAGGGAAGATTTTGAAGTTGTATATTGTAATTTTTTTTTTGTAATATCAATATGAAAGTTTATTGGATTGAACTGAGTGATAGGATTGGTTTAATTGATTGTGACTATTTGAGAAGTACTTTAGTGGTTGGCCTTAAATTTGGTTTACAGTGTCTCCCAGTGAATCCGATCGTTTGTTTGCTGTTGTTGCTTTAGGTCGTACTTATCTCTGAATTGTATACTGGATTCATGTTATTTTCAAGATTCTCATGTAAAATCAGCACTTAATCTAGTCCAATCTGTCAGAGTTTTATGTGTTTAATTTCCTTTGCATCTTTATGGTATCATGAGTTTTAGTTCACCTAAATTTATTTCCAGAGCGAAGAATAATGTATTAATTTTAGGTTCATTCTTGTCCTTGTAACGGAATTGCAGTCCGAAGAATCCATCTCTTTTAGGACTGAATGTAGGAGGTGGTGTGCATGTGAAGTTAAGGCTTCGGAGGCCAAATAGAGATTGGGATTTCTATCCTTTTGATCAAATTCTTGACACGATGCTTCATGAGCTTTGCCATAATGTCCATGGTCCTCACAATGCCAGTTTCTATCAGCTTTGGGATGAACTCCGCAAGGTCTTTATATTGCCATCTTCACTGTTATTGTTTTCCCCTTCTATTGTCATGTTTGCTTTTTTCTTTCCCCTTTACTTCTTGTGTTCTTAATGTTTACACTAGACACTGCATCTATCAAAATGTTTTGTATTATACTTTTCATTTCAAGTGCAATGTACCTCAAACATATTAAGCTTCTAGTAATCCTTGTGAACTTATTTCTAGACTGTAGTGTTTAACAGAGATTCATGTTTAGAATAGTAATTTGGATTTTGATAGTTTGTTTACATTTGCTGCCCTATGCTTAACTGTAATTCCCGGTCTAAGTGAAGACCAACTTTTTGCAAAATCAAAACCTACATTTTAGATAAGTTCTCAAGCTGTTGCTAAAATGGTCACTGAGTAAGGAAAGAAGCTGTGATACTATATGGTTGTTACTTTCCTTTGAGAAAATCTTATCTGTTATTTGATTTTGCTGCCACTCAAAAGCAATTTCTTTCCAAAAGGTCTGCTGCTTGAAGAAATTTGCTGGAGTAAAGTTTGTAGCCTATGAGATTTATTCACTCATTTGTGCTATAAGTTGCTTTTCTTTTGACTTGCTCGGCCTTTCAAAATCCTCATGGCTTTATACAAGTTAGGATTGGAAACATTTTTGCTGGATGCAGTCAAGGATTGTCTGAGACAGGACTCTGGAAACCATAAATCTTTTCTTTGGCTTCAAAATGATGACTAAGAAATATTTCAGAGAACTAGGTTGGTTACTTTTATGGCATGATGAATATGCTTTTATGGTTCTATTGTATATAATGTATTCAATTGCATACAGGAATGTGAGCAGCTGATGTCCAAGGGAGTAACTGGTACAGGGGAGGGTTTTGATCTTCCTGGTAGGCGTTTGGGTGGATTTTCCCGTCAACCTCCTCTTTCCTCTCTTCACAAAACTGCCCTCGCTGCTGCAGAGAAAAGAGCATGTTTAGGATGTCTACTACCATCAGGACCTAATCGTCTTGGTGGTGATAGTGTCATCATGGCTGCACTTAGTCCAATTCAAGCTGCAGCAATGGCTGCAGAAAGGAGACTACAAGATGATATCTGGTGTGCTTCTCATTCTGAGATTTCTGGGGACATTGATACTTTTGAGGACCCTTTCTACACAGAGCAAAATTCTCTGAGCTCAAGGGACCATGGTGGTTGCCATGAACATGCTGTGGAGGCAAAGACACAAAAGAGAAGTCATGGATCAGATACTGACTCGTCTTTTCATTATTCCAACAATCAATTGGAACGTAACTTTGTAGATTTAACCAGGAGTGCTTCATCATCTATGTCTTTGCTTGATCATGGTACTAGATCTCCTAAAAGAAGTTGCAAATCAAATAATTTTGCACCTAGTCAGTCTACATGTCCATCAGAATCTAGTGTTATTGATTCATTCAGTGTTTCGTCCTCATCTAATCTTGATGCAAGACATAGTTCAGAGGAATCTTCTATGTGGGAGTGTGGATCATGCACTTTGCTGAATCCAGTAAGTTTTCCCAATCAATATGATTGCATTCGTACAATCTGCTTCTAAAGGGATGGGTTTTCTTTTTGAGAAAGAAAAATATATTTAATTGTTAGGTTTGATTTGGAATAGAATAACATTTTGGAGTAAAATTTTGTGTCCGTGCTCTCTGTCCTGTGTACTGAAAGACTCTCAAGTGAATGCTTAAGGAGCTTAGTGCTCAAAGCTGCATTCTGTATTCTGTGTGATATGTGTTCTTCTTCTTTTAAAAGCATTTTAGATTGATTGTTGAGGATGATGTTAACTTGAAACCATTACAATTAAGTGGCTTAATTCACTCTGCGGTCATTTTGGGATTTTATTTATTTATTTTTTGTCTAAATTTTATGTATTTGAATCAAAGTTTGCTCTTATGTTGTCAAATATACAACTGTTAGGTTTATTATAAACTAGCTTTCACATTTACTTGATTCAGGTCTACTTTATCCTGTTTTCAACTTTGTTTAAATGATTTTTTTTTTCAAGCAGCCATTAGCTCCAATTTGTGAGCTGTGTAACACAATCAAGCCCAAAGATGCTGCTGCTAAGTACAAATTTTGGTCATGTAAGTTCTGTACATTGGAGAACAGTGCGAAGTTGGATAAATGCTCAGCTTGTGGTCAGTGGAGATATTCATATGGCCCACCAGTATCCATGCCAGCTCCCAATCTTGGCACCTGAGGACTTGGGGGTTGCCCTCAAGATGCATGATGAAATCCATCTCTTCCAAGCTAATGGACACTCCAGTGATTCTGTTGCTGATGAAGTTCTTGGCTTCACCATTTTAGCTGTTATGTCAATCTCAACTGTAACTGAAACATCTTGATCTTCTAGATCAGCTTTTTTGGTTTTTTATGGTCACAATTTGGTGTTCATTTTGTGAAGTTAATTAAAATGGCATATTTTGATCATGGGTTCTGGTGTGGTTTCAATAGTTTCCTTTATGTTTGGATATAGGCAAGTACCAAAGTACTTCATGGAAAGCATATAAGAATTTGTTGCAAGACATTTAACTCTGTGGGGCATTAACAATGTTGTAGGTGAAAATCATGGACTAATCATCACTGGTAGGTGTGGGGTATGGAACTCTCTAGTTGTTTTTGGATGCAATGGCAAGATATAATAAAGGCCCAAGCAGCGAGCCACCTAAACTTCAACAGCTCAGTGAATGCATGTGTGGAAAAGGCCATTGCTTCAACTGTGAGTTTTATGGGCTGATGTGGTCCACAAGGGTAGAGATAACTGCTTTATTTTCCAGTAGAAGAAAGGAAACTTCTTTTTTTGTTTTTTTGTTTTTGTAGTAACATCTAAAGAGTTTGGAGAAAGAGAGAGAGAGAGAGAGAGAAAAGAAACTAGTGAAGGAGATAAAGAAGCATTGCCTGTCAAAAGAATTATATGGTTATATTCTTAAAAGGCAGTATTGTACAAATGTAAAGAGATGGCAAATATTTTGTGATCCAAGATTAAGAAAGAGAGAGAATAAACAAAGAATCCAAATGGAGATAGCAAAACATGATTCATGAATATACTATTCTTTTCTATTAGAGTAGTTTCCTTCTTGTGATCAATTTATGTACAAGAACAATGCTCTGAGAAAAGCTTATTAGAATCATCTTAGTCTTTTGAAATGATAAAATTGAAGAAATGAAAAAAAAAAAAGGACAGAGAATAAATGATCAATATAACTTTCTTAATCGCTATGGTCCATGGATTGAAGGCCTATCCAAATGAGTGATGGACTCTGGCCCCAAATGTTTGGTTTGTGGCAAGTTAATCCTAATTACAAAATGGCTCACCTTTTATTTTCTTGCCCCCTTCCGTTCTGTTTTTCTTCCTCTCCTTCCGCTATTCCTCTCTACATCAGCTATCGAGCTGCATGCCAAACCTCTGCAACTAGGAAAGTGCCCATGAAAATGATCTCTTTTTGCTATTTTTCTCGCTTTCTCACCTCATCTTCTTCTTCACTATCTCCCTTTCTAGACTCGTCCTTGTGCCACCCTTCAAAAGGGATACAAAGTCTTCTTCTTTTACCTCTCTCTTAAGTCTTAAGGCCTTCAAAGCCGCCATCGCCATCTTTGGTTTGGTCTAAAATACCTCTAAACCTCCACTTTTTGTGCTCAAGATTGTCTCTTCTTGTCTAAACTGGGGTGCCTTTGGCATTTTCTCAATGATTCTCTTAGTTAACTCAGTCAAAGCCGTATCTTGGTGCCTCCTGGTGTTTTCAAGCTTGGATCTCAGTTTCCTTGACTTTATTTCTGATCTGCTGGTAGATCTTCATAGCACAGCGTCTGGTGGATTCTGGTCAATTTTCTCTAATCCCCATGTCTTCTTTGGTAGAGTTCTTTGAGTTTCAGCTGAAAATTTCAGGTGGCTTTTGCAGTTTATCAATTTGTGGTGCCTGTTAGTTCATTTTTCCTATAGTCAGGTTCAAATTAACCTTTCAATTGTTAAAAGGGTGTTGATTCGACGGTCAAAAATCAGTTGGATGAGATATGTTGAAACTCTAGTAACTTATCTGGGGCATCTATGGCTATCTAGCTAGGGTTTCTGTTCTTATTATATTATCCGACCACAAATTCCAGCGGGTTTTGGTCACTTTTGTGAAATACCCATCTTTTGTTTGTTTGACTTGTTCCACCTTGGGGCAGAGAAATCATGATTGTTCGTATCCTTGGGATTGTAATGTGTTGCTGTAAGCTCTCCAGATATTATATGATTGTTGCTTCTTAGGAACTTGATCAGTTGTTTCTAAGACTATTGCCGGTTCTACAACGCATGTTTCCATGGTGTAAGTAGGATCCTGAGTAGGTTACTGGTGTTCTGTGAACCCCTCTTGGTGCATTCCATCAACATGCCTGGAAATGATTACTTTTTTGTGGAGTGGAAAGAACAATTTGTTTCACAGGAGCGTGGCAATCGCATTGTTCATTACTTTTTGAAGGATTCTGCTGGAGAATCCATCCTTGCAGTTGTGGGCACTGAGAGGAGTGTTAGGCACATGTTTTATGTTGTTTCTGAGGAGTTTGTCAGAGTTTATGGTGCCAAAAATTCTATTCATGCTGGTTTCAAATGGAGGTCAAGGAGAGAGGTTGTGGATTGGCTTACTTCTATGCTATCGAAGCAGCATATGCAGGGAGATCAGTCCAGTATGTATTTTGCATTTTCATATATTTAGATTCCTAATTTCTCGTTCTATTGTGGGTCAAAGTTAGTAATAACAAAACATGCATGCATAACATATAAGAAATAGTAAGTAAAATATTAGGTAAAAGACTGCAATCTAGGTTAATTTTATTTAGGACCCTGACGGAAAGTTGGAGTTAATTTTTTCTTATTGCTATCAATTAATTTTACCATGTCATAGATGAAAAGGTCCACTTGTTTAGAGAACAAAGTTCACCATAAAGGAGCTATTGAATAATTACTATGTCAGGCGTCATTGAAGCATATGATCAGAAGTTGGCATCCTTCTTGGTCCTCATTAACAGGATTGACTTCTTATCTTATTTGCATTAACCTGTTAATGGAAGAACTTTATTTCCAGTCGTGTTAGTTGTGCTCCTAAGCTAGATGACAAGGCTTCTCAGATGTAATGTGTAGACAGCGACACCAAAGCTTGAGCTTTTATGCATTTAATGTTTTTTTGGGATTGTAGCTGTTACTTTTAGTGATAATTTTATGTTAATAGCGATAATTTGTAATACAAACATTCTGATTAAAAAAATTTGGTCATACCGACATGCATATAAGGCCAACATTTCTATGTTTTCTTTCTTGGAATTGTTAAACATTCTCTCTAAAAGTTGATGTTTTTACTTCTGTCTTCAATGCTAGAATTGCCAAAATGTGATTCAGCACAAGCTTCAGGATCTTCTGAATGTCCAATGAATTGGGCTGTTGCTCAACAGACACGAGCAGATCAGGCAGTATGTCTCTTTCTTTTCTTTTTTAATTTGTCTCACCCTTTATTTTTGTTACAATGGTGATAATTGGATAGTTATGTTGCAGCGCCGATTTCCAAAGAATTTGAGTGGGCACAATTTGGACATTGTGTGGTCAGGTGTTGCATGGATGTGTGGTAAACAGCTGAAGCATTACCCAGCGTTTTGCAGGAATGGGACTACAATAGCGGTAAGTGTCTGCTTGTGAGTTAAGAGGAACACCAGTGACTGAGTTTTTGAAACCTTAATTGAATGAGGTGAAAGCATGCGTATTCCTGCTTAGACCTCCTCACTTGTTTATGGAAACTAAAGTGCTAAGTTATTTACAAATTTATTTGATGAGATAATAATGCATTTGAACTATTTCTATATAATTGCACTTAAGTAATGCCTAATGCAGCCTCAACTCCTAAATGTCCCAGGGGCCTCAACAGGAAACTCTCATACGCACTAAAACAATAAAATTATGATGTTGGCCTTTGTGAGTATGTAGAAGTCAAAAAGGGAAAGTTGATTCTTGAGTTACAAAATGTGAAAGTGTTGTAAATATGGATGATTAAGGATCAAAATTGGTTTTAATTCAGGGTTCTCTCATGGAAATTTCAGTTAATAAACAATTGGCGTCTGAGATCTAAATATATTACACGCATTTCTTATTTTTATTTACTTGTTGAAGCATAAATATCAAATGAAAAAGACTTAGCATGGATACGTTCTCTTTTAGGATCTAGAGGTGTGCCATGGTGTGAATTTCTCTTGCCTAGAAAATTGTGGCTCTGATGTTATTCCAATAATCTGGTTTTCTTCAGCCAGATTCCAGTGACATTTTTTTCTTTTTCTGTATGCAGATCCAATCATTTGTCTTTGTCATGGCTAAGGAAGAGACTCACTATGTTGCTTATTTGGAAGATATGTATGAAGACAAGCGAGGGCAGAAAAAGGTCAAAGTGAGGTGGTTTCACCATAATCAAGAAGTCAAGGGTGTCGTTGCTTTGCGAAATCCTCATCCAAAAGAAGTTTTCATCACCCCCTATGCGCAGGTTATCAGTGCGGAATGTGTTGATGGGCCTGCCACAGTTTTGTCTCGTGAACATTACGAGAAATGCTTGGCTATTTTTCCTCATCCTTTATTAGCTAGAGTGCACATGTGCTCTAGGCAGTTCAGGAACAATAAAGTGAAACCCTTTGATTTGAGTAAATTGCGTGGTTATTTTGATCAACCTATTCTGTCTTGCTTAAATTCCGGTCCCTTATCAGAGCCTGACCCGTTATGCCACGGCCTAAATGGGGAAGACTATGAAGAGCCAAGTGAGGGTGAGAATGTAAAGTCGGGATCCAAGAGGACCAGAAGTGGAAGAGCGATCCAAAGGTTTGCAACTGATCATTCAGTAATCAGGCATCATGGCACAGATTGCCAGATGATTTACAAATCTCTGCCCAAGAACCTTAAATATGGTTTATCAGACAAGAGATTGCTCTCCCTCAAGGATATTGAGAGACAGCCTTGGTACAGTACAGTATTTAAGGCTGGTGAAAAGATAGAGTTGCTGTGCCAAGATAGTGGCATACGAGGCTGCTGGTTCAGGTGTACAGTCTTGCAAGCATCCAGAAAACAGATAAAAGTTCAATATGATGATGTACAGGATGGAGATGGCTATGGCAACCTTGAGGTATGTTTAGGCTTTAGAAAAACCCTGTAATATCTTCACACATTTGTTGACTTGGATTTTCCAACTGAAACAATTAATGATTTTTGACATGCTTGCTCTCTCCTGGTACTCTTCCTTTCTTCTTATTCTTGTGAAGAGAAAGATTTGCTGAAAAAATCTTGCTGATTCTGGTACATCATGGAATGTGTATAATATTTGATGCACCTCTTACTTTGCTTGTACTTATCTTGTATACTCCTTAAAAGTTTGTGACTTCTCCCATCTGTGTTGGGTAGGAATGGGTTCCTGCTGTCAAGCTGGCTGTGCCTGATAAACTTGGCATGAGGTACTCTGGCCGCCTGACGGTGCGGCCTACCCCTCCAAATGTTCAAACAGACTTTCCTCTTGATGTTGGGACTGCTATTGATGCATGGTGGAGCGATGGCTGGTGGGAAGGGATTGTAACTGGAGTCAACAACTGTGCTGATGATACTCTGCAAGTTTACTTCCCTGGTATGCTTATTTAAGCTCATGATGCAAATCCTCTTTGTCTTTCTTTTTTATTTGTTTCAGTTTTTAGGCCTTTTTTATTTTTCTAGTTTTCTTTCCCATGATCAAGATTTTGTTGCATTGGCATTAGGGGAAAATATATTCTTGAGCATACACAAAAAGGATCTAAGGATTTCCAGAGATTGGTTGGGGGACCAGTGGATTGATATCGAGGCAAAACCTGGCATACTTTCAGTTGTATACGCTGCTGTTAACTCGGAAACTAAAGTTTCCTCATCTTCTACTGTTGTCAAGGATGTCAATTTTGATGGTCTTGCCATGTCCTCCGCTGAAATTCTTGCCACTAATAAACTGAGTATTGTTGAAGAGGAAGAGCCTAAATTAGCTTCATTAGCAAGTTCTACTTGCTTTCTGCAAGACATGGTCTTAGTGGATAGCAAGAAGCTTTCAACCTCAGACAAAGATAATGCGGATGGTAAAGATGGTGAAAAGTCTCCATCATTAAAAGAAAAAGGTGATGAGGATGGCAGTGAAGACACCAATTTTGGTCTGCATAAAGTAGATGATGTACAGAATCCTGATGCATACGATAATGTCAGCAGCAATGGAGGCATAGGCAAACTAAAAACGGAATTCGACCCTTCTGAGCAGAATTGTGAAGCCGTTAATATGCAAGTGACAGCGCAAGAAGCTTAGATGTGTATGTGATCATGATGAGTTGGAACTAGGATTAGTAAATCTTGCAGAGGCCTAATTTGCAGACTGGATGTTTGTAAATAGTGACACGGCATTGCAGAAAGTCATTCTGTTTTTGGGTTTGACTTGGTAGCCTTGGTAGGTGTACAGTAGTGATTTTAGGTTAGTGTTTCTGTCTTAGCTGATTGTGTTAGAGTTGGAAGTTACTGTTAGATTCATTTGGTTAGAAGACCCCTGAACGAGTCATATCTCCCTCAGTCTAATTCTTGTCTGCGAGCTTCTAGCTCATAATATGTACCTTGTAACAAATGTATCCACTTTACAGTGTCAGAATTACCTTTCTTGGTCTTTTATTGTCATCAGGTTCCTGAAACCTCTATGTTATTGTTGTGAAGTGTTTTTCAGATAACCCTGATCATGATTTATGCAATGAAGTCCAGCCTTCAAATGACTGTAATTGTTTGCCATTTTAAGTGGGGTTTATGTGGCTCGGCCATGCGTTCCACAATGAAAGGAGGATGAAAGTGCAAGGTCTGAAAACCATACTTGCTGTTGTTTTTCATATGATGCCCACGTATAATTTAAACACATTAGATCTCTGACTTTTTCAAGTGCAGAAAAGAACAGATTTCATTTTGTTAGACTTGTTTTTAAGGGGGATTCAGTGTAATGGGTGGTGTTACTCCAGATTACCAGCCCACTTCTGTTTCTGAAGCTCTGCTGCAATCTGGTCGTGTTGTGCCTCTAACATCCTTCATTATAGCAACCAATGGAGAGGCAGAAAGGATGACTATAGTCTTAGCCATTGATCGCCATTTACAAATTTCAGATCCAGGTAAGGTCCTACTTCTTCCAAAGAGAAATTCTTTGCCCATGGCACACTGTCTCTTCTACTTACTGCTCCTGGTCCCTTGCTCCCGTACTCCCCAAATTCTACAGTCCTGCAGGCATCAAATATTGAGCGGTGTTATAAGGGTAATATACTCAAAACCCAGTTCTCTCTTCTAGTGAAAGATTATACTTTTCCCTCGTAGGATCATTCCAATTACTCCATCTTGCAGGATGGATTATGTCTTCCATGTAACAGTCCGAGTATATTGTTCTGGAATGGTTTCCCCAAGCTCTTCCCAGGAAAACAATGCCAGTTCCATTGATAACACAGTTCACAAAAGAAAACCCTGTATCATCTGGTGATTCTCTGCGGTTAGCTGAGATTGCACCGTGGTCTTTGGCTACTGAGTGAAATGTGCAGTCCTTCTCCAAAACAATCAAGAGAAGAATCATGAGAAAATTCCCTTGTTAGGGTTCATGTAACTTTGACAAAAGCTACTCTGCATTACCTTATAGAGTGACTTTCCTGAGCCACATATGAAGTCCACAGTTCCTTGAATGTAACATTTGTAGAAGTAATGCAATCCAATATCATCTAAGAGAGTATCCTGTGTCCCCAAGACACTAACTTTGTACAACATTGCTTTGGTCCCTGCAAGCCTCAGTGCCACTGCTTGATTATCCTTGTCTCCAGCAGCTGCAACTACAGTATTCTGCCATCACCAGATCAACTTCACATGCCTGTTTGACTACTCAGAAAAGGATTTCAACTTCAAGTTTATTTCAGCTTACCTCAAAAGTGATTCCAGTTGCACAGAAATAATCAGACAGGACAGTGAAAGATGCTGAGTTGTAGGTTCCTAATTTTTCGCCTGTGCTAGTTAAGTCAGATGCTTTGTCACTCCAGGTTATTATGGTGTTGTAGATATGACTTTCATTTCCAATGAGTGAGATATATGGCTTAGTTTGCGGTATAATCACCTTTTCTCTGCTTGAGTTCATCAAGTTGTCATTTTCAGTTAAAGAAATGGAGCGAGAAACAGGAACAAATTAAAGATGAAGCCTAAAGGTGATCATGGGAACTTTCTCGTAAACCAAACAAGACAAGAATTGATTAATTACCCACCAGTTCTGACATGATAGAGAGAGAGAGAGAGAGAGAGAGATGCTAAGTAACTGGTTCTAATGCACACGTAAGTGCAATTAGATTCCCACTCACCCAAAAATATAGCATAACTGCTAAAAGTGCTTAACCAGAAACTCTGATGAGCCAAAGCAAAGCAAAACTAACAAAAAAATGAAAACTTAATCTGTCAACTCTCATAAAACTGTCCATATTCACCAAAAATATGGTCGACTGGATCAGAGAACCTGCATTATTTGTTAGAAAAGGAGAACTGATTCTACCATATACACACCTGTAAATTCCTGGACGAATGTAAATCTTCACTCTCCGTGTATTTTTCACTGGTACAATGTCTATTGCTCCTTGAATTGTAGTGGAATCTCCTCCGCCACTCTTGTCAACTACAATAACTCGTTCTGGACAACTATCACTGCCTGAAGGCAACCTTACTCTTTGGTCATCTACCTGGAAATCATCCCAGCTGATAAAACTCTTCTCTTCATTTTGTGATAAACAGTGTTGGACACCACTAAAAAAGGCCAAACCAACCAGGAGAAAAGCACTAAAATCCAAGGTATACATAATCTTTTCAGCTAGTTTATCAGAATATTTCCTTCGGGGTATCTCAGATTTCTGAGTGTTAAAGCAAAGCCACCACCCAAGAAAGCAAAAACAGCCAACTCAGAGTCTAAAACCAGAGACTCCTATGCTCTCTCACACTCTAAATTGATGTTCTCTTTGCGGCTTAAAGGGTGTGAGAGGGGTGAGTACAATAAATATAGGAGCGTGGTTTAGTGTTTCTCGTAGTCTTCATGGAACTTAACGTTTAATAGTTGAAAAAAAAAATCTTATCATACACAATAATAGAAGAGTTATTATTGAAGAAGCCCAAAGAGATGGGATCAGTTTAAAAAGCTTTAAAGAAATGAGGGATACAAGTGGTGTGTTAAGGAAACTGAAAACACCTTCTGAGAGATCTTATGCACTAAATGCAAGACAACGATGAGTTAAGTATCAAATAAAGCTTTTGAATTTAATGGAGAAATATGGTAGTAGTTAATAAAGAAACTGGCAGGCTTAGCGGTTATAAGCTTCTTTTAGCTGAAGCCGAAAGTCCTCTTGAGGGTTACTAAAACGTGGGTATATATAAGGGTGGGATTATATATAAAGGCAGCATCTTCTTAATTATACGGAAAATCAGTAGTATGATTGTACTTTAGCATCGAAAAGCTCTATAGGCTTGTAAGAAAGATTGGAATGAGTGGATTTTCCAGTTTCTTCCATTCTAGCTGTACTCTACAACAGCATGGGCAAACGTCTTCAACATAGAGTGGCAAAGTAAATAAGCAATGATGGATTCTCAGCAGTGAAAGGCCTTCCCTCTCTTTCTCTCTCTCTTCACCTTGGTTTCAACTGAAACTCGACGTCAATGGCACCCAAAGCTGTGAAGGACACAATTCTTGGGTGACTTAGATTGATAAGGTTACTAAGCTTGTTTGATAGACAGTCTTATAAATGCTTCATATTCATTGACTATATAAATTATTCATTCATAGAATCATTATTAGTAGGTTTTACAGTTAACATATTAGAATTTTTACTTAATTTCTTTTTTTCTATAATACATTTTCCAAATAAAATTTGTTACTGGAGATTTGACTATTGGATTTACTGAATGGGTATTTTCTGGTTTGCATCATAATTCATGAGAAAGTCGTTTTTCTGAAGTAATGTAGTTGATCTCTGCTTTTAGCAATCCAAATGAGGAATAAAAGGGAACAAAGGAACACTCTTTACTGGAAAAAAGCTGTCACAGAAGAAAAATGAACATGAGTGGCAAAATTTTAAAGGGGGTAGGAGCTGCCCCGGCTGTACGAAGCCTAGCCCATGAAAGCAGGCACGGGCTGGCATCCGGCCCACATGAGAACAATATACCTGAAAGAAAACGGAAATCATTTTGGATAACTATAGTAGCAGTGAGCAGAGGTGAGGGGATAACGCCAACAGTGAGGGGGGAGAGAGAACGGGGAAGATTCAATTGGGGTCGGTTTAATTCAATGGCTGTTTCTTCAGTATCTTCAATACTCTTGCCTTCTCTTACAGTCTCAAATTCTTGCCCATCTTCATCTAAACCAAAGTTATCCTCTTTCTCTTCGTGTTTATTGCCATATGCTAGTAATGGCTTAAAATGCGGTACCTTAAAATGCATACAGTCGTCTACTAGGGTTTTTGCTGCTCCTGAAGCTTTGGAATCTCAAGAGACCCTGCCTACGGAAACCGTTGATGGTCCTGGCTCTGCTGAATTTGACGTATATGTTTCTTCCTTTTCTTGTTCGCTCTCTGTTTGTTGAGTTTGCTCAAATGAGCGTAATGCGACTGTTTGCTTTGTGTGGTTGAGTCATTTTGGTGAATTCTTCTCATTCTGTGCTTATTTGCGGGGGCAACGTGAGAAACTGGAAAGATATTCAATTACTTCTCTTTTCATCAAAGGAGCCTGCCATATCGATTTCATATACTCTTTGTTATAAGTTACTTCTGCTAATTATCTGTTCTGCTGCTATCAAAGTGTGGGAAAGAGAGACAATAGTTGTCTTTTTTTCATTGTTCAATTTGGCTTAGTATGATCTGTTATTTATGTTTTCTGGAAATCCGAACAACATGAAGAATGAGTTTCAAAATTCGATCTTTATCTTGATATCTCTACATTGTTCAGCAATGTAATTAAGCTTAATTAGTCTGCAAGCTAGTATTGAAATATTAGTATAGCATTCATCACATTTTGGTTTAATGTTAATTTTGATGCTACAGGTTGGAGGTTCTGAGGCACCCAGCTCTTCCTCGATCAGTGCAGATGTAGACAAGGTACGTTCTGAGAACATAGGAAAACAGAAAATTCTAAGTTTACGAAGATCTTAAAGAAAAAATTAGAAGTAAAAAATATATATGTAGTTTGCACCAATGACCAAGTATACCTGCTGTTTCTCTCCCTCCAATTGCTTGAATGTTAATTAGGTTGTATTTTCATGTCTTACCTCCTGCATTTGATTTGGTTCTTTCATACAAGTATGTATTGACAGCCCCAGAATTTCAATTCTGTAGTACATCCCTTTGATCCACCTGATGAAAGGGAAGTGGGGAAATTGTTTGTACTATTGCACATGCTCTCTTGCTTGAGCATTTAGCATCTTGTAATACGAATCTGTCCTGTTAATTGGTAATTTCTGGGTATTCACTGAAGCAGAAGTAGGAACTGTAAGGATTTCGCAAGTCAGGATCAGGTGTGAAGTTTTCTTGTTGGATTTTAACGTAGTTCTTGTTATAGTTCTGTCGTACAGCCTTCACAAACAGTTTTGGAATGGAGAATTATTAGTAGCTTTTGACTGATTTTAAGTTTGATTTCTTGTTGTGTACTCTAACAAATGAACACATTATGCTAAGATACAATCGATGCAGCTGAGGCACTTATCCATTGCTAGTGATCAAACTTTTAGACCTATTATTTGTTAATACTAATTGTTAGTGAGTTAATACTACCATTTACTGGTTCAAAAAACTTGTATACCCACATTAAAAAAAAGTTTGTCTTGCATGAAAATACTTGGTTTGCTCAAAACTCAATTGTAACATGTACTTTTGTTAACTTCTTTTTAAGATGAAATATTTTTTATATATGTTTACAGCAATTTATGGCATTTCTTTTACATTTTTGTCCGGCAATGGAGGTCATATTATAGGAGCCCTTTGTCTCTTGGTCTAGCAATAGAAATTTGAGTGGCCCAATGAGCAGAGTGAGTGGTTGAAATTAGTCAGGGGGTTGAAAACATTGCAACAATGAAGTTGAGCAATAACCGCTCCAGTACTACTTTGTCTGGTTAAAATTTCTTCAAGTAAACTCTAATTTTCAACTGTCTTAAGAACCCTGCATTTATCTAATTTTGCCTATTGATTTTAGGGTTTTAGCAGATATTCATTTTCCTCTTCATTTTGTTTCTGTTGTCAGATGGCACCAAAGCAAAAAATTAGAATCAAACTTAGGTCTTACTGGGTGCCTCTTATTGAGGACTCATGCAAGCAGATAATGGATGCTGCAAGAACTACCAATGCGAAGACAATGGGTCCTGTGCCATTGCCAACTAAAAAGCGAATCTACTGTGTTCTCAAATCCCCACATGTACACAAGGATGCAAGATTCCATTTTGAGATCCGAACCCACCAACGGCTGATAGATATTTTGTACCCAACGGCCCAAACAATTGATTCTTTGATGCAACTTGATCTTCCTGCTGGTGTTGATGTTGAGGTCAAGCTGTAAGCAAGATGCTGCAGCTTAGGTAAAGTTTTTATGTTCTTTAGTTTGCTGATCTTTATTCATTTAAGTTTGTTAGTGTCTTGTGGATCACATTTTGCACTTTTTTGTTTTGGATTACTGTCAACGTATATTAGGGAAAAAGAGCAGATGTCTGAAAATTTTCTTGTACTTCGTTGTTTTCGACTTTTATCTTTATTATATGAATGGAATGCCACCACAACTGAGACTTTTCTGACTTCATTGCTACATTTGAAGTTCCAAAATAATTACACTGGTTGCCTTGGTACTTGCCAAAGGGTGCTAAAATATTAATTGTAGAAACCAAAAGTCCTCTGGTGCTTTACATGGTGGGATTGACTTTCACCTTGAAAAGAAGAACAGCTATTACTGACTAGCTAATATGATTCAGAGGCATCTTTTCCTCAAAATATTTTTTAAATAGAACATGTGAAAGTCATATTTTAGTTCTTTCTAATCCAAGTTGTAGGGTATACCTCTTCTCCAAGTCCTCAAGCAAGTTGTTTGGCTTCTCCAAGGAAACATGTGACATTAGATTGAATGGCCTTTCTCCATGATACTGAATTGTCTGCTTTGATCAATAAACCCTGGTCATTGCCCGTGAATTGTCTCTATGATTCCCATTTGTAATGAAGTTGAAGTGCTTGAGATTTGGATTTCTTGTCATCTTAAGATGCAACTAACTTGATTTCCATTTCAAGCATACTAAGTCTTTGATTTCGTTTCATGTTCTTTATACTAGAACTGGCCCATATATTATAACTCGTGTGATCTATAAATAACCGAAATGGACTGCTTCAAGGGACGCTTGGCTCATGTGGGCTCAATGCCTATATTGATATTGACTTATTTCTGGTATCTTTAACCTTCTGTTTTTCCAATGTCACATCTGATATCTGACTCATTATTGTAATTTTAGGAGCTGGAGTTGTCCCAAGGACAAATGTTTGCTCAGGACAATTGTTGTCAGTTCTAGGTTGTAGAGTATGATGCTTGAACAAGTTCTGTAAACACTATCAAAGCTTTTCCATATGTCTTCCCCACATTTTGTAGGATATCAAGCTATATTTCTGTATGAAAATTGAAGTGCATCTGGTTGAAATTGATAGTGGGAAATTTGGCACATAGAGTGTCTTTGTTGGCTCTTGGTGATTTTGATCTAAACTGCTTAAGCCAGTCTGGATATTGATCCTGGTTAACATAACAATGAGGTTGAATGTTGTGAAGTACCCTGAGGGTGGTATTTTCTGACTGATCCAAGTATATTGGTAGACTTTCTGAAGTTTACTTCATCAATGGTGCTGCAAATCCAATTATGCAGCCTAGTCCATCATTTGTGTTAAACAGTTAAAGACTTTGGGACTGCAAAGTGAACCATTCAAGGTAAGATTTGTTTTTGAGAGTAGAATGTCTTACTTTGGAATCCATATGTTCTTGAATTGACTGTCATTGCTAGAAATTGGTGGTTTGCTAGCTTTTCAGTTAAAATACAGGTGACTCGATCAAATTATGCCTTTTTATTCCCTATTTATGTTCATAACTTGATTCTCTATGCATTCACGCTTATTTAAGGACTCTTGTTGTCTCAGTGCTTGACATGCATGATAACGCCTTTTTACCCATGAAATATTAAAAGACCTTGATACTATCAGTAAATAGCCTAAGTTAAGATTGAAACACGGAGGGAAGGATCTCTATTATGATGTTTGTGGCGAAGGAAATCTGCAAAATAAAGTAAAGATTAAGAGATGTTCTACGATGTTCAAATCAATTAATAATTGGATAGAGTTTGGTTAGGATAAAATAGCTTGAATGAGGTTTACTTAATGGTTTTTTTTATATATATAGTTAGATGGAAGGGTATAATTATGATTTAGTTTTGTACAGCTTGATCTTGTTTAAGTTAGTGAGATGTTGACATGCTTTCTGTATTAATAAGATCATTGATCTTCATGTTACCGATCCCTTATTTGAATAATCCAATCCGATCTAAATCAAACCCATATGAGACGGTATAAAATTCTCCATTATAATTTCACTCATGCAATGATAAAAAGTTACATAATGAAATGTGTAAATAGGTGCCTTAAAGATATACCTTTTATGGTTGTTGATGTATTATCTTGAATAATTCTTAATGTATAGTATGAGACTTCAGGCCTCTGTTTTGGTCTACTAGTTTGCTAAGAAGTTCTAATATGAAGTTGCTTGCTATTTTATTTTTAATAAAAAGATATAATAAATCAAAATTTCACAATCCAATTGAGACACCCAACAAAAAATTCACAGGACAATAATCCTATTGCGGCTAAATTTTGCCTCTCATAAGACACTTACAAATATAACTGAGAAAGAACAAACGTATCTAAAATGCATGTAATTTAGTGTCTTTTTAAGGCGATTTTTAGTGTTTTGATGTTTCCTCTTCATTCTAGCAAAATAATGTTTAGACATGCATCTCTTGGTTAGGCTTTTTGTGCTTCTTCATTGCTGCGAAGGCGTGGGTATAATTGAAATTTTGTGAAATAAGTATCTTTGAAACTAATGATTAGGGATGACATTGGATCGAGTTTATGTGAGTATTTGATCTGATTAAATCCAAATGAGTTGGGATAATATTTAATTGGATTTAGATAAATTTGAATTTGAAATTTAATGCTCGAATGAAGGTTGAATTGAGTTTGAATTTTAATTTTTGAATATTCATTATTGGCATTCGTTTACATAAATATATTAATATGTTGAATTTTAAAATTTTATTATCAAGTTTTATTTTTTATTAAATTAATAAAAAATTATTTTATTAAAATTTATAAAATATATAAATATAATAAACATATTTAAATAATATATGAATAATTATAAATAGATTTGAGACGGGTTTAAATATTAAAATTGTTTTTTAAAACAAATTTGAGTATATATATTTTAATCAGATTTGGGTTTGAGATTTTGTAAACGAGCAGGTATCTTATTAGTTGTCATCCTCGAGCAGTGATTCATGTCATAGGCTCCAAAGGCTTATGAATTTTGATGTAGCTTTTGCTTTCTTTACCTTAAATTGGAGCAACAAGTTTAAAAAAAAAAATCTTTTATATTTTTAATAAAATAATTACTAAATTTAATTAAAAAAATTCTCAATAAAGTTTATTTTTTTATATTATATGTTCTTTTTTAATTTTTGTATTTTGAAAATATGCATTTATTATAAAAATTTAAAATGTAAAGCATTGTTATTGCAGACAAAATATATATTTTCATGTCATTATTTTTACTTTATTATTAATGTGAATGATGATATTTTTAAAATTTGGTGATTTATGATATTATTAAAAAATTATTAAATTTTTTATTAAATAAACATCATCGAATGAATGATCGTAAGTTTTTTAACATTCAAGTAAATTAGATATGCAAATAAATTAACAATAAAAATGTGTAAGATTATCACTCGATCACATTTTTTTCATAAGATTATTTGTATTCATTTTTATCTTTTCACCTCGGATTATGCTAAGCATGAGGATTACCATATTTTGCCATTTCGGCATGAGGCCTGCCATCCAGATAGCTTGATAGCTCTAATGTCTTACTATTTTTGAGACGTCTTGGTTGTATCTTGAGTTCTTGATATTATTGGTTTATGATAGCTAGCAAACGGCTTTTTAATCTCTTTTATCGGGACTTAGGCCATCTTCAATCTTATACATTAAATTTAATATCAATTTGGTATTAAAAAAGAATTTTTTAAAAATATTTTAACACCAAATTTTTTTTATCTCTAATCTATTTACACCAAATTGGTATATAATATTATTTTAATAATATAAATAATAATTATTAATATAAAAAAATTTAAAATTCATAAATTTATTTAAATAATAAAATAATTAATATAATTTATAATTTTTTAGAAAATTAATGTTATATAATAAATTATAATTTTTATTAATTTTTAAAATTAATAATTTATTAATTAAATTTTATAAAAATATTTTTACCATAATTTTTATAAAAAAAAATTTATTTTTATCGTATTCATGTAAAAATTTAAATCATATCATAAATTATAAATTTTTATATATTTTTAAATAAAAATTTTAATATTTTATATAATACTATTATTAATTAAATAAATTATTATTATAAATTTAAATAAAATAAAATTATTTATTGAATATTGATCTTGTTTTAAAGATCTTGATTAGATATTCTTAATGTTATAATTTTTTTCTAATAATGTCATATATTTATTGAGTTATTAATCAAAAATATATTTGATTTAAAAATTTAAAAAAATTATTAAAAAATTTTAAAAAATTACATCAATTTAGTGCAGCTACTCCATCAAATTGCAGAAGTTAATTTATCGATTCATTAGAGATCATTTGACCAATTTTGAATAATATTTTATCGTTTTAGTGTTTTCGTTGAAGATGGTCTTATAATCACTTACATTTTTTTTTCTAAGTGTCGGGAGATTCTATTTGAGGGTGTATTTTGTGATGGCCAAAAAATTCATGTTAGCAACACTAATGAGGTGAGACATTTTCATCTCTTAGAGCTCTCTGAAGAGTATTAAGTGCAATTGTGTGTTGATTTTGTAACGCTTGGTTTTCGTGGGTATATCTTGGTTTCTTTTGCACATCAAAGCTTTTCAAAGAGTAACTTAAATTAAATGATAATATACCTCTATTTTTATGAACGTTGAATTTGAATATTGACTAGAAATGTAATCTTTATTATTAAGATTTTATTCAAAAATATTTCTGTCTTGTTTGAACTTTGCCCAAATAATAAAGTCCCCCTTAAATTCTACGAAATTTCTAAATGGAATTGAGGTAGGCTCAATACCTTAATTTGGTGTCAAAAACTGAGCATGTTGTGGGCTTAACTGGAGTGAGAGTGGGACGGGCACTCACCTCTGTCAGCTACCTTGTAGGATTACATAAAGCCCAAGATGAAAATGATAGAGATTTTGTAAAGAGTCAACCTTCCATGATAAGCTCATCCCCAGATTCCACCTCTGAAGACAGAAAAGGTGTGAAATCTCATCATGAAGCCCCAAATGGAAGGTGCTGCTGAGGGGTCACTTCACTTTGATTAAAAGTAGCTTTGGTTTGGTTGCAACAGAACAGACGCCCAGAAAGGGCAATCCTTTTCTATCAAATGACCCCAATAGGCCTAATAATGGTAAGGAATACAGATGTCTGGGGAAGCTCAAACTTGGTCCATCCGCATGGTCCAGAAACACATGCCATGAGGACAGCGGTCACCCTGCAGCCACTGTGGACGCCTTTTTCACTGATTCACGGGCACCCATTGGGAGTTTTCCAGACAGACACAGAGAGACGCTCATTTTTCCTCATGCTGTCATCTCTCAGAACTGTAAGCTGCTTTAAACCCCTAAATATTGGAGTTGGAGCCATAATCCCTTGACCTGTAAAGGGCTACAAACAAAAATCACCGCCCCCTACTTTTTCTTTACCTACCCTCCTTAGTCAGGAGACAAAACCCCTCATTATTATACGTGCCCAACACATGCAGAGGCATACACGTGTGGGACACTTCCACCCAACATCCTATGCTGCTTTGCTCAAGGTCATGTGCCATAACTGCAATCTCCCTATGCTTCATGCTGTCATAAAAAGTTTTGATTTCCCTCTATGGATACCCAACACCCCAAGTAGGCAAACGATTCCACGTACAAAGGACAGGAGCCTAGTCAGCAAACTGTCACCAAAGGTACTTGAATGAATTACCTATTAAGTTAACATGACAATGGTTGGTTGCACCCACTGACTAATACCTCCATAGCAAACAAGTTAGTGGAACAAAGAGAAGCCTGGGGAAAGACAATGGAGTTGCTAGAGACCAACCCATATAGCAGAAGAAACTTTTTTATCAATCACCAGTTTCTTTCCGTAGTATTATGAAGACTTCGAATTATCATCACTATAGGATAGAACTAAACAGACACAAAAATGGCCCCTGGGGCAAAAAAATAAAAAATAAAAGGAAGAAAGACCATGGACGGATAATAAGCAGCACAGTTCACATTCATCTGGTTTCAGTATCTTCATCACAAATCACACAACTGATTGTTTACAGTCACCAAATTTCAAAATCCAAAGTACAATGTCTCCAAAGGACAAAAGGAACCTAAATACCTATATACTCCCTTTATCATTAAAGCTCCTGAGAATACTCTCATCGCATGGCTTAAGCAAGTTCAACTTTTTGCACTCCATCCCCATTACAGAAAGAGAACAGCCATTCCTGGAGTCAACCACAAAAAGAATGCAAGGTTAATGTAACATCAATGCAGAGGAACCAAGAAGCAAGCAATCGGCAGGATGGAACTCACTAACATGTAGCCTTATTTACACGAACTAACAAATAGGCAAAGAGCAGCTCAGAAGACTCCCCCAACCAGTCCGGGAAGATCATCAAAGCTCCAAAGGTCTACTGCATTTTCACCATCCTGAGTAGCATCGCCATTGAGGAAGGTATCGATTGATGAATCCCAGTTCCCTTCAAGATAAGGCGTCTGGAAGTATTTCATCTGATTGTCAAAAGCCAGCAGCTCTTCGGACAATGACTTATTTTCCTTGTTCTCAACGGGCACCACATCCTCACAACTAGACTTCAGCTTCTTCTTTGGGTTGGCATCCTCAACAAATAGAGATTCATCTGAAAGAACAGATGTGATTTCAGGAGTCTTTGAGCCCTGCTCTCTCCACCCAAAGTCGGAACAGTCAAAGGAGTTGCTCTGGTCTGAACTGAAGTACAATTGGGTGTTATCAGCTGAATCAAACGATTTAAGTCCAGCATCTCCACCAGCAGGGAAAGAACCCATTAGCCCAAACTGATTCATTTGTGGTTTCTCATCAATAAAACCCATAGAGCTATTATAGTCCTGACCAAGGTTGTTCAAGTAGTTGAAATTCTGACTCAGATTTGGTTGAGCAGAGCTCAGGTTGACCTTGCTAACTAGTTTATGAGGGTTTGCCTTAACTGAGCGCTTTGGAGAGGCATGTGGAGTTTCATCTGGAAAGTTCACCTTAGCTTTCTTGCCACGAATTCTTCGTGCCTCAGCATCATAAGCTCTTGCAGCTTCTTCAGCAGTGTTGAAAGTTCCCAGCCAGACTCGGACCCCTTTCCTTGGGTCACGGATCTCAGCAGCCCATTTTCCCCAAGGGCGTTGCCTAATTCCCCTATATTGGTTCTTCCTCTTTCTTTTTGCAGATTTCTCAGCTTGCCCATTGAATTCCACAGTTTTTACAACCTTTGAGACTTCAAGAAATGAAAAGGACCATAATCAAACAGAAATCATAAAATAAAAGTAACATAGATGATGGAAGATTCTTTTATTAGTTATCCTAGCTCACGAATAATTCAGAATGTTTACAAACACAGACTGGAGAGAGAGAGAGAGAGGCACTAGTTTTTACCAGCAAACATAACTAAGGATCTTGAAACATAATAAAAAAATCAATCATGACTGATAGAGATTCTCATAAGTACGAAATTAAGCTTCTAGAACCATTAACAGAAGCATCAGAGTGACTTACAGACAAAGATTAATAGGGAAGAAATACTTAGTCCAGTAGCAGCTCAATAAATTTACAGGTTATCACAAAAGAATTCATTCTAAGCTAAGTTTCTGATATAACAAAGGCAATCACACAATTAAAGAGAACCAAATGGCTAATCATACATATTTAGGTCATCCATAAAATTAACTTCAAGTTAATTTACCAAAAATCACATCCATTTTTCTTATTAGTGGAGAGTACACCACTGAAATCATGCTACGCGGTGTCTTTTGATCAATCAAATTTACTGAAAAGGCTTCATTCAATCCCAAAAACTAAAAATCTAAGAACAAATCAAGAAACCTTAAGTCAGGTGATGTTGAATCTATGTAGAGATGTTTTCATTTCTTCAGATCTGGTAAAGTTGAAACACTCAATTCTTAATCTTCTACTTTCATTTCTTCTCCTATCATTCATTGGCAAATAAACAGAGGGAAAGGACCACTTCTACGCAAAGGTATAGAAGAAAAGAAAAAACAGAATGGTAAATTGGTAGCAGACATAAGATCTAACAAATGGGAGAAGAAAATCAACCAACTTAAAAGTCAAAACTTTGTGTTATGCTACGCACTGATTTAGAAAATTGAAATTGAACTCGTATTTGACCAGATTTTTCTCCTTCAAAAGAAACCCAAGCTGCTGGAACTAAAACAAAAGGCAAAGCTGGACGAAAGGATATCATCTCTAAAAACTGATATTCTAAAATCAAATGCTCCCCAACCCCGAAAAAAAGGAAGGGGGGGTTGGAGGAAGGGTAATTAAAATAGAGAAATAACATAGAACCCCCAGCCAAAAGCAAAAGCGGAAATCCAGCCATACAAAATGATCACCACAAACATCAAGAATCTAAAAACATCTCGAACAAATATGATGAAAAAAGGTTCCAAGAAAAACAATCAAAAAAGCAAAAATGCCACTCAAATAGAAAAGATAGTTTTTTTCCGCCTAAAAACCAAATTTCACAACCCACTAAACATTACAATCATAGAAAAACCCCCAACTTTGCAAAACAATCAGCAACTGACATTAGAAAGCCATCATAGAAATCCCCACCAAACACCTAAACGGTATGTAGGAAGAGACAAAATCATTTTCCCACAGATGAACGGCCAACAGGATCATAAGCCCATTTGCTCAAACGGTTGTGGAATGAGCCCACAAGAATACCCACACCAACACATAAGATATACATAAACATTGGTAGCAGATATGGCGAGAGGTCAAATAGTTAGAATCAGAGATACCCGCAGCAGTGGGCTTGCGAGAAGCAGAAGAAGCAGAGAAAGTAAAAGGCTTGACATCAGCGAAGGCACCGTCTACATCGTCAAGATCCTCATCATAGTCACAATCCGACTCATCGTCCTTGAAGTCCTGGAAATCTGCCTCGAAATCATCGTCGAAGTCAGCAACCTGGGACTTATTCGACCTCCGCTTAGGTTTCCCATCCCTCTTCAGATCGGGCCACAAGTAGTCGGCAGTCAACCTGCGCGACCGGGCAGGCGGGATGAAATCGGAGATTATAGCACCTCCACACATGGCTCAGAGGTAGACGACGGTGTAAGCGAAAAGATTTTGGGTTTTTGGTGGTGAAATGACAATTTCTTTTTTTTTGGGTTTGAAAGTAAGGAAAGACTGAAGCTTTAGCTTTGTTTATATAGCTGAATGAAAAATGTGAAGTTTATAGTATATAGGGTGGTTGAGCCGCTCGGCTTTACTGTGTTTCCTTTTATGACAACGGAATAGATATCGCTGTTTTACTTTTTTACCCTTGACGGTTTCCGTCTTTTTCCACAATAGCCTTCACCTGGCTGCTGGTTTACTTAGAACAAGCGAGTAAAAGCGTGAAGTAGGCGCGTGGGCATTCTCCTCGCGTTGTTCATCCTTTTTCTGTGTTTTTTTTTTCACAGATAAAGAATATTTAGAAATAAATATTATTTTAAACTTCAAATTTTATATTTTACTATAATCAAATTAACTTTTAAAATGTTTTCAAATAAATTTTTAATTTTTAATTTTATTTCGATTAAACTTAATAAAAATAATTATAAAATTAATGATATTTTTATTATTAAAATATTTAAAAAATTATCTAAATATATTTTAAACTCTATTTAAATTTTATATTTTAAATGTAAACAATTGTATACTAACGAATTATAGTTTAAAAACAATTTAATTTTTTATAATATAAATTTTTTAAAATTTTTTTTAATATTTAAAAATATTTGAATTTTTTATAATAGTACTTAAAATATTTTTTATATTTATAAAAATTATAAATTAAAATTTATTGTAAAATATGGTGAATTTGAATGTTTTTTATTTTAAAAATTTTTGATAATATTTAATTTAATCTAAATTAACATATAAGAGTTTGTTTAAAGATATTTTTAAAAAGTTAAAATTTGATTGATGAAAGAGGGTAAAATTCAAAAATTTTAAATGAAATATACTTTAACATAAATTATATATCCTTTTATTTTTTATTTTTTTAATTAATTTTACATAAAAATATTGATTTATTCAAGTTATTTTTTAAATATAATTTTTAAAAATCTAAATTATAAATTTTATAAAAAGAAATTTTAACTGAAAATTTTTATGAATACAAAAATATTTAATATAACATTAAAAATTAAACTTTTTAAATACTAAAATAACTGGTTGAAACTATACACCACAAAATATATTTTTAATATTTATAATTTTTATGATAATAAGTTAAATATTTTTTATATATAAAAAAATCTAAAATTAAAATTTGTTATACAAAAATAAAATCAATTTAAAAGTGTATATTAAAATTAGTCCATCAAATTATAAATTCATTAAAAAAAGTACATAGTACCTCATTTTCATTTAAATATTTTTATTTTTAATAAATAAAAATTTAAAAAATATATATATATATATATATTTCTAGAAAATAAAATTAAACTAATGAGTGAAATGTCTTGAACAACTGAAAGATTAATTATAAAAATAGTAAAAATTAGGTGACCTAATTTTAGGGCAAGGTGGAAGATAGTTTTCCCGCTTTCTCCTCGTTCGACTGCACAAGAACGTATGTTGAATCACCTAACTCGTCTTTGAATTCGCAACTTTTCCTTGTGGCAATTTGTCAAGCCATTAACAACTTCTTATTCAAATTCATACACGCTTCCTTTTTTTTTTTCCTAATTTTCTTGCCAAACAAACACCATAGGAAGCTTTTTTAATTAAAAATAAATAATAAAAATAATAATGATATATGATAAGGCTCTTATATTTCACGATATTTAATAATTTCACATTATTTAATAATTACTCCAACTGAGTATGAAAATAAAAATGTCATAAATCATACATATGATATAAAATTTTCAGATCTAATAAAATTGATAATGTAAATTAAATTATAAAATATTAATAAAGTTATAAAAATCGTCACGTTTAATTAATTAGCTTCATTCTTCCTTTGTAGTTGTTCATAGGCATGCTTGCTTTAATTGAAAAAGTCGAGGTCAAAAAAGTCAAAAAGGATTATTTTGACTCCCAATAATTCTATGGAAGCTTCATCGTGCCAAAACTCTTGCCCGCTAAATTGTTGGCCCATTTTAAAACTCTCCCTCGATTCGGTCCTTTTTATTACATCTTTGCCACTCCCACGGCATTTGTTTCGGTTGGTGACCCGATGTTATGCCGCAAGTAGAGTGTAGATGAATCGAGGAATGGCGAACTCGTGAAATCAACAAAAAGGGAAGGGTAAAAGAGGGAGAAGGGATTTGGGAATCTTGTAAATATTGGAGATAATAAGGGTAAAAAGGTGAAAAAGGAGGTGCATGCACTGGAATCTGCCGGAAGTGAGGACTATAATAAATTAATACGAGAAGGAAGAGAGAGAAGACAAGAACGACAAGATATGAGAAAGAGGTTGAAAAATGAAAGACGGAGACCGGGACCCACAAGCGGCTGTATGACTGAAGACACGTGTTACGTTGATTGATTTTGTTATCGCGTAGTTCTACGTCTTTCTTATTCGTCTTACCTTATATATACAAATGAAAATAAAAATGTTTTTTTTATTTTTAAATGAAAATAAAATAATAATATTATACAAATAAATGCATAAATATATTTTTTATTGAATATTATGTCATTTAATTTTCATTTTTCATATCATTTAATATTCTTTATTGAAATATAGTAAATAAGTATAAAAAATTTTACGCTTTATTGTCATATATATTTTTATTTCATTTGTATGCTTGTATACGTTTATCGTATCAATTTTTGAGTAATTATTTCTTAATTTTAAGATTTATATATCAGTTCCATTAATTGTATATTTAATTACTCAAGTTTAATTTAATTTTAATATATAAAAAATAAAAATATTTGTATTATTAAAATATTCAAAATAACTCAAATAAAATTTATATTTCACATTTAACTCCGTTACTCAATTTTAAATAATTTTTAACTCTCGAATTATTTTTTAAATGAAATATCAAATTTTTGTTACCTTAAATTTTAAAAAAAATCACAACTCAAAAATTTTTAATTTTTTTATTATGATAGATTGAATATTTATTTTTAAGTCAATATTTATGGTACAAAATCTCTGATTTAAATAACTTTATTTAATAAAATATCAACAATAATATCTAAATTAAAAGAAATTAAAACATTATATACATCGACACTTCTAACTGTAAAAAAATAAAATGATTATAACTCAATCAAACTCTCATATTTAAAAAGTGACTAATCGAATTTTAATTTATTAATTTAATTTAAATTAAATTTTAATTCAAATAATTATAAAAAAAATTAAATATATTTTTATTATGTAAATATCTCAAAAATTATACAAATAAATTCTTCACCTCATATTTGGTTCACTCCTCAAATTTGAATAATTTTTGATAAAAATTTTATTTTCATAATTTTTTTAAAATTTTTAACAATGTAAATTTTCAAAACATATAATTTTAATATTAAAAAAATTTAAAACTTTTTATGATAATAATTTGAATTTTTTATATTTATAAAAAAATTTAAATTGAAATTTTTTATATGAAATTTTTAATTTTAATATATTTAAATTTTAAATATTTTTACAAAATTTAATTTAGTTCAAATTGGTAAATCATATTTTCATCTGTTACTTTTTATTATCTATAAAAAAAAATCAAAACTCTTCTCGTTTTATTTTATTTTTTTAAGAAAGATTCTTCTCATTTTATTATATATTTGGAATATCTTTGTGCTCCTCTAACTAAACTTTTATTTTTATTTTTTTTTTAAAAGGAAATCTCATCAATCATAATCATCTTTTGTTGCAAGAATCAAATAGGGCAATGGGATTAGATTAATCTTTAGTGGGTAGGTCCATCTTAATAAAACCAATCTTATCGTCATCTTCACTCCGACCACCAGAACACAACTTGTTGAGTATTGTCTCCTCCTCATATATATTCCATAATTTATGAAGATACTTTCAACATAAATACCGTTGCTTACTCTAAAACTTCCCATAATTAACTTTATTTCATATACTCGTTAATAAGTTAAAGTAATAGAATATATGAGATTTTAGAGTTTTAACAATAAACTAATAAATGATTTATTTTGCCTAAAATTTTCACCCTCATAAGCTTTTAATTTATGTAAAAATAAATTGTAATTGTTTTATTATCATTATATAATTTTTTTATAATAATTATGATATTTGTGAAATTCTTTCCGTAATTTGATTTTAAAATTTAAGAGTAAATATCTTATAAAACTTTGATATTTATTTATATTACTAATTAAATTTTTATATTTAAAAAATGATAAATCAAATCATAATCTATTAATTTGATGTAAATTAAACATTAACTCAAATGATTATAAAAAATTAAAAGTATTTTCATTGTTAAATTATTTTAAAAATAATTTAGATAAATTATTCACTTTAATTCAGGTTTATCTATTAAATTTGAATAATTTTCGATATAAGATTTATATTTATGATTTTTAAAATTTTTTTAATAGTGTAAATTTTAAAAAATATATTTTTAATATTAAAAATTTTAAAATTTTTTGTAACAGTGGCTTGAATATTTTTTATATTTGTAAAAAATTTTAAGTCAAAAATTTATCATATAAGATCTTTAATTTAAATATCTCAAAATTTTAAAATTTTTATTAAAATTTAATTTAGATTAAATTGATAGATTAAAATTTAATTTATTACTTTTTAAACATGATAGTTTAAAAGTAATATAAGGTAAATATCAAAATTTAAACTTAAAATTTACATATAAATTCATGCTCGCTTATCAAAAAGTTCAACCTCTCAAAATTTACTATATAATTAATTTATCAAAACATAAATAAATATATCCTATGACGTTGAACATTATATAAATATATTTTATAATTTCAAGAAAAAAAAAGCCCACAACAACAATCTTCCAAAATTATATTCAATCCCATACCATATTAATATATTTATTTATTATCTCTTATAATTAAAAAATATTAAATGATTTATGGTGCACCAAATATATAGGTAACTATAGGCAGAGTCATCTTAGTTGATTCTTCAACATAGTCCACGTGGGTACATTAATCCCATGCCCGACATGCTCCCAAGAAGTCCTTGCTAAAGGCTCGTGGATGACACATTCCATGTTCACATAATTTCAAAATTTATTATTATTTTTAATTAATTTATTATATATTATTTTTACTCCTTTGTGTTGACTAGGAGACACCAATGTGATGTTATTAGTTTTGATCAAGTTGGGCAAGTGGGTGCAAGAGATACACTCATCGAAACGGCTTCCAGCACGGTAGGTCTCGATGGATAGTTCCCATCTGGGTTGACAGGTGGTAGCTGATATTTACCCATCAGACGCCCATTATCAACTGATTGGGGATAGATCATGGGCGATGAACCTTTCTGTGTAAAGTGGGACCAGACCGAGATGGGTCCCTCTTTTGCATGCTTGTTTCCTTTTAAAAAAACAAGATGGGTAAAAATTCTCCATTTACATGAGTGTGTGTAGAGCTGTTTGCAAAAAATTCAAATGATATTTTATGATTTATAATATTAATATGAAAAATTAAAATAAATAAAATTTTTAGATAAATATTTAAAAAGTTTAAATTATATTTATTTTTTAGTTTACACTCCAAAATATAGAAAAGAATAATTATATTTATGATTTCTTAATTTAGTTTAATTTAAATTATTTTAAAAATTAAAAATATTTGAATCAAAGATCTTACATCATGAATTTCTGCACAGATGTAAAGAAATAACTATAATAAAAAAGTTTCAATTTTTTTAGTATAAAAAATATTTTTTTAAAAAATTATTTCATAAAAAAAATTTATGAATAAAAAATTATTTAAAATTTAAGAATGAATTTAAAATAAAATGTATAATTTATTTGAATCATTTTAAAATAATTTAATAATTAATTTATTAAATTAAATATTATTATATCTTCAAAAACTTACCTATCATTCAGATAATGAACATTGTAAACCTTGGATTAATGGCATCATTAATTCCAAAATAATATATATACTCTAAGAAGTATTTATTTGGAAGAAAGCGAGTCGGTAAACAGTGACATCCTTAGTGCTCTTTGGCCTCCAACAAGGAAGTTACCAAATTTGTAATAATCATAATTTTATTTGATTAATATATAATTGATTTGCTGATAAGCACATGATCAGTGCCCCAAACTCAAAATATCATTATTCAATTTTTTAAAAAATAAAAATAAAAAAAGAGAGAGAGGGAGAAGACAACTTGCCGACCTACTTGCCATACGCAAACATTTCATACTTCAATCATCCCAAAGTATGATTGAGCTTCCGAGGAATTTTGATTTTTGATATTTTCTTTTTCATAAAGACAAAGTTAGTGGAGACTCGAGATTGGATCGCTATGTAGACAAATTAGAAAAATCTTCAATAGTAAAATAACTTTTAAATGATTTAAATTTAAAAAATAAAATTATGTGTAATTAGTTAATTTTCACTTGAAATCATATATATCATGGTAAGGAAAAAAAAGATGTTCTTCAAGATTATCATTATTTTATTAAAAAATTATTATTATTTTTTATTATAATGATAATGTTTTATTTTTATAAAAAACAATAAAAATTTTAAACACTTCAACTGTATAGAAACTTAAAAAAACCATTTCATAAAAATAAATAAATAATTAAATTTATATAATATTATAAAAAAATTTTATAAATATTTTAAATTACGTCTCAAGCACCAACCAGAATTTATCTTAAGACATTTTAAAATTTAAAGTAAATACGAAGAGAAAAATATTTTTTAAAAATTTAAATAATATTTATCTTACATTTTCTTAGTGAATCAATAATTAATAAAAAATTCATTCATCTATTTTAGATCTTATAAATAAAAAAAAATCTTTAAAAAGATAAAAAATGAATGATGTATAATTGATCGAGCAATCAAACTTTAGACTAATGTAACATGAAAGTGAAATTTAGACGGGAAGTAAAATTCATCTATGAAAAGAATGAGCGGCTCATTTTCTTTTGCCCACTTGCCATAAATTAACAACTATAGATTAGATCAAATATGATAGGTGGCAATCCGAGAATGGCGGGGCATAGGCAGCATATTTAGCCCCTAGATACATGTTATAATCTGACTCAAATTAATCTATGGTGTGCACATGTGACAAAAATGAAAAATTTAATAAGAAGACATGGCTACGTGCATTGCATTTGGTGGAGATGAGTCAAACCAAACTTTGTTTTCCGTCTTAATCAAAAACCCTTTGCTTTACTCACCAACCATTACCACTACTTCCTTGCACTTCATCATTTAGTATTCCAACTTGCCAAATTTATGCTACAATTTGATTTTGATTGGTAATCTTGGCAATTATCGGAATTGAGAAACTGGGCTATCTAGAACATTCGATTTAAAGATCAGATTAACGTCTTTAGGAGAGATTGTGAATGGATCAAGTGATTACGATAAGTTGATAAGATTGAAGGATTAGTATCTCATATTCATGAAATCTAGGATGTACCATATGGGCAATTGAATAATGCTTTTGGGTTTTATGTTGAGTTTAATATATATAAGCTCTCTCATTCTTGCTTTTGCATGTTTTGGGCCTGTCTGAAATGAGTTTTCAGAAGCCCACTGCTACCTGATTGACCCAATTCTGATTTCACAAACAGGTGGGCCTGTGGTTCGCTGTGTTCAGTCCATCCAGAGTTGGGTTCTAAGTTAGATGAGTGGGCCTGTTGGATCCATGGATTACCACAACATTTCAGGTTCTCCCACATTGGGTTTCAAATTCTGTTATATTCACAGGTTCCAAATTCTTAAAAAAAAAAAAAAAAATTATGCCCAAGTAAGAACTTCAGAATTGAACCGACGCAATAATTTCGCTGAATTCGAATTGGGTTGAAATAATAGTGCCATGTATCATAGTGTGAATGGTACAAATCAGACGCAGCTTCTTACTGATTGAGCTGGATTTGACCTACATGACGAATCCAGACAATTTTCAGTACCAATTGAACTGGAAAAAAGAGAAGGGAAAGCAAGTTGTTCATGAGCTGAGAGGTCCCAAAGGTGAATACAGCTACCCGTTACTGCGCTATCTTCTCCTTGACTGGCGCTTCACACTCATCGTGCTCCATCTGCAGCAACACATTACTCCACTTCAAAAAAATAAAAATAAAAATAATCCTGAAACATGATCCCCGATTAGGTTCTTCGTCTTCTTAACACACAATTTAATTTCTGCAAAACATCACTGATTCTTCATCTTACAAGAAAACATACAAGAAAAGCTTTCGCTTTCTTTGCTCGCTAGGCATATTATACACTGAAAAGCAACTCCACTCGCTTTCTGATATAGAAAACGCCAGCAACACATTCTCATCATAGATCTTAGAGATTATGGAGAGATAGCTTATAGTCCTATGACAAGGAGGGAAAATTTTCTGAACATCTTAGATCACAGAGGCTGTTGCATTGTCACTACCAAGGGACTAGTGACAGTGTGCTTTCCGTCAGACCAGATTATAGAACCGCTCCTTACATTGGAGGCTCCGGGAGAGAGCTTCACAGCAGTAACTTGCACTCTAACCAGGAAGTTCAGTTTCTGCCCCACCCTTCTGAAGACAAGCTTCTGTGGCTCCACTGTAACTATGGCTCCACCAGGTGGTCTGATTGTCACATTGTATACTGATTTTGGGTCCCCAACGTTGGTTACACTCCGGATAAAGTGGGTTGACATCTTGTGCTTGCCATATTGTTGAAACACGGCAGACAGGGACGGGTAATTCAAGTTGCCAACATGGCCCGCTCTTTTAGCTCCTCTGCAATCTGCTCTCCTCCGCGTGATCACTTGAATGTTACTAATCGTGTAATTTGAGTTGCACAAGAAATCCACATAGTCATAGGAAGTTAAATCGTAGATTAAGCCAGGATCCATAGCCTTTGTTGGGTGAACATGGCCAGAGCCGAAATCCATTACAGTGGAACTGTTGCCGGTGGACTCATCCAGCATAGTCTCCCCGCGATTATCGACCGTGTAAGCAGTTGTCATCAAGGCAGACCTTATGGCTGCAGGGCTCCATTCAGGGTGGGCTGCCTTTAACAACGCCGCGAGTCCTGAAACATGAGGACAAGCCATTGAGGTCCCTGACAGTATGTTAAACTCAGTTCTCCGTTTATCAGATAGAACCCCAGATGGACCGACTTTGTCAGGCCAAGCTGCCAGGATGTTCAATCCAGGAGCAATCACATCAGGCTTTAGAATCTCAGGGGTCTCAGGATTAGGTCCCCTGGCTGAAAACGATGCCACCACCGGAGCTGGCCGGACTCCTAGTCGGGTCCCCTTGAAAACAATGGTGGCAGTTGGGGGTGACCGTGATTTTGAAGCTACTGATATATACTTTCTGATCTCATCGCCAGCTGCTGCACCCACAGCAGTAGCAGGCAACACATGGCAATCTGCAACCAAACCCTCACCATCAAAAACCCCATTAGCCAAAATCATTCCAACCCCTCCAGCTTTCCTCACAATTTCACCTTTTGCCGCTCTTGAATTGATGCCTCTATCACACACCACGATTTTCCCTTTCACGAAATTGGGATCCAGAGAACCCTCTAAGCAGAGAGAAGAGGAATACCCATCACCACCCTCATTACCGGCGTAGACCACCGGGTACATTCGACCTGGGCTCAACCCTGGTCCACCGTAGAGACTGACACCAGGGACAATCTTGCCATTTCCAAGCTTCACGTCCGCTGGAAAATCCCTATCGATGGTCCCAGCACCAACCGTGGTCATCCATGGTGCAATGTTCGTCACTGTTAACCCACCGGGCCCTCCATTACCACCAGAAGCGGACACGAAAACCCCACGATCAATGGCACCATAGGCACCGATGGCGATGGCGTCCAAATTGTAGGGCACGACCACGCCACCGACACTCAAGGAAATAACATCGACCCCATCAGCCACAGCAGCGTCGAAAGCAGCGAGAATGTCGGAGTCGTAGCACCCGGAGTTCCAGCACACCTTGTATGCGGCAAGTCGAGCTTTTGGAGCCATCCCAGCGGCTACACCCCGGGCGTACCCAAGCGTTGAAGCAGGAAACACGTACCTGCCGGCGGCGATGGAAGCAGTGTGTGTCCCATGCCCGTCCGAATCTCGAGGTGACCTGTACTCGGACGTCTCGTTCATCTTGCCGTTAGTGGCCTCGTACCCATTGCAGAAGAATCTCGCGCCTATTAGCTTTTTGTTGCAGGAAGTTAATGGGAAGTCTTTGGAGGTTGTGCATTGGCCTTTCCATTTTCCGGGTATGGGGCCCAAGTCGCGGTCGTTGAAGCTCTGCCTCTCCGGCCAGATACCCGTGTCGATGACTCCGATGACGAGATCCGACCCAAAGTCTGATTCTTTGAGGAGGCCGGCGCTGTCTGTGGTCTTCAGACCAAGAAACTCAGGAGAACGCGTGGTGTGCAGGTGCCGTACTTGCTCGGGGATGACGGCGATGATGTGGGGAAGTTCTTGGAGTTCCTGAGCTTCTTGTGCAGAAAGCCTCGCAGAGAAGCCATGAAAAACTGTGTCATACGTGTGAATAACGCGGTCCGTTGTGGTAGTGGTGGAAGTTAAGGACGACGATGAAGAGAGGGTCGTCCGGAGGGAGGCAAGAGAGGACTCGTACCAGTGCTTGTGAGTAGGAAAAACGGAAGGCTTCGCATCTTGTTGGACTCTCACGATGAAAGTCAAGACCTTTTGGTCGTTGTTTGAAGAAGAAGAAGACGAAGAGAAACAAGAGAGTAAGGAAAGAAACCAGAAGAGAAGCACTGCCATTTACAGCGAGAGAGAAATGGGTTCTGAATTTTGCTCTGTCACAAAGGACTGAGCTACTTTAAAAAGAGGGAAAGAGAGAGTGGTGGAGGTGGGGAGCGGAACAGAACAATATCTTGGACAGAAGTGTCCAATAGTGGGAGATTTGTACTACAGATTCCACAGCAAAGAGGAGTGCTATGCGAGAGAGGAGTGAAAGCGAGTGACCTCTAGGGAAGAAGATAATGGGTTGGGTTTATGGGTATCCGTCTTGGTGGACATTTGGAAGCAATCACTGTGGATTTCCTCTTGTTTTCCTATGGCTTTTTCTTTTTCTTTTATTTTTTTTTCTAGGATTAGGAGAAAAAAGGACGATTTGGTAATTAAACAATTAATTTCTCCAATATTTAAATTAGTCTGTCTGACAGATTAATATATTCTTCATTTATTTTTATTTTTCCCTTTTTGAAAATGACAAAGTCTGTCAGATAAAAAAGAAAAAAGGGTTTTGTCACATATTGTAGCATGGAATGTCATGCATACCCTATGGTTTTTGAAAACTATGGGTTCATTTAATATAATCACTTTGTTTTAAACTATGAAATATTTTATTAATACAAATTATAATAATTATTTAATGCATGGCAATAAATTAAAATGAATTGGTAAAAATATAGTTTGGCATATTTAATATTTTTATTAATAACAAAAAATCATTTTTTGAAAAAAAGAAATACACACGTGTAAAGATAATGAGAAACTTTGTTGATACAGACATGATCTGAAATGAACAACAGACAAGTAGACAATTATGGCAACAGAACGTGGGGACTCTGGTTAAAGGCAAAGTGACAATTTTCCTTCTCATTTTCTATTTACTGTTTGGGGGCCAGGAAAAGTAGGGTTAAGGGGTACCAATCAAAGATTTTGCTTTGTTGATGCCTTTTTTATAATATTAAAGGTTTATGCTTTTTGCGATCAGAGCTGTCCTTTTTAATTTCAAAGATTTTCTAGACTGTCCTTTGATTTCTTTTCTTAAGCAAGTTGTATGACTATCCTTAGGGTTATGACTTTATTGCTTCTTCTTCAAAGTGGAAAAGCTTACCCCTATTTTCACCCTCCATTAATAATTTTATTAATTTCATTATTTTTATATGACAATAATTTATTTTATATTATTATTTAAAAAATATAAGCATGTAATAGATAATTAAATGAATATGATAAAAATTAGATAAAATTTTTATATTTATTTTATATTACAAATCAAAATTTTAGTTTAAAAAATAATAAATTAAATTTTAATCTATTAATTTGGTTTAAGTTAAACCTTATCAAAAAATTAAAGATATTCAAACGAAAGATCTTATATAAAAAATTTTGATTTAAAAATTTTTATGGATATAAAAAATTATTTAAGTTATTATAATTAAAATTTTTAAAATTTTTGAATATTAAAAATATATATTTTTTAAATTTATACTACTAAAATTTTAAATTTTTTATGAAAAAATATATTTTGTAGCAAAAATTAGTTAAATTTAAGAGATGAATCTGAAATGGAGTAATTAATTTATTTGAATTATTTGATATATTTTCATAATAAAAATATTTTTAATTTTTAATAATTATTTAAGTTTGGATCTAATTTGAACTAAATTGATAAATCAAAATTTGATTTATCATTTTTTAAACACGAAGATTTATTTAATAACATGAGCTTTTTACCCAAAAAAATTTAAACTATATATTTTTTATCTTATATTTTAGATATCAATTATACCAATTATACATATTTCAATTTAATTCAATTTAGATATGATGAAAAAATTTAAGGTCTAAGATATTTAAATTAAAAATATTATATAGTAAATTTTGACTATAATTTTTTATATAAATAAATATTCAACTTATCACTGTAAATTTTTTTATAATTTTTAGTGGTAAAAATATATATGTTAAAAAATTTATATTACTGAAATTTTAAAAAATGAATAAAAATAATTTGTAAGTGAAAAATTATTTAAGTTCAAAGATTATGAAGTATAGAATTTGTCTCAATTATTTTTTAGATATTTTTAATAAGTAAAATATTTTTAATTTTTTATGATTATTGAATCAATTATATGTAATATAAAATAAATTAAAAAATTAAGTGTATAATTGATGTATTAAAATTTAGATTAAAAATAACTTTAATTTAATATATTTACCTTAAGTAATTCAAATAAAAATATGCAATAAATTGCAATAATAACAATTTTTTAATTTTTCAAAAACATCACACAAATTATATTTTCTATTCGCTTTTAAGCTACCAAGAAACCTATTAATTACCACAAAAAAAAGGAAATAAAAAAGAAAAAAGAAAAAACAAGTGGAACACGGACTGAAATGGGTCTCTATCTTTCTCATACATACATAATTAATTAATTAGAGATATTTTAGAAAATAATACTTAGACATTTATTATAAGATTATATTTGAAATAACAATATTATGGTTTTAATATTAATTAGTCATATTATTATATTGTTTTCCTATTACTTTAAGGGCAAAATTCTTTGTGATCTCAAAATTGGTGCATAAATTAATTAATTGACGAAATAATGATTTTGAGTATTACCAAAAAAATAAAATAAATCAGAATGTGAATTTGAATAGGACAAAAATGTAAAAAATAAAAACATAAGAATATGCATGTTTTGTCACCTAATATTCTGTATCTTTAGACATTGGTTTTTGGTTAGAAGAATAATTCCAAGTTCATGTGAGCCAGAGAACCTAACCTAATTCACTATCCAGAATGTGAACCCTTTGGAATCAATTAATTTAATATTATATATATATATGTAGCTCTAATTCCAGTGAGCATCAAATAGAAATTCCTTTATTACATTTTTCATTTTCCTCCTAACCAAACACCAAAACAGGCAAAAGTTGATGAAAGTTTCAGACCATTAATGCCAGATCTTCATGCTCACAGCAATTTATGTAAGAATTAATGCATACCTTCAATTTTGGAAATTAACATTTATGAAATTAAATTTCAACTGCATGAGGGGGTTAGGTATTTTGATTACAGATTAACCTAATTTTTTTAAAATATTGATCTTATCTAAGTTTAAAGCAACATTTGAGATGATAATTAACATATATTAGAAAGATGAGTCTGTAGACTGAAATTTGGACATGAAGCAAAGTTGTAAAGGAGAGGGACCAGCTGAGTTCGACAAAGGTAATGCTGCGCATGGCCGGGACAGTTGTCTGAAACCTCTTTGTGATCATCATGTCCATTTTAGAAGAGGAAAGGAATTGCAGAGAGAGGGAGAGAGAGAGAGAGAGAGAGCTCCATGATTTCTATTCTTTTCATTTTGGGGTACGTAGTAAGTAAGAGGGGTCCATGATTTGAACATAAAGATATAAATTACAATCAACTCATCATTTTCTTCGAATCAATTCATCAGCTGGTGATTGACCTTCCCTCCCATATATATTGGTGAGGTCTCTTTTGGTTCTTTACTTTACTTTGAGTCTGCAACATAATACAGGATGGATCTCAACTAAACAAATGCCCTGTGGGGTCTCTTGGACAAGACAAACTTTCTGGTTCAGAACTTTGAATTTTAAACGCATCAAGCCAAATTGCCACCATTTTCTCTCTCTCTCTCTCTCTCTCTGGCCATGAAAAGGGCACAGTGAAAAGTAACCCATCTAGCTAGGGTTTTACTTTTATTTGCAGTGATATAAGGGTTCAAACGAGAACCCAAATGATTTATGTGTTTGCATGCAAAGTGATTAGAAGGAA
This sequence comes from Moringa oleifera, assembly GCA_021397835.1. Taxonomy (NCBI): domain Eukaryota; kingdom Viridiplantae; phylum Streptophyta; class Magnoliopsida; order Brassicales; family Moringaceae; genus Moringa; species Moringa oleifera. The sequence continues at coordinate 2,900,889 of JAJFZO010000863.1, forward strand.
AACAAAGAGAAAAAAGGAAGAAAAAGAAAGGAAAACTTAACAAGAGAGAAAAACAATAGAGGGCATGAACAAGCAAATGGGACAGGAGACCCCATGCCACTGTTAAAGGAAGAAGAGAGTGGGGTTCTTCCAGTTCACATGCATTTATTGGGAGTCTCATTATGATCAGTAGAAAAGCATGGGCCTTCTTGGCTTTGATTTTGAAACAAATCAAAGGTATTTTTAATTCTCTTTGTCAAGCTTTCTTTCTTTCTTTCTTTTTCTCTTTATTTTTACCATATGTCATGTTCTTATTTCTTGACTTTTCGAAGAGGAAACCTCGATTTAGACAAACTAAACGCGTTTGAGAAGAAATGGGATTAGTCAAGAAGATTCATGCATTTTCAATCTTCATGTATAATGACCCGAAAGGCCTTCAATTATTAACTTGTTAATCACCTAATTTGTTAACTTTCGGCTAAAGAAGAACACTACATATGATCATTGAATGGCAGATAGGGTATGTGTATAGTTTTAGGATTAATTTGCTATCTTCTTTATAGTATTTAATTAAGAGGTTAATATACCTGTTTTGAATATGTTTTTAATGACCCATGCATCATCCGATAATATTTAAAGCATGCAATAATGAGTTTGGTTTTCAAATTTGCAAACTTTGGGCCTAAAAGCCCTTTATTAAGCATATATATGAAGTGCAAAATGATTAAGCTTTATCTAGAACTAGAAGAGCATCTAATCATGACCTAAGTAGTTTAGCATAGTAGATTAATAATACGCTTAGCAAGATCAGTCTTCACTTTTCCCTAATTTTTTAAAGGGATTTTAGTGCGTAAAAAACAATTAAGTGATTGAAAATTGAAAAGGGTATTTCGTATGGACCCAAATATGAGTGGATAATCAATAGTCAAAGGTAAGATGAATTTGAAATTGCAACAAAAAGGAAATATTGGGAAAACATTGGTGACCCATGTGTTGCTTCTCCTCTTTATATGTATGTCCTTACACGCAGGAAGATAGATTTTTAATGTTCTTTTTTTCCCCCTAATGGAGAATCACCCTCCGTTAATTTAAATTGCTGAATTTTTTAATAGAAAAATATGATATTTTTATAATTTATTATGTTGATACAAAGAAAAAATACACAAAAATCCTAATCCTTCTTTACTTGCATATGGATACCCTCTCCATGCATAGAAGACAAATTGAACTATCATGTTTGTCCAATTAGATCATAGAGGAATAAATAACACATGGGTTTGATTAATCCCAACTTAAAAACCCAATTAAAGAAGTGATTAATTATAAAATTTGGGACTTAATGACCCATCAAAATGCCCTTTCATGCTGGACTGATTAGCCCAAGATCTAGCAACAAGGCTAACTTCAATCCCCACATATTTTGGCAATACAGTCATTGCTGCTTGTGCCCTCTGTTGAGCCATTTTGCATTGTAGCAGAGGACTCTACCAAGGCCACTTGGAGCTATAACTCTTGTGCATACCTCTCTCATTTAATAGATAATATTACAATAAAATGGATTTTTTTTATTTAAAATAAAAAAAATTTCTTTTATGATCATAAAAGCATCATTTTAAATAGTGACGTTAGAGATCTTGATAAAAATATGATGTTTCATGGAAGTCTGAGAAGAAAAACTCATCAACAAAGGGAAGAGAGTTAAGAGTTTGATTTAAAAGTTTTCTAGCTCTCAGAAGTTATCATCACAAGCTTGTAAACACTTGAGAATTTTAAAGTCTTTTACCCTTTATTTTTTATTTTTTTTTTGTTGGAGTAGCTCAATCAGACAAGAACTGGTAATTAATAATTGTATGGTCTGAATGCTGAGAAGAACTTGTATATGATCACTTAACAATAAGAATATATAAATGGTAATTAGATGAAGTCATGAGTATCTAAATCCAGAACACCCAAGTACTTCCATAAAATATAGTGAAAAATTGGACTTTCCCTAAGCAAAAGAATCATAGGAGATAGTTTGCCTTTCATCATTGTGAGGGCCAAGACAAACAATACAGACTACATCAGCAAATTCTTAAGAAATTTAGGTGGAAAACTATTAAATTTCACCATGAAATGCTGCTAACTTGGTGTATTTCCATTGGTTTGGTTTATAAACTATGGTAGGTGGGTGTGTTAATTATCCCAACAAAATAATTTCCACAATCACTACGTAAGCCAAAATAATCACCGACAGAAATTCATAGCAACATCTGAATTTGTTGCCGGCCCTGAAATAATTAATTAATTATCTTGATTAAATTTCCTTATATATAAAAATAATGCTTAATTGTTCAAGAATCAAGATTAAGCTTTTCTGTCTGTTCCCTCTCCATACAAGGAGGAGAATATATATGCCTTGCCTAACTATTAACAGATGTGATTAAAAAGGAAAAGCATAAGAAAATCCTTCTCACATTAGGGTTTGATTCCCACAATTTCTCTTGCATTGCCCTTCAGTACTTTCTCCATACATGATAATGTTTACATTCAGGCAGGATATAGACACGGCAGCTGAATGCCTACTGTCTCTTGCAGCGAATATAAAAGATTTCACTTCATAAACTATTATTAAATCCAAGCCTGTATGATAATCAAGCTAATAAGTATATAAAAGAGCCAGATAAGCTTTGTGGGCAGATGCAACTGAGTAAGGTCAGATTTCTGGGCAGATGTGAGTTTGGCTCCAGGTAGATCCGCAGCCATAGCAAAATTCAAATCCACACCTGTAAACAACACAGTTGATACTGAGTTCCTCAAATATGAAACGATGAATCTTTCTTTGAAGGATTAATGTTTGATGCTTTTGTTGTTGTATCAATCTTGATTACGTATATGAAACTAACCTGCAGGATATGTGCAAGCAACCGTCAACTTTTTCAACATAAAAGTTGCAGTTGGGGCATTTCCTCCAATTCTTCTTCTTAACAAGCGCCATCACCTTGATATCTTCTCCCACTCTTTGATTCCTAGGTAGGCTCTGAAACTCCTTACAGTCAATCCCGGCATGCCAAGGAACTCTGCACTGAGCACAAAACAGCCTGTGACAATTTGGGCACTCAGATAGAGTTACAGGCTCACCTCCATCATCGATTAACATAATCGAGCAGTCCTTAAAAGGGCAATAGACTTTCTGTGAATCGAGAATCACTGACTCACAAAGGGTCTTCTCCCACCTCTCCAACACTTGCTCAGGAACAATGGAGCGACAAACTTGTGGTTCCAAGACATGTTTGCATTTCACACCGGGGCACTTGATCATCCATTTGTTTTCCTTTATCTTTGTGGCAACATATTTAGCTATACAGTCGTGGCAAAATAAGTGGCTGCACTTGTTGCTTCTGAACATCTCTCCAGTTGGTATTGCATCCATGCAGATGAGACAGATGCTTTGAGAAAACTCGCGGGTTTGCTTCTGCTTTCCTTTGAGGGAACTTATTCTGGTTCCCTCTGGATCATTTGGCATTGTAGTCGACGGTATTAATGAGGCCATCAAAGCCTCTTGGAGCTGCATCTGTTCTGCATAATTCTCGTAACTTTCTTTCTCATCCACTGATGAGCCTAACAAATATTCCCCCAAAGCAAGAAGGTGGTTAGAGATTGAAGCTCCCATTGTCTTTTCTCTTCTCTGCTTCTTCTTCTTCTTCTTCTTCTTCTACTCCTTTATTCTCATTTTTCTGCTAACGCAATCTAGGCCTAGATAGATTAGGACATTCTAAGGCTCCTGTTGGATCTTGACCAAATATATATCGCTGCTGACTCGTTCGATTACGTACCATCTGCTTCCCTTCACTGAGACTTGCATCATAATTTATAATTAATATTTGCTACACTTTCTCCAGGGACTTGTACTCCTCCAATGATGGTTCTTTGAATGAGTTTCAGGTTTCAGCAGGTTGCTTGCCGACTAACAATAGTTTCTTAAATTAACGCCAGTTAATTTTGTAATCCGGAAAGGTATAAAGTCAGCCCAAAATTCATTATCAAACTATTTAATATAATATGAAACTTGTCTGGCATTTACCATTTGTAATAAATTCTTTCAGGCCTTGGTTTGACCATTACATATTTCTCTTCTACAGTACTTTCATTGAAGCTTCTGTACTTGCAGGATGCTTCTTGGCTTTAGCCGATGATTGCTCGCATGTCTATTCAGATTCCATTAATTAGTCTGTTATTAGCATACTTTGAAATCGATCTAATGGTTAATCCTAATCCGATTGCTGATTTTAGTATCGCTGTCTCTATATTTGAAAGTTTCTCTGACATTAATTTAATTTACCATTTTCCAATTAATTTTGTTAATCAATGACTGACTTCATCAACTAGGGTTTTAATTTATATATCCTTTTCCTAAGGTTGAGTGAAGCTTTCACGTTCATGTCTCACCGGCAACTGCTGGTATTTGCTTGCGTATAATCTTTTGAGTCAGCTCGATGAAATCTAAACTTGCCGCGTTTGAATTTTCAAAAGCTTCTTCTGCCAAACCAGTTATGTTTTTTCTCGCTTTTCATGAGGTTGATATCCTTAGTTGTTAAGCTTCCCCTCTTAATTAATTAGTGATTAGCATTAGCATTAGCATTTCTGGGCATTAAATTAAATTAAATTAATCTCTAAACTGTTAGTAACGATAGCTGGAGGGTAAAGATGCTGTCATGCTGCCAATAACAGCTGACGGTTGGATAAAGTTTCATCCCAAAACATCTGACTTTGAAGAATTGTAAAGAATATGAAGGTTCAAAATAATTATTATAAGAAGAAATATTTTTAATTTGTGTTGATATTTTAAAATATAATGTTAGATAAATAACTAAAAATAAAAAATATAAATTTATTTATATTTTTTATATTTAAAAAGTAATGAATAATTTAAATTTAATTAAAATTTATTAAAAATTAAAATATTTAAATTAAATACATTTTATAATAAATTTTGATTTAAAGTTTCTCATAGATATAAAAAATTCAAAAAATTGTTATAAAATTTTTTAAAAATTTTTAAATATTAAATATATATATAAATTTACAAGATCAAAATGTTAACAAATTTATTAAAAAATAAATTTTGCATCTAAAGTTGTTCAAATTTGAAAGACGAATACTAAATGGAATGAAAAATTTATTTAAATAATTTTTAAAAGTATTTTAACAAAAAATTATTTTTAATTTTTTATAATCATTTGAGATTAGATTCAATTTGAACCAAATAGATAGATTAATATTCGATTTGTTATTTTTTGATATGAGGGTTTGATTGATAATATAGGATAAATATTAAGATTTTGTATGACCTTTAGTCATAAATAAAATATTTTATTATTATTTAATTAATAATTTAATAATATAATAATTTATAAAAATAACATTTTCATGATAAAATTAATTTAGACTTAATTATAAAAAAATTTATAAAGGAGCATGATTAATTATGATATTGTATAAATATTCTTGGTAAGTGTGATATATAACTTTAAAATATATTTTCAATTTTCAAACAAATCTTGGATTTTAAAGAAATATTTACATAAACCTAAACTATAAATTTTTTCTAAATTGAATCTTAATTCGCTCTTAATTGTGTTAAAGTGCAAAATTAGGGCGGGGATATTGCTCTCATTCACACTTCATTCCTCCATTTTCAACGATAATATCTATTCAGAAACAAAATTTTGTGACGTTAGAGATGCCTTAAAATGGAAGTTATTTTAATTATTAAAATTTGTATTAAAATAAAAATAAAATTTATAAAACAAAGTAATTTGCACCTTAACTTGATCAACTGTGATTAGTGGAACTACTATTGCTAGTTGCCCCAGTCTTCTTATGCTCAATACCTACAAATTTATACATGATATAACTTTTATGAAAAAAATATATTTAATTGAATACATTTGGATTGTCTATAATAACTCTATACACTATGAATTTAGACATGTTGTAGAGGAAACAACAAGAAACCAATGGTGCCATATTTGTAACATATACATAATTTGTAATTGTAATCAACCTTGTGATTTTCAAGACTTGGCAACAAAGTAGAAACCATTAGCTAATGAAGGGGCAACAACAATAGCTAATGTAATCACTGTTACGCTAGCCATATGCTTTGGTAAGAGAATCAATTGAATTGCATATATAGTACAATAAATTTAATTACAAAGCCTGTCAACCAGTCACAAGTTTTCTTACATAACATACATATGAAAAATGAGGAAAAATAATTAAAAATGACATCTTTAGTTACTTTTTAATGAAAACAAACAATATGTAAATAGTCTTCATTTACGAATAAATATATGTGATGTTAGCATTCCATTACTTTGTTTAGAGGTGACATGAAGCATATTCTATTATGTTTTGATAACCTACCTTTTTATTTGATAAGGGAATTAGAATAAAGAGTTATAGATAAAGAGAGAGCAACACAGTTATCATCTAAAAGTTGACAATGAATTTATATGCAAGCATAAAAGCCACTATCCACCACAATCAAATAGTAAGAATCTCATCCAGCCCCTATTGCATATAACATTATTGCTATTTTTTTTGAAGATTTCTCCATAATTATGATTATCTACAACAATTTAAGTAATAGTAAAAGCCAGTAAAAAGTAAAAGTTGTCTTATCATTTTGTCTTATTATTTTTTATCTTTTATATTTTGTGTGGACTATAAGATAGTTGAATAACAACAAAGTAACAATAAATTAAATGAGAAAGACATTAAGTTACATACCCTGAAAGTAACTATTTCACAACATAGTCCATCCACCACGTACCTTATAATTTTTTTGTCGTTATATGTATCCTTATCATAGGATTTTAAAATAAAAATATATAAAAAAGACATAATTAATTTGATATCATTTATAAAAGATAATAAAAAAACTTTGTGTCTCACTTGATATACAAATAAATATTAGTTTTTTTATCTTCTTTTTTATCAAGCATACTATTGTAATCATTGAACCAAACGAAGCAATAAAATGGACAATAAAAGACATCTTCATTAAATTTGACTCTAACGTTATTTCACACATTAATTATTAATGGGTAAATAATTTTTGCTAATTCCTTCGAAGCTTGCTTAGAAATGGATCTAACTTCTTTACTTATTCTATTTTTCTTTGTCTTCACATATAAGTCACTAAGAACAAATGACTTTGATAATATGACATATAGATAAATCAGTTAATCTAATAAAAATTAAAAAATATTTTTAAAAATTTTTAAATGTGCATGATATATCTTGATGTGGATTTTTTAGTAAAGTGCAATCTGTATTGATATCTTTTAATCTTAATATTCAAAATGTAAAATGACAAGGTTACAATAATGAATCTAACTTGAAAAGGTAAACATTAAAGTGCACAAAAAAAAAAAAACTTGAAATAAATTCTAGAGCGTTATATGTTCCATGTGTTTCTCATTCTCTACACTTTTGTACTGAAGCAATATCGTTTTTTAGAGTTATTCAACACATATATTCATTGTTTAATTAGTAACTCTATAAAATGATTAAAAATTTTATAAGATTATAGGGAAAATGAATTTGCTTTTGCCATAGTTAATGCTATAAGTCTTGCATTGGAAATGAACATTGAACTTTTTTTAAAAAAAATGATAAATTCGAAGAAAAAAATAATTTATGAGAATGCAACACGAAGATAATACTTAATTTGTTAAAAATTCTTTTAGAATTGATTATTTTATTACTGCAGTAAATGTTGCTACTGGTACCCTAAAAAGTAGATTTGAACAATTGCAAGTATTTGATATTATTTTTAATTTGTTGTTTGATTCCAATAAGTTAAATTCTTAATATGATAAGAAATTGAAAGAATATTGTATTAATCTTGAAAATCCTTTAAAACATGATAACTCTTTAGATATTGATTCAAATAATTTATTTTTGAACTAAAAATGTTATTACAAGCGATTTTTCTAGTAAAAAAAGAAAGGTAACAATTGAAATCTTAAACGATACTTGTAACTGTAATCTTAATTAATTATATTAAAAAATCTTATTTACAATCAATTATATCATAAAAAATATTAAATGAATTACCAATCTTATATATTAAAAAAATATTGTAACAAATTGATTATAAAAATATTACTAATACATTTGCTTTTCAAAATATTAAAAAAATCATTTTAAGTAATTTTATTTTTATTGATCATAATTTATTTTTTATATGCTATTACAAATTTAAATAAAAAAACTAATTTTTTTTTTTCATTTTGAACTTTTAAAATATCGAGACCCACCTTGTAAGATACTCTTTGGAGTCATTTTACCAAAGAAAAAAAATGCTCAAAACTCTAGATATGTTTATATATTTGATTAACGAATTTAAAATTATGAACTTCTAAAAAATCTTAAAAAATGAATTTGGTACATTAACTCAGATTTGTAAAATTGAACTTATTGGTACTGCTTTTTCTCCTTCCTTTCTCTATGGTGAATGTATTTATTGCTGATTGTGAATCCAAAAGAACAAGTAGAAAGAAACAGGTGACAGATGCCCACATGCAACTGTGTTGCACAACCGCCCATGATTACCTTATTAATACACAGAATTCCAAAGCAGAATCATCAGACCAAAACCCAAACCCCAATAGGAACACCCATCTTCTTCATTTGATCCCAAGCTTCAAGATTTTTGAATTCTGTATTTTCAAATCTCAATACGTCATCTTCAATGAGTCAATAATATTTTTGTTTTCAGAAAATATTATCAAAATGACAATCGAGAATCAGTTCATTTGCTATTTATTCTTGTCATCAGATTCATCATTCCACAAAGAAAGCTCATGGGTTGTCCTTATCTCTCCAGGGGCCTACCCATGGCAGATTGCTTGTCTTCTTCTCCAAACGGAACAGACACTTTTAGGACTACCTGATCGGCATAACCAGCTTTTACCAGATGAATCCTATAGGTTCAGAAATGATAGTTACAGATAAGATTGCCAAGCAGGCTCATATCATATAAATGCTTATATGATATAAATCTTTGATGAATTCAGTACCCAGTAACTGGATTTTGATTTTGATACCAATTTCATAAGAAGTAGTTAACTTATTATAAACCTGTATTGTTAACTATGAGATGACCTGCAGATTGATGAAGCTAAGCACAAAAAACATCGAGGAAAAGATCTCCCTTGCATATCTGTATTAAAAATGGCATTGGATGAAGATACCCATGAGAAAATAACCCAAAATTTCTCTCCAGGAACACTTCCAGGATCTCAATTTTTTTTAAGGCTTTAACCAAGCAGATGGTGCATGCACTTGGCAGTGCCGAAATCAGCTCAGGGACAATTAATTGTGTCTAAATCAATGCATTGATGATGAGAGGAAACTAAAATATCTTGTGGGTAGCCAAAGCAATGGCACTCTGTCACCTGTATTGGCTCTTACAATAACTGACAGCCAAACAGATAGTGATAGCAAAAGAAAGAATAAGATATACTTATCAAGTATCAATTTATAAGAGGAATTTAAAAAAAAAAAAAAAGCTAGTGCTTCTAACATTATCTCTATACTTTGTTGCTAAGTATCAGTATCTGAGCTTCCACTTTTTCGGTGAAATTTATATGATATGTGTCTCTTAATTCCTAACCCAGAAGCTGAAAAGAAAAGAAAAATGAAGGGTTTGAATCTTCGAGCTACGAGAGTATTGTCCAGTGATTGGCGTGAGTGGGCGGTTTGCGTTGCCGGCGGAGATCCTCCAAGAGTCTGCGAGTCTCACAGCGACCGGCAGCGCTACTACAGTGCCGATAAGAAGCTACTCTTTGCTTGGTAGAGATCTCTAGTTCCTTCATTTCATCCAGAACTATTTGCCTGTTCCGGCACTCTATGCTGCAAAATCCTTGATCACCCCTGGATTCACATACACATACAATTTTCATCTTTAATTCGTGCTTCAAATATCAACCCAAATACAAATTCAAGCAAGAAAGAAAGAGAAATTGACGCGGGTGCTCTATTTGGCTCAACAAGATCCGCAAAATAAGCTCTACGCAGTTTGAAAGAACTGGTGTCGTTACCTGTACATGTAGACATCTTTGTCGAGGCTCAACTTCTTGAAGCATAGATGACAAGTTTTGAGATAGCAGAAATTAGTAGAAGGCGAAGTGTGTCGCTTAGGTTTCATAGCAGATTTAACCACAACGTTAGATTTTCCATGTGAAATATGTACCAAAATCTGTAATCCAACATCCACTGAACCTGCATGGCCTGGAGAGAAGGATCTGTTCTTCCTCTCCTTGCCTTCTTCCTCCAACTTGAAAGGGATTCTGAATCTTTGAAGCATTGTTATAGGTAGATAGATAGCCAGAGAGAGAGAGAGAGAGAGAGAAGAAACTTTTGGGGAGAGGAAGCAAAGAGAGAAGGAGTGAAGGGTATTTAACAGCAGACTGAGCTCTTTCCACAGGGCGAGTCCTGTGAATTATTTTCACAGGTGAAATGTGATTAAAGCAACACGTTTTGCTATTAATTTAACGTTATTTTTGTTTTCTTTTTTTAAAATATAAGAACACGTGCTGCAAATTACTCGCAGTATTAAAATATTACTGTGGGTCGGTTACTCACTTACTCTGCTTTATGGTTCATAAATAATTTTATTAAATTACTGAATAGTTTGGGACATTGAAAGCTACTGTGGCCATGAGGGTTTGTCTTGGCCCACCATTAGAGGCACTTTTGGACCTTTTTGATCCCTCATATCAGAAACGTGATGAATTCTTGAAGGGGCATGTGGGTCCTCGTTGATCTTAATTACAGTCATCTTGACTAACAGTTCCATCTACCAAATCTTACCATTATTTAAGACTAATCTCTTCTCTTTTAGTACACTTGAATGCCACTTATGGGAACGGGCGGTGTGTGTGTGTGTGTGGATTTGTTGTCAAACATGTACATTTTACATAACATTAATCAAAGCTAACATTTTTGTGTTTTAATAATTTCAAAACTTTGTATTAAAAATCTATGTATTAAATAATTTTGCCTAACTTGCAAATGAGTTAGAAATTAATAAATGAATAACATGTTATAGATATGACGGTTTGATTTCAAGATGAATTTTTAATTTTTTTACACATTTGAGAGGCCTACTTTAGAGTGAGTTCCTCAATAAAAAAAATTTGGAATCTTCAAATTATTCATAAAAGAAGAAAAGAATCACATTATGGGTATCTTATAAAGTCCTTAGTTAACTAAAAGTAAAATGCATTAACGAATGTTTGGTAGTAAATAAAAATTAGAATTTTGACAATCTAACTATTACTCTCTGTTGTATGGTTCGCGAAAATATAATTGTTTTAATGTTATTTTATATAAAATTATTTTTAAATTAATTATAAAAAGATTAATATTTTATTTATTTTTTAAATTAAAATTTCAAATATATATACCTATTTGAAACTGATTTTTTTTTTAATTTTTATTGTGGATTTTTGTTTATAATTTTTGTTAATATTAACGGTTTTGCATATATATGATATATGCATATGATTTTTATTTATATAATTATTACAATACCTATTTAAAAATGTTATCAAGAGAAATAAAATATTTTTTATTTTTTATTTTTTTATAATATTTTAAATATTATTACTAAATTTGATATAAAAATAATATTTTATTTATTTTGACAATATCCTGAAGAAATATTGAGATAATTGTATAAGTATAAGTCACATGCACATCATGAGTGTGTACAAAATTGTTAATATTAACAAAAAGTATAGATGAAAGTCTCATATTAAGAATTTAATAAAAATATAAGTCTTAAATAGATGTAATTTTTTTATCAGATTTGAGACAGTAAGCAAAATACATGTCTCTTAATGTAATTAATTTTTATTTTTTATATTTATTTTATTAAAAATTTTAATTTTTAATTTTTTCAAAATCAGAAATAATAATTGTAAAATGAATCTTATTTCATAATAAATTAAAAATAGTTACAACTATTTCATCTTCAATACGTTTTAAAAAAAAATTATTAAATTAACAGCCTTATAAATTATTTTTTCTATCTCAATAAAAAATATTTATAATAAAAGTAAATACAGAATATTAATTAATAATTATATTTTTATATTAAATTATTATTATTAAAATATTGATTAATATTGACATTGTTTTTTTATAATATTAGGTCAATAGTTATTAAAATAGTATTGAATTAATATTATTTTATAATAAATTATAATTATAAAATACTTAATAATTAATATTATTTGAATGATAAATTTTAAGATAAAGATTATATAAAATTATGATGTTTAGACCATATTATAAATCATTTTTTTAATCTTGACCTAAGAATTTAATATAAATTAAATCTTATCTAAATAGTTAAAATTAAAGATATTTAAATTAGAGATCTTATATAATGAATTTTAACTTGAACTTCTTTATAAATTTAAATAAATATCTAAACTATCGTTATAAAAAAATTTAAAATTTTTTGAGAATTAAAAATATATTTTATAAAATTTTAAAAAATTCAAAAAAATTATATTTTTAGTCAAAATTGTTCAAATTTGAGAGAAAAGCCCAAAATAATATGAAAAATTTATGAGTTATTTTTGAAATATTTTAATAATAAAAATATTTTTAATTTTTTATAATCATTTGAGTTAAGATTCAACTTAGATCAAATTAGTAAATTAAAATTTGATTTATCATATTTTTAATATGAAAGTTTAATAGGTAACATGAGCTAAACAGCAAATTTTATAGAATTTTTATCTTGAAATTTAATTATAAAATATTAATAAATATTACTTAATTTAATTAAAGTGCACAATATTCTTTTAGGCTTATTCGAACTTTTTTTTTAATCTCATTCTTTAATTAATCAAAACTATTAATATTAATTATTCTTTTATTTAATTCTAATAAATCAAACATTTAGTATTTATTTTATTATAATCTTTCACTTTTCTATTTTCAAAGAATACTTATTCTATTTAATCTCTATTTCATTTCACGGATAATCCAACTTTTTGTTATTGTCTTCTAAGTGCTACATTTCTCATTAAAATTTTTATTTTTATATAAGATTTTGATTTTTCACCTATATGTATTTTAAATTATAAATAAATTTGGGATAAAAAATTAAAAAAATAATTATAATATTATTAAAGAAAAATATTTTAAAAACTTTAAAACAATAGTTTTTAAGATTTTAATCTTGAAGTATGGATTGGGTCAATTATATTCATAATGTTTCAATTTGGTTTGATTTATACATTTGATTATGAAAAATAATGATATTTCATTGTTGAATACCTAAAAAATTACTTATAAGTTATTTCTTATGAATTTTTAAAATTTTTAACAATGTAAATAATTATTACATATATATATATTAAATATGTAAAATTTGTAAAATTTTTTAGAATGATAGTTTCAACTAATCTTTATGTTTTTAAAAAATTTAAATTAAAAACTTATTGTATATTTTAAAAATTTTCGATACAATTTAAATTAAATTATTAAAAATATAATTAAAATAACTAATATTTTAATATTCAAATAAAAGACAAATATACTTTATGATTTTTATATTCACCCTATTATTAATTTTTTATATAAAATAATCTTTTCTTTTTTTAAAAAAAAAAAAGAGAGTGACACATGAAATGAATTTAGAAATCTTAGAAACATGGATTCTATAATGGAAGGCTTAATACATGATGGGTGACTACACCTTTGTGGTTTTTTTCCAAAATGAAGAATCTTTGCTAATTAAATATGCTATTTCTAACGAATAAAATTCCTTAGCGTAACCAATTCATCGCCTTTTTATCTCTATGTATACCTTCTTAAGTTCGGCTTTTATATATGTGATTCTCTACAAACGACATTTTCCAATTAAAATATCAAAGCAATTAGTATCTTTACATTAGGAAAATGAAAAAGGAAGAGAAGAAGATGACAGTGAGCATCCATGGCTTTTGTGAAGTGCATTAAGAATATAATTTGACAGCAAGGTCCAAGCTTTAATTTTTTTTTTTTAATTTGTTGACATATGAGATTGCATATATATAATCGGTTTTTAAACTTTTTTTGGAGGTCAACTTTGATAACAATTTAAATAATAAAAAAATGTGGATGTTTGAATGATCTTAGAATTTTCGATCGTGGATCAAGAATATTATAAAAGAAAACACATCGACATCTTTGAGATATTTATTATTGAAGAACTTATACCAAAAGAGAAATATTATCAGATTGTCTTTCTCTTCTTTTTTTTTTAAATAATACCAATTGGCTTAAGGTTTAAGATCACACTTGAATACGTTCGATCCTTTTATAAGTTGAATTTTTCTTGGTTGATGGTTTACCATCTTGTCGTATCTTCAATAACAAGAGAATCAAATTATAATGGATGACCCAAATTTGATTATGTTTAGTAATTTTATAATTTATTTAATATGTAAGAGAAGATAAAAAAAAAATATCAAAAGTTTGAACATCGAGTTGAATGAATTAAAAAAATATATAATTCTAATATCAATTAAAAGTAAATGAATATTCTAATAATTTTAACATTGGTTTTTTTTTTTTCTAAAAAAATGAAACTAAGAAATATTCATATGAAGGTAGAGAGAGCAAAGAATATGAATGGAACAAAAACCATCCAAGGGAAATAAGACGTATAGGTGGACCAAAATAGTAAGATCTTGCTGATCTAATGCTTGTGATGTGACCAAAGTAATGAAAATGCAAGCAAGTGTCACAAGCAATTTGGAGCATACTGACCCACAGAGAAATAAAGGCACAAGTTGATAAAATTTTTGAAGAACTAGATCTCTAAAAGAACTAAATGATCTCATGCATGATCGATAGAGATGGGGGTTTTAGAGATTACCTAAAAATATCTGTTAATTAATAATTAAATAAAGGAATAGGATACTCCATGTGGGTTTGAAATTCTTGTAAAGATTTCTCAAGCTTTTCTTACAGATAATTTACTAGTTCTTGGATCGATATATATCCTAAATGTTTCGTGGAAGTATAGTTACAAACAACAACTGGTTAAGGCTTATGTGCTTTTTGCCATCTATATAAGTGAACCCTCCTCGCCCACGCTCTTCTATTCTCATCTACTTGGTCTCTTGGCTTTCTTTCCCAGTTCTTAATTTGTTCCCTCTAGGGAAATATAAACATGGCTAAGCTTCCCATCAAGAGCTTTGTCCCTCTAAGGTCAGTTCATCAAGCTTGTTTTTGGTATGCACATGCATCGTTCTCTGTATATTATAATCACCTTCGATGTTTCTTAATTTTCTTGTTGTTGATGATTAATGGCATTGGTTTTGTTGTGTTTGTTGCAGCAGACGATGGTATGCAGTCGCTGCAGAGAATGTTGCACTGCAGCTGGTGGCATCAGTGACGAGGAAGGCAACAGATTTGAATGCAGAAGTTGGCGGTGCGAAGAAGGATGACATATTCTGGATGAGAGATCCAAAGACCGGCAACTGGATTCCCGAGACTCACTTTGACCAAGTTGATGTTGCAGAGCTGAGAGAGAGGTTGCTTCCCAAGAAACAGAAACTTTAAACAGATTACAGTGAACCACTCTGATAGACTTGAACAAATAACAGGGTCATATTATATCATGTTAAGTGATGACGCTTTCATTCTCCTCTCCATCCCATCTTTATAATCAACTTTATAGTAAATTTTCTTTGACCTTGTAGCTTTTGGGTATGGTGATTAATGTGTAATTCTTTCAGTATTTTACTCTTAGATTCTCTGTCCTAAAAAGATTATTTTCACTTTAGTCAAATCCTGAGAAGAGTTTGATTGATTGAATCAGAACCTCTGGTTATTTCCCTTAAAGTAATTGAAATCTTCCAATATGCTATATTTAAGTCCACAAAAAGAGAAAATTAAATCCAAGCTACAACAATCTCCATCAATTCTCTGCACAGCTTAGGAAGTACAGTGCCATATGAATGCAATGTCAGAGAATAGGAGACCAGACTCAGCAATCAACCATAAGAGATCAATCATATTTAAAATTACATTTTCATGTTATATCTAAGACCTTGATCTACTTGCTCAATAACATTAAGAGGTGATGCAAAATCACACTGAGAAGATGGGAAGGGCATCTTTCTGACAGCAAACTACAGGTTCCTTACTGTATAAGGTTCTCTGAATGCTTGGAATGTGAAAATGGTCACAAGGACATCCATGTCAATCCAAAACCCAGCGCACCTACAAAATTCTATTCCAAAGAATCAAATAAAACTGCTATCAATGGTTACTATAGGTACAGCTGAATAAGCTCATCACTGACTACGGATGGAGTTAGAACGCCCAGATCCGTGAAGAGTAAAGTAAGATACTGAGGTGGAGTATAATCCCGAGCAGATGTTTCAACCTCAACCTTGGATGGGATGGGTACTCCAAAATCAATGGGGCGTAAGGCAGGCCCCATGTCTTTTTGATCCAATGGATAAAGACGAGCAAACTGCAAAGAAAAGTAAACATATAACATGGTATAGGATTCAAAATTCTTCTGGTAAATGCAACACTTGATCATTGTTAATCCTCTAACAACCGATCAAGGGTCAGAAAGAAAAAAGGAAACGCAACTCAGAATACCTTGTAACTTTCAGCAGCCACATACACTGGCTTGTTCATGCTTTGTGCCACCAGGGCAATCTGGTATGTTCCCATCATGTTAATTATGCCTCCGCTCTCGACCACTCCATCTGCTCCAACAAATACCATGTCCACCTCATCCATAGTATATGCCACAGCAGAATCCAGTACGATCTTCACCGGAACATCAAGCTTAGCGAGCTCATTGGATAACCGTAGTCCTGTCCTGTCTGGCCTTCCCTCTGGATATTTCCAAAGCACGAAGAAAACCAGAAAAGAAGAATTCTGTTTTAAATAAAGTTCAATATGGATGGCAACAAAATCTACCTATGATTTATTAACAACATTTGGGACTAATCTGCCGCACAACAATAGCCAATTAGGCAGATATGAAGTCAGCATTTGAGTTTCTTATGTCACAGTATGCACTTTGTTATTTGAAAAAGAAAAAAGAAAAAATCTCCAGAGATTCTGCTTAATGCCTTCCAGTTCTTGAAGATCCTCTAGTACACATGCAGCATATGTTATAAAACTGCACCAATATAAATTCAAGTCGTCTTGCAGCTAGGTGCCAACATTGACATGGTCAAACGCCCTGTTTACAGAATCTCAGAGGACCCAGATCTCACGTTTACAACAAATTGATTTAGTGCAGTATACGCATATCGAAATGAAGATGAGATGTTATTCAGGATCAGAACCTGTGCAGAAAACTCGAAAGAGTTTCTTATTTTGTGCTGCTGTCTTCAGTACTTCCAGAACAACTCTAGAGAAGCCATGCACCAATATAGTGCAACCATCAAATATAAAATCTTGACTAAGCATCGCAATTATCCTTCGTGCCTGCAATATGGATCAACCTTTTATTTCAGAAAGTTGGCCTAATAATTATTGTTAAATGAACAAGTAGCAAAAGTTACTCAGTGGAATGACATTCAGCTATAATTACCTTACAAGATATCTCACCAAATTTCTCTGCACGTTCAATTAAGCGAGACTTGGCTGAATTAAAGTCCTCATATTCTAAGGCGGATGTCCTGGTTACATATCGCATGAATAGATCACATCCTGCTGTTAGAGAGATAGAGGTTGTGTCCCATGACTGAAAAGCGAACACACAGCAATCATTACCACAGAAAAAATTACAGGAAACCTGAAATATGGTTCTGCACTCTGCTTTTGACAACTTAAACAAGCAAGATATATCATATCAGCAGAATAACTATTCTTTTAGCATAAACAAACAAATATAACAATAGCCACAACATAATCTCCGCTGTACATTTAAGTACGAAAGACTGGCGTCTCTCGTAGACATTTGGAAAATTTTCACCTCATTGCTGGAAATTATGTCACCCAGCTTTCATCTCCCTGTGGACAAATCTCTGTTAGAGGGCCGTTTCATGGACTAATAACTTCACATTTCAGTAACTATCAGAACTAGTCCATTTATTCTCACTTAGGATGCACATACTAATTTGTAATTTTATCTTTTACCCAACCCAATTCTATCAAGATCTTTAACCAATGAATTTATGGCTCCATGGCATAAAATGCGTTCAAAAGTTACACTAATAAGATTTAAACTGGCCTACGTATAACGTATAACTAAATATAATCTAGGTTAACTAGAAATTTGATTAAACTCCTTCCCATGTCAGTTTCTGAGATGTATATGTTGCTACCATTTGATGACCAGGTTCAAGTTCTTCATCATCTACGAAATACATCCACTGATTTTTATATCACAGATACATATTCCAAGTTCAATATGAAAGCCTAGCTTCGTGAAGCACGTTACTCATTCTTCCTAAATTCAGCTTGCAGTGAACAGAACTTGAAATATAGATCTTAAATGCAATCATCTAAACTATGAAGGAGTAACCATGCAATGGAGCACAGAAAAATAGCCACAAATAATGAATTTGAAAAGAGCATAAATGAACTCTAGACTTAAAATGCTTCAAACATCAGATTTAGACGAACTCTCTTTCTTTCAATCCCAATTGTTTTCCCCTGAAACAAAATCAACTTGCAGTGAAGAGAAGCAACTTTTCCTCCACAACCAAGACTTCTAGAAAAGATTATTTTGACAGACTCTGCTGAAATCAAAGTTTCACAAACAAAACAATAAAATTTCTACTAAAGATAACCAAATCCGATCATTAGAAGACAGCATAAATCATCTGCATATAGCACCCTACCCGGACAAACAGCAAGCAGGAAAGCACCTCTCCCTGAAATAATCCAGTCCACATTTTCTATCCTACCCTAAAGCCGAAAAGGAATTCTCTCCCACAGTAAGTGAAGAAACTCATTCCCCCAGAAAAAAAATAATTAATTTTTAGCAAGCTCAATAGGAAAAGAATCATGACGGTCAGTGAACTTATGCACCAGAACACAAATTTAACAATATATGTACAAGCACAAACGCAGGCACATAGAAAGAGGGTTCGTGTGTGCATAAGTGCGTCTGAACACTCACTTTGAGTGAATCCGAGGCTTTCTTGAGCTCGATTTCGAGCTCCATCATTGTGGTAGCCTCGCTGGCCCTGATAACAGATGCCAGCGCGCGAATCGCGGCTACGGCCTCCGCCAAATCTGGCTGCTTCCTCCAGTTATTGAACTCCTCGATCACGCTGAAGGGTTTCCCAGGACTGGCTCTAACGTCAGCGGCGGGGGAGACGGGTTGTTCCGAGTCAAGGTGGCTGCCAATGGCGGCCTGCGCCTGGGCCAACCAGTCGCTGGTTACCACCCCGTGGTGGGCCGCCCTTGTCTGATAGTAGGCCGAGATGGGGTTGGGATTAGGGTTTTGCGATGAGTCGGCCATGGTGGAAGAGAGAACAGGAGGGGAGGAGGGATTGATGGAAGAGGGGTTTGGTGGATGTACGGTGTCGTTTTGTCTCTTGTCGAGAACGAATGAGGCCGATCTCCACCACATCAAATCCCCTTGTGTTACTTCGCTTCTTAGTCGGTTTTTCCCGTCACTTTCTCGAGAACTTTTAATCAGAATAGTGAGGAAAAGCGAATATGCCGACAGCGGTTAGAGAGTTTCCGTCCAGTGCTTTAGCTTAACACAAAACCATGAAGTAAGGGTTTTCGCAGGAAATGAAGGGAATAGACAGTGGTAACGTCAAGGAGAAGGATGACTGCGTTTCAGCACAGTGAAACGACACCGTTTTTCTGGCGTTACCAGTTTTCACAAGGTAGTAGCATCTCTTCATGGGCGGACCCGAATACCTAGTCTGTTTCATCTAGCCCATCAATTCAAGGACTAAAGGGGCAGGAGAATGTTGGTCACATTTTAATCATAAAAATTCTAATTTATTTTTAATTTAATATTTATTTATCATATAAAATTTATATTTCTTTATTAAATATATTTAAAATAATTAATTATTTTATTTAATATTTTAAATAATATAAATATATGATGAGATCAAATATTATTAAAGTCTTTTAAAAAATAAGATCAGTCCTATAACGTCATCAAACTTTTAAAAAAAAATTAAAATTTAAACATTTTGGCACACTAACCAAAAAACACATCGAACAGCAATAACGAAAAGCAAGATCAATAAGATAGCCAAAATAGCCAACACAATCATCAAGGTACTTTGATACTAAAATACCAGCAGAACAGATGACATCAGAAAACCAACTACTTCAACTGATCCGAAAACATGTCAACGTGTTACATACCCAGATAGATCAAATTTTATTCAAAGTAAAATGAAAAATCTATCCTTTCAGCCCATTTTTATTTTAAAAATCAAGGTATGTTGCAAGTAAGTTGAATTCTCAAAATATGAAACCTAATCGAAATCTCTAGCATGAGAGGATACTCCAAGTTGTTTGACATCGGAGAGTACCTCAGTTGCTTGGCAGTAATCCTCAGATCATTATTTTTATTTTTTTGCAAATTCTCTATCTATCATTAATTCTTAACAAATCATTTACACAATCATTGTTATATCTGTGTCTTTATTCAATTATTTAAAAATTTTAGAATAACAACAATATAAAAATATTTATAAAAAATTTCTAAAATAATAAATAAAAAATATATATATTACAACTAATACTAAAAAGAGATATTATATAAAAAAGGAAGAGATAAATATATTACAATGAAAATATTAAAGGTATTGACTTTGACAAACTTAAACGAAATTTGTCCAAAAGGTAACTTTCGACACCAATTGGTTTAACTTGTAGATAATATTATAATGTTAGGAACGGTCAATTATATATATGTGAATAAATAAAAATGAATTAAAAAATTACTTTTATTATAGAATCAAGTGTTTATTATTATAAAAACATTGTTATTTAATTTTTAAAAATATTGAAACAACATATCAACACACCTTATGAACAAGATCTTCAATCAATAATTAGACAAAAATGCTAAAATATATATTAACTATATGATAATGAAAAGCAAAAACCAGAAAAGTACCAAAATTTTCAAATTCTAGAAGAAACCTTCCAAATCTTTCAAAAATTCTAGACGAAGCTTAGAAAGGGATAAAATTTATTGAATCGGATAAATTTACCGAATCAACTCCACGTGAGCCAACCCTTTTTATATAGTTCTTATTGCTATACAGATAATTTGATAAAGCAACAAAATTAGTAGAAATTAGTTTCCTATTAGGCTTCTCCGTTGCAGGATAAGTATCAGCCTATTAAAGAAAGGATCAGAGCAATCTCTGCCAGTTGGCCTTCCTTTTCAAGCTTGCATGGCTGGAAACTATTAGATCATTTACCAAATCAAGCCATTCATTTTTTACTTTCATAAGCACAAATTAATTTAGTTTTCTATGTTTGTTGATTCAGTCCCAAGTAAACGCTCCGCATCCATTTTTAATCAACTACACGACCGTATCTCTACTCGTAGTAAACTTAAGTTTCCACATTAATATTTAGTGCAATGTCGTAATGTGCGTCACATTAAATTAAACAGATGAGTTTCATTTCCTCACGTCACACCTTAATGTTTATAATAATTTAATAAAATAATAATTTTATATGTTTTAATTATGCATATGGTTTGTGTATCTTAACTAATAACGGATTTCCTAATATTATATTTTTCATCTCTTATAATTAAGAGTCAACGATCGATATTAAGAGTTTACTGTTGTAATGAAGGGCGACTTCTCCGTTTAGAGGATAATAGTTATTTTTTAATGCCATAATTTTATAAAATAATTTAAATATTAAAAAGATTAATAATTCTTATCTTAATTTTATTTTGTTTGGATTTTTTAGGATCAATACAATGTATGTAAAAACATAAACATGAAGAATTGCTATGATTTTCTACTATGAGATTGAAATAAACATGATAATTAAGAAAAATGATTAAAAATTAAAGCAAGAAATATTTATTTTTTTTATATTTTTTATTTTTGTTTCTTGCGAGGCGAGACTCGCTTGGCTGAAAGGCAGCAGTGATTGAGTGTCAATGTCAATGTCAATGTCAGTGTGATGGAAGACGCGTGCCGTTGACTCTGTGAGGCAACACCAAATGATTGACCAAACGCCACACAGTTGTCCCTTGTCTACGTCGTTTCACGGAAAATAAGAGTGGTATGTTCGCAATTACAACTCTTTTTCATGTACTTTAAAGTAATTCTAAGACCATTACAATAACCTATTCAGTGTTTTTTCTCCATGCACGAGCCTCTACGGTTGCTACCATGTGACCAGGCTATAAAGGTCGCTTTCTTTGACGCGGAACAGAAACAAACGTTAAAACAGTCAATATTTTTGGAAGGGGGGAGAGAGACAGAGAGAGACAGACAAGGATAAAAAAGGATATCTATGGATATGCAGAGAGATTAAGTGATTATGGCCCCGCTACAAACGAAATGAAGAGAATTTCAGGTGGTATTCCTTAGATATTGTTATTTATAGTACGTTTAAATCGAGAACAGAAGAATGGAGATGCTTTCTGCGTTCTGAGGACCAGAAGCACGTGATCATGATGGGGAATTGAGGCATTCCGTTTTCGTTTGCCTTCTTTCTTGGAGAAGAAATACTGAATCTGCTTAAACATAGAACTCGATTTCTGGGTAGGGGGATTTGCTCCATTTCCCACCTACCCTTATTCACGGTTTGATTGCATACGTGGCGCGATTCTCCTGGCTTGCTGCTTCTTTTGTATTTCCTTCGAGAAGATCTTGATTGAGACGTTGTTGATTGCTTTTTCGAGGTAAATCATTTCTTTGTCTGATTTACGAGATTTTTTTTTTCTGGTTCAGGTTGTTGTTAACTTTGTCGGAAAGATTTGGTTCTTCTTTTTTTGCATATGGATAAAATGAGCAGCAAGCATATGCATTTTGCGTTTGCTGATTATTGACTGTTGAGTTGCTTTTGAATTCACGCGTGGAAGTGTCTGAGAACAGATGGGTCTTAGAAAGAAGGTGTTCTCCTTCCATTGGCAGTGGTTGAGGTGGTTTTTGCGTGGTCTATAGTCTTGGTGTTTTCAATTCGGTCTCTTCTTTTGTTTATACCCTCGTTTCGGAATTTAGGTTACTTCTTTTCTGGAAATTTAAGCGGTACCATTCATGAATTTACACATAGAAGCATTTCATGTTCGTGCAAAATTTTCGTTCATTATTCTAATTTTCAAGGGAATTGAAAGTATTACAAATTCATTGTCAAGCTTTATCAAAGTAGCCAGTTGATTCTACTGCAGGGTAAGTCATTTCTTACATTAGGATGGAGCATTAGTAGCTGCCATAATGCTGTCAAAGATTGATGCTCATGTAGGATCACATAAATTTTGACCTTGAAGGGTTCAAGGAGAATATGTGGTGTTAGGGATCAGGATCTTCTGAATTTTGATTGTCGGTTATGTGATGTGATTTTGTTAGAATTGCTGTCTTGGATAAGCTTCCTTAGAGGGTGTCAAATGAGAATAGCATAATGAATAGACTGGTATCGTCATGCCTAGATGGATGCTCGGGAGAATAAAACGTTGTCTGAGTTAGTAACTTTGGTGAAATCCTGGATCCCTTGGCGCTCCGAGCCAGCTCATGTGTCTAGGGATTTTTGGATGCCTGATCAGAGTTGTAGGGTATGCTATGACTGTGATAGCCAGTTCACCATATTTAACCGCAGACATCATTGTCGACTTTGTGGCCGAGTTTTCTGTGGCAAGTGTACAGCAAACTCAATTCCTGCCTCTTTCGCTGACTCGAGGAGTCCTCCAGAAGAGTGTGAAAAGATTCGTGTATGTAGTTATTGCTTCAAGCAGTGGAAGGATGGCATTGCTACTCCTGATAATAGCATCCCGGTTGCAAACAGGGACATCAGTACATCACCATCAGTGGATAGTATTGTCAGCACTAAATCTACTGGCACTGTTAACAGTGAAAGCTTTACTCTTGGTTCAATGCCATGCTTAAGTGGACCTTATCAACGAGTTCAATACTCTTCTGGTATTAGCTCGCATCAGCCATCTGTACTGGAAACAAGCACATATGGGCAAGGCAAATTAACATCAAGAAAAAGCAGTGATCTTAAGGCAGACATGGGAGATCATCCACATAGGTTGAACAGGTCTGATAACTCCCTCCTGTTTCTCTATGTTTCTGCTTTAAAAGGAAAAAAAAAAAAAAAAAACTCTCTCCTGTTATGCACTTTCTGTTGCGATATTTTCCCTTTATATGCATGAGAACTGGATCAACTAAAGGGTCATTAATGTATTTTGACAGAAGATGTTTGATATTCTATGTTTGTACCCACCTCTGGGAGTAGTGTATTCTTAAAATGTTATGTAAGTTTTATATACGTTAGAAAATATTCTGATTTACTAGTGTAAATGCAGTTACAGTGTATGCAGTTTGTCTGAAAGAAAATACTTTCCTTTTGCATCAGGAATGACAATGACACTGATGATTATGGTATATACCAAACTGATTCTGAAACAAGGCGTTTTCCTCCGATCAATTACTATAGTCAAGCTGAGTTTGACGAGATGAGCAATGATGATGGATCACAAAAGTTACATCCTGATGTGGAATATATTGACGCAAAAAGTTTAAGCAGCTCTCCGTTATTCCAGGACAGTTTTAACTCACCATGTTTGGAAGAAATACAACAGCCTGCGAAAAAAGATGAAAATGATATTGGTGATGAATGTGAAGCACCTTCGTCTTTATATGCTGCAGAGGATGTTGATGCTGAACCTGTGGATTTCGAGAACAATGGACTTCTCTGGCTTCCTCCTGAACCAGAAGATGAAGAAGATGAGAGAGAAGATGCTCTATTTGATGACGATGATGGCGGTGAAGAAGCTGCAGGAGAGTGGGGATATCAACGCACATCCAGTTTTGGTAGTGGAGAGTACCGTAACAAGGATAAGTCAAGTGAGGAGCACAAGAAAGCAATGAAGAATGTGGTTGATGGGCATTTTAGGGCTTTGGTATCTCAACTATTACAAGTTGAAAACCTTCCTGTGGGTGATGAAGATGGACAAGGGAGCTGGCTAGAGATCATCACATCTCTTTCATGGGAAGCTGCTCATCTACTAAAGCCTGATACAAGCACAGGTGGAGGGATGGACCCTGGTGGATATGTGAAAGTAAAATGCATAGCTTCTGGACGTCACAGTGACAGGTAATGCTGCAAAACATGTGATATTTTACATGTAAGCTATATTATACCACAAATTTCCAAACATACTCATAAAGCTAGACCTCTCATTAAGTAATCTTCATATATCACTTATTTGGGCTATAGAATTATTTAAGATTATTGCACTTTACCCTTATCTTTCAACCATCCAGTAGGGGGTTTACACTAAGTTACTGATTTAATTGATTATCAAACTTGTGGAATACGATACTTTCATGCTGAAGAGTCTGTGGCTACTTGTAAAATATAAAGAAATGCAATTATACAATCAAAATATTTGTAACTGAATGATTGGCTCACTCTGGATCCTAAGAGGTTTACTAAGCATCTGGGAAGCTCAAGGAAATTGATATGGGAACTTGACATGCCAATTAGAGAGAAAATTCTGTCCGTCCAACTCTGAAACCCTTGCTTTTGTCCTGCTGCACCTCTTATGAGATGCTGTACCTATCTATACATGAGAAATGTGACAATAGCCAGTATCTGTCTTGCTATTATAATTTCAATTAAGCTGTGTGTGTTAAGTTTGAATAACTCCAAGACAGCTATTTGTTGTAGTCCCTTATATTCT
The DNA here is from genome assembly GCA_021397835.1 of Moringa oleifera. Classification (NCBI taxonomy): domain Eukaryota; kingdom Viridiplantae; phylum Streptophyta; class Magnoliopsida; order Brassicales; family Moringaceae; genus Moringa; species Moringa oleifera. Next base: position 2,926,768 of record JAJFZO010000863.1, read on the forward strand.
CATGGTGTCCATGATTACTTAAGTTATCTTGTTTCATTTCCTTAATACTAAGTTTTTCTTATCTTTGGTCATGATTGCTTTGCTTCTAGTATGGTGTTGAAAGGAGTTGTTTGCAAGAAAAATGTGGCTCATAGACGAATGACATCAAAAATAGAGAAACCCCGATTGTTGATCCTCGGTGGGGCTCTCGAGTATCAGCGGGTTTCAAACCTATTGTCGAGTTTTGATACTCTGCTGCAGCAGGTTCTGCTTGTTTACCTTTTATCTATTTGCTTTTCTACATACTGGTTCCTTCCCCCTGCCCGCCCAATGTGTATAAACACCTATGCTTATTTCCTTTAGTATTTTCCTTTGATCTTATGGCATTTATATCCTTTGTCCAGGAAATGGATCATTTGAAGATGGCAGTGGCGAAAATAGCTGCCCACCATCCGAATATCCTTCTGGTAGAGAAATCAGTTTCTCGATTTGCACAGGAGTATCTTCTTGCTAAAGACATATCTCTTGCTCTCAACATCAAACGCCCACTTTTAGAACGGATAGCCCGCTGCACTGGTGCTCAAATAGTCCCTTCAATCGATCACCTTTCTTCCCAGAAGTTGGGCTACTGTGAGAACTTTCATGTAGAGAGGTTTGTGGAAGATCTTGGGGCTGCCGGTCAAGGTGGGAAAAAATTGGTAAAGACGTTGATGTATTTTGAAGGCTGCCCAAAGCCATTTGGTTGTACTGTAAGTCCTCAAAACTAAGATCAGACAAAAGTCATATGGGTAAATTATAAGATACTTGATTTTATCTTACGACAAGATTGATTAAGACATCATCTTGTTAGGCTGACCGAATTCCTCATCTGTTTGTATCCATGTAAAATGTGCCCCTATGCCATTGTTAGTTCATATATTGACGTTTCTGAATAGCTAACATGATCTATGATGATCTATTTCAAGCCCTGATTTAGCTCTTCTGCTTCTGTTCACTTCAGATTCTACTTAGAGGTGCTAATGGAGACGAGTTGAAGAAAGTGAAGCATGTGGTCCAATATGGAGTTTTTGCAGCGTATCACTTGGCTTTGGAGACTTCTTTTCTTGCTGATGAAGGTGCATCACTGCCAGAACTGCCATTTAACTCACCAATTACTGTGGCACTACCAGACAAACCATCAAGCATTGAGAGGTCCATTTCGACAGTGCCTGGTTTCAGTGTCCCCAACAATGAAAAATCTTCAGGACCTCAACCTATTGGTGAACCACTAAGATCTAACAGCGTACCCACAGCAGATCTGCCATCATCCATCAGAAGTGCCCTTGATCGAAAGATGGAAATGATTCAAACACCTTGTTTATCCAATGGTTCCAGCCTACAGATGGTGCAAACTGCTTCTAGTTTCACCAACGCAGCTAGTCCTGTCTCCTCTGCTCCCTCTGAAGAAGCTGTTTCCATAGACAAAATGCTTTCGCCTGGTCATTTATCTAAGGAGAAAAATGAAACTAGTTCCACTTCTTCAGAACATATGGTGGTTGATGCTTCTATAGCCAACAATTTCGTGGCTGTTAAGGACGATGGTACTACAGTTCATGATTTTGGGCCTTTAGAGGCTGTGGGACAAGGTGGCGCTGCAGGCAGTTCTGGAAATGATCATAATACAATTATCAGAAATCAACCAGGTGCTTATGGGGTATCATCCATGCAACAAGATAACAATAACAATCTCAAGGAGCCAGCAACCTTAAAAGAAGAGTTTCCTCCCTCACCTAATGATCATCAGAGCATTTTGGTTTCATTATCGTCCCGATGTGTATGGAAGGGAACCATTTGTGAAAGGTCCCATCTCTTTCGAATCAAATACTATGGCAGCTTTGATAAACCTTTGGGTCGGTTCTTAAGAGATCATTTATTCGATCAGGTCAGTTTTTTCTTTTGATTGTATAATATGTCTACAGTGACCTTGGCCGTGAAAACTAAAATGCTTCATCGTTTTTCAGAGTTACCGATGCCGTTCTTGTGAGATGCCTTCTGAAGCGCATGTTCACTGTTATACTCATAGACAGGGCACCCTCACTATATCTGTCAAGCGACTGCCGGAGATTCTCTTACCTGGTGAAAGGGAGGGAAAGATCTGGATGTGGCATAGATGCCTGCGGTGTCCAAGAGTAAATGGTTTCCCTCCAGCCACTCGAAGAGTGGTGATGTCTGATGCTGCTTGGGGCTTATCATTTGGGAAGTTTCTGGAGCTCAGTTTTTCAAACCATGCAGCTGCTAGCAGGGTTGCATGTTGTGGCCATTCTCTTCACCGGGATTGCCTTCGTTTCTATGGGTAATTTTCTCCATCTCTCAATTCATGTTTTAATTGAACATGTGATATGATTATTTATGAGTTCTCATGTCTTGAAGACGACTTTAGCAGATATGGCATTCATACATTCCCTTGATTGGGATAGTTATCCTTAGGTGCACTTTAGAATCAGGGCGTTAACTTACATTCTGCACTTATCAGGCTGCTAATTCTTATCCCACACCCTTAATTGCTATAATCACCACCTGAATTTTGTAGTACTAACTTAAGGACCTTGGTTCAAACAAACTATTAAGGATAATGAAATCCGTACTTTTCAGTTGTTTACATGCCATAGGTGTGTTATGTGGACAAATTTGAGATTGAGCAGTGCAATTTTCTTTTTCCGTTCAAGTAAGATTTTGTTGATATATAAAGATAAATTAGGGAAAATAATTCTAATTACAATATTAATGCCTTCACATGCAATTTTGAATGAGAATGATTGAGAAGTTTGAGTTAGATGCTACAATAACTAGCCTAGATGTTAACATTGGCCATACATGTAAGCATTTAATTTTTTATATAATTCTTTACTCAATTAAAGGTTTTATTTAGTATCAACTTAAAGTGCAGGTTGGTAGTTGACCCAACGAAATGTGCAAAGTGCCATTTATTATTTTGATGGAAGTATAGGGAGCAAATTTAGTGAACAGCTTAGTATATTGTTGTGAAATAATTTTTCTGGCTGTATTAAATCCTGTTCCTGTTTTCATGATATCTACCAATAACCTCATTTCTGGTGGTCCTGAAGATAGACTGATGTTCCGGGGAACTAACTAGGTAACCATTTAACTGCATTTATGTGACTATTCAATAAGGTGGATGGTCAACCAGCTGATAAAAGGTCAAGACTATCGGAAAGAAAAAGTTCATTTATGAAATTTAACTCAGGCATACTCAATCCTCTTTAACATGTGCAGATTTGGGAAAATGGTTGCTTGCTTTCTGTATGCAACAATTGATGTTCATTCTGTCTACCTTCCACCCCCTAAACTGGATTTCAGCTCTGAGAATCAGGAGTGGATACAAAAAGAATCAGATGAGGTGTGTCCATAATTATATTAATTTTTCCGAAACTTCCATTTTAAATCTTGATGCATACAAGTGATCCAATTTTCTGATTGAAACAGGTGGTAGAGCAAGCGGAGCTTCTATTCTCTGAAGTACTAAATTCTCTTAGTCAAATCACAGCGGAAGGACTCAGAGTAGGGCCACTAAGTAGTGGCATAAAAACATCTGAATCCAGGCATCGAGTTGCTGAGCTGGAAAGACTACTGCAGAGGGAAAAGGCAGACTTCGAGGTGAGGGCCATATATGCATGTTAAGATTTCTAGTCTTAGTGGCAAATTTTAGAGAAACTCTTAAGCAAGGCTAATACATGAAGACCATGTGAAGTAGTAAATATGTATATAGGTGAAACAGGTACTTGAAAAGTATAAGGGACAATTGAACTACTTGCCTTCATGTGTAGATAAGTTAATAACTAGGATTTACAAAATCATTGGACTCTTGTAAATAAGTTTTCACTGTCTGTGAACTATTCTTTTGACCTTATTCTATTGGTGTCATGATCTGATTTATAACTTTCTGATTCATCACTAATGTCTTTCCACATAGAGCTTTTACTTTTTTCCAGTGAGGTTGTACTTGATTTTTTTTATTAATGTTATTCTGATTGAGAACAAATTGAGATTTTAAAGCTTGTGAATATACTGAACATTGAAAAATAAAAACTGCTTGAAATAAAAAATATTGAAAATTATTGCATATTGTTAAATTTTCTTTGCTGCTTTTCACGTCGGTTCCTAATTTCTCATGCAATTGCTTTTAGGAAGATGTCCAAAAAGTTGTGAACAGGGAAGTGAAAAAGGGCCAACCTGTCATCGACATTCTTGAAATTAATAGACTGCGGAGGCAGTTACTTTTCCAATCTTATGTGTGGGACCAGCGCCTCAATAATGCAGCAAGTTTGGATAACAAGAAACCTCAGAATGGTTTTGGTAGTGCAAGTCCAGAACAAGGGAAACCCCTAGTTAAGAGTGAGAAGATCTTGGACTTGAATGTGGCTGACAGCCACAAAGAAGGTCATCATTCTTCTGACTCTTTTCTTGTGGATCCAAAGCTTCATAAGAGCCCTGATCATGAAGAACTCGGTGAAAACACTAACCAGTTTGATGCAGTTCATGAAGAAGATATTTCGGTTGGAGATTCAAATCATGAAAAGGAAGATCAGGCAGAATTTTCTTCTCACAGTAGCATCTCTTATCAATCTGATCCTCTGGGAAGTAGAAAAGATGTTTATCGGGCCCTGTCTGATGGGCAGATTCCAGTCCTGACAAATTTATCAGATAGCCTTGATGCTGCGTGGACCGGTGAAAGTCACCCGAGAACTAGATTCCCTAAAGATAATAGCAGTGCATTTCCTGATTCTGCTGTGACAGATTCTTTAACTGTAACTATTCTGTCAGAGAGGTTGGATATGGAGAACACATTAGAAGGTCACGATGGGCCCAAGCTCAGCCGTTCTGTTTCACCTGCATTACCCACTAAGAGCTTTGAGAATTTGGAAGATTCTGTAATCAGGTTGGGGTTGCCCTTTTGGAACTTATATCGTTCAATCAACAAGAACTTTCTAGCGAGTAGTCAGAAGCTTAATACACCGGGTCATTATCATCCAGTGTACATTTCGTCATTTCGGGAGTCACAACTGCAAGGTGGAGCTAGACTGCTCCTGCCTTTGGGTGTCGATGACATTGTTGTTCCAGTTTATGATGATGAGCCCACAAGTATCATTGCTTATGCTTTAGCATCACCTCAATATCATCTCCAATTGTCTGATGAGGGGGAAAGGCCTAAAGATTCTGGGGATTCTGTGGCTTCCTTACCTTCTGATGCCATACATATTCAGACTCATTCTGTTGATGAAACAACAATTTCTTCTTATAGAAGTCTTGGTTCAACAGATGACAGCATCTTATCCACATATGGATCTCATAGCCTGCTGGTTTCAGACCCACTTTCATATACGAAGGCTTTCCATGCCAGAGTTACTTTGGAAGATGATGGTCCCCTAGGCAAGGTGAACTTCTCTGTGACTTGTTACTATGCAATGCGGTTTGAAGCACTGAGAAGGATATGCTGCACATCAGAGCTTGATTATATAAGGTCACTTAGTCGTTGTAAGAAATGGGGAGCCCAGGGTGGAAAGAGCAATGTCTTCTTTGCAAAAACCTTGGATGACCGCTTTATCATTAAACAAGTAACAAAGACAGAGTTGGAATCATTTATAAAATTTGCACCAGCATATTTCAAATATTTATCAGAATCAGTTAGCACAAAAAGTCCTACTTGCCTGGCAAAGATTCTGGGGATTTATCAGGTACTTCTGACCTCTTTCAATTTTAACTGCTAGTGTGAATGGATTGATCTTTTATCTACCTAAATAGCTATTAAATGTCATTTGCTCTTGTAGAACAGGGAAGGATCAGGGAGGCTGGGATAAGTTGCTTAGAATTTGAGCTACCTTTAAGTATTCTGTGTCTAGGTGCTAAATTCATTGATCTATGATCTTGCCACTTTGCAGCAAGTTACAGATAGCTCTGAATCACAATAGCTATATAAGGATCTTACCATTTTGTTATGTTTAAGCTGTATCACAAATAATAATAATTTAGTTCCACATCGCAACTTTCAGGATTTTTTAAACTTACTTTGTCCACTGTGGATGTATTTTTGGAAGGTTACAGCAAAGCATCTCAAAGGTGGGAAAGAGTCGAAGATGGATGTTCTGGTCATGGAGAATCTTTTGTTCGGAAGAAGTGTGACGCGGCTTTATGACCTCAAAGGGTCATCTCGATCACGGTATAATCCTGATTCTAGTGGAAGCAACAAAGTCCTGCTGGATCAAAACTTGATTGAATCAATGCCAACGTCTCCTATTTTTGTGGGTAACAAGGCAAAGCGGCTGTTGGAGAGAGCAGTCTGGAATGACACTGCTTTCCTTGCAGTAAGTTAGAGACTACTGTGTCTGTTAAACTAGTACTTGTTTTTACAGAATTTTTCCTGCAGTCAAGTGCTTGCGATCGTATTGCAGTTCATGCTTATCGAGTTTACCATTAAATCTCTGTTGCTTTCTGCTGATGCAGTCAGTCGATGTAATGGATTACTCATTACTGGTTGGAGTGGATGAAGAGAAGCATGAGTTGGTCTTGGGCATCATTGATTTCATGAGGCAATATACCTGGGACAAGCACCTTGAAACATGGGTGAAGGCTTCAGGCATACTCGGTGGACCAAAGAACGCATCACCAACTGTAATTTCGCCGAAGCAGTACAAGAAAAGATTCAGAAAAGCAATGACAATGTATTTTCTGATGGTCCCCGATCAATGGTCAACTCCTTATACCATTCCCAGTAAATGCCCTTCTGATATATGTGAAGATAGTTCACAAGGTGGAACCACAGTCGAATAATACCTTCTCTCTATACTGTACAGTTAAATGCTCCTTTCCTGTTCATTGATTCAATTTTTCACAGCTCCAATTCTTTTAGGCAGCAATCCTGTTTTGTGTTTGTAGATTCATCATTAGGAGAAAGAAACCACAGAAATCTCTGACAGCGGTACAATATTGGATTACCTCTCTTGAAATTACTTGTACAAAATATTTATGTATTGTATTTAGCATTTCAATGGGTACATGTAATTTTTGTTCTGTATAATTCTGAGGCAGTCCACTGAAAGAAAAAAACAGGAAATCCAGAAGTCTAAATGGTAAATAATAGAAATAGGAGACAAGAAGTGTTCTCATGCTTACTATGTACATTGATTCTATAATTGAAGGACACTAGTTTGGTTATCCTTTATTGTAGAGACAGTTGTGAGAAGTGATGACCAGTCAGTCATCAGTCACGGAATCATCTCAGTAGAATCTGTTAAAGCCATTCCACTTGAAATCTTCTTGCAGAGCAACCACTCCTTTGTCGGCACTGTTGACTCCACCACCATTGATCATTTCGAGATAACTACGATGAAGAAGGTCAAGAATCTCGGAATCCCTGAACTCAGTCCAAGATTGACAGAAACAAAAATGAAAAGTAAAAACCATTAATCAGAGAGGTGAACAGGATTTGTCAGAATCTGATCATGCCAATTTAGATGTGAATTGTTATGACAGGTTGATCAAGGTATCCTTACTTTGGATGATATGCTGTTCTTGTACTGTGTTGGTGACACCGAGGACCTTCATCATACCCTTCACACACTATCTCTCCATTTTCATCTTTGTAACAAATTATACCCTGTGACTGATCTTCGAAAACCTGTTAGAAATCAAACAGCACCTTGTCAGAATCTTTGTTGGACTGATATCTGAATCAAGTTTAGCCATCTGGGTATCCTTCAGCGGTAATCTTGGAGACATACATACACGATCAGATACACAAAAGAAGGAAATCAGAGAGAGAGAGAGAGAGAGAGATGAACCTTGTTGTTGAAGCAGGACCTGATCTGAAGAGAAGGTGGTCGTCTAGGTATCCAACTGTGTTTAAGCATCAAAACCTTGTTGACAGGCTTGACAAGTGGAGTAGATTTATAAAGTGAAACATGAGAAGGACAAGAGAAGGTAACAGCCATTGATTTCATGCTATGCTACTCACACCGGAAGAAGAAGAAGAAGAAGAAGAATAGAACAAAGATTGGAGTTTTGTAGAGCTTGAGAAAGGATTAATAGAATCCAAAGTTAGAGTTGCTGGTTTTTTATTTATAAGTCCAAAGAAAGAAAGAAGAAGAAGAAAGAATACTAAAATTAATTTGTCAATTATTGGGAGGGCATTGTCTTATCAGAGGCAAGTGGGGTCCATTTTGCTTATCTTCTACCTGTTGCTGCTCCCAAACCCTGCACCCATAGGGTTTTTTTTTTTTAATTTACAAATTGGTTGGTGGGTCTATTCACAGTCTAACCATTGAATTTCCCAACAAAACCCCTTTTTTTTTAATTTGCTAATGGTAGAAGATAATCTTTTCTAAAATCATTAACACCTTTAATTAAGTTTGCTAATTCGAATTTAATTGCTCTGTGTTCCACTTCTTACTAAGCTTTCTTTTTGTCACATACATTAAACAATCGGTCCGATATGATTTTGCACCATATGGAAATTCCTAATTGCCTTACCCTTTCTCATGAAATTATAATATGGTATTTTTTTCTTAAATCATCTTACAATTTTAAAATCATGTAACAATGAATTAACAAGCATAGACGTGCGGAGAGCATGCATTTTTTATTTATAAAAATATCTGAATTTATGTAATTAGCTAAGCTTAACAACAGCTACATTTTTTCTCAATAGGACCAATTTCACTTCAACATCAATTTGTCAACTCAGTACCTTATGATAATCAATTGTGAATTGGACTAATGACTACCTATAATTTTTATGGGACCAATCACTTCTTATTAGCAACCAACAAGTCTCTTCTACCATTGGCCTAGACCATGGGCATTTTATCAATTATATATATATATATATATATAATATGTAGAGTAGACAGCGACTCATTTATTGAATTTAACATTGCTTTAAAATATATTATCAATAATTTTATTTAACTATTTACCAAATATTTAAAATGTAAATATGATGATTACCAATGTAAGGGTGGTTTAAAAATATGAGTTGACCTAACATAATTAAATCACCTTATTTGGATATTTAAATTTAAAAGATACATGCTTTTATTTTGAAAAAACAAAAGAAAATGTATTTATGTAAGCATTGGGATCTCGAGAATTCTTTCTTTATGTGTGCTTTAATTATATGTATTAACTTATAAACAATTTGTAATCCGAAATTTGAATTTATTTATGTATAAAATATAATTATTTCCATCAAAATCATCATATTTAGTCATTTAATTAAAACTATAGCACTATACAAATAATTAGTCAAACCATAAGACAATTGAGTTGCCATAAATGGGTAACTCCGAATACATACCAAATCAAATTATTTTATTTTAATATTTGTTTTAGAAAAACTCAATTAAAAATATATGTTATTTATAAAAAATATTCATATAATATATTAATTAGATATTATATAAATAATATGATTCAAAATAACATGATATTTATATTTATCAAAATAAAATTAAACATCAAAACCATCATTAAATTTTATAGTTTCTTGCCATGCAGTATTGTCTGGCATTACATGATTAGCTCAGTCATTAATTAACGCAAAATTGATGACGACGAGTAGCATTATTGCTACTTAGTGTTCTATCCGTGGAGAATTGGAGAAATGATTCAAAATAAGCTAACCTTTTTATATAATGGGAAACCTAATTATGGAAGCAAGGGGGAATTTAAAAGATTATAAACATGTGGTGTTGCTTTAGGAATAGGTGTATAAGTCTTTGGCGTTATCAGGCCTGCCTGTAGGCAAGTACTTGCCAACGAGCTTGGCTGTCTGCCTGCCTCCATTTCTCTATTAGATGCTTTATTCATCACATTTCATTCGGTCTCTTTCTGTAATGCTTGTACATGTCATGTTGTCATCTCTGTTGATATATAAACTTTCCTTTCACTATAAAAATTCCAAGTCTTTTGTTTCTTGGTCTTTTTTGGGATGAGAGTGAAAACCACAAGCTTGACAAGTGCGCTCATGATTTGTTTGCTTTCCATGACGTAATACCAACAGTGTTGGTCCTGGTAGCCCAACAGTGTTGATCCATTCTGGTAGCCCAAGAGGGTTGGTCCTGGTAGCCTAACAGGGTTGTCCAGGTGAGCCAAATTTGACCTGATTGATGGGTTCAGGTGTCTGGTTGAGTGCTTGCTAACAGTGTTGCTGGGCCTGTATCCATCACATGCTGCTCTTGTTGGGTACTGTTAATTAATACTTGGAGCGGTGAAAGGGAGGGTTTTCTTTAGTTATATGCTTTTACTTTGTAAGTTCTTCATCGGTTTTGACAAAATTAGGTGGCAGCGAATGGGGGGCATGGAGACAAACCAAGGCAGTGCTAACCTGGAGGGCAACACTTCACTTTTGTGAGCCTGTGAACAATGCAAAGCGAAAACACGCTATTATAGGGAGGGTCAAAACCTGTATGAAGCTTCCTGTTTGAACAATAAACAAGTAAAATACAAACAAATTATCCATTTTTTGTGGGTTTTCTATGGTTTCAGACAGGACCCATGAGCGGCTTTGTTCCACCTCAGAGCTCCCTCTCCTTTTTATGTAAGTACTGTTTCGTTTGCTTCCTCATCCACTGTGACTTGGGTTAGGACTATGTGTAGTTGTTCCATTTCTGGAGGGGAGAGCTAAGCTTGTGGAGAGGTTATCCCCATGTGGGTCTTTTTGTGTGTGTCATTGTTATGGTTTCTAGGTGGTCAGTGCTTTACCTCCTATAGGTGTACTGTTCAACTGCCATCTTAGTGGCTTTCTCATGACAACAACAGTTCTTCCTGTCAAGATGATGCACAGGTAAAAGCAATGCAGACTAGAGAGTGGATTCAAGAAACTCCACAACGAAAAGATTCCTCTTGTTCCCTGTAAATCAATTGATTGTCTGCCCACAGAAGCATCAGGACCATGGATCTCACAACTCCTAATTACTTTGAAGCTCCGTCTTTTTTTTCATCGAATGGGGTAAGATGAATGAGGACATTGTGTTTGATTTTTATTCTTTTTCTTGCTTTCAATATTCCGCATTTGAGTGTTCCATTAATCGTGTTGTTGGGTTTTGGCTCGTTGTTCTTTTTCTTTGTTGGGTGTTTGTGATTCAGGAAGCTCAACCACCGCAGCCATTGGAGGCCAACAGAAGCTTCTACGAGAAAAGCAAAGGCGACCCATTTGCGGACAACTTCCCTGACCCACTTTGCGAGCTCAATCTCAAAGAGACCTCTGAGTTTGTCAAGTCCTTGCCCATGGCAGCAGTGCCAAACAACAACGCAGATAGCAGGGGAAGTTTCGTTGAGGTTTCAGCCCAGAGGAGGAGAGAGGGCGTGAACTCTGTTACGCAGAGGAGAATGGAGGCTCCATCAACACCTGGCAGACCAGTTTTCAGTTTTAGTATGGGCAATCTTTCCAGGAAGAGCTTCCCTTCGAAGTGGGATGATGCAGAGAAATGGTTAAGTAGCAGCTCTTGCCATGACTCTCCTGCTCATCCCATCAAGCCACCACCTGAGTCCTCAAAGATGCACAAGCAATGTCATAGCTTTAAGCACCACATGGAGATCTTTGCAGAAAAATCAAGGGTCACAGATGAAAAAGTCTCAAAGGTTGTCTCAGACTTTCAAGATTCTCTGTCTTTGGACCACCACCATAATTGTGCAAGAGTTTTTAATGGAGTCTCAGGCTCAACAGATGTACTTCGAAAAGGTAACCACCCTTCCAACTTTCATGCAACCTTGACCTCTTCGCCTTTTCTTCTCTAAAAGTCTTCCCTTTTTCCTCCACGGTTAGTCTTTTTTTCTTTTGCCTTCTAAAATCCTAAAAAGACTTCAGAACTTTTCTGTCTGCTGTTTGTTTATGTTCATCATTTGGATAAGAAAAACTGAGATGGCTGCAAAATGTATAATGCACTGTGAAACTTATTCATTAGGAAAAGAATAATTTTGGTTGCCAAGAAAAGTAAAGGCAAAGAAGAAGAATCTTGGAATATATGAGATTGTTTTGGTGTACTGATTTCCAAAGTGTGAAATATAGCCAAACAAATCAGGCTTCCTTCATTGTAGAATTAGTTGTCTTTGTGTCCCAGATGACAAGTTATTAAAGATGCAAAAGTTAGGTACTTACCAAACAGACATTTTCTTTTTATCATCAATGGGTTATCTCTCCAATCATATACCCAGCTGATGTCAAATGATGCAGTAACTTCAAAATTGTTGCTCAAGAACTCTATTGTTTCATTCAGAATGACTTGGCTGGTTGGAGGCTGACTTGCAGTCTAGTTATTGAAGTTTGTTAATGACTGTAGATAAGTTCACCGATGAGGTAGAACCGGTTTTACCCAATTACAGATACTCAGAGCCATCGAAAGAAGGATTTTTGTTCAGAAACTCAGGCGGTGAAACCATGAAAGATGCAGGTACTGAAGTAATTCATGGGGTACAACACAGAGATATTGGGACAGAGATGACTCCTCTTGGCAGTTCAACTACTTCTAGATGCCATACCCCCTTCAAGAGCTCATCTCCTGCACGACATAACACACCTGCCAATAGGTCAGGGCCGTTGGCTTTGGATAACAGTGGCAACATCAATGTTGATGTTTCCCAGCTGCAGGAGTGTCATTTAGCTAAGTTGCAGGTTGGGACAAGATATGATTCTGTGACATCTAATTGGAGCTCAAGGGAAGAGGAAGAGGAGGAAATATCGAAGAGCCTTAGACATTTTGAAACAGGCAATGGTGGCCAGAAAAGTGTTTCAGATTCAAGAATTGCTGCCTGGGTGGAAGAGGAAAAGACCAAATGCTGCCTAAGGTAACCGGGATTCCCTCTTCTTATCATATTTTATATTGAGTTAGGTATCAATCTGGCTTGCCTTTCAGGTATCAGAGAGAAGAAGCAAAAATTCTAGCTTGGGTGAACCTTCAAAATGCAAAGGCAGAAGCTCAATCAAGGAAGCTTGAGGTAATGATCCCTTCTTCACAAGTTCACATTCACATAGTTATTGAATCATTTGTCATTTTTTTGCATTCGTTTTGCAATCCAATTGCGAGCGCCTCAAACATGAAACTTTAAACTTCAGTGTGAATCTAAATTTTCCACTGGTAGTGTGAAAGGAAGACTTATCGTTAACATCGATCAAAACAATTACTTGAATAGTGTCGTTGGGGTTTAATCAGCAGATTTTTATACCCCTATGAGTTGGGATTGATGCAGGCATGTGATTAAAGTAGACATACAAACAAATCTTATTAGTAACACTCTTTGCATATCTATAGACTATCAAGTTGATGTGTTATGTTGACTATAGCTGAAGATTGTTGTAATGCTTATCACTAGCCTCAGCATTCTCGAGCCACCCACCGCTTGGGGACGCCCTTAGTCTTTTATTTTCTTGACTGGTCCACCTCTTTTTGTGTCACCACCCTAAATACAAGATGCTTGTATTTGCATGCTTCACCCATAAAGAAATGGGATGAGAAAGCTAGAAGTCGTCTGTCCTTAATTTTATACTTCATGGTGGTGCTCATGTCTTGTAATCCCATGTGAAGATCCAGACTTAGAAAGTTGTGGTCAATAGGAATATTCACTTAAGCTAGGTTGTCCGATGCTTGGAAGCTAGGGTTATGGTTCATGTTGAATAAAATAATGTTCATACAATTGAAAAGGAAGCATTTTTATGGTCCACTAGTTTTTGTTTCTTATTCCACTTATAAGAGTATGTAGTGGTAGAGATGACACCTGGAAGTTCACCCTCCAGGCAGATAACAAGCATTAATGCAGAAAGAAGGCCACTGAGCTTGCCCTGTGTTTAAGATATAGTAAATAGCAAACCCTCTTTAAGTTTTAGGGTCCTGCAAGTCTTGGCATGTCTGGAAGGCCTATTTCTGAACTGCATCCTGAAACTGAATTCTTTCAGATGAAAATTCAAAAGATGAGGTCAAGCCTAGAAGAGAAGTTGATGAAGAGGATGGCAGTTGTGCACAGAAAAGCAGAAGAGTGGAGAGCGTCAGCAAGGCAACAACATACTGAGCAAATCCAGAATGCTACTGAGCAAGCACAGAAGATGATAAACAGACAAAACGCCAGTATTTCTGGCCACAGCTCTTGTGGTTGCTTCCCTTGCAGTAACCATCACTGAACTAGACACTAGTGATAGACAAACTTACTCATTTTCCTATTTCTAGTTCTCTAAAGGAAGATCCATCATTACATTTTTGCAAGATGCTCTGTTTTTTTCCAATTCAATATAAATGAGTGGCAGGTGCTTGCTATAGGAAATGGGGACTGACCTCGGTTGTTTCCAAGAAACAAAGATCTCTGAATCTTTCAGAACTATTGTTGTTATGGCCATTTCTTCCTTGCTCATGTGGAGCTAGTATTAAAATATTGCAGGGCTAGTAATAAAATAATGCAGGGCTAATGTCAGTCTCCCGAATTGATTGGCTTGACTTGTTTGGGTTATTAGCTCTAATAAGTTTTCTCAATAACTCTGCAGAAGTTGTAAACCCCACACATGGGACTACATGCAGAGCCTGTGTCATTCTCTTAACCAAGAAATGCAAAACCCAATCAGTGTCATTTCTCATCTTCTTAATTGAGCCTTAATGTGCCTGATAAGAAAAATAGGAAAGAAGGGTAAGAAGAAGATCAATCTTTTCAAACCACCCTGCCTCACTGGGGGAGTAATAAGAACAAGATTGGTCGCCTAGCGAGAAGCAAGGACTTTAGTTGATCTTACTGGCCACTAAAACCCAAAAGCAGATAGATAATGACAAGAGGCTAAGCAACAGAGAAAGCTGATCTGCTTAGACCTGCAGAGGGGGCAAGAAACACATCATATATTTGCGTATGGAGAGCAAAGCTTCACAGCTTTTATCCTCTGCAATCTTACCATTTCAGTCTGCTATTTGACCCCATCTTCTTGTTCGGACAGTCACTGCCATGATATCTAACCATAGATATTGTGGTGTCTTTATGTGCTTGGCATCAGAGAGGAACATTTTGACCTCTTTCATGCATGAATCCTCCTTTTTGCGCATCGCATCTCCTCAATCTGATTTACTGGCCTTTGTCCATAAACAATACAAACACTTCAAGTCAAATAGTTGAGCACACAGGTTTTATTCCTACTTCATTTGTTAGAAAAAGCTCGGTCCCGCAATTTCTATGAACTAGTAGTTAGCTTAATCATTTTCAGGCATAAACACTAGACTCTAAACCTTAACACAAAACGTTTCTTGATTCCGAATGATGAACAAGAAAGGATAAGTACACACACGGGAAACTTCTTTTTAAAAATTCTTGTAAGGGAGGACGTTTTGTAGAAGTTAGTGATCTTGTTGGTCTAAACTTGTGGGCTTAGGGCTGGGCAGAACTCCTCTCTTCAACAAATGAGCCATGAGTCGGTGTTTCATTAGCTCATACAAAGCCCAAAAGCGAACTAGGGAAAAGCCCGTGTACTGTCTACAGCAGATCGAAACGGGGATGCGGGTTTAAGAAACGAAACGTTTCTTAATTTGGCTTGTACCCCAAGAAGTTCTTAACAAAAGCTAAAAGAGAAACCCAAGGGCGGATCTCTGTCTCTCTTCCTCTCCTTCTCCCTCGGATACTCAAACACGCTGGTAAAGTCTCCATTTCAGTAATTACCGTTGTTGATGTTGCTATATTAGATAGACTGGTTTTAATTTGGTTTCGATTAGTAATTTTAAGTTTTATCTGTCTCTCACGCAGACATTAAGGTTTCGGATCGAAGTCAAGAAGGATGTTCCTTACTAGGTGGAAAATTACATTCTCGATTCTTCACTTTGATAAGCCTCTTGCTCTTTTGAGTTGCTTATCTATTTCATTTTTAAATGGATTATTATCTCTTTATGGGTATTAAGTCTTTTTCTTTTCGGGTTTTTGGATGTTTGGTCTGTGAAGGACTGAGTACGACAGAGGTGTCAACACCTTCTCGCCAGAAGGCAGATTGTTTCAGGTTGAGTATGCCATCGAAGCCATTAAGGTAAACGGCCAGTCCCTTTGTGTTTTGTCTCTCAGTGGAAACTTGACAAATTTCCTCTGGGAGAAGTAACCAAATGTCTGTTGAGTGATGATCTTTTCTAAGTGTACATAGTTAGTGGCTCACTTAACAGACTCGAGTGATCAATGGTTTTAATTTGGCTATTGTTGATGTTGAGTAAACATTGCAGCTGGGTTCAACAGCCATTGGATTGAAGACAAATGAAGGGGTTGTACTTGCAGTTGAGAAGCGTATCACTTCACCACTGCTGGTATGCACTCTTCTTTTTATTGTATTGTTTCATTTGAAATTTATATGTTCCAATTATAATTACATTTGTTGTTGGTTCTGTTAGTTAGCTAGGCTGTTAGGTAGCTACTGGTTTTGTCTGTTAACCATGCAAAAAGGCTATGATGTTCAAATTCATCTGAAGGCATATTGCAAGAATTTGTTGTGTGAGATGCCTTGCTCACTGGCAGACTATGTCACGCAAGCTTACAGGTCTCATGCAATGTTTTAGGTTGTAGGTTTTGTAAAGGTTGGACAAAGTGCTAGTCTTTGGTTTTGTTCTTCAGATAAACTTCTCTTGAGTAAATCATCTATTTTCAGCTCCAAACATGTTAGAGTTGATATTTAGGGCCATTCTATGGATGCATGTTTACGTGCATTTTAATCATACTGATAGAGCTTATTCTGAAAGATGTCCCAGTACTATTTTATGTGTATATTATTTTGGTGTTCTTGACAGTACTCTAATCTTTTAGGAAGCTATGCATATTAAAACCTCTTTAAAGCAAAACTTTCATGTTCTATATAGGGTTGGTCTACAGCTTGAATATGACTAAAAGAAAGCTTTCGTGGTACTATTGTAATGAAGGATTTTTCATTCCTTTGTACCGTTTAAATGTTTGTGGTACAGTATTCATGTACGAATGCTACAAATAAAGGAGCAGTTGGAGTATAAGGTTAAAGCAGTTTAGCTCCCTTGGAGCATGTTTGCTTCTGCACATAACTGCCTTAAGAAGAAATGCCTGTGTGCATGGCCAGTGTGAGCCTTCTTGTTTTTTGGTTTTGGCTTTTAGGATCCATATTCTTGATTGCATTAGGTTTGTTTGGAGTCTACTATTTGATCTATTTATGTATTCTTTTAATGGGAATGAATCACAGTCTTTCTATAGACAACATATAAGGTTATATTTTGAGGTAAGAGTTCCTGATAATACTCAAATGAATCGTGCCTGTGATATGCATTCTTTTATGACACTTTTCCTTTTGAGTGGGAGATTGCAAGTGACTAAGAGAATATTCCTTTAGTAATTTAGAATAATAATATTGCTTGTATCTTTGTTTTTGTGGTGAGAAGAAGCCTGCAAATGGCGGACAGGAATTAGCTCAAAATTTAGCATTGATTTTTTATCCAAGTTTTGAATAGATACTTGTTCCTGCTTTTATATTGTCATATAAGTAACACTTACTGCAGGTTCTGTGAGCATTGTATCTTTTTGATTTCCTTTCAGGAACCCAGTAGCGTGGAGAAGATTATGGAGATCGATGAACATATAGGATGTGCTATGAGTGGTTTGATTGCTGATGCACGTACTCTTGTTGAACATGCACGAGTTGAAACTCAGGTACTATAATACTTCTTTGTTCATGTCATTCTTTGATATGTACCTATTTTTACTGACCTCGTTTTTTTACTTGAATAAATTGTTACAGAATCATAGGTTCTCATATGGTGAGCCAATGACTGTAGAATCTACAACCCAAGCACTTTGTGATCTGGCCCTACGATTTGGTGAAGGTGATGAAGAGTCCATGGTAATAATTGCTTACCCATTAGATGTCCAGAGTTCCTAAAGTTTATATGTCTGTCATCATATTTCTGTTTGCCTTCCATTTTTCTCATTTCAAATCTTTTCCTTCTTAATGAGTGAATGAAACTATGTATAATCTGAGACAAGAGTTACTGGACAAAAACAAGGCTGCTGGCAGCCACTGACAATGTAACACAGTTAGAGAGCTAACTTAGATAGCAAGAATGGACGATAATGAAATTTCATTTATCATCCTATTGCACCTGGAGATTTCTAAACTATTTATTTTAACTTTCATGCTATCCGTTATCTCTTCAGTTCATCTTTCGCTCTCAACCGGTTTCAGTGAGAATCTGGTATTTCTCTCAAAGATGATGTCATAGTTCTTTCCTAAATGACTATTCTAATATTCCTTTTCTTTTCTTTTTCTCCTTTGCAGTCTCGACCCTTTGGAGTGTCCCTTCTGATTGCTGGTCATGATGAGAATGGACCCAGCTTGTAAGTACTGCCCAGTTTAGATGTTCCTTCAGTTGAAATTTCTGTCCAGCATTTGTTATATATAATTTTCACTTGTGTTACTGCTGGGGTTTTTTATACCCTTTGTGTCTGTGTTATGTTTGCCAACCAAGAGAAATTAAAAAGATGGAAAAGAGGTAGTAAGGAGTGCTTCTTTATACACCCTACCAATACATGAATGCCAAACTAATTGGTTATGACATGGTACAAAGGAGATGCTTTTAGCTCTACCTGGTTCTTTTTGGCAATGCCTTGTAGTCTAGCATCCACATAAGTGGACGAGAAACCATAATTTGTGCCATATTGACATTTGTGGGCTGTATGTTGCTTTGTGGAAGTTACAGTCGTTGGCTACATGCGTTCTAATGTTGGTAATTTCTTTGTTCTATGTTTCTCTTGTGCAGATACTATACAGATCCATCAGGCACATTTTGGCAATGCAATGCAAAGGCTATTGGTTCAGGTTCAGAAGGTGCTGACAGCTCTCTGCAGGAGCAATATAACAAGGTATCTTTGCATCCACCTCGTTTATCTTTTCAAGGGAAGAGTGGATAACTTGGCATCTTCACGTTCTTTTGAGTTTGAAATGCCAGGCTTAATCCTTTGTTTTATTTTTTATTAAAACAAGGGAAAATAATATTATCTGAGCTGTTGAATCTTGTAATAATGTTTCAGCAATATACAAATTGCCAGAGTTTCCTCACACGTAAAGAGGACTAGATCCTCTTTGATTGTCATAATTTAGAATGATTTTGTTGCTTAAATTAATTTGGTCACTTATTGCAGGACTTAACTCTTAAAGAAGCTGAGACTATTGCTTTATCTATTCTAAAGCAAGTAATGGAGGAAAAGGTAAAAGATATTGGTATAGGTACAATCTGATACAGATTCTTCATTGTGGTTTAGAACAATTTACCTGACCTGTTTGAACAATGCTATTGGTATAGGTGACTCCCAATAATGTTGATATTGCCAAGGTAGCTCCAACCTACCATCTTTATACTCCTGCAGAGGTGGAGGCAGTCATCAGTCGCCTATGAAGAGAACATTCATAAACAGTCATCTCTGTCATTTCACTGTATTTGTTGGGGAAAAAGGGTTTTGTTGTTTCTGGTTGTGATTCTGCCGAGGAACTTTCTTTTGAGTCATCTGATGAGACTGTTTTACTTATCTGCTAAAAAATTTGCTGCACTTTATCAAATGTGAAATAACCCTTTTTACTTATTCGTTAGATTGTTTGATTGCTTCCACCCAATCAAAGTGAATACTTAGTTACCTTAATTGTTGAATTGAATTGCTTGTGATCAAGTGTTCTACATGGAAAGGGAAGCAAATGTAACAGATATTCATGAACACACTCAAAACAACTACCAACTCTTTGCTTATTGACCCATTTGGGAATATTGAATGCTCATGTTAAAGCCAAAGAGCCTTTTGGCACGGAATCATGAGGGCACTTGAGGCAAAAGATGTATCCTTTTATTGATTATTGAAGTTGTTTGATTTGAATGGCAGCAATTTCCTTATCTAGGTTGCCTAGTGTTCACTCTTACTACTGAAATTTCATTAAGTAATGTCAACCGCTAGCATGTTATGTGGATCATTTATTGTGATTTTCAGTACAGCATCAACAAAACCCTGATTCAGTAAAAGCTTAAACACTCAAAATTGCTATTCCTTAAAAGAAACTGATTGCATAGCAAAGCAATGAAATGACTGATAAAATGAGTAGCTATTTTTCATCCCCAGTTATTCATCAGGGAGAGTAAATAATACTAATGATTTAATATGAGGTTCAACAAAACTGTCAAAGTACCCTTTCTGTAATCGATAACTGAAGAAACAAAGCACTATCTTTCAGAAGGATTAAACATTTTCCTTGAATCTATGCTAAAGCCAGGCTGCTGCTCTTATTCCAAACTCCCTCCAAGGCTACAAATGGCAAGGTCACTCAATCATGGAACTCATCCATAAAACTCTTGTGAAACTCTGTCAGACGGGAAACAACTGCTGGAATCTTATCCTCCTGGGGCAGTATAGTGCACCTGAAGTGCCAAGTACCAGGAACCTATTGTAAAAACACAAAAATGTGGAAGTCAGCTGGAACTCACATTATAGATTTAATATAGGAGCAGGAAATAGAAATAGATGGAACCTACCTGACCAAAGCCAGAACCAGGAACAACCACCACTCCAGTGGCATTGAGAAGCCGGCGACAGTAGAATGCATCTGGGGCTGTTTTCACAGCTTCTGCAGCTTTAATTGCCTTTTCAGGCAGACGAATGCGGGGAAACAGATACATCGCCCCTTCTGCTTTGTTGCATGTTACACCCTCCAAACTGTTGAATGCATCTTCCAATGTCTACATTGGTGATTACAAAAGAAATGTTAACATGACTGACAGTAAGGTAAGAAGTCAACGAAATTGAAGAGAAATGTGTTTCTCAGTGATAAGTAAAAGTATGCAATAGACTATTGCCAAGAAGTCCTGGCGAGAATTAACTTAAGTTATTTTGTGGGTAAGCCAACATCCCGTTGATAAACCCTCCCAAAATATCCATATACTTAACCGAATCCAGAATCCTTGGGCAATCTTCCAACCTTTTCGTCCTATATCCCCATATATCAACTGATAAAAGAAAGTCAAATTTGTTGCACTAACCTTTGCACGCCTCGCTAAGGATGAGAGAATTCCATCTTTCTCTGCACTGTAAGATTCATAGGATTCATCTCCAACCTGCATTATAATATGTAATCATATTCATATGGTTCTAACAATCACAAAACCACGAGTAGAACGGCATATCATACAATAAATGAACAATAAATAGACAATCATATCTTGGGATGCTTAAACTCCTAATCACAACTCAAGATTGCGAAAGTTCAAGTCTCATGCCTTTAAACAAATATGTAATGAACTGGTTATATTACGATTCATTCCCAGCTCTCTTTAATTAGAACAGTGCTGCCAGATAGCAGCCCCAGTTTACCAAGTTGAGCACATCCCCTCACCACTTTGAAACCCAAGCATATAGATGCATTCTAGAAGAATGAATGTTACCTTGGGTGGGCTCATGACAAGACTAGCAAGAATTTGTCCAGAGATGTTGGAACAAAGATTTACTGATGCCACTTTGTATATTTGCTCTCTTACTTCAGAAGGAAACCCAGTCACCTCCATGTAACCTCCTCTCTTTCCACATTCTCCATAATACCCTGCAAGACAGTAGAAGGAATACATGCATGTCATAAGATATCTTGTCTCAGTGCATTATCTTTTACCATAACAAAGTATATCTGAAAAAACCATTTACCCTTGGAGACTGACTGAAAAGACACCAAGGATATATCCTTCTCACCATACCCCAGAGAACGAGAAACCTTCTTAAATGAATGGAATTTCTTCTCAGGAACATAAATATTTTCTTGATATACCTGTACATCGTCATACATGCTAAAGGTCATTCCAGTAGCCAACTTAAGAAGGCTTTAAGTTACACAAGCTTATCCAAATACTAGATGGCTCAAATCCACTGTCCACCTACCTCATCTGCCAGAAGAACAAGACCTTCTCGCTTACAGAACTCCACAATTTCACGCTGATTCTCCTCTGCAAGAACCTATAGTGACCACTCATCATAAGCAAGAGGACAGGAGATCAACAAATCAACTCTGAGAACCTCCCCAAGGAAATTTAAGGTTCTGTATACCTGCCCTGTTGGGTTGCCTGGATTTATTACTACCAAGGCCCTTACAGTAACACCCTTTGACTTTGCATCCTCCAATTGCTTTTTAAGTTCAGCAACTTCCAATCCCCATCCTGTTGCTTCATCAAGATAGTAAGGGACCTGCAGAAACCCCAAAAAGTAAGGGGTTTAAGGGGAACTAAGGCAGATTTCTACTCTCTGCTGTAGAAACATAAAGCAACTGGCTAACACTTAAAAGGTTTTACATATATGGACAACTAGCAATTCCAATTATCCACTCAGTATCTGAATAATGCTACCATTAACATACCAGAGTCCCGCCATGTAGGGCAATTGAAGCAGAGTACAAAGGATATTGAGGAATGGGGCAAAGAAGACCATCCTTCTCTGATCTTATCAGTAATTGCATCATCATATGGACCTAATAAGAACGGAAAGAAGTAGAGTCAGCAACACAAGCTTTCATGCTCAAATCATAGAATTTGGAGAATGACGGCACTCCTAAGAACACAGAAAGTGAAACTAAAAGTTACCGCCGGGCTAGCCCCATCTGTCAAGAAAATATCATTTGGATCAGCTGGGAAACCATCACGAGCTTCAATTCCAGCAGCAATCGTATCCCGTAATCCCTTGATACCCTAAGATGAAAAGAAAGAATCGTGAATCACATGCATATTATCCCCACTGTTACGTTAACTACAAATTAGGGGAGTTCTCAAATTGAGAGACTCATCACAACCTGACTGTGACTGTAAGCACCTGTTGCTCTTCCAGGAATTTGATCCAGGATTTGCCAAGCCCGTTCTATAGCATCAGCACTGCAGTAGACAATAAAGAGAATTGCAGAAGACAGAGGTTAACTGCTAGAGAAGAGATGGTAAATCCAACAGACTCAGTATTTCAACAAGGAAATTATGGTAGCAAGAAATGAGTTTCCTATTGTTTATTACCAGCTCTAAGGGAAGTAGGATTTGTCTGGCCATATGTGACCACAGACGCAATAAGAGGTGTTTAATCAATTTTAAAGATCTTGATACAAAAACAAAGGTCCATGGAAACAGAAGCTCCTTCATGGTTGCTGTCCCCACTTCCCATTTTTTCTTTTTTTCACTCTTTTCAGAGTTTCTAGTTTCAAAATTTTGGAGTCGAACTCCAAAGTCTCTAACACGATAATTAAGCACATTAAACAACAATCTCCTACAATTTTGATATCTTTTTCATGCTCAAAGCAACAATTTCCTGCAATTTTGATATCTTTTTCATCTCAGTGGAACCATTAATCGCCCAGTTTCAGGAGCAAAAACTGTGGTAGTCAAATACATCTAGGAAAGCCCTCAATGGAACAACCAATTATGACACACAACTCTTCATCAAGAGGATAATGAATCAATAATAATTTAAGCTCTAAAGAGGACAAAACTGGCTGTTAATTCTTATACCTGAAGAGACCCTGTGTTTCGCTTTTGTCCAAAATGGTCGGGTGGTCACATAATGCAAGAACCTAAGAGGAAAATGAGGCTAGTTAGATCCCTGCCAGTGAATCACTGTCATGGTACTTTCACTGCAAAGCTAACCTACCTCCCGGAAAAATGTTATTGGCTGCTGACCAAGAGACTGAGGATTTCCAATGTTGCAGTATAGTATCTGTACAAGTAATTTGAGAATTAATGACAGTTTACAACAAACGGCCTTCCAGAAGTGAAAGAAGCTAAGGTCCCTGCAGGAATAAACAGGTCCATCTGAAGGTTATTTAGTTCTGACTGGGACTTTGGCCAGAACATAGTACAATTTACTATCAAATTGACAGCAATATCCAGTCAAGGGAATAGCCTAAATCATTGAGGTCCATTTGATAAGTCAACAAGCTCAATCTTGAGGTTTTTTTATTTTATTGAAACAATTAAAAAGCAGCATTATGTGATTACCAAAAATTCGGAAGCATCAAAAGAAGTAATATGAATAATCAATCCACCTTCAAAGAGATGGAACTGGAAATGGTTACTTTTAGAATATATAGGAGAAAAATGAGACCTACCTCATCAAAGGGATGTGCACCTTTTTTAGTCAGTAACTCTTGCTGCAATTGCTGTGGCACAAAATTGTTAAGGTATTCTCATCAATTCAACAGCAATGCCTAGTTATTCAGCTCTTAAACAAAAAAATCTTTGAAAAAATGAATGAAGTATTGGCTTCAAACACAAATATTGTGCCAGCAAGTGCAAAAGAGGAGTTTAGGATAATAGAGGTGGCTGTTCTCACCTGGGCAAGGGTGACGATCTCTCCTCGGACAGCATACTCACATGTGAGCACCTGTAAAAGAGAAAATCCAGTAGTTACCAAGCCATCAAGAAACCAAAATGATGGCCAAGAACTGAGAAGTAAATCAGAAGGTTGATAGTATGAAATCAGAAATAAAGAGATAATCAAAATTTTGGCCATGGGTGTCAAAATCTTCATGGCTTCATGGGAGGAAATGATTAGCGAGTTACATGGTACGCAAATTATCATGAAAAAAAATCTGCAAAAACAGCAACAAAGCAAACACTTTGACAAATCAAAAGAGAGAACAGTACATGATCAAGCAAGTCAAAGTTTAGATTAAAACATCAATTGACAACCAAAAATTAAGTTATATTATATTGCAGAAAAGTCAAGAAAGAAATCTTAAATCAACCAGAAAAGATTGAAAGACAAATGGAAAGCAACAAAAGATGGAGCTTAAATCCCATAAGGATTAAAACCCCAAAACCAAAGCAAACCCAGATGCCAAAAACAGCACGAATCAGTAATAACAACCGATCCACGAACCAAAACAAAATCAAACAGTAATCCAAAGTAATCGACAACCCCGACAAGGAAAATAAGGCACCTTCGGGTTAATCGATTCAAGGGTGACAAGAAGAGAGGAATTGGAAGAAGGTGAAGAATCCATTGCTGGAGTTGAGGACAGGACAGGTGAAGAGAAGACTAAGCGGCTCTGAAAATCAATTTGGTTTCTTTGACGCTGATATTGATAGGAGCGGCGCAGGCTACTTCTAACTCTCTCAACCACGAACCTCCGCATCCCTTTGGCTGGTCTACACGCTATTTATTTATGCTACGTGCTAGCAAGAGAAAGAAAGAGATGCGATGCTTTCTTCCGTAATATCTGAGAATTTTGCAGCGGACTTTTTTCGGCACCGACTCCCACAGTCTTCGTTGGCTTGTCCGCTTCAAGCACACAGATTATGAATTTTTCGCGTCCCGAACATGTCAGGTATATGCAGAGGTCCCCACCCCTTAATTTTCTTCTATCTTTGCCTGTTCTTTCCTTATTGTTAAACTAGTAAAATAGTACACAGTACCACCTGTAGGTTACTATTCATGAGAAGGATCGATCTCCCATCAAGTCCTTTTTTTTTATTTTCTATTTTTGAAAAAGCCAAGGTGGTTTTGTCAATTTCATCTTTTTAACCAATGGGGTTTTGTCAAACTAGGTGCTCTGTTTCATATCTGTTTAATTAATCCTTCCTATGCTTCTCCAAAAACCCAAAAACAAAAAGCAAATATCTTCCACGCCCGGTCACCTTCATGGTGTCCAGATTTCCATGTCTTTTAACTTCATGATGGTGATGTGAAGATTTTCCAGAGTACAATGTTTATTTACTGACAGGTTAGATAGTGACATAAATGGTGTTGTCTCTGCACCGGTGAAGCTAACAGTCCACTGTAATAGGGATATCAATGGGCATAGCACCTGTTTAGGCAGGAAGCTCAAACAATGGCAGCATTTCTATTTTAGAAGAAAGATAAAGAAAAAAGAAAGTAACAGAAGTCAGGTTTCCAGATTTAACTAAATAATCTAGTACCAAAAAACAAAACAGAAAATAGAAGTCAATTCCCAATGGAGCTTACAACCAGAAGAACAAAATTTGGACAAAATTAAGGAGCCAGTCAGGACTATTTCTGGATCATGGAATCTTCTAACTTTCTACTTACAATGACACTTTTATGAAAAAATCAAACTCTTGTTTCAAAGAACAGGCAGAAGAACCAAAAAGACAGAAACTATTGGCTCAACATGTTTGAATTTTGATGGGTGATGCAGACTCTTCAATTCCCACGTCATAAGAATTCATCATAGGGGACGCCGGTCTCCGGCAACCAATCATCGCCCTGGATGAATGTTCCTACTGTGAATAAGGATGCGAAAAAATCTGTCAAACGGGGCCTATATCCTGGCCAATTGACCCTGTGATCCACATTTGCCCCAGGTCCTCTGTTCTTGTACTCGCCAATGAATACAGTCTCTACCGAAACCTGGGGACCCCATGGGATCCAGCCCTTCGGGTCCACGAAGTCCCCAATATCGGACTTCATGATGACGACAGTGGAGTAGTTCTTCCAAGGCCTGCCGAAGTATGTGGTAACACGTGAAAGGTCGCCAAGAGGAGAAAACGTACTATTCAAGATGGAAAGGCCAGATAGTTGGTTAGGGTCACTGGCGCCATGAGCGGTGATGGTGTTGAGGTTGTCGCCATGGACTTCTCTTGACTGGATAGTGCAGTTCTGGAAGACAGCTATACCATGACCGAAGATGAAGTCTACGTTGCCGGTGATGTTGCATTCACGGTAGAATTGTCGATTGGCGTGAACGTAGAGAGTGTCTTGGTACCCATCCATTGCACAACGATACAATACTGACTTATCTGCTTTTGATCTGAATGCCACTGCCTGGTGATGCGGACCTGCTGTGTTTACGAACTTAATATCTTTTCCGATGAACCCTTCTCCCTCCACAGCTGGAAAACGATTAAACAACGAGAATAATATCAACGCTGATTTGCACAACAAATAATGAAATCCCTCACTTGATTGTTTGTCAGGCAACTCATTAAGTTCTGATAAACTACATGAGCATTTTGCTTCAGATCAGTCACCTTACGATGTTATCATTTAAATTCATTTAAAGGCAGAAACTCATGATACCCATGAGAATTACGCATGTAATCTGATGATTAAATATCGTACCGAATTAAAAGCATACGAAAATATGAAGAGCTAGCTTACCGAAAGTAGCGGAGAAGTATGTAGGAACATAAGCGGCGTGTAAGTTGTTAGAGACAATAGTCTTATCTGCACCGTCACCATAGATCATGACATTCCACTTGTCCTTGCTGAGAATGACGTGTTCCACGTACAATCCTGCCTTCAAATGAATCACAAATCTTGCTTTGCTCTTGTTGGGCACGGCATTCAACGCGTCCATGATTGTCGTGAAGTTTCCGCTGCCGTCTTGGGCCACTGTCATGTGGGGCATTGGGTTCTCATCTGCAAGCCATCCCTTATCAATGGGCAAAATCCAATCTGGAAGCCACATAAAATCTTTTTCTGCGGTATCAATAAACATTTTGTTATGAACAGAGAAACCGGTTCGTGAGGACGAACCCAGAATATTAGTAAGAATGGCCAAGCTGTTGCTGGAAAACTTCATGGAGTTTTGCATGGCAGCTTTCACTTTTCTGAAAACCCTAGAGCTCTCATCCTTGGAGGAGTTTAAGTCGTTTAACTCCTCCAAAGCATCAAAGCATGTCTCCTGGTCAACGATTATTGCACTTAACCAAGTTCGCATGTCACCCACGTCAGCTGGAGACAATGATCTATCTCCTTTACGGCCCGCCATGAGAGCCATCGACTTGTTGAGAGAATATCTAGCATCTCCTAACAAGTTTTCACAGACAGTCAAAGCAGCCTTGAGCCGGGTATCCTTGGTCATGGCACCAAGCCCAGATGGATACCCAGACAACATAGAGAGCTCGTCCATGGCTATCCGCAATGAAAGCCTGAAGATGGCTTTCGTGTCACTTGTGTTTGAGGAATCACTGGTGGAAATGCTGGAGTAGCAGGATTCAGGGTACAGAGTCACGCTGCACACTCTTTTCACTAATGCAGTCGAGGTCAACTCAGCATATGCCACTGAGGATCTGAGTCTGAGCTTGTGTTGCACAGTTCCTCCAACCACACCAACGATCACCGCCGCAAGAATCAGGGAGGAGACCACCACTATGATCACTCCCTTGAACATCTGCCGCCAAAGGGATCTCTCTCCTTCTTCATCCACCCTATAATAGCTCTCCGCGGCCTTGAATGAACCCATATTTGCTAATTTTCCTCAATGGTTGGTGTAGTTTTGATGTTTGCGTCTCTGTTTTATAGCGTGTTTGGTATATTTGTGTGCCTGCCTTGATGCATCTTCATCGAGATTGTATTTGCATCTGTTCGATGTGTTTTAATGTTTGATTTACTTCCTTTGGCAAGAAATGAATCACAACCCAAAATGAAATCTTTTAAAAGAAATAAAGAGGATAGCATGCACTATTGAAAAAATTAAATCAGAGGGACTCAATGGTTGGGAACAGTGTGATCTTATCCATGAAGATAATCTTATCATTAAATTCATTTTTGAAATGAATATCATATAGTCATCAAGCTACAGATAGATGATAATATCAGATTAACATGATCTGATTATGAAATTTGTATAGGAGAAACCTGAGACTGATATTATCAAGTGATTTTCAAAAAGTTAAACGCCTTATCAATTTACCAGACTGAATGCTACATTTCTGGACCTGCATTTCTCTTTCTCCTTTTATGATAATTGTATCATATTTGCATAAACTTTAATTGTGTTACTTTAAAGGATGTTACAGAGGCGGGGTCAACATGAAAGACGATACAGCTCAAAATTTGGTTTTAAATAAGCAAGAAAAAGGGTAAAATTAAAATCATCGGACTGAGATACTTGACACTGGATGCAACCCTAGGCTTTCAAAATTTTCAGATTATAAAGATTCAGCAAAGGAGACAGTAGTTGCTGGCAACCAATCAGCACCCTGGATAAAACTTTGCACTGTGAACTTTCTTGCCTCGTCTTCTGTAAGGCTGGGCCTGTAGCCGCTCCATTTAACCCTTTTGTCAACAACTGAACCAGGCCCAGTGTTTTGGTACTCGCCATAAAAGATTGAGCTGGGTGGCTCGACACCAGAGACCCATTCTTTCCAGCCCACTGGGTTCAAGAATGACCCAATTTGAGACTGCATGATCACTGTTGTGGAGAAAGGTTTCCAGGGCCTGCCAAGGAATGTAGGGGCTGTCAGGTCCCCAAGAGTAGATAAGGTACATTTCTGGATTGAGATGCCGGTGTTCTGGTTGGGATCCTTTTTGCCCTGAGCCGTGATGGTGTTGAACTGGTTGCTGAGGGGTTGCCTAGGCTGGATGTTGCAGTTCTGGAAGATAACTGCAGCATTGCCAAATATGAAGTCGATTGTGCCTGTGATGTCACACTCGCGGTAGAATTGGCGATTGGAATGTGCGTAGAGAGTGTCCTGGAAGCCATCAAATGAGCACCGATAGAATACTGAGAAATCAGAGCCTGACCTGAAGGCCACTGCTTGGTGCTTCTCTGGACCTGCTTCATTAATGAATTTCATGTCTTTTGCTATGAACCCTTTTCCCTGTACAGCTGCAAGTAGCAATAGCAGCATCAGCACCCAGTTTATTCAGCTTACCAATACGGCATAAACAGAAGGAATATAAAGCCCTATCTCAAACAGAACTAACAAAGGCAATACTCAATAGGAATTGATTAGGAATTTGCCGAAAGTTCTTTCCAATGGCTGCTTGGATCCCTGAAAGGATCATGTTTACCTAAAGTAGTCTGGTAAGAAATGCTAACAAAGGTTAAAATTCCCCAAATCTATAGATAATCGACTGGGTTTTCATTTTGACTTATGCATTTACACCTTGATACTAAAAATGTTAATTTATGCAAAGAGACAGAAAATTGTGTCACACTGCATCTAGAAATGCCCTGGCATTTCAGATTTGAATACAAACTCCTATAAGAAGAGCACTAGATGGACCAAAGGCCACCAACACCCAATAACATTCATAAGACAAGAAGGGTATTTAACCCTGTTTGTCTCCTTGCATAAACTCAGACAGAGCCCATTCATGTATACAAATCACTTGCAGACCTTCTGCAAGGATCATTTAAGAAATGGACCCCATGAAAGCAGCACTTTGTATCTCTCAGAACCAGACAAGCACATGTTAGGGTTACCAAACAACCACAGGATGACAAGCATCCACTCTTTCTAACCATATTGAGTTCTAAAGCAACAGTGAAGAGCACAAACTGAAGTTTAGGTAAAACACCACATGAAGTTCACATGGGGAACGATTCTTTGTCTATCATAAAAGGATCTTCACCGTGCTACCCATGTAAATTTTCTTCGCCAGCTGAAGGATTCACAAGGCACATGGTTTTATTTTCAATGGGGTTCCTATGAAATTTGAGAAGCTTAGAAGCACTGGTCATGTCTCCATTACTGATCAATGCTTCCATGGAATCTCTAATCAGAAACCCAGGAGACTAATTCAGCAATCAATAGAACTACATTGTCTCCATTAATTCAATTTCAGAAGCAAGCTTATCGATGCTAAGGCCTAATAGAACCCACAAGATTACTATGAAACAGCATGAATGTTGCCAAAACTGATAACCAAAGAACAGATTGCTAACTTTAGTACTAGCTGTAAAGGACTCACCGACGGTTGCAGTGTGATACGTGGGAGTTCCATCCACAAAATTCAATCTGCCGGAGACTATAGTTTTGGTTTTGCCTTCACCGTACATCATAACATTCCACTTGCTCTTGTCCAAAATCACATTCTCCTTATACTTACCTTCCTTCACATATATCACGAACCTGGATTTACTCTTCTTGGGTATGGTTGCCACCGCCTCCTCGATGGTCATAAAGTCTCCGCTTCCGTCTTGAGCTACCGTTGCATTGGGTGGGGGCTTGGATTCCTGGAGCAGCCTCCTGGTAGCAGGGCTAACCCAGGTTGGAAACCCTGAGTGGGAGGAGCCCTCGAATCCAAGTAATCTCCGGTGGATCGGGACATTGAAATTTGCCAACAAACCCAAGATTTTAGCAGCAATGGCTAAGCTGTTGCTAGCAAATTCGGTAGAGTTTTGCATAGCAGCTTTCAGTTTTTGAATTTCTGTAGAGTTCTCGTACTTTGTGGAGTTTGGCTTTAGCTCCTCCAAGGCATCCAAACATGCTTCTTGGTCAGTAATCGTAGTGCTTAGCCAGGTCTTCATGTCATCAATCTGTGATGAAGGCGACAGTTTCTCTCCCTCACTGACCTCCATGGAAGATATCGTATCGTTAAGATAATCCAAAGCATCATGAAACAGGTCCCGACAGACGCCCAAAGCAGCCTTGAGCCGAGCATCTTCGGTTGCCGAGCTCAGCTTATCTGGGTACTCAGAAAGCTTGGAGAGCTCGTCAACGGCGACACGCAGAGAGAGCTTGAATAGAACTTCCGGATCAGTAATGTTGGACGATTCGATCGAGGAAATGCTGGAGTAGCAAGAGTTAGGGTACAGAGTCACACCGCAAACTGTCTTCAGCGACGCGGCCGGTGTCAACTCAGGGGAAGGTACCGAATCGGAAGATGTACCGTTCCGCTTGTGTGTCAGAGTTCCCACAACTGCCCCAACGATCACAGCTACAAGAACGATGCAGGAAACGATCACAATAATCAATCGCCTACGCGTCTTCCGCCGGAAGGCTTGTTCATCAAGCTCATCCACCTTACCATAGCCCTTGAAGGACTTGATGGAATCCATCTTTCTCTGTTCACTGATAATGGGTATTTGCCTCTGCCTGTAATCAGCTTTTGAGGGTTTGTTTGTGTAATGAGAAAGTGCAAAAGGAAAATGTCAGAGAACAAGCAGTGGGTTTCCTTTTATAAGTGGAGAATGGCAGGTAAAGAGGAGCATCTCTTTTTCCTTTCTCCGATACTTCTCGCTCCATTAAACACCATACATATCATCCATTCGGAGAGAAACACGCTTCACTGTAATTCATTATTTTAATAAATTTGATTTACTTTCTTTACCCACTGGAAGAAACAACACATCACATTATTATTATCATTGATTAAGAAAGTGGAAGTGGGTGATTAAGAGCTGGTGTGGATGATGTCTTTGTGTTCTTAGCTGTAATGAGGCAGTACCGTGTGCTATGGGGGCAGGACCCGTTATAATGTACTGGAATAAGATGGTCTGTGAAGGGCCCAAATCATGAAGGCAGAAGGCGTAAGAGACCCGGCGTTACCATAACGCGGTCTCTAAGCAACAAGGAAGCATCACCCCCCATCGTTTTATGAATTCTAAGGGATTCATTGCTTTTGTCTTGCTTTGGGGTTGATTTTGACAAATAATTTTTAATATTCAAAATAATAAATTAATTTTTATTTAAATAAAAAAATTAATAATATTTTTATTACTAAAATTTTTTTAAAATATAAATCAAATAAATTTTATACGTTATTTCAGATTTATATTTTAAATCTGAATAAATTTTAATTTATAAATTATTCTTTATAAATTATTTAAAATTTTGACTGAATATTTAAAATATATATTTTTTCATTATTCAATTTTTTTAAAATTTAATTATGATTATATCTTAAATAAATTTTTACATCTATATTTTCAAATCAAAAATTATTATAAGATTTTTAATTTTAACAACTCTTACTTTTAATTTTTAGACAATATTCAGTTTCGATCAAAATTAATAATTGAGGAGTCAACTAATAACTTTGGTAACACAACATAAATATCAATATTTCGTATAATTTTTTTTTCTATATTTTATATAACTTTGTTTTTTGTGAAGAGCTTCTTAGTTTTTTTTTATAATATTATATTTTTTATATAGATAATAAATTAATTTTTTATTTATTTTTGTTTCTAAATACTAGTTTGAATTTTTTGTTGTTTATTTTATTTTATTAATGATTTATCTTTAATCCACATGTGACCAATAAATTTTGGTTTGAATTTTTAATTTTTAGTTTTTAATTTCAATAATTTATTAACATTATTGATAATAAAATTGATGTAATTTTAAAAAAAATCTAAAAATTTACCTTATTTTTCCAAACAAACATACTTAATCCATTGATTGTGCTCGATTTAAATTTTGATTCAAATGGGTTGTGATGCTATTTAAAAATGTTGAGTAGTAGAATATTTCGATAGTATACAATTTTTTAAAATATATTTTTCATAGTTAATAATTTTAAATTTTCATAATAATAATTTAAACATTAAATCTCATTATTTAATATTAATATTTATTCATAAATTTTGTAGTCCACGTGACAAGCAAGTTCATATGCAGTTACTTCTATGAAACTGGCGAAGCAGGACTTCAAGCTCGACCTCCCGTTCTTCTGTTGGGGCGTAACTGAAGTCAAAAACCAAATCTCTAACATACCATGTCCTGATGATGTGAACAGTAGGACACTCTCCGCCTCCTTTTTAACTTATAATTTAAATTAAGTAATTTTGTTCTTTTGAATTTTCTTTGGTTGGATTTAATCATACGGGGAGGCATCCATGTGATGATCATATCAACCCTCATCACTCCGCGTAGCGTACCCGCTCATTACGCCAGTCTTTTTGTTTTATTTTTTTGTTATTTTTAATAATTTATTTTAAAAAATAAAATATGTCAACTGTCACTTTCTCATGATTAATTCAAATAATCGACCCCTCTTTTATTATTATTATTATTATTTTAAACAAAATTTTTAAGGTAAATAAGTTTGGCGAAAAAGAGATTGACCAAATTCAGTGCCCTTCCACTAGCCACGTGGCACATGCTTTTGCACACTGTCCACTAATCTCGCCGGCCAACCATGCTGGAATTCAACATTGTAGCATCGCTGGTGCCCACTCAGACTACTTGGGCCGGACACTTCACAGGCCTGAACAGGTTTTTTTTTGGTTTCTGGATCTGTTAGATAATTTTGTTTTTTTTTGCTCGTCTGAATTGCAGTGAGTTTTTTATATTGTCAAAATTAGAATGTCCTGTTTTCTGAAAAAAACTGTGGCATTTGCTTTATTGATCATAGGCAATATTTTTACAGCAAAACAGGGCCGAACAGGACACTCCCCTGAAGATTAGGAGCTTGGCTAATCAAATGGCTAACCCAACATAACAATCCAGATTAGTTTAAAGGCTTTACAGACCAAGAGAGAAAGGGAAGCCCGTAGAGCCCAACCAACTACTGCCAGCAATGAACCTTCCAGGAGTGAACCCTTGAGCCTCACTTGCACTGGTGATCACCTTGAACCCTTTCCAATTCACCCTCCCGGAAGTTCCAGCTCCAGCCCCTGTGTTCTGATACTCTCCGTAGAACAATGTGTTCAAGGCAAAGTTGCCGTCCCACTCGTGCCATCCGGCAGAGTGGATCACGTCGCTTATGGAAGTTTGCATCACGACAGTCCTTGAATACTCCTTCCAGGGCCTCCCCAAGTACGTAGGGAAGCTGCCCTTAACAGACTGAAGATCTTTAGTGGCACCGATTCTACATTTTTGGATAACAATGCCAGTGTTCTGATTCGGGTCTGCTCTGCCCTGTGCTGTCACCATGTTCTTCTGGCCTGAATTGGGTCGCCGTGCGTGTATATCGCAGTCCTGGAACACAGCTGCTGCATTGCCGAAGATGAAATCTACCGTGCCTGAAATCAGACATTTCACGAAGAACTGTCTGTTGGAGTGCACGTACAGGGTGTCCTGGTAAGCCAACATGTCACATTGGTAGAACGCCGAGAGATCAGACCCTACCCGAAGTGCCACAGCTTGGTGCTTTGATGGACCTGCCGTGTTCTGGAATGTAATGTCCCTGGCCAGGAACCCCTCGCCAACAGCAGCTGCATGTGCCATTTCAACCAGTTAATGAGTTCTTAATCATGAATATTTCTAACAGTTCAATATGAAAAATACCGAGGAAATAATCAGAGCTCCTGTTTAATTAGTCTAAAGTGGTAATCAGAATCAAAACTGAAAAGTCTAATGTCGATGTAAGGAGAGAAACATATAAATTAATTCGGGCAGTCGGGATTTGATTAAATAAGCTCATTGATTTCTCTAAGTTCAAAACTTGTACACGGAACTGACTAGTCGACAAACTTGGCATATTCCACAAGGATAGAACACATTCCCAGAAAAGAAAAGAGATCATAAATGAATGGGGATCGTTCATTTGTGTGAAGATATTGATAAAAATTGACAAGTCAAGTGTAGAGCGTGAAATGGCTAAAGTTCTTTATTCAGAGGCACTATGATTGAAGGAAAGGAGCAAGGAAGCATCAGCAGGAGCCCATGTTGGTTAGCTAAATTATACACAGAACAGCAGCTAAAAGCAGCAAATACTTCTGTTGGGAAGCTGAATGCTGCCAGGCTATAAAGCACTTTATTCATCTGGGATGACAGGAGAAAAGTTGACAAACAGACAGATGCATTTCTCCTCAAAGTAATTTTTCTTTTGGTTGTTTTGTTTTTAATTTGATTTGCTTTTCATTGTATTCCAGGATGAAATTATCTATATACCCAAACTAAAGAACAAATTAGAGGAAAGACTTCTAATTGAAGTTGCTTTGAGAACTTGATAACCATGCATATATTCCAGAATCTGATGATGGTCAAGTCATGTTTAACCAAGGGTGATTAGAAGAAAAATCTTGTCTTGGTTATAATGAGGAAAGCGACAAGGACAGGGTGTAACGCACCAATTTTTTCGGCCATTTTTCATGAAGAAAAAGAGGTTGGCAAGGACAAAGTGATGACAGCTGAATAATTGATATTCATGTGTAATATGTCACGAAGCGTTTAAAAAAAATTTTGAGTATCAAGATTGGGCTGATCTTAATATGTGGTTGCTATTCACCCATAAGCTAGCGTAGGACCAAACTAAAAGATGCCTGTAGACATGAAAGAAAGTTTCTAGAACTTTAAGAAAATTAATTAATCTTGGTTATATACAGGTATTAATTAAGATTTAGTGATGTTTAAGTGAAGTGGGTGATGAAGATAATGACACAAAAAGGGATAGAGAGATCAATCAGTTTGCTATACTGTCTGTATCTTTTCCCTTCATTATTGACATTGGTGCCTACTCTATGTTTCAAATTAAGCGCCCACAGCCTATCTAGCGAGCAACTGGTAGAGAGCTTGCATTTGAAATTTGCCTGCTTGTTCGGTGTTTCACCAACTTTAGCAGCTGGAAGTAATGCCCCATATGAGATACGCTCAACTAAAGTTAATTATCAACGGAGCGCATTATCAAAGCTCACCAACTTATATATGCAGTTCCTTTATGATGATGAGCATGACTAAATGTCAAAAAGTTGATATGAAAGTGAGAGGTAGTGAAGTTAATTAGGGAAAAAGGAAAGAATCAATGGTGAAAAAGTGGGCTTACCAACTGTTGCAGAGTGGAACGTTGTGCTGCCATCAACCACGTTTCTGCTCGCTGTGATGATAGTGTTAGCTCTGCCGTCTCCAAGGAACATTATGTTCTTCTTCTTCTTGGACACATCCACGTTTTCCCTGTAAATACCTGCCTTGATTCTGATAACGTACCTCTTTTTGCTGTTGTCTGGTGCGGCAGCCACTGCGGCCGACACGGTCTTGAAGTTTCCACTTCCATCTGCCGCCACCACCACGTCTGGTTTCACGGATGACGACTGTAATAGCCTTCGGTCACCGGCGGACAACCACTTCGGCCACCCGTCTTCGTCCACGTCCTCTTTGAGCTTCCGGTTTGTGGTACGACTGTTGAGCTCGTTTGCTATGTCAGTGTCGGTCATGTTCTTGATCATGGCGAGTGCATTGCTGCACATTCGTTCCACGTGCTTCTGACCGGCCAACAACGCCTTGCGGACGTCCTTATCGGCATCGTCGTGGGAGAATCCGTCGAGGCAAGTCTCCTGGTTGGTCATCGCGGAACTGATGAGGGTTTTGAGGTCGTCTGCATGCTGGGTCAAGGACTTCTTGTTAGGGTACTCATGGAGATCCTCCACCGCGTCGTGCAACTCGTCGAGAGTCTCATCAATGGTCTCCAAACAATCATGGAGAGCTGTCTTTTCGCGTTCAGTCAGCTTCTTGGTGGCAATGAGCTTCTTGACGGTGAAGTAGTTGTGCTCCACCGCAGTGGTAGTGAGGTTCAAGGACACCTCGATGACGTCCTTCTGGCTGGTAACTTTGGTGGCTCCGGCGCTGGCCACAGCCGAGTAGCACAGCTCAGGGTACCTGGTGCTGCTACACGAAGATTTCAGTATACCATGAGCTGGGGATAACTCATTTTCACCCGATTTCTTCCCGGAGTTAACTCCGGCAACAATGCCAATCACAGCAGCAACAAGCAACACACTTCCAAAGACACACAGAAAGATCTTCTTCTTCCTCTTAGAGAAAGAAGTACTCTCTTTAACAGAACCAGACATTCTCGAAAAGAAATCCTTCACCCCGCTCATGACCAAAGGCTTATCAACAGAAAAAAATAAGAACAAAAGAAAAGCTACAAAGTGAGGAAGAGTAGCACTGGGTTGGCTTCAGCCTGCTGCCAGTGGGAGCTTATATGCAGAAAAAGCAAGTGCCCCTGGTGGGTGGCCGCCTCTCACAACAAGTGGATAAGCCTCCCACGTGGACTGTCACATTTTCACTGCTGCAATAAACAGACCATTACCGCTTCAGTTTTGTTCAATTTAGGGTTTCACCACATGTACAAGAATTCCATGGAGCTAATTAGTTCGTATTCCTTTTGTTCTTTATCTGACATAAACTCAATGGAAATAATTGCATGAAATTACAAAACCCAAGTGACAAATGGAGCTTCCTCTGTCCTTTTTCACCATATGAACATAATTTTCACATTTTTTTCATTTATTTAATGAAAATTTTGATTTATACATT
The DNA here is from genome assembly GCA_021397835.1 of Moringa oleifera. Lineage (NCBI taxonomy): Eukaryota > Viridiplantae > Streptophyta > Magnoliopsida > Brassicales > Moringaceae > Moringa > Moringa oleifera. The sequence goes on from JAJFZO010000863.1 coordinate 2,964,645, forward strand.
TTACGTATTATTAAAAGTTTCAGATGGGCATGCCAGCTACAACTTGCATTAGTAAAAGTTTAGTATCTCTAAGAAAGAGCATTATCACTGTAGCTAGCTGTAATCGACATTTACCTCATTAATATATTTTTCTCTCGTGTCATTTTATGCCGTCACGTGCTTATATCAACTTCCAACCAAATAGGATCGGGATGTATATTTTTTCACCCGATAAAGTAAATATGGAGAACATTTGTGTATATCACTACAATTCGATCAACTTGGAATAAGTAAAGAATTCTTTTCTTCTATAAATTTTTAGAGCTTTTGCTTTATTAAGCATTGGATACCAAGAAGGAAAGAGACAGGAGATGCAATAAAGGGCAGCCTCGCGTTTTGATTATTTAGCAAAGTAATTCATCTTTGTATTTTAACACAAAAGGGACGTTAAAAGAGGGAAATAATAGCGGAAAAAAAAAAGATAAACAACGATCATGATGTTGTTAATTTCTTGATTAATTAAAGGAAAAGAGCCTTCCACTTTGCCTTAGGCAGGCCTACATGTTTTTTCTTTTTTGTAGTACAGAACTATATGTGTCTTGTTACCCACTAAGAAGAGAAAATGAAAGCTCTATATGACAACTTAATTGGAGGGTATATATTTTTATAGGATTATAATTTTTTATTAGTTTAATATGTACTGTTTTTTAATTTAAAAATAAATAATATTTTCACAATTTATTCTATTAATATAAAAATAATTTATTTTCTTAATTTATGACTGTGTCGTGATTAATTTTTAAAAAGTTAAACATATATAGTTTAGATCAATAGAAATTTGTATCTTACTTTATATATAAGACGTGAAGAAACCACACCTTTCTCTGTGGTTGGAAAATTAATTCCGTTGTTAATGTTGACTACCAAAAACTATTGAATGAAAGCAACAATTAATAATTTAATTTAAAGACTCTTTAGTGTCGGTGACCGGCTAATAACTTAATTTTTGATTTTTTTTGAGAATTACATGGCTGAAAATGACATAAAACCGGGCTTGTAACTTGTGCAAGCAAAGAATAATCGGACAAACTTCTCATTTTTTATCAAAAAAATAAAATCATTTGGTACATATAAAGCTACTAATTAAATAAACACATCTCTGAGAAGGATACGCACGATTAATCAAATAAATTTGACTATAAATTAAATTAAAGTTTTATACCTACCCGTTGTTCCAGCTAGCTTCTAATAAACAGATACTTGTCTTAACGGCGGAAAAAGCAAGAAAAGAAGGGATCCATAATAATAGTTAAAGCGAGTTGATTAAATAATTAAATAAAAGAAAAAAGAGAGAATAAATGTGTTTTTCCTTTAAAATTAATGAAAAAAAATTTAATTTAACAAAACAACAAATTAATTGCGAAAGTCTAGATGCCTTGGGTTTTGTCTGCTTTGGTATTCCTTGGTCTTGCTTCGCTGTCCTGGGGCTGCCCATGTGACCGCCTGATAAAAGTCCATCACGTTTTCCCTCAGTTTGTTTTGGTACATTATCATAAAGTTCATTAATTGCCTATTGTTTGATTCTACATGATCCATAATGTCTTTCTTTAAGGATTTGTTTTCCAGAAATCAAAAGAGAGAAAAATTAATAATAATAATATCATTATTATTATTAAAAATTATATATTAATTAATTGTCTTCCGAAAATCACGTTCTCATGTTGATTTCCAACTCATAGTTAGATTAAATAATTCACTCTGTCGACTTTCAAGCTCTCAAAATGGACCCATATAGAATAAGGAAAGGTTAGTGTCAATTGAGTATAATCATAGCTCGCTATATTTACTGATAAATACCGCTGGTATGGATTATGATTATTTGTTGGTTATAATTTTTATTAATTTTTAAGAGATATTAATATATAATAATTTATTAAAATAAATTAATAAAAATATTTTATTTATTTTTTATGTTAAAATGGTATATTAAAAAACCTTTTTTTGATATATATAATATTTAAGAATGAATTTCACTGAACAAAATACAAAATTAATTTTTATTCATGGCGCTGCATAAGTATGTGATTATGATGGCTGCATAGCATGATGCTATGATTCGCTGGGCATATGCCCATGGCTTTTGCATTGGGAAAAGTATGATGATCGCACGCCGTTAAGGGAAAAGACAACGCTCAAGTTGCATTCATTTTGAAAAGCAAAAACACGTTGTAAAGAATGAATTTCACTGAACAAAATACAAAATTAATTTTTATTCATGGTGCTGCATAAGTATGTGATTATGATGGCTGCATAGCATGATGCTATGACTCGTTGGGCATATGCCCATGGCTTTTGCATTGGGAACAGTGAGATGATCGCACGCCGTTAAGGGAAAAGACAACGCTCAAGTTGCATTCATTTTGAAAAGGAAAAACACGTTGTGAAAGCGAAGTCGCCAGCCAAAATGGGAGACCTTTCTGGTCAAAATAGGCGATTGGGCCACAAATTTGTAACGAACTCTAAAATGAAAGCCCATGAGACTGTTTTGGGTGAAGGCCCAGTAGAATCTAAAGGCCTCATCAGATCGGGCTCTGTTTATTTCTGATGGTGGGCTGAGCCTTAGATATGATTGTTTGTGGTGGCCCATGAGGGATAATGGAACCAGACTTCTCTTACTGCTCTTCCTCTTCTTCTTCTCTTCTCGCGCTCGCGGTTGTCAGTTAGGTCTTGCCACTGGGACAGCTCCCCAAGTAAGTTTCTTGTCGTTGGGATTTTATTTTTTGCTTTCTTTGAATTTCTTCGCTTTATGTGTTTTGTTCTAGGTTTTTCGTCTTCAATGATTCTTTTTTGGTCTTTTGGTGCCATTGTTTCTAATTGGTTTGCTGCTGAAGCAAACAGGACACTGCCCGTTTGCTATTTTATAGGCTCTTGTAGTCCTTATTAGTGTTCATGGATCATACTCATTTCATGTAGTTGGCATGAAAGCTGTTGCCAGGCAGAAAGTTCTGCCTGAAGTCTGCTTTACTTTCTTTGTTTTCCTCTTTAAATTCCTCATTAGGTTTGAAGGTGCAACCTGGGTCGCTTTACCTATATTGGAATGTAGTACTTCGTGCAGTTATACTGTGCCCATAACCTGGAAGAACTTTTCCTGGAATGTTTGTTGTCATATTGCACGCATAATTATTGTATTGATACTTTATAAACCCAAGTGCCAATGTTTCTCGGATTTTAATTGTTTCTCTAGACCGAAAATTAATGAGTTACTGAATTTCTGGTTTTATTTCTTATTGCTTGATTTTTCTATTTAAAGGTGATAAGTTAAAAAGTGTGTTTTTCTTTCTGGTTAAAATATTGGTAGCTTTGTTGATAACATCTGGACATCATATGGTAGGTTTATGGTACGGAGAGAGAGTTGGTGTAGTGCGAATGGTTTCCTTTGGTTCAAAAGCTTTACCATCTAGGAGGTCGACTGCTGGTAATTTAATCGAGGATTGCTTCATGGGTGAGGAGCGTAAATCTCATAAGCAGGATAGAAGGGAAAAGGGCATGGGAAGGAAGGCCAAGCGAGGAAGTTTTGGTTTTGATGGGGATGATTCTAACAAAAATGTATCAGGAATGGCAACTAACCGAAACACCAAAGTGAAAAAATCCTGGAAACATCAACAGGCCTTTGAGCCAGAAACATTACTTGTGAGGTATGATGATGTGTGGACTCAAATTTGTAGGGTTTTTTATTGGTCTTTTTACCTTGTCAAGGTTAAACAAATGCAGCTAAATGTGTAGGAAACAGGTTGATGCAGAAACCGCAAAATACTTCTCCGAAATTGCAAATCTCTTAGAAAGTAATGAGGTTGAGTTGGAGGAACGCTCGAATATATGTGGTAATGCCCTTGAGGAAACAAGAGGGAAGGAACTAGAAGTTGCAACTGATTATATTATAAGCCACACTCTGCAAACTCTCCTTGAGGGTTGTGATGTGGACCACCTTTGTGGTTTCCTCCGAAGTTGTTCAAAGGTCTTCCCTTATATTGCAATGGATAGATCTGGTTCTCATGTAGCAGAAACTGGTCTCAAGTCATTATCCATGCATCTGGAGGATGCAGAGGCATATTCTATTATTGAAGAGACTTTGACTAAGATATGCGAGGTATCAACTTAATTGATGTTACTTTCTTAACCAGTTGCTTTTAGTTCCTATTATCTCTAGGGACAATCCACTGATATCCTTGTTTTTGTTTAGCTGTCAAATTGATAAAACATCACCTATATTTTTCTTTTATAATTAATACATGCTTTGCTTCTGCCAAGCAGGTTTATATTTTAAATAACGAGTTGATCCTTATCAGGTGATGGTAATCAATCCTGTTGATGTGATGTGTAACTGCTATGGGTCTCATGTTCTTCGGAAGCTTCTTTGTCTTTGCAAAGGAGTACCTTTAGATTCCTCTGAACTTCATGGAGCAAAATCATCGAAAGTTCTGGCAGTGCGGTTAAATTTCAAGGCATCTCGGCTGGATGTGAATGATTCACAAAATTCTCATCAAGGATTTCCAGATTTACTAAATTTACTAATCTCGGGGATATTAAAATGTGCAAGGAAAGACAATAAAATTCTTCAAGTTGATCAATACAGCAGTTTGGTTTTGCAGGCATGTTTCCCAATGTACCCTCTAATAGTACTTTTACTTTCCTTGTTGAGGCTGTGGCTTACTAGTTCATGCATAAGGTGTTCCGTTTGAATATGAAAATTAAACTTCTATTTTCTGTTAAATAACTTGTAAGTGGACTTTTAAATCTTGCACCTAAGTTGTCTTATTTCTCTTCACTAGCCAGCTAGTGCTCTCTCTTGTATGGGATGGAGGGATCATCATTAAAAATAACTTTTCTTTGTCCAAGGCAGTTTTTATAGTGTTTGTTGTTCTTCCAGCAGCATATAAGATCTGCCAATATCATGATGAATTGTAATGAATTGAAAATTATCTTCTTGGCAGATGGCTTTGAAGCTGCTAGTTGGGCATGATCAGGAGTTGTTGCAAACAATTCCTATCCTTCTGGGCTGCAAGAAGGAAAATTTAGTGGGAGAAAACTATATAGAAACTGATGTAGCAAGGGACGTTATAGAATCAATGCAAGAAACTGCATTTAGTCACTTAATGGAGGTGAGCTACCTATGACCACAATTTAGTTATGCATTTTAGTTCTGCTATTCTGAAAGTAAGTGATTAAATGATTTTTAGAGAGGAGCTTTTGGTAATTATTTGATTAACTGATCTTTTCTGCCAAATTTGCAGGTAATTTTGGAAGTGGCTCCTGAAAGCTTGTATAATGAAATGTTCAATAAAGTTTTCAGGAATTCGTTGTATAAGCTTTCATCCCATCATTGTGGGAACTTTGTGGTGCAAGCATTGGTTTCTCAAGCAAGATCTCAAGATCAAGTACTTTCAATATAAAAAATTGTCCTTTAAATAATTTATAGTGCCCATAGAACACCTATTAGTCTTTGCAATAACAACGACATACTATCTATGTAGCGTTCTTCGATTTTCTCCTTGGTATTATACAATTTCAGTTCCCCTGACAATTATTGTTCATGTGATGCGTCCTGCCTAGTAATTCTGTTTTAGAATTTTGATAACACAATTTTCCTCTTTTTTTCTTTTAGATGGAGTTGATCTGGGAGGAACTTGGTTCAAGATTAAGGAATCTTCTTGAAATGGGGAGGTCAGGAGTTATTGCTTCTCTAATTGCTGCAAGCCAGAGGCTTAATACACTTGAACATAAGGTAATTACTTGAATGCCATTCTTTTCATGTTCACCACTTTCATGTATAAATTAGAAGATTCATGGACTATCCTTGTTCTGATCGTGCTCTCCATTTTTAAGTCATGTTATTTGAATCTAACCGCGGTCATCTTTTGTAACTTGTTACAGTGTTTTCAGGCCCTTGCTGCAGCAGTAGCTTCAACTGAATCTCCTGCATGCATTGTACCTCGGATACTGTTTCTTGATAGTTACTTTGGCTGTGAGGATAAGTCCAACTGGAAGTGGCCAAGCAATGTTAAGATGCATGTCATGGGTTCTCTGATCCTTCAGGAGATCTTTAGATTTCAAAGTGTATGCTGCATTTCTTCCATTTATGCTGCTTCTGCTTGTTTTAGTTTTTCCTGCTATCTCAGCTTTACTAATTCACATGGAAGATATGATGGTCTTCCAGGTTTTATTTAAACTGCATTTTATTTAAGTTTCCTCTGAGAGACAAAAAGAGTCCAAGTGACTATACATCAAAATCATACACATGAGTTTAAATTTCCTTTAATAAATTCATTTTTAGGTTTTATTGGCCTTGTGGTTATTGTGAACAGCCGTATCTTTGCATCACATGACCATCAGAGTATGAGGCTTTGTAGAACAATGAAATAATTTATCCATACAGCCTGCAGTTCTCTGCAGCTTGAAATCAACTTTTTGTTATGTTATCTATAGTTAACCTTCCACATTTTCACTGTTCAATTTCTGGCCTACTGGAAGTGATGAGACTCTGTCCCCAATTTTGCTGCAGTGTTGGTGTCATATGAGCTATCCTGTGCTGAGTTTTCCATTTTGATGCTGGCTAATTAAAAACTTCTTTGTCATCAGTAGTGTTACTGGCTTTTATGTTCCAAAGCCTAAATGGTTCTTTCCTTTTTTTTTTTTTTTTTTCCTTTCTCCTTTCCCTGCCACCAAGTATTCTTATGAGCTTTTGAGATATGCAAGAGGAGAAAACAGCTGCTTAGGAGTATTTTAATGATTACAGACATGCACTCTAGATTTATTTGTGGAACTTTTAATTTGTTAAAGCTTCTTCTTGGCTTAGGAACAACATAACGCTTTTCTGAGCATCCTTCGATTACAATTCATGCTCATCTTAGTTTGCTATGGAATTTTATGATCCTGCAGAATCGTCACTTGACTAGTGTTATATGTGCTTACCCTTTTATAGTTTCTGAAATCATCGTCCCATCTCTCGTTTTTCTGTTTCATAGGGTTTCGCTCAGCCTTATATTGTAAGTATCACATCTATGGAACCTGAGCATGTCTTTGAAGCTGCAAAAGATGCTGGTGGCGCACGTGTTCTTGAAGCTTTTCTTGGTTCAAATGCTCCTGTGAAACAGAAGCGTAGATTAGTTATGAAGTATGTCATGCCATTTATCCAGATTATGCATCCTAAATTATCCAGTTTTCCTGTATCTTAATGCAGAGATCTTATATATTTTTCTTTTCTTTCTAATTGCTGCACAGGCTACGTGGGCACTTTGGAGAGCTTTCATTACAGTCATCTGGTTCATTTACCGTTGAAAAATGCTTCAATGTTAGTAACATGTCACTACGGGAAGCCATAGCTTCTGAGTTGTTAGCTGTTAGAACCGAACTCTCTAAGACTAAACAAGGCCCTCATCTCTTAAGGAAACTAGATATTGAAGGGTAAGCTATTTGCTTGTACAGCTTAGGAACATTTAACTCGTTGTCTCTTCTCTCCTTGACAAATCATATTATATCTCGAATAATACATCATTTTGTCCTTGCTATTTGTTCAATCTCCATGATTACGCTGGCTTTTCTGGTGTCTCAGTTAGTCGACACAACTATTATGTCCACTAGAGGTTAACATCCAAGAACAGTTAGCTTTGTATGCACACATTAGGAAAATGATCTATAATTTATGATACGTTGGTTTAGGACTTTGACATCTGCTTATTGTTTTTTTATTGTTTTATATTGACGAATTTGCTATATCACAACAGGTTTGCAGCCAAACCTGACCAGTGGAGGTCAAGACAGACAGCAAAACAATCAGCCTATAGAGATTTTTATGCTGCATTTGGCTCTAGTGAAGTAAAATCGTCCAAAGAGGATACGTTCCTCTCCAATACAACTAAGCACACATCAAAGCCGCAAGGATTAAAGCAGTTGAAGGAAGAGATAGATCAGTTCCTTCCTACTAGTGCACCATCTTTTGGCATGTCAGGCTCAAAACGCCTGCGAGAGGAGGATGATGTTGGGAATGATGATTCAGCAGAGAGAAAAAAGAAGTCAAAAAAGAAAAGGAATGTTGTGGGGTCTGATGATGCCATAGCTTCAACCAAAATGTCCGAAAATGCAGTTGGCAATAAAAGACCTTTCCTCTCTGAAGGAAAACTGGGGAAGAAGCGACACAGGAAAGTTTAAAGCTTGCAAAAGGAAGTTGAAAGGATGAAGGTGTTGATTACTTTGTTTTTCACAATTTTGTAATCTTTCTTAGAGCTTCCTCGAGCTATAGACTATAACTTAACTCGATAAAGATGACTTTCAGTTCTGTTTTGTTTTGTTATTTCAGTTGAAGAAAAGTTCGTCATAGTTGAACAGTTTTGTTAGGCTGCAATTTATCAACCCCTCCTAATGCTACAGATATGATCTCACTTTTTACATAAAGACAGCATAAGCTTACTGTAAGTAGAACTCAAGAGTTTGGGTTGACAAAACTGTAACTGCATTACATATATTTTCGGTACATGGATTGCTTGAAGTAAATACTGCCCTACATCAATAAACTGAGGTAACAGATCAAAAGACGAAAATTCAATGTTGTCGAGATCTTGCTATGTGCTGTTTCCTGCTTCTTTCACCATCTGCTGGAGGATTGGACCTGATATAGAAACATGGTATCTGAGTTAAACTATCTATCTGAAAGCTGCTACTGGTAGAAATCCTTGAAAATGTCGGTGCAAGGAATTACTTGTTCTGTGTAGGATTGGGAGTGCTGGGAGGTATTCTCCTGAAGCTGGAGTCCACTTGCTTGAAAGGATTCCTGCTATCTGTCTGTAAATCTCTGAGAGTTTGCGAAGATGAAGCCTTGCCAGATATAGGAGAGGGTGTCACCTTTGTGGTCATCGGGCGAGCTTCTGCTAGAGCTTGATCAAGCCATGTAGCTGAAACAAGGGACAGAACAAGAACAACGGCAGCAAGTGCTAGAGAGTATCTTCTCATGGCGGGTGCAGTCTGTCCTCCACCCAACTGCCAGTCTTTGTTGCTCGGTGAGTGAAAAAGGAAGGTAGGAGATGAGAAGATGACGATAATGAAGGTCTGAATGGCTAAGTTAGGTGGTTATATAAAGTCGTAAAAATGTAATAGGGATCTCAGTGATCCAGTGTGATCATGTGCTCCAACTTTGACTGTTATAGGGTGGAAGTCTGAGCCCTTAAGATTTGGTGTGAGAGTCATGTGACGGAGCACGCTATATTGACGTTGTTTCTTCTGGGGAAGCTGAAAAGACTCAATATTATATTGGTATCAGGCAGTGCTTCGAGGTTAGTGTTGGATCTGTAAGTTCATCAACTTCATCGTCCAGCCAACAACTGCTGCTTCAAGCTAACAGACCACAGCCATGGCAGTCCCAATACAAGCTTCTGTTAAAACTAATTGGAAGTTTATGACCACCTCTTACCTTAAATCATCCACTCCTCCTTTCTTTGTCTTTGCCAATACCACAAAGAATCAAACCCAGATGCCCTTGAGTGATTTGAGGTTGTACTGTTTTTTTTTAATATAAAATTTAAAATATTAATATAATTATTTTTTGAAAGTACTATTTCAGTGACTTGAATTTGTGTGAAATTCAAAACTTCGTTTTTCTTCCATTTGTTTCAATGATTGAAACAAAACAAGAAATTGCAATAGCTTATATAAAATTGAAGTAAAATTACTGAATTGAATCTGAATAATGGAAATGTAAATTAGCTTTGCTTACGTCAGGGAAGTCTATAAGTGTCTGTCCACCCATTTCCTCCCAAGTCTCAACTGTATGTGGAGAGGTGTCATAGTTGGACCATTGTTTAACTTAATATTGATTGCTCCCTAATTTAATAACTCCACAGTTAAGATTTCTTCACATGCTGAATAGTTTGATACTCTTAAAAACGCAAACCCAAAAAAAAAATAAAAATGCAAACTTTGATTTTCTATATTTCATATGATTGGACCGTCTTTCAATGTAATAAGATTTACTTTACATTATCTAAATTACTTAAGAAGTAAAAAAATAAATAAAATTTGTGTATAAATTATTATTATTATTTATTAAAAACTTAAAATATATATATCTTGTATTTTACAAATCTGAAGTCCTCACATTCATCTTGTCTTTAAGCTTAACTCTACATTAATCATGTTGTTTAACTGAACTTAAATATCAGTCTCATCATTTAATTTAGTCGGAACATCAGTTTTATCATTCAACTAAATTTGGATGTCAGTTCTCTAATTTAGCTAAATTCAAAAATTATTTATGTCATTTATCTTAATTGAGACGCAAGTCAAGTTAACCAACAATAATTTCATCAAAAAAGTCTAATGTTAGCTTGGATCTCTCAGCATATTTTATCATAATTCATGATATATTATATTTTTAATCAATCAAAACCTATATATTTATTCAAAAATTATAAAAATATAGTATTTTTTATTAAAAAAATTGATATATTGACTTGAGCATGAGAGCTATTTTTTTTGCAGGTTGAGCAGAAATATCAAAATATGATTCAAAATGAGTAAATATATATAAGTATACCCACTTTTTAATTTAAATTTAAAGAATCAATTTGATTAATTATATATCAAAATTTTTAATTTAATTTAAATTAGTTCTTGATTTAATAACTATAAAAAGTATTTCTGTTGTTTAAAAATACTTAAAAAATAATTAAATTTTAAATTTCAATTTGAATTCATTCATGAATTTCAACTATTTTTAACTTATGGGTTATTTTTATAAATATATTAAAATTTATTATTTATTATTTCAAAAATTTTAAAATTTTTTATAATAATAATTTAATTTTTTTTTGTTTTCAAAAGATTTCAAATTAAAATTAGTTGTAACAAATTTCCAATTTATATAATTTAATTTTTTATTTTTAAAAAAATTTAAATCAAATTAAATTATATGTATTATTAATCAAATTTATATTTTATGATGTAAAATAAAAAGTAATCATAATTTTAAATTTTTTATATTTATTTTAAAAAACTAATTAATTAAATTAATTATATATTTGATATAATACTAGAAACATACACACAAGTGAAAAATAAAAAAAGTAAAAGTAATTTAAAATCTCAAGTTTTATTTTTTACTCAAATTTTAGCTTTTAAAAAATCTGGAATAAACCATAAACTATCATTTTGTATTAAGTTGAACTCTATCGAAAAATTTAAAAATTAAAAAAATTAAAATTTATTACAGAAACAAAAAAAATATTCAAATTATCATCACAGAAAATTTTTAAATATTTAAGTATTAAAAATATTTAATTAAAAATTATATAATTAAAAATTTCATAAAAATATTTTATTAATTAAAAATTATTTAAATTTAAAATTTAAAAATTAAAATTTTATAATAAAATAAAAAATTTATTTAAATAATTTTTTGTTACTTTAATAATAAAATAGTATTAATTTTTATAATAATTATTATTAAATTTTAATTTAAATAAAATTAATAAATTAAAAGTTATTTAAAAACATTATAAAAATCAAAATTTTATTCAAAAGTAAACTTCAAAGTTTAAAATAATATTTACTCAAAATAAAAAAATAAAAATTAATATTATTAAAATAAATAAAAGTTTAATCTGAACAATATATTAATTTTATAATAAAAAATTATAAAATATTTAATAATTTATAATATTAATAAAAAGTTTAAAATTATTATATTTATTAACTTATTACATATTATAATTTTATTAGAAATACAATTCAATTAACAAAACTCCTGATATAATCTTTATCATGCAAACCTAATCTCAGGCAACAGGAATACAAAGAGCATTAAGTTTTTGTTTCTTTTCTCCTTTCGGCCATTCAGTCTCTCTACCGCTCTGTTCAATTGGCGTGTTTCGATCCTAATCTCTCTCTCTCTCTCTCTCTCTCTCTCTCTCTCTCTTCCTTTGTAACCAAAAAGTGAAAATAAATTTAGTTGAAGAAGAAGAAGAAGAGGAGAATCCGAGGGACAGGAGAGGGAAATCGAGAGACTCAGGTACAGCTATGCTAAGAAGTTTTTTTTCTGTTTCGATGTGATTTGATCTCTTCTAATTATTCTCTTTTTCGGGCTGGAGTTTTTAGGGCAAAATTCATGTATAATTGAATCTTTGGCCCAATTGAATGGACGAATTTCCTAGGTTAGGTTTACTTCTCATTGGCTTTCAATTGATGCAATCAAAAGTTGAGTGGAGACTGTGAGTAAATGATGCTGCGTCTGTGGTTTAATTTGGATTGAATTTCCCTGGAAATCTGCAGATTGCTTTTTTCAATCACAAAGACCACAACAATCCTTAAAAAAAAAAAAAAAATCCATAGATAAAACCATATAACACAGTGTCTTTTCCTATTTAATAGTTACTCTAGATTTAGATGGAAACAATATCAAATTTATCATTTTCTGATCATAGTTAAGCAGTTTTATTTCTTATGATTTCAAATCTTCACATTTGACTGTGAGGCAACCATTCAGAGTTGTTGTGTTCTCTTACCATAATTTTCTTCTTCATCGCTGAGTTATGTAAGAAGCACAAATCTTCTTTAATTTTTTTTTTTCTTTGTTTCTTATTGGCTAATTTTGTCATGACAAACCTTCTGCCTTTTGTTAATTCTTCATTGTAGGTTTATTGTCTCCATGTTAGCATGGCGGTACTTGTGGGTATTGCTTCTTTGGCTTATACATAACTTCTCCTTGATTTCGTTATCCGCTGTGGTTTTTCTTTCCATGTGTGATAATTTTATTTTTTTGCTTAAAAGATTTTTTAATTTGATCAGTGTTTCACTTTTTTTTTTTATCAGCCTAGAATAGTAACTTTGAAGGTGAAGACATAAAGGAACAGCTGGGGTTTCATCTTTTGTGCAGAAGGCAGCTCAAACTTCTCAGAATGGCCGAGAAAGCATGTATCAAGCGCCTTCAGAAGGAATACAGAGCACTTTGCAAAGTATGTCTTCTCCTTATGGTGTATCTATAACTATCTTGTAAGAGAGAATTCAATATCTCCCATTTTTTTTGCTCATCAAACTCTCTTCCATGATACATAATTTCTAGATCTTGAGCATCCTGAGTATTTCGCCTTGTCCATGTTTATTTCATCATAATGCTTTGTTACCTCTAGGTCATTTGTCAAACTTTCTTCGAAACTAAAACTTATCTTTTCCATTCTTTTACTTACTGGATATAACATTCTCCACACATGTTATTAGTTTACGACCATGGACGTGTCTTTACTGCATGCTGGAAGTGTATTATAGTTATTTCCCTTCTCTCTCTCTTCCCTCCTTTTCCTGTTTTCAGATGATTTTGACAGTTGTTTTATGGATTCATAGGAACCAGTGTCCCATGTTGTTGCCCGTCCTTCCCCAAATGACATTCTTGAATGGCGTAAGTTTCTCCTGAATCTCTCTATTGTTTTGATGCGGCTTTGAAGTTTTTGCATCAAAACCTGCTCTTGAACGGTTTTGAGTTATCTACTAGGCATTTGCTTTTTACTAATAAGATGGGAAGGAATTGGCACGGGAACTCTTTCCTAGTATGTGGGTGAGTTTTGTAGCTAATATATACTAATTTATCGACAATTTTATGTACGTAGGAAAATAGTTTTTTGTTAAAATTCAGGACTAACACTTAATTTTCATACAATTTCTCTCCCAAAAAAATTGCGATAATCAGTAGGCAGATTTCCTAGGTTTACCATCTTTTCAGAGATTTCCATACTACATCTACGTGACATTTATTTATTGCTGCTCTTGCTCTTGATCTTCGTTCTTGTGGTATCATCCACATCATATTATTTATTTAGTGGGATGCTATAGCATTTGTAGAATTAACTAACCTTAATTTTACAGATTATGTGTTGGAGGGAAGTGAAGGAACGCCTTTTGCAGGTTTTGATTAATTTTTCCTTTGCTAGCTCATATTTATCTGGTCCACTATGGGATTTGTGATAATTTGTCTAATTTTCTCATTTTGGATATCTTCTTGTCAAATTAATTAGGTGGATTTTATTATGGAAAGATCAAGTTTCCTCCAGATTATCCATACAAACCTCCTGGAATCACGTATGTGCTTTCTCGCTGTCTTAAATTTTTAGGAAATATTATGATTTTGGTGGAGTAAACCTTTTCTTTGGTTATGTAAAATTATACAACTCACAGTAATAAATAAATTCCCTTCTGTGTAGTATGATCACTCCCAATGGACGGTTCATGACACAAAAGAAAATATGCTTATCTATGAGTGATTGTAAGTTTTCTGGACTTAGTTCATAGAGGATTATTTGTCACTTATTCCGGATATCTGATGACTGACTATGTGTTTACCTGGATCCTGTCATCCTGTAGTTCATCCAGAAAGTTGGAATCCTATGTGGTCTGTGTCAAGGTAAGACTTTCAGGTTTTAGTGTACCTCTTTATGTGCTGTTATCTCTGAACTGTCATATGTTCTGCCCCTGTGCAAGTTGTAATTTTAGAAATGAAACAGCTGCTTTCTATTTTCCCTCATTGAACTAACATCCTTTTTAACTTCTCAAACGCAGCATACTTACAGGGCTTCTTTCTTTCATGGTAAGCTCATTCTGACTCTTTGAGATATCATATGTGCTTCCTGCATGGTTCTATTAAGTGTGGCCTTTTCTACTTTCTTCGGAGAAATATTTATGTTGTTGATTTATTTTATTGACTTGATGAGCTCCATCGGGATTGACATAAGTATGATGATGTATTCTCTTTTTGAACTGCTGGAGGCTTTGGTCAAGTTGAGGAGACAACATTATTGAACATTTCCTTATAGTTTGTCTCTCCTGTGCATTCAGTCTCTCTGTGGAACTACCTCCTTATCATGTTAGCTGTCAATTTCTAATGGTTATTCATGCTGAAATGACCTGTTAGCTACCCGTTATTATGTTCTGATTACCCTTCCTTCTTATCTTCACTATATCTATATGTTAATTGTTATTGAGGGTATGTCTGAAGCTTTGAGTGATGATGTAGATTTGTTTTGTGACAGTCTCTGGGCTTTCATGACTGATGTTTATTCCTGTAATGTATGAGGCTCTATTAAACTGTTTATTCAAATTTGTTTGTTTGGTCCTATGTTTACTACCTGAGGGCTGAATATGTTGCTGATGAAATTTGTACTCTTGATCATCTCATTTTCTTGTGAATTGGGATCTTATGTGCCATGCATTACTTTTCTTTTTTGGTGTTCTTTGTCAATAGCTGTATCATCAAGCACAAATTAGTTAATGGATCAATACATTCATATTTCTCTGGATATCATTGTTCTATTAGCATCCATGGATCATATCAAATCCCAAAGAGTTTCTTTTTGTGAAGATGTATCTGTCTTATGCAGATGGACAACAGTCCTACCACTGGCAGTGTGAACACAACTGCTGCAGAGAAGCACCGACTGGCAAAGGCTTCTCTTGCTTTCAATTGTAAGAAGTAAGTTGCACGCTTTACACATTGTTTTGTTATTTTCTGGATATTAAGTTCAGTCCACAGTGAGGTCCCCTGCCTTCCCTCTCTCCCCCCCCCCCCCCCCCCCCCCCCCCTCCCCCCTTTCTCCTCATCCCCCCTTTTTTTAATCTGAATATATATATATATATATTATATTATATTTTCCTGAATGTTATGGTTGCATATTGAGCTTGCTCAAGCTGACATTTCTCCAAGGTACGTTTCCTTTTCCTTGAAATATGAAAATAATATTCAGCTCTGGCCCTTGCCATACCCCCTCATTTTTATTAGCGTGGCCATGGTTATGGAAGAAGAAATCTTGCATGGGTCTTTTCTTTCCATTTTAACTGTTTATGAGAATTTTGGACTTGTATCTGATCTCTTCCTTTTCATGGCAGCCCAACATTCAGGAAATTGTTTCCCGAGTATGTGGAGAAGTACAATCAGCAGCAGCTTTCTGAGCAGGCTGTCTTAGAGCAGTTGTTACCAGAGTCACTTCAGGATGGAACTTCTAGAGCCAAGGTGGAAAAAGCAGGGAATTCCTTGGGAGAAGACTTGAAAAGAATAGATACCATAAAGGACGTAAGAGGAAACGGGAAACGGTCATTTCCAACCTGGATGATGTTGTTGCTGGTCTCCATCTTTGGCATTGTAATGGCGTTGCCTTTGCTTCAACTTTGATA
Source organism: Moringa oleifera (assembly GCA_021397835.1). Taxonomy (NCBI): domain Eukaryota; kingdom Viridiplantae; phylum Streptophyta; class Magnoliopsida; order Brassicales; family Moringaceae; genus Moringa; species Moringa oleifera. Next base: position 2,980,824 of record JAJFZO010000863.1, read on the forward strand.
TGTAGACCACTGAATGGAAAGTCTTTGTAGGGTTTAGAAGTCATACAGGCCTTTGCTGATTGAGGGAGTCCTTTCAACTTCTCTTTTAAGTTATCACGAACTGAACATTACCTTGTATAGGAGGTTGAGTAATGTCAGGATTCCTTGGCTTCCTGTTGATCTTGATAGTTTGTTAATTTAAAATTTCTATTTTTGTGATATTAACTTTTAAAGCTGGGTCGTCTGCTTGGCACTGCTGGTGGCTGTGCGACTTGGTTTTCTTTTTCTTTTCTTTTTTAGTCTTGTATGTACCCTTATCCATAAGCAAGGATGTTGACTTAAGGAACACAGATTTCTGGATTGAATTGTATATATGGTTGTAGTTGGCCACTGATCTGCCTATTTCATCTTGTTGTCTTCCCACTCGAAATTATCTTTGAGAAAAGATACACAAAAAAAATGATGTTTTAATTTTGTGTTGCTCAACTCGATTTCAGATAATGGTAGCTTTTAATGCATTGTTGGATCCTGCGAAGAGTAGAGAAGTATGGAAGTAGAAAAGATAAAAGAGAAGCAGAAGGAATGACAACCATGAGTTTATGGCACCATGAACTTGTCATGTCATTTTAGAAAAGATATAGCTCTTCATTTTCCTCCTCAAAATGTGTGGAATAGTTGCAATTTATTGGAGCACCATTGGTAAAGATCTTGAACTCTTGACCTCAAAATTATAACTCTCATGTCTTACTCAATTACTCTAGTATCAAAAACTCGTCAGAGTCTTGTCTGTCTGGTGCCTCCAAGTTTTCTGAGAACCAAGCTATGAAGTGAATAACGTAAAGTCTTAGAATGCAAAGCCGTAACAATCTCATTTTGCCATAGTCAAACTCATCACTCCTGGCTGTGCAGGTTATTGTCATCCAGCTAAGCCGCCATTTCCACTCTAAACTCAGAAGAAAGGAAGGAAACCTCAATGTCTCCATAACATGTGCCACAAATGATGGAAGTGTTCATTCCCCCAATCCCACACAAATAAAAGTATCCTTTTCTATTTTCCTATTCTAATATAGAATGAACATCTTGTTTTGGGGTCCTAATTATTTAATTGACCTGAGTTACAATTCACACCTCCTTTATAGATAGTAGAAGTCTGATATTTCTCTTGCTTTCCATTCTTGACATGTTGTCTTCAATTCACAATTTAAAGCTAAGCAAAGTTGTTTTTGTTCACAGCTAAGCAAAGTTGTTTTTGTTCACTAAGTGCCCAATGTATAATGAAGCATGATAGCTACAAAGACTCACCAACTTTGCTGCTGAACTTTACCCCTCTCAATAATCACCTTTAATTTTGAGAGGTAAGACATCATGATTCCATTCTATTATGTTTTTCTCTTTACCTTCAAAGTCTTGTTAGCTTTACCTACTTGTTTTGAGTACCTTTATCGGTATGAGCCAATAGATGAATTGCTAATGCAACGTGAATGCACATATCCGTTCATAACCCTGTGTCCTCCCTAAGCAAAAGTCATTAAAAGCTTTACACTTCCATTCCAACAACCAAAAAGATTTTATTTCCATTATTTTTGTTATAGTTTGCTGAGGTTTCCATTGGGTAGTTGGCTTTTTCCTTTTTAGGCTAGTAGATTAAATCATTGATATGGTTGCAACACATGAGAAGTTTTTCTCCTCCCATTAAGCTAGCTCTTCTTTATGGTAGTAAGATTGAGAGCAGCATGAATTGTGATTCACCTTGTATCTTGCTCACCTACTTCCTATGCTTCACCTTGTTAATGTCTCTCTCTTTTCAGTGACCAGTTACCACTCTATTTGCAGTTGGATCATCAATCTATCAAGTTTTTGAAGTAGGTACAGGAACATATTAATGTGACACCGTACACACTGGATGTTCTTTCCATACTTAATCTAACTTCTGTGTTTGTTCTTGGTTCTAGCCATCTAGGTTATGTAATTGGGTTCTCTAATTTGCAGGAAAAATGGGAAAATCTCCAGGAAACTCAAAAAAATGTGATACAAATGATAATGCCGGCTACGAATTTGATCCCCCAGTGGATTTTTCACAGGTAAGCATGCTGCTACTACTTTTCTTCCTTCTGGTTTGTTCTTTTGTTTATAGGTTTTTAAAGTTGAGAAAGCTGTAGTATGTCCAGTCCTGTTCAATGAAAAACTATCACCAAATCTTGATTGAAATGTTCTTCCTCTTTGTGAGAAGAAAAACTTCCTATTGCCTGTATTTGTCAATGGGGTCCACTTTTGCGATGCAATACAGTTTACATAGCTGTGTCAATGCTTCTGTCTAGATTGGTTTTGAAAGGTCCTCTCTGTTTCTTCTGAGTATAGTAAGATCAAGGAGGGGGAACGTTGAAGGGTCATCTGTTGGTTTTATAGAACAATGTTGATGTTATCTGTTTTATGGGTTTGATCAGTTCTTGGAAGAAGCAAGACAACATGCAAGACAAGCAAACTTCCAGGCGGCATCCTCGCATTCAGAAGACAAGGGAAGATTAGAAGAAGATAAAAAGAGCAAGAAGTCATGGAGAAGTTCTCTGTTCTCCTGGTGGAAATCTGAGAAGAAGAGCAAGCCTACCAGGGAACCTGCTACAAATAACTCTCGCAATTCCAAAGCAAGGGGTTGTCATATTTCTGGTCCGATGTTTGGCAGCGGCAGGGGAGTAGATATGAGACACCTTCGTCATCAAAATTCCGGGCCACTGGCCAATCTTCTCAACCCTACAAGGAAAGCAGAGAAGGAGATGCGCTACATGTGTCTCAATCACCTCAAAAACCCTCATCCTGTCAAGGCATACGGTCCTGTTTACTTGGTAACATAGCACATCAATGAGGGGTTCTCAATGGGGCCTTCTGCTGTTAAGTAGCAACAAATATGGATCTGTTCCATCATTTTGAAAACACAAAATGGGAGATGGGTTTGCACTAAATCCATTTTGGCTTGTTGAATTGTATAAGACCACTGTTAGAAAATTTATCTATTAGCAGTCTAATGAACTGCCATCTTCACTTGGTGTACCTTTGTTGCAATCAGAAGAATGATATTACAGTTTCTTGTTTCTTTCAAGATAAGATCATAAGATTCAGATAATGAATTCAAACTAATTACAGTATCTGGGCAACATTCTAATTGCATTGAAGCTTCAATTCCCATAAACAAAGTTAGTATCTGGGCAAGATTCTAATGGCATTGAAGCTTCAATTACCATAAACAAAGTTGGTCATGTAGAAACTGTTGTGAGAAAAGGTTGGTTGAACTTCCTCTTTTCATGTCTGGACTTACACATCCATGAATGCTATGTTCTGCAGTCAAGACAGAAAAAGAAAATATTACGAGTAGTAAACAAGAAAGAAAAGTTAAATCAAGCAAGTCAAAAGACACAACAGTCTCCTGCTTGAGCAATAAATCAAGCAATAAAGATTCCGTCTTACTGCCTATTTTTCACAAGTGCAGTTGCTCGTTTAAAACTTTTGGTCAGTGAACAGAAGTTGATTGCATTAGCCTGGTATTAAGCCATCCCATCTCAAGAATTGCATTAGCAAAGATGCTCTAAAAATACATGAAGCTTTTCATGAAAATGTACTCCATTTTGAGGCAGGGTCTTGCAATCCTCAGGAGGAATTCCTCTTGGAGTACCAATATATGCATTCAACACTTTCAACACAGTTACAAACATTGCCCTACTGAATACTGATAGTGCCTGCTCTATTCACTTTCTTCGATCTTCCATCCAACAAGTGTAACCTATGAACGACTGCAAAAAGTTCAGGTGATTGCGAAAGGCCATTGATGTGGGCACCAAAAAGGACTTCTTATGAAGGAGCCATTGGTTGAAACCTAAACTTATGTCTTAAGGACAGTTTCTGTTTCTTGTAAGTGGTTCTCCAACTTGTTAGTAAGATGTCGATGTCAGACTCTATTATGAAGATCTCTAACAAGTTAATACAGTTTAGGACACATGAAAGGTATAAAGAAAACAAACATTATGAGCAGCTGAATTTGAAGCTTTATAACACAAGAATTATCATTGAAACAAGAATATCACGAATTAAATCTTCTGCAGAGAAAGATGGATGAATCCATCTTCTTGAATGAGAGAAGCCTAAGTCTTCTCTGATGTATTCAACTCAAATGATATTCAAAATCTGTTTCAAGAACAGAGTTTACCAACAAGATTGCTCGAATGCCAACTCCCCATCGAGCAAGAACTAGCAAGCAAGGCCTTGACCATTTCTGAATGGAGGCCGCAACTCTAATTTCCAAATGGAGCCATAAACTCTCACTCATGAATTATACATACTAGAATGTGATTGGGTAATCTTCAACAGAGCCAACAAGTGCCGAGATAATGCAAATATCTTCAGGCATCTAAATCAGCTTTCACAACCCATTTCCAGTTCACCACTTTAAACATCAATGGAAGCACTAGAACTACAACTAGTAACTGCTCTTTTCTCCCTACTCAAGAGCCTCTTGAGTGATCTCAATCTTGTAGGCATTGGCGACTTTGTTTCTTCCTCAGCAAATCTATTTGGCGACGATGATGATACATTCTCACTTGTGTTTGTAGGAATATCAATAACCAACATCCCATCTTGTTGCCTTGTAGTAGTAGCACTGGCACCAGGTGAAGAAGGCGATTGAGAGGTTGAAGAAGAAGCAGTATTAGCACCGTCTTCAAAAGAAGCAACTCCAGTGCTAACCTGAGTCTGGTCGCCCCAAAACAAGACGTTTGTAGGAAAGTTTGGAGATTCCATTAAATACCCAGAAGCCAGAGTTTCATGTGGAGTCTGAACATGATGAGCAGCAGCGTCCTCTGCAACGGATCCGACGGAGATGGAATTGATGCGATCGAGAGCAGCAACTGCGTTTCGACAAAGAGGGCAAGTCGAGTGAGACTGGAACCACATGTCAATGCAGTCAACGTGAAAACCATGGTTGCACTTAGGTAGCAGCCTCGCTTTCTCTCCCTCAACAAGCTCCGACAAGCAGACAGCACACTCCAATCCATCTTTGAATTCTTGTGGCCTAAACACCACCACAGGCAGGGACCGAAGAATACCAGGGTCAAGGCCCATGGTGCGCAAGGGGTCTTGGCCAGGGGCAAACACGAAACGACGGCGTTGGCGGCGAGTTTGAGGAGGAGGTGCCGGAGGTTGTGCAGAGCGCCACCAGTACCATTTGGCGTAGAGATGGAGGAAAAGAACGAATACCACCACCAAAAAAAGAACAATTATTGCTATTACCATGATCTTGCCTGTTATCTCCACTGTTTCTGGACTGCCAAATGCTGATCTACCATCAGACTCATCCATGGTTGTTGATACAACAAGAGATTGTACAACTCAAAAAAACAACCAAAAATAATTAAAAGGAACCCAGACAAATTAAGCCGAAATTCTGCAAAACCCTGATGGGATTTTTGAAGGAAAAATCAGTATCAAGAACCACAACCACACATATAGGGGCAAATGAAGTTCCTGCCAAGCAATGGCGGCTTTGTAATGGTGCTTTCTGAAGAGGGAGGGGGGTTTAAGGAAGGAAACCAATTGTAAGCAAGACGAGAAAGAATTCAAAGAAGGAAGCGCAAATAACTCGTTCAATTAAACGACTTTGGAAGTCTTTTCTGGTTATTCTTGGGCAGAAGAGCAGAGGTAAAAGAGAAGAAGAAGACGGTATCACGGTCCAAACTTATGACTTGTAATAGAACACAGAGTTGTAATTTAATGAAATCAATACAAAATCAAAATGGTAATGGTGATCCTCCATTAGCCTCCTCTGGGTCTTTTGACTCCTGTTGTGGCCATGACACTGTGGGCCCCTTCTTCATTTCAATAAATATTATTATTCCATCCATCTTAACTTGTGTGAAAATGAGAAAAAGAACATTTTAAATATTCTTAAATTATTCAAATTCATAATTACTTATTGCAGATCACTGTCATTAGTGATTAGGTGGGATTTTTTAAACCTTAAAATACCAAATTTGAAATCATTGATTCTTACTGTCCACTTAATTCTATATATGTAGTTCTTTTCTTTTCATTTGAAAAATTTATTACCAAATCTTTTATGGTTTTGCAAAATATATTCACATAACATAAAAATTTAAATTTAAATAAAAATTATTTAAAATTTTAAAATATGTGTATCAAATTGGATGTTTTAAAAATAATAAATTAAATTTTAATTTATCAATTTAAGTTAATTTATTAAATTTTTTAAAAAATAATTCAAATAAGTGTTCACTCAAAAATTATATTTTTCAAAAATTTAAATAAATTTTTACTCATGATTATTTAATCATATTATTTTTTGAAAAAATATTTTTTAATATTAGAAACATTTAAACTTTTTTGTATAATGATAATTTCAATATTTTTTTATTCAAATCAAAACTTATTACACAAAATCTTTAGTTCAAATTTTTTATAAAATTTAATTTTATCCGATGCGATAAATTATAATTTAATGATAATTTTTTGAACATAGTTTATTTAATTATAATTTTTAATTTACAAATTAATTTTATAATTTTTCAAAAATTTTTGATACTTATAAAAATTTTTAAATCAAATTTATTGTATAAGATTTTCACTTTAAACATTTTTAATTTTAAATTTTTTGGATAACATCTAATTTAATCTAATTAAGTAGATTTGATTTGCTTGATTTATTTGATAAACAGATGAAGCATTAAAATTTTAAATAACTCTTATCCTTAAAATTATTATTTTATAAAATTATTCTCTATCAGATACAGGATCTGAAAGATTCAAAGTATACAGTAACTAAGCTAAAGCAAATCTATTGGCATTGCTCTTTCTTTTCGAAGTAATTTTCAAACCTTGGGAACCCATGTCCACATATTTTCTAAAATGGACAGAAAAGGAATCTCTGTGAGCCAGTTTCTAGGAAACAGCCTGTGGAAGACGACTTCTATAGCTCCTTGTGTCATGCAATTGCCTTCATGACTCCACTCAACCGTGCAGCCCAAGCATTTGAAGCAGTCAATCACAAGCTACTACTTGTTTAATCAACTCTGTTTAATAAACTAATGAGCAAGTAACCAAGATTAATCCTGACAATAATTTGCTTAAGGAAATTCGAGTTATCAGTCAAGGTTGTACACTGTTTAAAAAGGATCATGCCCAGAAGGGTTAAAAAAAAAAGAAGTCGTCTTAAGTGGGGTCAGATCCATCGTTTTTCACATGAATTATGCTTAACCTATGTTTCAACACAAATTTAGAGTTAATAAATCCTTGATTCCAATCGTCCGATGATGTCGCTGCTTTGCGCCGAAATAAGTCTATGAAGCTTGACTTTCATTTCTACAGGTTGCCAGCTTTTAAGCTTTTATCTAACAATTTCTTTCTTACTTTTAAGTTCACTGTAGCAATAAAATTTTAGTAATGGATGTTTGAGCTTCCATGGTTTAATCCCACAAGCGCACCGAAGAAATTTTATTCATGTAATTATATGCCACAATCATGGCTTTGATATAAATTAAGATCCCCAAGTCAAAAAATTTATTGGGACAAAATGATGAATAGGGAATCATTGTTTGTCCTCAAGTGTGGCAATGAATGCTGTTTAGAGGTAAAAGCATAGACGGATCTTGGTGAGTCGCTTTTTGCCTTCGAGAAAGTTCCCAGAAGAATTTCTACCCCCTTTCTTTGCAATTCACCTACTGCAAAAATGTTCGGTGTAGTGACACCCAAGGTAGAATCACAGCTTAGCACTGAGACCTGCACATACATACATAAATCAACACTTACATTATGCATAGCATCACCATTTGCAAATAGAAGCCTAAAGGATAAGGGAAGAAGTAAAATCTCAAACGGGCATAGTTCTGTAGTTTCATCCAGGAAAACCATGGCTAATCTAAATCAAGTACTCAAGAAGGCAATAAATGCAATGCCTTATCAACACTAACTATGCTGATTGTATTGCAATACAGAACAAAAATTTCCATCAGTGAAGATACTACATATGATTTTTTTTTTCTTTTCCGATAGCTAGATTCTACATGTACTGAATATAGTTAAACCCATGAAAATGAACCCTGTATGAAAACTGCAATAGGCCAGTTGATCAAATATTGTAGCTGCCATGGCTAATTGCAGTATGTTCAGCAGGCTCTGGAGTTACACCAAAACTATGATGTGTCTGAATACATGCTAAGTTCCTCTTACTTCAACAAGCCTTCCACGAACCCATTTCTTGGTTACAGAGACTGGCTCAGAAGGCATCTCTTCTTCCATTAACTGAACTTCGGCTCCATTTGGACGAGGACTGTTATTTGGTTCCCGTTTCTGAATTTCAACCCCATTCAATAGAGGATTCTTTTCACAGCTGCCGTTTCCATTTGGTTCCAACTGACCAAATTTCCTTGAAGCCGACTGCTTTATCAGATCCTCTAACTTAAGTGTTGGCAAACCATAAGCACTAGAGCCTGGAGAAAGGATTTCCTTCTCGCCATTCACTATCCCTCGCAAGGTGAAGTTAGCAAAATTGGAGTCCTCAGCTTGACCAAAGGAAAGGATTTGACTCCCATTCACCTCTGTCTGCTCTAATTGGTTCTCTAATTCAGTTCTTTTCTCAACCTGGCTATGCAGTTCAGCTGAGGCAACAGAATGGTATACACCATTCTCATTTGATGTGATCTGGCTTGTCTCTATGGACTCAATTGACTGAATTGCTTCAGCTATAAGCCTCCTGCTTTCAATGAGGGAAGCTTGAGCAATAGGGCTCTTCGCTGCAGCAACTTCAAGGGACTTAGCAGCCTTCTCGGCTTCAGCAATTAGCAGCCTGCACAATGTCATATAACACAAACACAGACCTCTTCAATGAATCAGCTTCCGGATACAAAGGAGAGGATAAATGCCAAATAACAGTGAAGCTCTGGTTATTAAAGGAGCTCATCCTTGGTTGCATGAGCATATACTTTCCTTCTCTTTCTTCAGCAACAGTCTATATTAAGATGATCAAGTCTTTTACTTCTTCGACAAACAAGAAGATCAAGTTAATTTTCTGCATGTGCATCACATCTTTTAAACTGATTTTTTTTATATAAGATTAATCTTCTAAAATGATTAGCAATCAATTCAGGGTCCAGTCATTTCCCGTTTAATTTGTGCTTATATTTGAAATTCACAACTTGTGCAGTACAGGTATACGCATGATAACTAACCTTGCTCGTTCTATGGCTTCAAATTTCTTGGATTCTGCAGATGCTCTTTGTGCTCTGATGTTCTTTATCATTTCCAACTTGGAACTTACCAAAGGATCCTTATATGGGGATTTATTACTTCTCTGCAACCTCAATTTCTCAATTTGTCTTCTACTCTGATTCGTAGAGCTGCTCCCATCACTAGTATTTCTCCTTGTGGTTCCCCCTCTCATGGATTGTCTAGTCACATTTGGCCTTCTCTTTGGCTTCCTTTTAGCTCCGACAGGGACTCCATGATACTTTGACAAGCCAGCACAAACTCGTTCACGGTATTCCTGGTGTAATGGAGAAAAAGAAAAAAAAGAACATTATGGGAAGAAGAAGAAACCAAATGATCGCTCCCTGGCCAACTAAAAACTTAAAATGCTACCGTATAAGCAAGAGTCTCAACTCATGGAGAAAATGAATCAGCAAAACCTCTAAGCTCTAAGTTGAAAGTTCTCAATCCCAAATAATCAACCGAATGTACGGTATGGCAGATGGACCATAAAACCTTTCTCTCGATTTAGTTAACTGACACTGTGTAACCAGCGAAAAGATTTTAAACAGCCTGTCACTGGCAGACATCTTGGTCGTGTTTTCAGTGGAACTGTGGCAGTGGACCTTGGCAGAACTACAATCGCAAGATGGATTTTAGATAGGCAAACACAAGGACATAATTTGCCAACTCCCTCCTTTCCCCTATTTACATGGTGATCTGGGTCCAGGTTAGACACTTACAGGGTCAGCCCACTTTGCAGCAATGGCTTCTGCAATTTTCCTTCTTTGCTCAGGGGACTTTGGTGCTCTCTTGCCACCTTTCGTCCTAGGCGTGGTTTTTCTTTGTTCGACACTCTCCAACCACTCCTGCTTAAGCTGTCCATCCAAGATCTTGTAAGAATCCCACTGGAGCTCTTGCTCACCAACATAACCTTCCCTTGCAGCTTCTGCTATCAGGTTCTGCCACTCAAAGTAGCAAGTTTCCTGCAGCATTAGCTTCTGGCGTCGCTTTTCCCACCCCATCCGTACTCCAATTCCAATTTTCATCTTTGTTTCCTCACTGTAAGAAAAATGGGTAAAAGCTACTTGTTAAGAAGTATAATGGAAAAGCTAAAGTAAGAATTTGAAAATCTTTAGAAACTGTATCAAGGAACTACAGCCAACATAAGCAAAGAAACCCTAATCCAAAATAATAATAAGCTGAAAGAGTAGAGAGTCTACCTTTGAGCATGTCCAAGATTAACTAACTTCATCTTAACCTGCATTGCCAAACATCATCATGATGATAAGCAATTTAAATTTGAGTGTAAATACATTGGTGCATATATTTTCATGGGTGTGTTTGTTCACAAACATCTTGTGTTCACCTCATCATAGATAATCTACACTCCACAAGATAATTACCTACTGGTGATACTTTATTTTCTCAATTGGTCTGAGAGAAAGTACAGACCAACTTGTCCAGAAGAACACGTATTCTCAACGTTTTTTTTTTTTTTTAATGGCAAAACAAGTTGGTTAAATTTTGAATCAACATAGTTTGTCAGCTCAGAACCAACCATTTCAAAAAAAATATAGGCCAAGTTGCAATATAGATACCAGTCTGGGGCCAACCACTAAGCATAATCATTCTAAGTACTTCTGGCAGCTCAAAGATTTCTTTTCATTAAAAGAGAACAAATCTATGATTCATACCAATTTAAAGATGCAGAATTCAGAGCTTTTAGAACATTACATGTATGCAATACTTGCATCAAAAAGTGAGATGTTGAATAACAAAACAAGAAACAATACACAAGGTGAGTGGATTAGCTCATGAAGCACTGCAGTAATATTGACTGGACTGCCCAAAATTTTATAGTCACTGGCTTCTCTAAGGCTTCCCTTCTTAATAAGTATTTGTGAGCCATTAGGCCAATGTTCTTTCATCCATCCACACATAACCTTTGTGAAATAGTGCATGGACTAGCTAAGAGATTTATGAAGTATAATGAAACAGTATCCCCGCAGCAATTACTATTAAAACACTAAACAGTGGCTCTGCTTACAGAAGTCATGTTAACCTACTCTAAACATAGGAGAGCCACTTCAAGGGAAATGTAAATCATTCTTACATGACATCACCTTAGGATTCTGCATTGCGAGCTTTGTTCTCTCTCTGATCCGCTGAAGGGTCTCTACACATGAACCAAATATTTGTGACACCATAAATACGAGATTGTAAATCAAAATGAGAACAGAAACATACATGCAGAAACCAAGGTGACAACATGATTATTTACCAGCACTGTGCTTCCTGCCTTTATTCCAAGGCGTATTCCCTTTATTTGCTTTAGAAATTCTCATTCTTCTCAATCTTTCTCTCTCATCCAATTCTTCTGATTCATCCTGAGAAGTCTGATGCTGATCTTCCTGTGGGCTTGAAATGACACCTAGTGTTGAATTATTTTGTCCACCTTCTTTGTGAAATGAACACTGGGGTTCAAGGGTGGCAACAGCTTTGACAAGGAGTTTACCCCTTTGCATATGAGGGTACTCCACAAAAAGTTTTACATTTTTAGGCAACTGGGAGGATTTCCATGGACTCCACAAAGCTTCACCATGAAAAAATTTTTGAGCCCTCAATGGAACTAAATGATTTTGCAAGGGAGGCTGGACAGTAGCAATATCTGTTGAAATAGAAGCCATAGAAGTATCTTCTTTAGTTAATACTCAGCATAATGCAGTCTTCAGTAACAGTATATATCCTGAAATCCTACAGAACACTATATATGGACACAACATCACTAATGGCAATCATCTCAACCAACTTGTGTTAATCAACAAATGCACAACATGGAGCATTACACATTTAAAACTGATTATTGTAAGGTCAAATTTGCTTCAGAGGAAGCTACTAATAGAAAAGTTACGCTGATCATGCATTTCCGCAAATAACGAGGCAAACAAAATTCCCTGAGAAATAGAAGGATACAAAATAAAAACAGAAAAAAGAAAAAAGGAATTCCATGTGATTTAGCAAACACCCAGGAAAGAAAACCATAGAGAAATGCCAACCAAAAAAGAAGTAATTAGTTAACAAAGAATCTCTGCTCGCAAAAGCCACAAAGCCTTCAGGCTTCAGCCTACAAATAGGAAAAGAATTCTAAACTACCTTAATACTAACAACTAGAAGATAATGATCTCAACTTCGGATTCTTTTGTTTTTTAAGAACAAATAAAGTAAAACAAGAGAAATTTCAGAAAGAAAGCGTACCTAGTGAAGGCATGGGAGCTCATTCAGCCCAAACTACTTGAAAGCAGAATCCAAAATTTACCTCAACGTTATAAACTGGAAAGCAAATTATGCATAATGTTGCCGAGAGTAATATCCCTTACTCTATCTCAGTACTGAGATAATATTAATGAAACCAGAATACGAGTAAACTCTGAGAGCGCAAGGAAGAGAGAGGAAGCAGAGAACCACACAAAACCACGGAGAGGGAATCGGATAGTTGTCTGTGCTACAATATCTGCGGAGCGCTGGATAATGAGCATCAGAGCCCGTATAATATATCTACGACCTAGGAATCTAACGAAACGCACAACCCAAGTATAGTGGGTGGGCCGACTTTCTCTCAGCTATTACCATTTCTGTGGGCCTGTAGTTTTATAAATTACCCTTCTTTTTAGTATAATTAATAAAAAAAGTCCTCTTCTTAATTCCATCATTTTAATTTAATTAATTTTAGAAAACTTGTAATAATAAAATAAACAAATATGTAATAATTTAATTTAATAAATTCAATCATTTATTTATTTAATAATGTAATAAAATGAAAAAAAAAACCATCTTTATTAAAAAAAGAAGAAGATAATCTGTGTCATGTTCTTCATCTCAGTCCATTCAATCTGTGCTAGGAGGAGAGTGACTAGTTGATGATTCATGGGAGGTGTTGGCTCCAGACGTTACTGTCTTCTCCACTTCTTTCCTCTCGTTCTCCTTCTCTTCTTTCCCTTTGTTGATCTCCTTCTCCACTTCCTCCTCCTGTGTGCTCACAGAAACAGAAGACCCTAAATGATTCACTTCACCATCACAATCAAGCTGATTCAACACAATTAGACAGCGGTAAGGAAGAGATTAACTAACTGACACATAAACCTGAATGATTCACTTCACGTACGTTCAGGGCTTTGGTGACAGGGAGCTTGGCGCCATGAACAGCAGCTCTGTTGGATGCTCTGGTTCCCATCCGCCTTGGAACGCAGTATTGGTTCATTGCCCTGCCAACACTTATCAAAGCTCTGCTCCGTCTCCCGTCTATCATTTTCACTAATTTATGTTTAAGCAAAGCATCAACCCTTCTTCAAACCCAGTTTTCGTCTCTGTTCTCCATTCAACCACGAGATAGTTTCCTGCTTCGGCGTGTCTGATACTTTTCAAGGTCCACGTAGCTTTAATGGCGATTGCCCTGTAAGACATGCAAGCCTGTCACGTGGCATCATCAACATGACCTGGCTCTCTGTCCGTCATGAAACGGCACCGTGCCATTCGTCAAGTGGAACAAACGAGGCACATAACCCGGGCCGGGCCGGGCCAGGCCAGCAACAAGAAAAGATCCATGAGGTGCCTGGTAACGGGTCGTTTTCCTCCACCGACTGGTTGTCGGTATTCCTTCTACCTTGCGCTTCGATATGCCCATTCCTAGCCATGAACCCCTTCTCTCGCTTCACATCTAACCCCAAATTAAGCTATCAGAACCCATTAATAATAGAGCATTTCTTTTTGGCAAGTGTTCTTTTTTGCATTGCCTTTCAGTAGTATCAGTCACTCACTGGACGCGCGCTCACAATGGAGCGAGATTCCTCGGACGAAGACGAGGATCGCCATAACCTGATCGACCAAAACGACACCAAGCACGACCACCAGCTACCCGTCACCACGAGGAGCCCGCGATCCAGCTTCCACATTGAGGACCTGGACTCACGGATTCGACATCGTTTTAAGTTCAGCCTTAACAAGTGGTACCTCTTGGCTATCTTCTTCCCTCTCTTCATCGTCCTCGTGTATGTGTCCACCGACGTCCGCAACCTGTTCTCCGTGAATTTCTCTGCCCCCAAGTTCGAGTCCCTCTCTGGTCGCGTCCAGGAATCCGAACTCCGTGCTCTCTACCTCTTGAGAGAGCAGCAGCTCTCCCTTTTCTCTCTCTGGAACCAAACATTCCTTAATCTCCCCAACATTCAATCTAATTCTACTCTTAGCTACAATGATAGTTCTAGTTCTTTGAGTTTCTCGTCGCTACCGCTGTTTGAGGGCGTTAAGTCTGCCGTACACAAGCAGATTACATTGAACAAAGAGATCCAGCAAGTCCTATTATCGCCGCATCGGACTGGGAATTTCTCTGAAAATGGCGGCATTTCTGATGATCCAACGAGTTTTGGCGGGTATGGTTTCCAGGACATGTGCAAAAAAGTGGATCAGAAGTTCTCCGAGAGAAGAACCATTGAATGGAAGCCGAAATCGGCCAAATTCTTGTTTGCCATTTGCTTGTCAGGGCAAATGAGCAATCACTTGATTTGTCTAGAGAAGCACATGTTTTTCGCAGCTCTATTGGGACGCACCTTGGTGATTCCTAGCCCCAAGTTCGATTACCAATACAACAGAGTATTGGACATTGACCACATTAACACTTGTTTGGGGAGGAAAGTAGTCGTTTCCTTTGAAGAGTTCATGGAAAGTAAAAAGAACCATGCCCACATTGACAGATTCATATGCTACTTCTCGTTGCCACAACCTTGCTACGTGGATGAGGAGCACATCAAGAAGTTGAAAGGGTTGGGGATTTCCATGGCCGGGAAGCTCGAGCTGGCTTGGGTTGAAGATATCAGGAAGCCAAGCAAGAAGACAGTCCAAGATGTAGAGGCTAAGTTTAAGACAGATTATGATGTGATCGCAATTGGGGATGTGTTCTACGCCGATGTGGAGCGAGAGTGGGTGATGCAGCCTGGTGGTCCCATTGCTCACAAGTGTCAGACTTTGATCGAACCGAGTCGGCTTATTTTGCTTACTGCACAGAGATTCCTTCAGACATTCTTGGGCAAGAACTACATTGCTCTTCATTTTCGTAGACATGGGTTCTTGAAGTTCTGGTATGAATTGCATTTCCCTTCCACCACCCTTTTTTTTTTTTTCTGGGACATTTAGTAGCTAGGACGGTATGTACTTTAGTTTTAGGGCTAATTTGTGAAGTATTGCAATGCAATTGCTAGAGAGAGTTGCAAACCAGTTAGGATGAAGTGCTTGTAGTGGCAAACTCAGGCTAGGTAGTGCTGTACCTGTATGAAACTTCAGTTTGCATGTCATTGGTGTTCTTCTAGGAGGCATATAATTCCTTTAACTGCATCAGAAGGGATCGGAAAAGATGAGGTGGTCTGTGTGCTAATGTCCTATCCTACTTCAGACTTGCTTTGATTGTCAATGATAGCATGTTATTAAGATATGCCAAACAATTTGATGTTGGTACTGCTAGCTAGCAATAGTTTAGTTTGCAACTAGAGAATACTCAGTGACAAAGAGTTAAGTAATTATTTGGTTTTCCATTTTCAACATTCCTTTCATGAGGATGCAAGGCAAGGTTCAAAATTTCAAGAATTTTAAACTCAAGTTGGAATGTAAGGAGATTTGATTGTTAAGGTTTCCTTTACTTAAAAAAAAATAATAATAATAACAAACACCCTTTTTGGCTTAGATATAAACTGAGAGAATTCCTATAAATAAAAGTTTGATTTAGTTTGTTTTATGATGAGACCGAAAGAGACGCGGAAAGGGTGAAGTTTATTTTATTTTATTTTATTTTTTTGGGAGAGAGGAAGAAGGGAGAAATGGGCAACAAAAATTTTGTATTTCAATAAAGTAAAAATAAGGTCATTATGCCAGCAAAGTGATTGCTGTCAGGCATAGAGGGGAGGTCTCATCCATCTATTCCCTTGAATCGATCTTCAGTGAAATCCTAAGAGACATTAGTTATTGGACATCCTTGTCATGCATGTGGTAGTTAATGTTTTGTTTTGGTTAGATGCTTTCTTACTTGTTAGTTGTTATCAATTGGCAAATGTACACATTAGTCTTCGGGTACTAAAAAGATAAACATTCTGTTTTAGTTGCTAACAGTCACATGTTTCGAATGCTATAGAGTGTGCTTTAGTGCATTGGAATTTCTTCAATCACCAGATCAGGTTTAGTTGGGATTGCTTATTCTGCTAGGTGGACTTCTCTATCCGGCTTCATGTAATAGACATAGCTTTCTGTGACATATTTCATAATTTCTTACTGGACTGTGGAAGTGAATTAGATGGCACTGGTTACTATATTTGAGTTGTGACAACCTTTTCCTTAGTATTTTTCATCAGTGATGTAGTAGGAATAACAAATTATATTTTCCATAGTGTCTTTCAGTTAGTCATGCAGTGCATATTACAAATTATATTTCCAGATAAATGTTAATAATCAGTGAAGATGTACGTGACTGGTTGGCTTGTAGTTCTTGTTGCTTTTGATGAAATGCGTCTTTTACTTGCATTTGCATTTGTGTCTATATGTGCCATTGCTCAGGAGTTTAGTACTGATGCTTCCATAACGATGCTTGATTCTCTTGCCAGCAATGCCAAAATGCCAAGTTGCTTTTACCCAATTCCCCAAGCTGCAGACTGCATCACCCGGCTGGTTGAAAAGGCCAATGCCCCAGTTATATATCTTTCCACAGATGCAGCAGAGAGTGAAACTGGTTTGCTTCAATCATTGGTTGTTCTTAATGGAAAGACTGTGCCACTGGTCAAACGGCCAGCTCGTAATTCAGCTGAAAAATGGGATGCTTTGTTATACAGACATGGCATTGAAGGTGATGCTCAGGTGAGATTAAGATTAGTGTTCCTTTTCCTTCTATCTACATCTTTTTCTCCCTTCTTTTGTGGCTTGTGGACTTAGCTGACTTCTTTGTTCAATGTGATTTTTTGACTATGATAATAATTAGGAGGGTGGGGGTAGCCGCTGCTCTACCTTTAAAATCCTCACCTTTATCGAAGGCAAAATCATTTCCAATGTTTTCAATCCTATCCCTTATAGATATTCCACATTTAGTATTTTATAACATGATAGTTGATTGTTAAGCCTGTTTATGCACTACTGTTGATTATGCTCGAGAAAATTGGGCTGTACTAAATATTACATGACTTGCCAAAAAAAAAAGTGTCGAATTCTCATTCTTAACTCCAATGTATTTTCTGCATAGAAAGGAGCCTTTTGGCTTGCACAACTTTTTTGAAAAATGCAAAGGTGTAGCATGCATCCAAGAATCTTGATGAGGCTTACATAGAATTTAAGCATTTTTATCCATGTGAAGCTGTTACCAGAAAAAAATTAGTGTGTTCACATAAATCTATGAAATTTTTATCTTGAAGGTGGAAGCTATGCTGGATAAGACAATCTGTGCCATGTCAAGTGTGTTCATTGGAGCCTCTGGATCCACTTTCACTGAGGATATCTTGCGGCTCAGGAAGGATTGGGGAACAGCTTCAATGTGTGATGAGTATCTCTGCCAGGGTGAAGAGCCGAATTTCATAGCAGAAGATGAATGAAACACCAAACACATCTGGGCAATTTTTATGTTCGGTTACTCAAGTTGGCTTCTTTAAATGTATCAATGTTCTTTTTGAAAGTAGTCAGCTTCTAAACTGAAAATTTGTTGACATGTATTCTTGTGTATCTATAATAGCATTTGCATTCTTTGGCTTATCACCCTCATATTATTTGGCTCATCCCTCTTTTGTTGACATGATTGGCTCTGCTCAGTCGTTTTAATTGTTTACCTAATCTGCTTAAATGAGAGTTTTGATTTGCTTTTTTTTTTTTTTTTTTTTCTCCCAAGCAGTGCAGATACAGAAAAAAACCACCTCTTGTTGTCCACACTGCAGATAAGGGGAGAAATCTAAGAGAAAATGTAAAAAATAGAACAAAATATATTTGCTGAATCAGTAATTTAAGAAAATTAATAATTTAACTTTATTGATTTATTTAATGAACATAATAATTTAAAAGATAAAAGTAATTTAAAACTTTAGATTTCATCTTCTCTTTTTAATTATTATTTTTTAAATGAATCTAAATAAAATTTTATTTATTAGTTTAAATTAAATTTTAATTTAAAATAATTACGAAAATTAATGATATTTTTGTTATTAAATATCTAAATATATTTGATTTTATTTTTTAAATTTAAACATTTTTTGAAACTAGTGTTTATAAATTTTAAATTTTTAAAAATATTGTAGTACTAAAAAAAAATTGAATTTTTTTACGATAATAATTTAAATATTTTTATCCTTTTAAAAAAATTTAATTTAAATATTTTAATAAAATTTAATCTAATTTAAAAAAATAAATAAAAATTTATTTAAATAGTTTTTGAGAATTAAGATGTTGTTGAAGAAAAAGAAAATTTTAGTTTTTAAATAATTTTAATGATAAATATTATTTTAAACTTAAATTTTTCTCTTTTCTCAAATAAATTTTGATTTTTAAAATTTATTCAAACAAATTTTTATTTAGTAATTTTATTTAAATTAAATTCTTATAAAATAATTATTAAAAATTAATAGTATTTTTATTATCAAAATATTTTGAAAAATATTCAATTAGATTTTAAATTTATTTATTAAATTTAAATAATTTTTGATTAATTAGTTATTTTTATGTATTTTTAAGTTTTTTAATAGTATAATTTTTTTAAAAAAATTTAATATTAAAAAATTAAATTTTTGGTAATAATATTTAAAAATTTATTTATAAAAGATTTTTAATTTTTAAATTTTTTAATAAAATATAATCTATATTAATAAATCAAATTTATTTAAAGATGCTTTAAAAGTTAAAAATTTGATTATTGAAAGGATAAAATTTAAATTTAAAATATATTTATCTTAATTTTATTTTAATTATTATTTTTTAAAAAATATTAATATCAACTCAGATGCAGGGATCTTGATCACGGATGAAAATTACAAATGAAGAATCAATAGCCAAGTAGCCACGTGGCAACGACTGAGTGATATTACCAATGATTCATATGTCACAGTCAAACTTGATAATAAAAGAGAAAAAAACAGTGGAATTTTAACTTTCTTTTACGAGCAGAAAAAGTAACCCATCCACCGTCGTCCCTCTATTCTGTCTACACTGATATAAGCGCGCCGCTTCCTCTCTCTCTCGTAACTTGTCTCCTCTTCACGGCGCAAAGCTTTGTCATATATTAACTGATGTCAAACTTCTCTTGCTGTTTCAAATCATTTTCTTTCTTAGTCGTATAAAGGATCTAGCTTTCCTTTGTCTTGGGCTTGATATACACAAAAGGTTTGGCATTTTTTTTTTGATTTTAGTTCTCTGCTTATAAGATTCCTGTTCTTTTCTCCTTTTTAGTCCGTCTCTGAATATACATTTTTCAGTATTCGGACGGGAATCACTTTTTCTGTGGCGCAGTATTTTCTTTTCCTTTTCTAGAAACTTCTGGGTTGTTGTATCATATAGACATTAGAAAGTGAAGTGATGAGAGCAAGATTGGTGGTGTTCCCAATCAGAGGGAGGAACTGGTGCTTCAGCAGATCCATCGACAACTCTGCATCCCAATCATCCACTGATAATACCCCATCCACGCTCAAGGAACTCTGGAAGAAGATCTCCTCCGACTCCAAACCCATCAATGCCAATGTCGAGCTCGTTGTTGATTTCATCTCCAACAAGGTATTCATCTATGTATTCGGAACAATGTGCCCTTTGATTATTTTGTTATTGGTCAATTGCTGATGTCTTAGTTCTGTGTTTTTTTATTTCCGTGATAGATGAATAGGGCATGGACCGGTCTGGAGAAGGCGCCACAGGGGACTTTGAAGAATAAGATTCATGGGTGTGTAACAATTGTTATTATTTTCTGAAGTGCTTAATAGTTGAGTCTTTTTTTTTTTTTTGGATTTGAATTTTGTGGGATGTTATATAAAAGATGATTGTTAATATCAGAAAGTGGTTGTTGATGTAGGTTGGGATTGCGGCTTTTGGCTCGGGTTAAGCCTTCTGAGATTTTTTTGAAATCTATATCTAAGGACATTACTAATGTCCAAGTCACTTACCCCTCAAGGTATCTGCCACTTGCTCCATCAGCTTTTATATACATTTTGTGAGCTGTGATTGTAACTATTCTTAAGTTAGCATCATTAACAGATTGTTAACTTAGCTTTATTCATCATAGAGAACTTTAGCCCTTCTGTTGATGTTATTTTGTGGCCTGCATTTGTTGCACTGCTGTGTTTTAACCACTTGTGCAGATCGTTTATGTTGTCATTTAATAGAAACATTGTCGTAGCTTGCTTACTACCATTCTGCATGATTGCTGAATAAAATGTGTGAGAGGACCTTTTTAGAGATGATACAGGTGGGATTTGAACTTTAATGGCTTACCTCTAACAGATGAGAGCCACCCACCAAAAATCATAGGGTCTTGCTAACTAATGAACCAGAGGCTTACTAGTTTGCTGCTCTGATTTGTTAATGTTATAGATGTATGCTCTTCTCTTCTTCCTTTTTTTTTTTTTTTAAATTTTTGTGATGGAAAATAAATAATATGCCTAGAAGATGTATTTTTGAACTGGTTTTAATAGCATTACTTTTATCTCATGTTAACTCATTGTAGATGTACAGAGACTTTTGATGCTCTGATGACAAGTGGTCATTTATTTTGAACCTTGTACCACCTGACTCTGTTCATATTTCTTGAGTGAATCTTCTCTTTTGGATTACAAAAGAAGCTTGGTTTAAGTACATATTGAAATTGTTGCACTTTGCCATTGATGTAATTCTAGAATAAGATTTGATGTCACCAGTGTAAATTTTTTGTGGCACCTTACCAGTAGTGTTTGAATAAATTGCAGTTTAAATGCACGACTTGTGCGTCGAAGGTTACGCCTTGTAGCCACGAGGTAATCTCTTTTTTTTTTTTTTTTTTAATCAGAATAGCCATGAGGTAATCTCCTTGTTAATTCAAATTATTTTGTAGCTCTTCAGCCCCCCCCAAAAAAGATTTTTGCTTGCCTTACATTGTTTCATGCGTTATTAAGCTCATGTTGCTACAGCTTCATGAGATTTTTCTTATAAGAAATTCATTTTTCTGAGAATAAGAGTAGACATGAAAAGAAAGCAGCGGTTGCTAAGTCTTGTATCTCCAAAATTACATCAATATCCATCAGTGAAGATCTCACATTCAAATCTCTGCCTTTTCTTCAAAGCTCCTCGGTCTCCTGCTGGGTTTTTCATTTCTATTCTTTTAACGCTTCAGAGCTGCGAAATTGGTCTTACTTTCATTTATCTACTCAAATAAATAATAGCATTCTGACAGTGAAATGTGTTTGATTACAGGGGAGCAGTTATCCACAGGAAATATCTTTATGGTTCAGTTTCTTTGCTTCCATTGACAACTGCATTTACTGTAAGCATGTGTTACTTTAAAGGGCCTCAATTTGTGTATTTTTACCCTTCTTCATCGTCTTACTTTGTTTTGTTTTTATACAGGTTTTACCTCTTCCTAACATCCCATTCTTTTGGGTCTTATTTCGCACTTACTCACACTGGCGGGCTCTCCAGGTGTGTCTAGTGTCTCTGGGAACTTAAATTTGGATGATCTGCAAAGATAGGAGTTGTTTGATATGTTTACTGTTATTTATCTGCATGTTGTTTGAGTGGATCATCGTGGTATTACAATTCTAGTTGGTTTTGTGGCCACCTCGTCATCAATTATTACTATAAGTTGAGCATTCTCCGAGGATGTAGTAAGATCTAAATGAATGTAATAAGTGGTAACCAAAAAGATGTTCACCAATAGCATGGAGTCACATATCAGGCTGTGTTAGATGAAGGATTTATTTGGCCAATCCGGAAGCTAAATTTCAAAGAATGTTTAATATCATTATATGTCAAGTTGCTTGATGTACCCTCGAGTTTCTTAAGAGCATTACTCGAAACATTGTTTCCTGATTCTATCTCCCTTTTTTATTGTTGCCTTTCTTTACGACTATTTTCTAGTCACTCATTTTACTCTGTGCGTGGATCCACAGTTCTCTTATCTATCTCTTGCATGTTTTTGCCTTCATGTTGCAGGGAAGTGAGAAGCTTCTTCAGCTAGTTTCAAATCAATCTGAAACTCAAAACTTAGGTATGTCAAAAGCAAAGAACAGCAGAACTGAGCATGATGATTGTGTACATGAAATCAACAGCTCTCAAGTTTCCAGTTGGGTAAGTTCAATGATGATTTTGATCCTAATGCATGCTGCACAGGAAGGCTCATTTTCATTTCCAAGAATTCGTCATGAAGATTTCAGTATCTTATTCTGTGTTCTTGAGCACATATATCAAATTTTAGTCAATTTTGGGTCTTTTTACATTTCCCTTATCAATTTAGCAAGAAGCTTATGCTCAACAGGTTTGAGCTCAAATTTCTCAAATCTCTGCCCTTGTTTACGGGCTATTTTCAAAGAATCTTCTAGCTGTTTTTCCTGGAGTTTGGAGCTTCAAACTGAACTTTTGAAGTTAAAACTGACACATTGTTTCCTATTCTATTTTTGTTCATGAGAAAATTAACAGACATTGCAGCCATGCGAAGAACTTCAGCAACTTGTTTGTCACAGAGAGGAAGACGGTGCTCTTACAGAAAGCACCATTTTGAATATCTGCAAGACCTTTAATCTGAACATGATAGATGTCCTAAAGTACAGGGATTCACTCTAGTGGACATTGTTTTATATGTTAGCTCTGTTCAGTGTGACATAATTTGGTGATGCTATGATGGAAATCAATACCACTCCATTCTTTGTTTTCCTTCTTTCCAATCCCGAGAAAGGATCACGGAGAATCCGAAGTCCAAGCACTATCAATTTTCTCTGAAACTTGAAGCAGGGCCTGGAATGGAGTATTGCATTTGCTCGTAAACTTGAGACATGATTTTGTATTGACTATTATGCTTCAGATTTTCTGGTTTTGTCCATTCTTTAACGTAAGATCAATTGTTGGTTAATTTGTGCTTAGTTTCACTTCCATATAAATGTAAAGATGTTCAAAGGCCTATTACACTGTAAATTGTGGTTACCTCGAGACAAGTTGCATCACCCTTGTGGACTTGTGCTACAATAGTTATAGGAATTGATCCAGCGCCTGGCGTAGTCTACATCATTTTGATTTTAAGAAAACATAAACATATATATATATATATATATATATATATATAGATGTAAATAAATAGATATAAACATATTTTTAATTGATACAATTAACATAATAAATTACCCAAGTAATTTATTTTAAATTTGATTTAATTTAAATTTTATAAAAAAATTAAAAATTAAATTTAATACAATATATTTTACTTTAAATTTTTTCACACATATGCAAAAATGTTTCAACTATTATCACAACATTTTTTCCAGAATTTTTTAAATATTAAAAAAATATATTTTTAAATTTATATTATCAAAATTTAAAACACATAATTCTAATATAAACATGGACGACGTATGCATGTCGATGTTTCGCACGGGCTTTGTTCAGGCCCATATAGTGGAGCCCAATGCTCAAGTAGTGGACATGCACGTGTAAGGCACGGGCCATGCCTTGGCAGCCCTCTGAGTGGCCCTATATAGATCGCCAGAAAAGCGTTTTCATTTCTGCTTGCTCAGGTTTCCTCTCCAGCAAGAAAGAAAGAATCTTTTGTCCGAGTAGACTTCGGGCGTTACTTAGTTTTGTTGAATCAACAATAATGGCGCGGGATATAGAAGATGAGATCAAGGACGAGAAGAACCCACGTCCTCTCGACGAAGACGACATTGCTCTCCTCAAAACTTATGTACGGGCCACCGAACTCATAGAAACCCTAAAAGTCACTTACTTTTTTTGTTTATCTCAGATTCGCGTAAAACTGATCTTCAATGATTTTAGTTTTAGCTTAATTTTGAATGTTTTGGAATTGGATTCGTTTTGCTTAAGTTGTGGCTTTGGCGCATCCCATAATGCTGGTCGGCGATGCTTGTTTTGTTTTATCAAAATTCAGGTTTCCTAATGCTTTTTGGTTTTGAATTGGAGCGAAGTACAGTTATTAGATTTGTGGGTTGAAGGGATTTGCTTTTTATAGCGGCATACTCCTAGGTATTGTAAGCACAGCGCTGCTGCTGTTGACCGGCAGTGATTGGGCTGTTGGCATATTGGTTCCTTATTTTATTTTATTTTTTTTTTGGTGGGGGAGGGGAGTGCTTGGGCGGGGATAATAATATGTTTGTTGAGAAGTTGTTCCCTGCATCTGTCTTTCTGTTCTTGTTTGGAGTAGTTTTTTTTTTCTTTTTGGGGTTGGGGGGGGGGGGGGGGGATTTGGTCTAGGGCAGGGAGAATCTTTAGTGATGCTAGTTTTATGGCTTCCATGATGTTAGTTGTGACCATAATGAGAGGAATTATGCGTGGTTGGAGTACAGGACTCTTTTAGTGCATCTGAATTCCAAATGAACAGATATTATGGAGCTGCAGTGAGCTGTTGCAAATAAGAAAGTTTGAATCTGTAATGTTGTAGTTGCTGTTTTGGGCATATAGAGCCAGCTCAAATTGGTATGGTTTACCCAAGTGTCTTCATAGGAGCTTACTGTCTGTGCTAGATTGACTGAAAAGTTTAGGCCACTCTGGGATTGATCTGATCATTAGGATAACCCTTGATACACGTTGATTTACTATATTTCCTCCTCTCTTCTTTGTTAAGTATTTGGGTGCAATTGTTTGTTGTCATTTAAATATCTTATTTCTTCTCAGATTGAGTAAAAAATGATCTTCTTTGTCCTTTTCTTTTTCCATTTTCCTTTGAGTTGGGTTTCCTTTTTCCATTTACAGGAAGTAATGATTCACGTTTAGCTTATTGATTTCTTGTTGATTTAGATGCATATTTATTTTCTTTTTCAGCACTCTGGTTCTTGTGATGACCGCTGGGTTCATTATGGTCATTTATTTTCATCTTGTAATTCTCTAATTGAAAAATAAATTCTAGTTTCCGGAATATGATTGATCATTACTCCATAGCTTGGTTGAATAATTTGGCACAAGTGCTATTAAGTGCTCTCCAGTTGTACCCTTGCCCTTGCTTTGTTGGCCATATTTTCTCTCGTTAATGAAGTTAGGTGATGAAAAGTTTGGTTTTCTTTAACAAGTTTTTTCTAAGATTGTGTGGCATAATATTATGGTGCCCTTTCTATTTACACTCGTAATGGTTTCTGCAGGGTTTAGGACCTTATTCCACTAGCATAAAGAAAGTGGAGAAGGAAATTAAAGAAATGGCCAAGAAGGTCAATGATTTATGTGGTATGGTTTTCTTTCCTTTGTTTTTAGTGCCTTGTTGGCTTCTTTCAACCCATTGTTGTTACTCTATGGTTAGTTGTTGCTGATGTAGAATATTTGAAATCTTTTCACTGTTGCGCTGAAAAATAGGTATTAAGGAATCTGACACGGGGTTGGCTGCACCCAGCCAGTGGGATCTTGTCTCTGATAAGCAAATGATGCAGGAGGAGCAGCCTCTTCAGGTATTTTTTTTTCTTTGAGGAGGTTTAGAAAAAATGTTATTCTCTTGTTTTGTTTCTTAGGCAGTGACTGCTTTTTTTCAACCAGGTCGCAAGATGCACAAAGATCATCAATCCAAATACTGAAGATGCCAAATATGTGATCAATGTTAAGCAAATTGCAAAGGTACTTTAACTTATAAAGTTTTTTTTTTTTTTTAATTAAGCCTCTTTTCATTTCTATTGCTGATCATCTATGACTACTTTTGTCTATGTACATTTTTGAGTAATTGACAGTTTCTGAAGCCAGTAACATTTGCTATAAGAGTTGCTTCCCGAAATAATTGCAATGTTAAAATTTTACGTATTTCATTCAACTTGAAAGTGGGGGTTTTATGGATAATTTTTTATGACTTCAATGGAATCTGAAATTTTATTCTGATTTTGCTTCTACTGTTACATTGCAGTTTGTTGTTGGCCTAGGTGACAAAGTTTCCCCCACTGATATAGAAGAAGGCATGCGGGTGGGGTAAGTTCCTACTTGTTAACCATTGACTCTTCAATTCTTATGATGAGCTTTTACTTCTCTTATGTGCGTTGTCTTATTACATTAGTTCTTGCCTTGAAATGAACTTTGGATTGTTTCCCTCATTTGAAATTGATTGGTTATTTTAATTCAAGTAATATTATATTATGAATGTCAACAGTAGAAAAGTTCTTCATATTTTTCTTGTTCTTTAGTGGACAGTGGAGTCAATCTAGGAATAGATGTCCTGAGCAACAAGAAATAACTGGAAACAAGCATGAAGAACTTTTGGTTTTTATGGGATGATTCAATTGTTGTCAGTGTTGGAATTTGGATTACAATTCAAAACTTTTCAATTGTGCAACTAAGTAAAGAAGTATATCTATCTTGTTTAGTGAACCACAACATGGAATTAGTTCACAACTGAACTGAACCAGTTGGTAGGTTTTATGAATGCGCACTAAACTAAGGATTTGTTTCTGTATATTATTTGGCAGAAATGTCATGTCAAACTTTGATGACTTATTCTTTGGGAGATATTGTGGGAATTTAATTTTCTTTTTATCAGGACATGGGTTAATGATGAAAATATATCAAGGATGATAGTGTAATTTTGATCTATACTTTGTGGTTGCTAATCTTTTAAGTTTGCTATAAGTTAGTGTGTACTTTAATGCATAATCATATTACCGATGACTCTTTAGCTGCCTCCCGTATTTATTCCTTGAATGACTATACTCACATTGCCTTGAATCATGTATGGAATCGAGCAGTGCATAGTAGCAGCTTGGACCCTTCTTCATGAGTTGTCTATTTTATGTTATGTTTTCTCTTAAGTCCTTGTTTGAAATCAGTGTTGTAGTTTACTGTGTGTGTGATCCATGTTTTCATTGTATGCAGAATTCTTCCTGTTTGACCTTTTTTTCCCCCCCTAATTTCAGGGTTGATCGGAATAAATATCAGATACAGATTCCTTTGCCCCCGAAAATTGATCCAAGTGTGACTATGATGACAGTGGAAGAGAAACCAGATGTCACATATAATGACGTTGGTGGATGTAAGGAGCAGATTGAGAAGATGCGGGAAGTGAGTATTTATGTCTTCCCAAATTTTATGTTTCTTTAACCGTTTTGTGTCTTCTTGTGACACATCAGAATATATTGTCTGAGAAATAGTGAATTTAATATGGTGATGTTGACTAGATATGGTCATGTCATATGCAAACTGATGAATATATTTTCTTGTAGGTTGTTGAACTGCCCATGCTTCATCCCGAAAAATTTGTAAAGCTTGGAATTGATCCTCCCAAAGGTGTTCTCTGCTATGGTCCGCCAGGAACTGGCAAAACCCTGTTGGCTAGAGCTGTGGCCAATAGAACTGATGCATGTTTCATTCGTGTTATTGGGAGTGAGCTTGTGCAAAAATATGTTGGCGAGGGAGCCCGAATGGTTCGTGAACTATTTCAGGTAATTAGATGCTAAATATTTGGTGGCGTAAGGTTTGTCTTACAGTTATTCACTGTGGTCTTTTGGTTTTCATTTTATCTTACTGAAATACTATTCATTGCAGATGGCACGCTCAAAAAAGGCTTGTATTGTCTTTTTTGATGAAGTTGATGCCATAGGAGGTGCACGATTTGATGATGGTGTGGGTGGAGACAATGAGGTGCAACGCACCATGCTTGAAATTGTGAATCAACTTGATGGATTTGATGCTCGTGGAAACATCAAAGTTCTCATGGCAACAAATAGGTTAGTCACTTGATGATATATTCTTTCCTGTATTCTCTCACCTTACACACTGCCTGCGATGAGTCCATGAGTTTGCCCTCAGTTCTTTTATGCATGTATGCTATTCATGTATTATTACTTTCATTGTGGCCTTAATGCTTGCTTGTGCTGATGTTTGTTTTATTCAAATTTTCAGGCCTGATACGCTAGATCCCGCTCTTCTACGTCCTGGAAGATTGGATCGTAAGGTTGAGTTTGGTCTTCCTGATTTGGAGAGTAGAACACAGATATTTAAGATCCATACACGAACAATGAATTGTGAAAGGGATATCCGCTTTGAACTTCTTGCTCGGCTTTGCCCAAATTCCACTGGTAAGAGTTTCTTGATAGACATCTTATTTTATTGCCTGCTGCATCTTAAACAGATTGTCACGTCTGCAAAATGCTTATCTTTGTCACAGTTTTAATTGTATCTGACATGGGTTTCCTTATCAGGAGCTGATATAAGGAGTGTATGCACAGAAGCTGGAATGTTTGCTATTCGGGCACGAAGGAAGACAGTGACAGAGAAAGATTTCCTCGATGCAGTGAACAAAGTCATCAAGGGGTACCAGAAGTTCAGTGCAACACCCAAGTACATGGTTTACAATTGAGTTCGATCCAAGCTATCCCACATCTCTGAGCAGTGATGACATGGACCATACTGATTCTTCTTGGGGCTGTTTGTTGTCATCTTTCTTATTGAACCATTATGTTTGGGATATTTATCTAGCACAATTTGTATACTCGGGTTTTCTCCTTTTTCAGTCATATGATATTGACTATATCAAATTCTTTGTTGTTTGGTGCTTTGTATCATCATCATAATCACTCGGAGTAGCTGATTACCATTGCTGATCTTACTGTTAATGAGATCGTTCTTGCACTAGGAATTTCACACGTGGCTTCCCAAACCACAAGTTTTGCAGGTGGCCGAGGCAGGTTTTTCACTTTTATGCAGCAGGGGCATATGATTAACTACAATGTTGTGACAGGCTAGCAACTGAGACTTACTAAAATGTTTAAACATCTTGAAATGTCTCATTGGCCTGCCTCTTCTTAGAAGGGGATCCTTTTCATCCTTGATGCATTGTATCAGGTAAGGAAAAGTCAGTAACTTCACATTTGTAAGTGGAGATCAAGCCATGATAAGAAAGCGCTCAATAGAATTTTGAAACTGATTTGAATTCTGTTCAAAGAATATAGACATGCACAAAGGGCCAACCACAAAAAGGAAAGAAGAAAAATTTCTGTTCTTTTCAAAAGCTGGAAGCTAGGCTACATTTTATCATATTACACAGTATAGGCCTGATACCAAACTGGGTTCAGCTGTGTGCAGTATAATTCTTCAATATTACAAATGAAACAAAAAAACATCCCATATTGATAGTCTAAGCCTTTGTTCAGAAATCTACTCCTGTGCATCAGCGTTGTCAGCCCGTTGATCAACTCCAATGGTTCTTTTGCTCATGTTAGCTCGCTGCACCAACCTCACCAATGCTTGAACAACTTCTGACATTGGTGGTCGAAACTCAGGCTCCGGCTGCACCACAAAAAACAAATATAAGGATCAGAAT
The DNA here is from genome assembly GCA_021397835.1 of Moringa oleifera. NCBI lineage: Eukaryota > Viridiplantae > Streptophyta > Magnoliopsida > Brassicales > Moringaceae > Moringa > Moringa oleifera. The sequence continues at coordinate 3,010,513 of JAJFZO010000863.1, forward strand.
GTAACCACCAATACCAATCTCTGATTCCATTAACAGTTTTCCCTCTGAAAGACAACAAGATTTTAAGCTGAGTCCAAGACTCCAATTCCAACTAGAGCGTCTATCCAGGGTCAAGTCATGTTGGGTTGCATTTAGACTTGGCATTACCTGGACACAAAGAGCAATCACATCTGCAAAGCGAGAGAGAGATTTTACTGGGTACAGCCCTTTGAGTGCTGGATCAACCATTTTAGCTAGAGCATCAATGTCGTGCAGCTGAGGTGTTGCCCATCGAACCAAAGATTGCTCAGACCTTGACCTTGAGCTATAAATAAATAAAAATTAATTAGGAAGGTTGTAAACTAATCAGTATCCAAATTTGGAATATGTAAGATGACGGCATCTTCATGTTATTGGGACGTTCATATTTACCTATCATATGGTTTACGTCCAGTTAACAGTTCCAACATAACCACACCGAAACTGTAAACATCACTTTTCAGAGAATATTGACCAGACATGGCGACCTCAGGTGCACTATATCCAGACCCCTCATCATTACGGTTCAATGCCTGCATGCAAAAAGAGACAGACAGCTCCACCAGATTTAGAAAATTCCAAATACTCGAAGTTAAGCTGCTGGTGCTAAGGGCTCATGAATCAGACCAAGGCAAATAGAAGGTCTCCACATCATCAAGCACAACTTCCATTTCTAGATTCAATGGAGTGAGTTCATGCACATTGATGGGAACTAACAAACGGCTCCTCACATCTAATTCAGAAAATGTAATCGTAATTGAGAGTCACAATGATATAAATTTATTAGCAACTAAGTACACTCGAGGTTGCGTGCAACTGTTGCAGGGTGGCTATTTCAACCAGATATCTGAATTAGGAAGGTCCTTTTATTTCATTTACACTGCACCTATGTCTTATGAACTTACCAATTAAGCACAAAGCAACAAAGATGACAAAGTTATACCATGATAAGGAATCCAATTTCCCTTGTAGACAATTATATTATTAAAAAAAAAAAAATCAATGACATGTTTGGTTTGTGGAATGGAATAGTAAGGGAACAAAATAAGCATTCTTTGATAATAGAAAATAATAACTATTATTATGTTTGGTTTATTGAAATTGAATAAAATATAAATTCATTTTTATATGTTTGATTCACCAAAAAATAAGGCAGAAAAGTAATTTAAACAAGTTTAAAAGATTAGTATATCTTTCAATTAAATTAATTATAATTTAATTAATTTTTTATTAAAATAATAGTAATTAATAAATATTTTATAATAAAAAATTATTATAAAAATAATGTTAACTAAATAATATGTTAATTTATTTTTAAATATTAATATTATAATTTGATATTTTAATAATAATAACATTTTTTTATATTTTTGTAAATTATTTAAAAATAAAAAAAGATGAAATTGTCGTGTGTATATATATATATATATATATATATATATATTAGTAATCTAAGAATTTTACCAAGGTATGTTAAGAATAAAAAAAGTATAACCATTCTTTTTCATGGAATAGCTATTCTAAGGATTTACTTCGGAATAGCTATACTGAGTTTTTAAGGAATAAAAATTCCTTAAAAAATTACAATTCTTGATAAAAATGAGCCAAACGTTGTAAAAGTAATTTCACGCGGAATAAAGTAGGAATAGAATGCTGTAAGGTAATGGCATCAGAAATGATTTGGATAAATGAGATTACAATAAATCATATTGTGCTAACAGGAAATTAAATTGTTAAAATCAAAGGAAATTACCAGTCTATGTACTTCAGCAAAATTTCAAGAGGCTCAGAATTACCTGATCTGCATTCGGGAGGCTTGCAAGGCCAGAGTCTGATAGGTGAGGGTTGAGCTCAACATCTAGCAAGATATTAGCAGACTTGATATTTTTGTGAACAATGGATGGTGAGCAAACTTCATGCAGGTACCTGAATAAATACTTCCATTAGTTCCTGGTAGCCATTTCACAAGCATCATAGACATAACGACAGTAGTATTCTGCAAATAATGACATGCATTGCAGATAACTATGTTTTGCTAAATTCTGGGTTGCCTAGTTGATCTGTCTCGTATGGCATGAGATACCAATTATAAGACTCTACCATACACTCAAATCTCACCATCTAATCTTAATGAAAATGCGTGGTACTTATGATATATTTTCTGCTATCAGCTCAAAACAATGCACGCTATTACTACCGGCATGGTGAACTTGTACACATCTGATACTACTAGATGCCACAAGGCCTCAAGATGACTCCAACTATGAACAGCCATAGTGCTAAGAGCTAATTAACTCCTGTAATGGGTGCAACAAATGCTCTACACTGACCTTTCAAAGCAGTAAAATATGCTTGCACAGACTATAAAATTGCTGACCTTGCCAGACAACATTATAATTATAGTCATGGGGTTATACTATGAGGAGCTTTGTCATATAAAAACTATTAATTGTGAAAAGATGTGACATATGTCTATCAAACTAAAGCCACACAATCCCCACATCAGCAAAACAAGTAGCAAAAAAGCAGAGAGAGAAAGAGAGTGGAGAAAGGAGGTGTTTCCATCTTTGCTCAAAAACAATTGTAGTGTTAAGAATTAACAGGAATTTTCTTAGCAGTTCGATTTAAAATGTGCTGGAGCAGAAAAAAAGAAGGAAAAACATATATACTTCACTCAATATTTCATTATCAACTTACTCTAGTGCACGAGCTGTTCCCAAAGCAATTTTGACACGTGAATTCCAGATCAGTGGCTTGCTATCTTCTTCTGATAGATGCAGGAAGTCATGCAATGAGCCATTTTTATGGAACTCATAGACTAGCAGGTGCTGTCCATGTTCTGAACAGTAACCCACCAGCTGTGTTACATTTGGATGGTGTAACTCGGAGATATTTGAGACTATCTCTGTAAAGTCTTCAGACATTTCATTGGGAAGAGCTGATGAGTCTATTTTCTTCACAGCAAGAACCTACAATTTAGTAAAACGTAACATACAACTCAAGGTTACCACAAAAATTGAAAGCACTGGAGGATTATAGATATTGTGTCAATCATTTTCCCTTTGAGGATAACTGTACAATATATCTACATGGCTCACATAAATAAGCAAATGCATATGGGAGATGTGTGCTAGGTTATTAACGCTAGCAATCCACTTGTGGTCATTGCTCTCACTCTTCATATGTCTAAAGCTTTAAATTTTTGCTAATGAATATATAGTTGATCACCAAGAAATAAAAATTTCTCTAATTAGAATATGAACAAAAAGGGAACTCTCATGAGCCAAGTGGAAGTGTGCTTCCATCCTGATAGTAATATAGCAAATTAATTTAATAGGCAGGAAATAAAAAAATATATATATACCTTGCCATCGTCAAATTGAGCTCGATAGACACGACCGAAAGATCCCTCTCCCAGAAGATTGTCAACACTGAAGCTGCCAGTAGCCATCTGTAGGTCAGCTATTGAATATGATTTCACATTTGTAGGGACCTTCACAGCTTTCTTAACAACAGGAGGCTTTTTTGGGAAATCATCTTCATCAAATGATTTGTGGCGGTCAACAGGTGGAGGTCGAATGATTATTGCAGCAGAAGAATCAAATGTATTTGTTTCAAATGTGGAGGCAGGCTGTATGGACTTGCTCTCTGCAACACAACATTATGCACAAGAAGCAGGGATTAGAATAGTCAAATCAAGAAGCCAAAAATAAGCCATGAAAGCACAATGCCTTTCTCCAGAAGAGTAAAAAAAGGTAGTATTGGCTCTGAGAAATATCATATGTCCATATTACAATAGAGTTCTGACAAAATGTTTACATCGTTATCTCTAACAGAAGTTCATTCTATGTGTTAAGGATGAGTTCTGTCTGTAGATTTTTCTACAGCAAAGTCAAAGGCAAATTTGCCCAAAAGAAGATTGAATCAGAAGATGTCAAGGCTTCTACTTCAAATGATGGCTCATCAGCAGGGTAACTTGTTTCAACCATTTGAGTGCTGGGCAATCACTCAGAATTCCTATCATTTCATACTCCAATCAATATGTGTAATTCATCAAAGTTACAACCCTTACCCCAGCAGTCTCACGCACAGACCAAACCCTTCTCTAGTAATAGCAGCAGGAAATGAATACTGAACTGAAATCTTAACCAAAGTACAGGTCTAACCTTGCATTTCACTAGAAGCTAGAGCAGTGAAGGGCTGATTATCAAGCTTCTCAATATCTGAGGAAGGCCTCCTGGATCTTCTTCTCAGCAGAAAGAATGCCAGTATAGCTCCAACAACCAAGATGGATATCACTATTCCTGCTATGCCACCACCTCCTATACCTGATTTGCTGTCACCACCACTTGAATCGACACTGGATGGGTTGTTGCTGCTCCCCGATCTGTGGTTTCGGTTGCTTCTGCTGGCTGGAGGTGTACCAGGTGGAGGTGGAGGTGCAGGTCCTGAGTTCCATGCATTACCATCCTTCCTGTTATCAAGATTATTCACAATAAAATTGTGAGAACTTTTTAAGAAAGAATAGTCATGATCACAATTAATTGTATTGCATAAAATGCTTACTGCAAATTGATGTTTTTCAACTGCTCAGGAATCCATCCAGTGAACCGGTTATTTGCAATGTTTCTAAGGACCAATCACAAATTTGATAAAGGGCCACATCACAAGTCAGTTATTACAATGGAAAAATATATCCAGGCCAAATTGTAAGAGATATACTGGTTACCCACAGATTATCGAGAGGAAGACTTGCGAGGACATTAATAGTGCCTGAAAACTGGTTGTTCTGCAAATACCTGTGTGAGGATAAATTAGACATAAGCAAGATGCCAAAACTGAAACCAAATATTTGTGCTCACAGAACATAGTTCTGATGCTTACATTGAGTTCATACTTGAAAGTGAGCTGAAGGTTGTAGGAAGGTCACCCATCAGGGAATTGAAAGAGAGATCCCTGGAACAAGGAACATAAACACTCCCGCTTAGCCTTTGAAATAATCAACCAGAAGCACTCTTATAAATTACAACTGAGTCCGGTCGATGACACTTAAAATTAACCAAGAACCATCTATGATAAGAGAAGTGCACCAGCTAAGAGCAACAGCTAAATTATAAGGTTTGTTCTCCCATTTTCCTTTCCCTTCTATTTTCTAACAGGAAGGCAATATAGAAAACCAGATATCCAAAGTATATTGTTGAAATAGAACCTCGAGCACTTTTATTGATCACATAGTTTCTATAACCAGAGCATAAAGCAAGGTGAGACAAACTTTTTTTCTTTTAAGTTTCAGCGAGTCAAAAGTAGACATACAGCAAAACTGCTTGGTAGGGAGTCAGAAGATCTTACAATGTAGAGAGAGAAGTGAGCTTTTCAAACATGTTATTCAGTTGGCCTTGAAGCTGATTGTGTCCAATGTTTCTAGACTCCCAACAGAAAATGGTAACAAGTGTCAAAACAACCTTTTGGTAAGTGTCATCAAGAATTCATGAATAACTAGTCAAGTACTCACAGGTATTTAAGGGAAGTCATATCATGAATTGAATAAGGAACATTCCCAGTAAATTGGTTATTAGCAAGATTCCTGCATGCCAAAAACAGCTGATGTATATCATCATAAACTCAGGAAGCAAACAACTAATAAAAGAGCAGGTAACAAATGCACAAGTTAAGCATACAATCTCTGCAAGTTTGGAGGAAGTTGATAAGGCAGATCGCCTCCAATATTGTTCTTGCTCACATCTCTGCAGATTTCATAAAATATTAATGTAAGAATAATCATGTTTATAGATATAAATCATCTTTGGGTACTAATTTCTAAATATGAGAGAGAGAGAGAGAGAGAGAGAGAGAGAGAGAGAGAGAGAGAGAAGGCTTATGTGTAGGAATCAACATAACATTGAAGACCATTGATCTTACAGCTCAGTTACAGATGTCAAGCTTGCTAGCTGGAAACCCAAAGATCCAGAAAGTCCAAGGTCTGATATTTTGCTGATAAAAAGAAGAAAGGTACATCATATATCAAACCTCAGCAAAAATGGTGATTCTGAAGGAGTACATGCCTAAAAGCGGGGGATAAACAGGGAGGAAACATGAGATATTTACATTTCTATTACTCGTGAACCTGAACAAGTAACACCTTTCCAGGACTGTCCACATGGATCACCACCACTTGCGTTCCATTGCGATAGCTGAGGTGGCGAATTTAAACTGCTAAACATGACGTTCAGAGCAGAAACTGCAAAATGAAAACTACCACAATTAGGATAACAAAGTAACACAGAATAGAAATTTTGTACCAAATTAACAGACCAATCCAAGATTTTCCTCCATCACTGTTTCAAATATAAAAATAATTTAATTGCTCACTTCCTAAATCTGTATCTATAAAATATAATTATACTTCATTACCAACAGATGTAATTTTTTCTAAAACAAAAATCCAAAATAACCTAAAAATAACCCATACATGCAAAAATGGAAAGGAAACAAATTTTAATCTAAACTTTGAAAGACTGCTTTCAAGAAACAGTTTCCAGAACATCTCCCGTTCCAGAGAATAGCTTTATATATATTGAGTCAGGTCAAATAAAAAATAGCTGTGAGACCTTGTGTTCTGGAATTTGAGGATAGAAAACACAAGACATGCTTTAAATCTTTTCACCATTAAGAATCAATCTTCTTGTAAACATCTAGCTTTCTTCAATTGTTTTATTGAATGGTCCAAAATTTACTAGAGGAAAAAAGGGTCTCCAATATTGCAAAACTTGGTTTTACTTCAAAGTTCAAATTCAACTCAACATAAATTGGTTATAACACATAAAAGATAATGGAGACAAAGAATTAGGAATGGAGAAGTGAACTGCAAGATTCAGAGAGTAAAAACACAAGTTGATATGTCAATTATCAATTATCACTTGCCATAATCTCCATGACCTGGCATCAGAATTGGACATATTTCTCAGAAATAATCCTTGATTGGATTAAACCATTGCTCCATCCAAGTGGATTAGTACCAGTTTCAATCTGTAAATCCTTTAGCTAGCAGACAGGAACAAGGCAATCACTCACCCAAATTGAAGGCATTAAACTAATAAAACTAAGTAATGATTAAAAAGTTAACAAAGGGACAGAGGGAAATTTAATTGAAGAAGCCTTGAAATTGCAAAGAAATAAATATCCTTAAAGAGAACTTTTCATTTCACTGTTCTTGATTTACCCAGAAATGCCTCTTCCAGATCAATATTGGAAAATTATGAGCTATTAGCCCACGAAAAGCACAAATATCATGTTCACATCTGAGCTTGCTGCGTTCAGTCAGACATGAAGAAGAAGAAGAGGACCTTCACTACTCAAATCAGTGACATTTTGTCCTCACATCACCAACTCCAGGCTAGAAATTCACATTATTACATATCCTCACCGAAGAGGTTTGGGTGTGTGATTAAACAAACAAACCTTCTACATAGAGAACTGATTTGGTAACCCCAAGACCTACCCATCTTCAAATGCAGTTCACTGACTCACTCTAATGGATACTGATAAGAGATGAAAAGTACAATCTGCCGCGCACCAGCAGAGACTGCTGACTCACAAGTAGGAAGCAGGATGAATCCAGGCCAGAAATGTATCAAAGGCAGCACATGAATGTAGATTTGACAAAAAGAGTAAGCAAATGCAAAGTTTTTTCCTCAACAAAGCAAATCCATAGCAGTGATACAGAAAGATAGAAAGTGAAGGATTTGGGTCACAAGAGCTGACCATCGGATGGATCTGTGGCACCATTGACACAACTTGGTCTCCAACCCAAAATGCAGGCTGTCAGCAGCAGCAGCAGCAGCACCGCCCAATTGTCCGCCATCTTTCTCTACCCAGAAGGGCAGCAAACCCAGAAACGCAAAAACTGGTTTTATCTAGCTCTTTTTCTAGATTTTCGTTTTTCAATAAAATATTGAGACAGATTTTATACTCGTTTAGCCACACCAGGAAAAGCTGGCAGGCACGACTTGCCAGAAGAATCCAAAGCCACAGAAAAAGCCTCTGCAGTGTGTATATATATCCTTTATCACATTACATTTGTTCCCTATTTAAGTTTACATTAGTTGCCCCCTCCTTTTCTTTTTCCCCTGCATTCATTGAAAGAAGAAAACAATCGTATATGCTTTTGGTAGGTGTACCTTGGCCCTGCTATATATCTTGCTTTCATCCTTAAAAAAATACAAAAACTAATCGGGCCTGTAGCTTTCATAACGTTTACACGGTTTTGGGTCTGTCTAATTACTTTTATAATCTGATTAATCGACAATGGTTCCTGTAGGGTGTTAAGAGAGTAGTAGCTTTCATGGTATAGATTACTTTGAAGATTTGAATAAAAGAATTCTTATCTCATCATCACTTTGAAGAACAAAAACTTCCCTTACTAGTTGCAACGAGTAAAAGTGATGCCAACCTTTAAAGACCTCAACTTTGCAAAAACTTAACAGGAGGATCACCCACCACTCTTGTATACAAGACCTTGACATGTATGATCTCTACCTTTCCATTGTTGGTCCTCTGTTCCATTTTTTGAATTAGTTATTATTAAGACTTTGTTGGGAATGCAAGCATTCGCATTTTGGGTTTTCTCTCATTTTGCATTAAATTTCAGATTATTGATCCCCAATGACAAAGTCAAAATTTTGACAGATTCTAGTTTTCAGGGTTCGTTAGGGTACATAAGCTGCTAATACGATGAATTAGGTGAATGGCTTATGGGTAATGACTAAGACTCACAACTTCATTACATCAAGATGTTAATCAGAGGAACTATAAGACGTCCCTTGTTTTCATTGAGATATTTTCTTACTTTCTCCTTGACATCTTTGAAAATACTTGGTCAGTTTTTACAATTAAGTTTTAAATGGTAAAATCTTATTATTTTTACAAGGGCTAAGTGGCGACCATTAGGGTGACAGTGACAGCATAAACTAGAAATATAGCAAGTGACTTTGTTTGGCATCTAAGAAAATATGAAAAAAGAAAGGGCATTTTTTTTTTCCTGAGAACGGTAGGAGAAATGTGTTGTCACAGACTCGGCAGGAAATGGCTGTTTGCCACGCCATGTGGAGCTTATCATCACACAGGTTGTCGGTCACATAACCAGTGGTACACGTTGCAAGTTGGTGGCCTTTTTCTTTGACTTGGCATTTTCGTGTTCTTCCCCTTCTTAGTTTCTTTCTTTGTTCTCTAGAACTACACCTCAGATGCCACCTGTTTACATAACCTACCCGGGTTGATTTCAGAGTCTCCTACTTCAAAAAATTAAGTCAAAGCTTTTGATGAGTTACGTGCTATGCATAAATCAGATATAATAGTTGTTTCCATCGTATTGGATCATGGTTGCATCTTCCAGGAAATATATAAATGAAACAAGAGGCCCAGTGACATCAAAGCAGGATAACATTGTATCTTCTTGCAGCAGCACTGGCAGGTGGGTAGTCTGCTGTCAGAAGTTGATTACATTAGATACTTGGATATCTGCAGGTCTTGAAATTCAGTACAGAGATTGAGACAGTCACTGAATTGTTGTTGATGATGACTTCAAGAGGCACTGTGCCTTCTGCAAACTGGGAACAACTTACCAATTCCCGCAGAATTCGTTCTACGACGAATAAATTGTACTCCAGGAAGGGTTTCTCAAATGGCTTATTCTTCTGTTAGAACCTGAAGAAGCTGGGAATGAAAAAGTGGAACTACCAAGTTCCTGCTGAACTGTAAAAGCAGAGTACCCATTTATCCACTTGCAAAATCTTTGTTGTTATTTCCAATTTTCCATGAGGAATTCTGACAAGAAATGAAAGAAAAGTCTTAAAGAGGCAAGTTCTAGAGTTGGCTTGCCGGGCATGTGATAAAAAAACAGTTAGATTTAACAACCTGAGCCCACAGGATGATGCAGTGAACAGAGAAGCCTCCACACCGCTGACCAATTCGGCTGATGAACCTTAAGTGGCAATTAACATCAATCAATATTGGAAGGGCTCCATGAGCATATATCAATAAACAATAATTCACGGGCACAATAAGCACAAAAGGAATCACTTCATGTGATTAAAGGGTTGCTTTTATATTGTTGGAAGACAGAAGCAAACTCTACCAATTATCCATCAAGTATTGGAAAAATTTAATACAAAACATTTGATTGATGAGATTAAAAAATCAAATTTTTATAATTTTAAAAAATAATAATTTATAAAAAATAAAATAATTAAAAAATTCATGATTTATAATAATTTATTTTTTAAAAAAATTTCATTATAAAAATAAATTACAAAAAGAACTTAATTTTTTATCTTCTTCTATAAAATAAAATTTAAGGATCTCTATCCATCTGTAAGAATTCTCTTTTTATATAATATAAATCTAAAATTAACAATCCATGTGAAAAAACTTTAAAGTATTTTTTTATATAAATTGATCTTCACACATACTTAACAATAGATTAATTCATTCTTTCAGTTATTTCTTCCACTTGAAATGACCATGATTTATGAATCAGTAGTAAAAAAGTCTTATAGAATTGTACACAAATTCAGTTTCTCGATTGTCATAACTTAATCCACATATTAGTTGAAATTTGAGAATTTAAGTATTAAATTCTTAGTTGATGGGATTAAATACTAAATCTCTATAACATAATTAATATAAGAAAAAATCAAACAATCACAAAAATACATGATTTATAATAGTTGAATTTCAATTGAGAATTATATTCACTTTGCAGTAACCGCAAAAAACTTTTACACTATAAAAATAGATTATAAGAAAGATAATTTATTTTTTTCCTAACTTCTTTTGATATAATAAAACATAAAACTCTCTAGGTATATATAGAAATACCCTTTTTACATAATAAAATTCAGAGCTAATAAAAACTTCAAAATACCCTTTTATATAAATTGGTCTCTACACAGACTTAATAATCTCTCACTTAGAGATTAATTCATCACCTCAATTGTTTTCTTCACTTGCAATGATACTAACTCCTTAATCAATAACAGAGAAGTCCCTTTGGTTATTTTTATTGTCACAGCCTTAGTCAACATATTAATTGGATTGTGACTTTCTTGTATTTTTTCAAGTGATAAGATACTATCTTTCAAATCTAATTTTATGAAATGATACTTTGACTTGTATATATTTTGTCTTAACACAATATATATGATTCTCTATCAAATGAATGATACTTTGCCTATCATAGTACAATAAATATTTTTCTAACTTATCATAATATATATGATTCTCTATTAATAGTATTTTTTTTTTTACTATCTATATCACTAGTCATATCAGCATCAACATAACCATGCAAGTCTAAGTTTGTTTTCTTGAAGTACAAAGCTAAATCTATAGTACTTTTCAAATACTTGAAAATAAATGTAATTGTTTCCCAATGTTGTTTCCCTAGATTATTCATGTACTTGCTAACAACTTTTATTGCATGTGCTATGTTTGGTCTTACACACGCTATGACATATATTAGGCTCTCAATAGTAGAAATATATGACACCTTATCCATATATACAATCTCATTATTAGTTGAAGAAGATTGATTTTTGGATAGCCTAAAGTGACTAGCCAAAAATATGCTCATTAATTTGCATCATCCATTCTGAGTCTGGTAAGTACCTTTTTGATGTTTTCCTAAGATAGCTTAAGAACACCATTTTTTTTAGTAATTCTCATCTTAAGGATTTATTTAATAGGACCCAAATCCTTCATAGCAAAATTCTCTAAAAGCTTACTCTTCAATTTCTCTATCTCATGCAAATTAGCTTCAGTAATTAAAGTATTATCAATATGATGTAAGAGTTATCATACCTCTTGACATAATAATAATGGTTGCTTTAGTACTTTAAAAAATCATTGTTATTTATGAAGTTGTCAAACTTTTTGTTCCACTTTCTAGGAGCTTATTTTAATTTATATAAACTTTTCATAACTTTATACTGCATTTTCTCTTTATCTTTGAGTTCAAATCCTTATAACTGATACATGTAATTTTTTTACTTCAAGTCACCATGAAAAAAAGTTCTTTTTGCATCTATTTGTTGTAGATGCAAATCTTTCTTAGTTATTAACCCAAATACTATTTTGATTGTAGTCAACTTAACCACTGGAGAGAAAATTTTTGTATAGTCAATGCTTTTTTTGTTGAAAGTCTTTAACTAATAATTTTGCTTTACACCACTTACTATCATCATATTTTCTTTTATCTAGTAAATCCATTTGTTTTGCAAAGCTTTTTTTTTTCTTTGTGGTAGTTCTGCTAACTATCATTTTTGATTACTCATTACAAAATTCATATCATCTTTTATGGCTAACTTTGATTTGATAGATTCATCAACCAATAAAATTTCATCAAAACTCTTTATTTCACCATCATCAATCAATAATATTTAGTTCAAAAAATGAGAATTTTTATGGTGATCTCACACTCTTAAAAAATCTTCTTACTTCTGTAATAGGAGTAGTTAGATTTACCTCTAGATTTATACTCTCTTGATCTTTTTGAGTAATACCATCTTCCACTTGTTGAGCATTTTATTATAGCTACTTCACTAAAATATTTCTCAAGTGAACTATTTCTTGCCTCTTGACCTTAGAATATGTTACTTTTGAGCACTTATGCAAACTATCATTGTTAAAAACTTGTTCATTAAAAATTATATCTATGCTTCTAATGATTTTCTTATTTTGGTTATCCCAAAAATAATATGATTATTTCAAAAATAATAATCAAACTCATTGTTACCATATATAATAAAAAAATATTTTTTAGATTTAGGATCAAGTTTACCTCTAGTAATAGTATCAATATGCCAATAAGATAGGCAACTAAATATTCTAAGAAAAAGTATTTTGTAATCTAAAGAAATTGAAGGATCCTATTGATCAAATAGACTATAATGTTAATTGCATCCGTCCAAAATGCCTTGGGTAACCTTGCATGAATTCTCATGATCCTTACATGCTTATTCAATGTCTTATTCATCATTTCTACAACATTATTCTATTGACGTGTCCTGAAAATAGTCTTCATTATCCTGATCCCATTAGTCACATAAAACTGTTTTAAATCCTCATTAATATATTTTTCACCATTATCATATCTGAAACACTTAGGATTGATTTCATTCTCAACCATTGCTTTCTATTTTCAAATTTATTTTTTAAAAAATAAATTTATACCTTTCCAGTTGGATCATTCACGAACATCATGTAGTAGTTAGATTCTTCAAGAAAAGCTATAGTTGAAGGCTTCTAAACATCTATATGAACTTACTTTAGTTTTTTTTTTTACTTCAACTTCTTTTTTACTTTTGAAAAGTTGACACTTTTATGTTTGTCAAAGTGAAACTTTCACACAATTAATGCTCTATGAATTTTAAATCTAACAAATTATCATTTACTATTATGACATTCATTCTTTTTTTACTCATATGCCCAAACTTGCAATGTCATGAATCAAAATTTATACAAGTGTCAATAGCAATTATTATATCCTTGTAACTTGAGGTTATGTAAAGAGTTTTAGTTTTTCTCTCTCGAGCAACAATCATGGCACTTTTAGTTATTTTTTTAAGTATTATCATTACAAAACACATTGTGCCATTCATTATCAAGCTATCCAATAAAAATCAAATTTGTCATCAATTTTGGATATGTCTCACCTTTTGAATATTTTAAATATTTGCAACTTTGATTTAACATCATTCATAACAATGACATCTAAAAGTTCTCCATTAGTAAGATAAATCTTTTCATAATTATCATTAATTTAATTTCTTTATTATTTTGTTATGTACATTGACATGAAAAGATGCCTTAAAATTTAAAATCTAAGACTTAAAAGGATTATCAATAACTAGAAGTAATATCTTTTATCTTGTCTTTGACATCATTTACAGTATCATCTTTATTCTCAACTTTTTTTTTATGGTTGACAATCTTTCTTCACATGATCAAATTTCTCATTGTTTCACATTATAGTTTTTTTTTTTCTAGATTTGGACTTACTTCTTATATTCCTTGACTTAGATTTACCTTTATTGTGATTAAAATTTTCCTCTTCCCTTATTGTCAATATTTAGGCCAAACTTTGAAAGCAATATTTCACCCAATTCCATTATGCTAATCTCCTCCACAAGAATTCAATCTTGAATATAATTGAAATTTAATTTTGCACTCTTAATAAAATTACTAACTGTTGCCCTTATGGATTCCTAATTGTTTGGTAATGATGCTCAAAGTATCAAGGCACGTACCTCATTATTAAAGTTAATCTCAACAGAAAATAATTGATTGACAATCATATTAAACTTATTAAGATGAGTTGCGACGGAATTACATTTACCTATTTTCATGTGAAATAAGAAAAACCTTGATATTATGAAAAATTTTTTGTATATGTCATCAAACTCGTAATTATTTTCTCTTTCGTCACGTTGTAAATAACATTCTTTGATAGTGCCAATCAATGACCTTCGATACTTGTCTATGAAAGAGACTCTAATCACTTTTTGAATTTCTTTTAGGTTATTGACACAAAAACGGTTCATACAGCTTTTTTTATATAGATAATCTTCAAGCATAATTTATACCATCAAACTTGATGATCTTATATGACGAATTTTCTTTGCCATCAATTGCTTTTAAATTCAAAACCCAGAGTTTTGATACCAGTTATTAAGAATTTAAATATCAAATCTCTAGTTGATGAGATCAAATCCTTAGAATCTAACAGTAATAATAATTTATGCAAAAAAGATTTAATAATTATAAAAATACATAAATAATGGTAGTCCACCTTCAATTAAGAAGTATATCCATTTTGTAGTAATCACATAATAATTTTTTCATTGTGAAAATAGATTACAAAAGAAACAACTTATTTTTTTTATTTTTTTATATAATAAAGCTTAAATCCTCTTTACGCATATATAAAAATCTCTTTTAATAAAATTTAAAAATAACAATATATATGACAAAATCTTAAAATATTTTTTTATATAAATTAATTTTCGCACTTAACTAACATTAAGGACGATCACTAACATGATTTAACGTTCATTTTCTTTGCTTCTTACATCCACGCATATAAGCTCTTTGCCATGGCTCAATTTTCATGACCAACTACAACAATTTTAGGGCTCTAAGTTCATTCCTCATAATTGATTATAGACAATTAGTGCCATAACCATTTTGGTACATATGGACACGTGAGAAAGAGACAGAAGAAAAAAGATGATCAAGTGGGTAAAAATTCTTGTCATTTTCTTTCTCTGGTTATGGCATTTAGAGGCGCAAGAACTCTTCACTAAGAGGAATCTCAACTGTTTCATCAACCGAAAAGTGGCACAAAATCTTGGCTGAGAGGTCCTACAATGACTCTTCTACAACTGTTTGATAGATCACTTTTTCGTATCCTGGTGGGTATCCCGTTTGCTAATTTATGTACAACGAGTTGTCGCAGAGAAGCCTTATCGAGATCAAGCCAAAAAAGGTAAAGACATTGCATTTTCAACAGACCCAGTTGGCAATTTTCTACATCCACACCTTATCTTTCACGTTCTTCATGCGTCCACGCTTCCTCAAAGTAAGATCAACCCGTTTCCCATTCTCTCTGTTGAGTGTCTGCATCTGCAAGGCTGCTGATCGCTCCTTTCATCATATTTTTTTTTCAGGTCATTGTGGATGTAGAGCAGCCCCACTTGACATGCAACCACCCATCACCCTAAGATTTCGCGTAACAAACACTTTGTTCATAACTTGGTCGATGAAATGCTTCATCCATGGAACTTTCTTCTGTTTGGTTTCACCTTTAGAGGAAAAGCACTATGTTGCGTGGGTTTCTGTGCACTGTGGCTTAGGTTGACATGCATGAAGGTTGGTGGGTAGAAGAGTCACATTGTCAGCAACCTTTACAAGCTGAAAATGGCCACTCATCTCTGTTATGGCCATGGCTGATCCTCTACTCTGCTCAAGAAAGCAGCCTCTCTTCTTTGGTATGGTTTCGGCCTGTTGCGGCTTAAAGGCCCACAAGTGACAATCCATATCCTTACCGAACGTTCTGGTCTGTCACAGAGTCCAAAGCATTAAAAAACAAACCCCAATCATTCCCGCTTTTTTTTTTTTGGGGGAATACTTTTGACAGTTCTGATTTTTTTATTAAAACGTTTTGATGCTTATATTTTGATCTTTTAATTTTATAATTAAAATTTTTCAAAATTTTTTATTTTTGCAAAGTTGAGACTACATAATTTAGACATAAAAAGAAGAGTAGAAAATGGGGTAGGAGAGTTTTATCTCTAAGTTTAATCTAATAAAACATTAATTTTATTCAATAGATTCCAGAAAAGTTTAATATTATCATAAAAGGAAAATTTTGAATTTTGAAGACAAAATTAAAAAATAAGGACATATATGCGAAAACTGATAAGGAAACAAAAGTTGGCCC
Organism: Moringa oleifera; assembly: GCA_021397835.1. NCBI lineage: Eukaryota > Viridiplantae > Streptophyta > Magnoliopsida > Brassicales > Moringaceae > Moringa > Moringa oleifera. Next base: position 3,027,026 of record JAJFZO010000863.1, read on the forward strand.
CGCATGGCTCATTCTCCCCGCTTCCTTCCTGACGAAGGTATAAATACGAGACCATGCCATATTTTATGCGGTTCCATATGACATTATAAATTCACTGTCTAAGCGAAGTGTAGAGTGACTCTTGGGTAAGTGAGACTTTCATGGCTCCCAGCAGTGACAAACTTGATGACCAACGCAGCTGTAACGATGGTGATGGTGATGGTGATGGTGATAATGAAGTTTGTGGTGATGGGTCGAGAGTGGATGATGGTTTCCGGTACCTGATTGTGAGGCCAGAGAACGGTGGAATAGGGGATTTCTTGAAGTTTCTGGTTTGGGCCGACAGGGAAAGTCGGGCGAGGTTCCTGGAGAGCTCGGACCATGAAGTGATGGGCGAGGAAGCAACTGATCATAGGTGGGTGATAGTGGTGTCAATCATCGTCCGCAAGATCATTGCCCTGTTTGGCAAGCCAATGAAATACACTGGCTATGCTGTTGAGTTCTTCCTTAATTTGCTCTCTAAGAATGGCAACCTTCCTAGGTTACTCTACAATCTTCTTCATGGTACTATGGCCACTGTAACTACTGCCCTTTGTTTTCAGTTTCTTTCTCTTCAAACTATAAAGCGTCCCTCTGTTTATGTGCGTGTATGTGTTTGTGCTATGTCAATTTATGCATATATTGGGTGGCTTGAGAATTAAGATGCAGTGGATTGCGGAAGAACTTTAGTTGGTTGATTGATATCTGTTCTATTACTTCTCTCTGCTGCATTCTCTTATTGAGAGCTTGATTGAATTATTCAGATACCGAGAATGGGTAGTGGGTATTCAGTGAGGAAGGCATAGTTGTGAAAGAGATTATAGCATGTTTCATCTTCCAGGCTGCTAGACTAGTGCTTCATAAAAGGAAACTTCACTTCCATGGTTTAGTTTTTTGAACCTGTGATCCTTTGTGATTTGTGAAAGTATACTAAGAGTTTTCTTGCTTTCTCCTTCTCTTCATGATAAAACTGTTTTGTATTTCACCACTTTTTATATGATAGAATCACAAGGTCTGTCTGCTAATTGTGATAGTTTATTCTGATGTTTATTGGGATACAGGAAAGGTTGTTATACCACGTAGAGGCACAGAGGATTTTATTAGTACAATTGGACAGTTAGATGGGCGAATAGACCTGTATAAAGGCAAGAGCTTAGAGGATTATCTGTTTGTGTCTACTACTGGGGAGAGAAGCACAAAACTAGAATTGGGAAACCGAGCCCTCATGGACTTATGTATGATGGCCTCCAAGTTATCTTATGAGAATGCCAAAGTAGTTGAAAGTGTAGTAAAGCATCACTGGCGGGCAAGTTTATTGATCCTTTAAGCTTTTGTTTTCCCTTTCTTTTTTTCAACAGCCAATAACTTCTGAAATTTGAATTTATGACAATGGCAGTTGCATTTTGTGGATTTCTACAACTGCTGGAATGGTCAGTAACATGCCTAGCATATCTTGTGCTCAGTGAGAACTTTTGGAATTTTTCCATAAAGCAATGAACATTTGCTGTTGTTATTTATATTTTCTCAGTATATCCTGGAGCCAGACTGGAACTTTTGTTGATTTCTTGGACAGATTATCAAAAGGAGATGTCAACCCAAGTGTTTATTCTGTGTGACAAGCCTGACGATGCAAATTTGATAGTAATCAGCTTTAGGGGCACAGAACCTTTTGATGCTGATGACTGGTGTGCTGATTTTGACTACTCTTGGTATGAAATCCCCAAACTGGGAAAAGTCCACATGGGATTCCTTGAAGCCTTAGGTTTGGGCAACAGAACTAATACTGTTACATTTCAAAATCACATTCTGAGTAGGCACACAGAATTCATCTCTTCACATGATGTCACAAGAAGCCCTTCAGGGGCTGCAGAATCAGAACCTTCCAATAATGATTCTGATATGAAACATGATGACTTGGAGTGGCGTAATGCTACTGGCAACAGGAAGATCCCTCCAGAAATGGTGGAGAAGTCTGCCTACTATGCTGTGAGAAGTAAACTGAAGAGCTTACTCAAAGAGCACAAGAATGCAAAATTTGTTGTCTCAGGCCATAGCTTAGGTGGAGCACTTGCTATATTGTTCCCTACCGTGCTGGTGCTGCATGAGGAGAAGGAGGTAATGCAGAGACTTCTGGGTGTTTACACATTTGGGCAGCCAAGGATCGGGAATAGGGAGCTGGGCAAGTTTATGGAAGCTCATTTAGAAAATCCAGTTCCGAGGTACTTCAGGGTGGTCTACTGCAATGATCTTGTGCCCAGGTTGCCTTACGATGACAAAATCTTCTTCTACAAGCATTTTGGGGTGTGCCTTTACTATGACAGCTGCTACATTGAGCAAGTATGTGCTTATCCCTCTTTATTCATACCTTCTGACCATCAATTTATTACATTAGCTTAACATAAGCGCCAATGATGACTCTATTTAGACCATATCCTGCTGCATTTCATAAATTATTTGAAATCATCACTGACTAGTATAACTGAAATAGCCGAATAAGTTGGAACTGTCTGGCTGAATCCGGAGTTTTCACAAACTTGAAATCTTGTGTACTTAAGATGCTTAAAGTCATGTTTAGTGTCATGCAATGACTGTGTTTTTTTGATAAATTGTTCATGTTCTTCACAGTAATGAATCTAGTTCTTCTTTGTTACATGCATATTTGAAGAAAATGGATGAGGAGCCAAACAAAAATTTCTTTGGGTTAAGATACCTGTTTCCAGAGCATCTTAATGCTGTTTGGGAGCTGATCAGAAGTTTGAAAATGGGCTACACACATGGACCAGAGTACAAAGAGGGGTGGTTCTCTATATTGCTCAGGGTAATAGGACTGGCACTGCCTGGTATATCTGCCCATTGCCCCACAAATTATATCAACTCTGTGAGGCTTGGAAAGGAGAGTGTTCTTCAGATGTCTTCCTTCTAAGAAGCTTATGGTGACATGCCAAGTATGTTTGTATTCATCAAATCGTGAAGTCAAGAAGGTCATAAATATGGAGAACTTTACCTACCATTTGCTGTCTGTTCTTGTTCCTTTCCCTTTATCCTACTCTGCCTGCAAGCTCTGCTTGCTGCACCAGTAGGAGTATTGTGCTTAGGGGCCTCTCATCATTCATTCTGCATGCTACATTAAACTCCTGTAAGAGCACAAGATAGATTTCAACTGAAATCTGAACTAAGAATGATATAGTGCATATGTCAACAATTCCATGGCACCATGACTAGCAGAGAAAATCTCACTAGTGTGAGGTAGTTTATTGCTTTGCAATTTGTCAATATGTTACATAAAAATTTTCTGCAAACGATAACAAGAATTCCTAGAGATGTAAAACAGTCTTCTTATGTATCAAAAAAATGCAATACTTGATGAGAAACAACATGAATAATACAATGAAGACAGCCAGCTTAGAAGAAGCATTTCTGAGCTTCGGAGCCCAAAGAATTGAGAACTCATCAGCAAATACTACTAAATTCTACTTCTGATGACTCTGAAATTGTACTCCATATCAATCACTGGAATAATCAGCTGCCAGAAGTGCATTGACTAAAATAACTAAATAACATAGGTCCCGTGTAATGCCTGCAGAGTTTAAACTGTATGAGCTGCTTGAATAATATTCAAGTCCAAATTCTTGAGCCTGACAACTGATTCTATATGCCCTCTTAAAGTGTACATCTCCCCAAGCCTGCAAAGCAAAAGGGTTAAGCCTTAGGGTTATATTTACCACATTTCACACAATATTGATATATAATTCTCTTAGTAAGCCAGTGAAGTTCCAAGTACCTGGCTATTTCAGCGCGCCGCCTGGCCTGTTCAGCAATCAAAGACGATCGCGATCGTCTTCCATTGAACTCCTCTGCAGATGCCAACCCTTGCAGGCTCCTCTGAGAAAGTACCCATTGAGCTGCCCTATCTTCTTTGCCATAATCTTTCTTCGAAGTAAAAGCGGTCTGTTGAAACACAAAATCATAAATGGTAAGAAGGAAGAAACATTTCAAGTCAATGCCTGTTTTCTTGTAAGGGTAAATGATTGTAAACAAAGAAGAATGAAATGCTGAACTCTACTAACCTTTCGATCAAATACAAGATTCCAGGCTTCCCCAGTCAAGGCATAACGGACTGTGAACTTGATAATATCCAGTGGCATGTAGAAGATCAAACTGTATAACCATATGACACCAGCCCATCGCCATCCAATGCCCCTAATATAAGCAAAACTAATATGTGCATAGACGGCTATTAAGGTAGCCACCTAGACAATAAAATAACAAACACCGTGAATGACTTGAAACTTGGTATAATTTGGTTGATTACATTAAAATATAAGATATCTTGCATAAAAGAAAACCGAGGCTGAAATTCAAGGATTGCTTAACCATATCTACAAGTGATGATAAATCTTACCAGTTGGGCCACCACAAATGCACACATCAAGAGCATTCCAGGCCTCTCAAGAAATGACCAACTCCGACTGCGTGTCACAAATATGAGAGCCTGGCTGATGATACTGACTTGCAGATACACTGCAGAGGAGATTTTTTCACTCTGGTTGGATATAGACTTCACATGGAAGTGGGCCTGCAGCCAAATATTGAATATACATTAACCACAACTATATGGTGTAGCGCAGGAAGCAAAACTGACATGTTTTTGCAATCCAACAAAGAACATAGAAAGATCAACAAACAGAATCTGTTCAGTTGTACCTCAAAGAAGTTGGTGTCAATAATAATCCAGTAAAATAAGACAGTAACCAGAGCTAGATATGTGCCAATGACAATGCCAGTTGCAAATATCTCATTGAGCTTCCAACTATCAGGTCCCGGAGATGGCTTTACTCGGTCTTTGGAAATAGTCATTATAGTGCCTAATACAAAAATTCAGAAGAATAGCTTTAATTATACATCACACTCTCCTGTATGGTTAAGCAGCATCATACATAAGAAGATTCTTATTTTGTAAATTCAAGTAAACTTCTAAGTTTCAATAACAAATACACATAAATTCCATTCAATCTACTCTTTCTCAAGAAATTCAATAAAATTTATCAATGAACTTCTGTTTTCTTGTCTAAATCTAGTCTCCTTATGTTGACTACATAAAATTTAAAATAGAAATGTCCAAATTGAAAAATGTATTTTCTTGATAGCAAATAAAATTTCAGTAACCTTTTTATACACAGGTTTGATCACATCAGACTAGAAGCTGACAAATTTTTTCCTTGCAAAATAAACTTTTGAGATAAGAGATAGAAAAAGAGACATGGTAGATATGCTATAAGGCAGCAGAAAAATACTTCATCCAGAGCCATTCAACTTGGTGCAACTTCAACAGGGGCTTATTACATCCTTTCTTTTGTTCTCATTTTACCATTCAACTTAAAACAGAAACATGAACTAAATTTCTGGAACATATAATGGAACTTGTAATTAATCAAACCCTTTCATGGAGCTTTCTTCTTTATTCTTTATGAAGAAGGTGAGGCTATTCCAGATTGGAAATTACCATCATTAAGTATTGCGATTATCAGAACCATAAAAGGTGGAAAGTCATATTCCCATATCAGTGCTAGAAGCACGAAACCAAGCTGCAAAAGATCAGTTTCAGGCATTATAAGAAAGTTAAAAGGAAAAGAAATAATATGAAAATCTTAATACTTGTGAAAATTAACAGAATAGTTAAACATGTAAAGAAAATCTAACTTACCACAATACGAATGGTTATGGAAACAGCATATATCTGCATATAAATGCAAACTAATCAGTTTCAGAAAATGAAATGAGGAGGATGATATATAAGAAAGAGAACTTCTATATTGTAAAGGTATTATTCATAAGATTCTCCGACATGCTTGCGTGCTTATCAATCTTGGTCATCAATTAGGTGTGCCTAGAATATCTCCTATCCCAACAATTGACAAGTGATGATATCTACCTATTACATTTTTCACTATTCTTTTAGGCAGGCTACTATCCTATTCTACGATAGAAAGAGTAATGAAGTTGGATCATTAAATCATTATAATAAGTTGCCAGTTGCTGAAGTTGGAATGTACTATAAATTAACTCTGCAGTTCTTGTAATCAGAAAAAAATCAATACGTAACTGTATAGTTTTTCATTCTCTGGAATATGGCTCTGCTGGTCAAGACAGCACTGACAATCACACTCAACCCAGGCTCGGTAAGGACTATATCAGCAGCACTTCTTGCAGCATCTGTTGAATCTGCCACCGCTATTCCAATATCTGCTTTCTTCAAAGCAGGTGCATCATTTACACCATCTCCAGTCATCCCAACAACGTGCTTCTTTTCTTGTAAAATTTTTACAATTTCGTACTTATGTTCTGAAAGTTGGGTAGAAATGGTCAATATGATGCATAAAATAACCTTGAAAAACACATCTTTAATTGATGCATATGTAAGCAATCATACATATTCACCACTCTGTGGCCTCAGACAGCATCGACTGCTTAGTTATATGATGCAGAAAAGACTAATGTTCTAGAATCTAGCTTTTAGATTTCACTAGTCAACTATACCTATGGATTAATATGATCCAGGGACGTCTAGAAAGATTTCACTGTTGGTCCTATATGGTTTCTTGTGCTAGGAATTAGTGGTAGTAGCAGAGAGGTTATCAAAGGTCAAATGAGAAATATGAAACTACAGCTTACTTTTTCCTTCATATGGTAGTGGATCGAGACTGGTAGAATATAAGCAAAGCTGTCTCCCCCCTCAATAAACATTTACAAGGGGCTTAAGCTTACTCTTTCTTCATTGTCTTCATTATGGCTCAACAGTGATGAAAAGCCTAGCTTGGACAGGGAAAGGATTTGAATGTGTTTCTTGCCTTTGTAATTCTTTGAAGATGTTCTTTTTATGGAGAACATGCTTTTATCTTCAAATTTTATTTATTAATATCAGAGGAAAAGAGCAATAAGGTAGTATAAAAGACTAAATCGATTAGAAAGTAACTATTCCAAGATAGAGATGAGTACCAGGGAATACACCAGCAAATCCATCCGCCTTTTCAATGAGCTCATCCACTGGAAGGGCTTCATTCTCATCTTTGTCACGGCCTAACAAGGATGAAGAAGGGTACATGTTTGTACCCATTCCAAGACGTCTACCTGTCTCCTTTGCAATAGCCAACTGATCACCTACATTTGCATACATGAACATGAGTTTTTTTTTTTCCAGATCTCTTCCAAAGGCATCAAAAGTGGTACAATGAATCAATCAAGCCTGTGGATGTGTCATTCAAGTTTACATAATGGGATAAATGATGTCTGCTTGGAAGCTTTGGTAAATAAAACCTAAACTATGTTCCTCTTTTGCAGCCAAATAACATCCACATTTTTCCTTTATTACCTTCAGAAATCAACAGATTGATGTGATGCTGATACAATGATTGGATTATCTCAAACACTGCAAAATCTTGTTATTATTTTAATGCCTGTTATGTGTCCAACACAAATAATCTCTGTTTCCCACATGTAGAAATGAGAGGAAAAGATAAAAACATATGGTGATCAATCAACCAATACAATTTCCACAACAACAAGAAAAGAAAATAACAGAAATGAGATGAAGACTTGCAACAGCATCAGAGGTTCAAATATACCTGTAATCATCTTGACACAAACTCCAAGGTTAAGGGCTCTACGGATGGTCTCAGCACTATCATGTCTTGGAGGATCAAATAAAGGCAACAGCCCACAAAATATCCAAGGACCTCCAGAACTTTCCTTGGTTTTTTCAGGAACTTCCTGAAATGATGATAAAATGAAATTTAATAAACAAGTGAAAACACTTGATGGTTTAGATGATAATTACAAGCTCATTCATGATGATAATCTTACCGATTTCAATTAAGAAATTAGATCTTCTTCAGCCTTAAATGAGTAAGAAAAAGAGGACTTGTCCAAAATGCTGTACCTGATAAGCAACTGCAAGAGATCGCAAGCCCCTTTCGGCAAATTTATCAATGATGGCATGCACTTTTCGAGCAATCTCTTCTTTCTCTTGGCACATATTTAGAATCTGATATTTGGGAAAAATGACAAGAGAAAGGAAAAATTGGTAATAATTTATTAATCCTAAAAAAAGATTTATTTTAGTTATACTTATTATTGAATACAAGAGAAGATAAATCAACTAAGTACACAGTCTCATAATAGAAGTTTACCTTGAAAGCAGAAGGATAAGTTAGCTAAAGGCAAACAAAGAAAGCAACCATGATATTTATGGAACTCTAGGATAGGGTCGTCCAGAGTGTTCATGCAGAAGTTCATATGGTAATATGGTTAACATTTGAAAAAGCAGAAGAAAAAACAAGAACAATTGTCTTCTTTTTGTAGAAGATTATATCTAGACACTGTAAATCTGAGTCATCTAAGTGCTGGTCTTTAAGGTATATCAATTTTATAAATCATGGGTAATTTTGTTCCTCCTGGTAGTTGATTTGGCTTACATTTCACAATTTTCTTGGTTTAACAGGCTTTGTCCAGTCAAGTTAACAATTTATGAATGTCTCAACAAGCAATCAGTATGGAGATTGAGGGTTTATTATTCTTTGACACCTGTTCAGGAGCTCCTTTGCTGGCCCGATACCAATTACCATCAGAGTCAATGTATGTAATTGCTGTACGTTTCTCCACTGGATTGAAGGGTAAAAAGTGGACTTCCTTAATATTTGCACGTGCCTGAAGACAGAGGTACTTTCAGACTCTATGCATAAGCAGCCATCAGGGCAAAAGAAGAAAATAAAAGTTCACTGTTAACATAACATATTTTATGTCTCTACCTCCTTTGGATCAGCAAGCATATTAACAATTGCTGCATCAATAGCATCCTGATTCTCCAGTCTTGATGCTCTTGCTGCAAGCAAAATGATCGTATCTTTGTCCATGTTTTTGTTAAAAACCTGCGGAGGGTATGAATTTCACTATTAGACTCACTTAAAGAGAGGAGGTACTTGAAGGACTCACGCATCATAGTGTTAGAAGCTTCAAAAGAATTTGAAGGACACACCCCACCTTTTATTTATCATTATTGGTTGCTTTATATCTTATTATTGCAGGGCTGAAGCATTTTGAGACTAGTTGATTCAGTCTTTGAGATTTTCAATTCAAGCAATGACATATAGATTCCAATTAGAAAGAATTAGGAATTGCATCTGATCACATACCCTCATACAGAAAGCTCTATTATTTGCCACTTCCAAGAGAGTATATTAGCAAAATGGCAATTTTGTGCACCAAATTGAGCAAAACAAAAAACTGTCAGATATATTGGGTAATATTGACAGCATTTCTGGTATCTTGCTTCCCATATCAGACCAAGTCGAGTTAGACACTCTTAGTTTTCTGTTACTTTTCTCCGTGATGTGAGAAAGCTATATCAACTGGCCAAAGTCAGTAATTGTACCTCAATAAGGTTACGATCAACGGTAAGACGATTCAAGGTAAGAGTTCCAGTTTTGTCACTGCAGAGGACATCCATTCCTGCCATTTCTTCAATTGCAGTCATCCTTTTCGTAATAGCGCCCTTAAAGAATGAAAATATAAAAAGAAATTGGAAAGAGTCAGCTGAAGTAACTGATTTTTGATGTTGCTCCATGGCTAAATCTAGTGAACCACTTGATATGATTTTTGAAAGGCATTCATGCTATCAACAACAGAAAACCATTGCAGCAATCATTTCAGGCTAATGTTATGATATTGGAGGAGTTTGGCTATTAAGATTTGCACCTGTTGAGAGAGACGATGAGAACCAATTGCAAGTGTAACAGATAGTACAGTTGGCATAGCTATGGGTATTCCTCCAATCAAGAGAACCAGAAGGTTGTTGATTCCATCCCTGTATGAACGGTGCTGTATGGGGAACATAACAATGATTTCAAGAATCATTCCCACAGCAATGGAGCAAATGCAGAAGTTCCCAATAGAGGTGAGGACCTACAAGAAAACATTTCAAAGATGTTACATTATTCTCTAATCAGGCTTTTGATACTTATGAAAACTCTCAGAGTTTTCAACGACTTTCAGAACTTCTTCTGAAGTTGAGCAGTTTCACAATTTCGGTTCATTTTAGCCTGTTCTTCTGAATTCTTCGCAGAATTCTAACTGAAGTTATAACAAATTTTTTAGTTTGCAGTTTATATCCAGCCATTATCAGAAAGGACTGCTTTGTTTCATGCTTCAAATACTAAGGATGCACAATAAAAAGCAAGACGAAAGATAAAAAAATTTCTTACAAGATCTGTAGACGTATCTGGCAAAACTAGACATATTAGGATTACCAAAAGATCTAATTATGTTGATGAGGTTTATTTTATGCCTTTAAGGCAAATGTTAAGGCCAAAGTCGACTTTGTCAGGCTAAAAGTTAAGGAATAGCACCTGCTGGAAATGTCCAACAACTTCTGTGCTGTCCACTAAGTGTGCTGCTTTTCCAAAGAAAGTGTTAACTCCAGTTGCTATCACGACAGCTTCAATCTCACCATGCTTGCATATTGAACCAGAAAAAACTTCATCACCTGTCTTCTTGGTGACAGGGAGTGATTCCCCAGTAAGTGCTGACTGCATGGAGAAATCTTCACATGATTTCCTCAAAATATGAAACAAAATTATTTAATCAAAAGTCGATGGATAATTTTTTTAGTTATTATGTCATAAATAGTACAATGGCCACAGAAAGTGATAACAGACACTGCCAGCTGGTAATCTCTAAATTTTAAGTACTTACCTGGTCAATTTTTAGTGGATCTCCTGCAAGCAAACGGGCATCTGCGGGGATGATATCCCCAAGTTTTATGCTAACTATATCTCCTGGTACTAGAAAAGCTGCATCTTGCTCTTGCCACTGCCCATCTCTGAGAACCTGCACAACAGATGGTGAATGGAAGTGTCATGGCATTTGGAAATGTCATTGTATAGTGGCATCTCATTTTTTGTACAAAGTCAAACTTCTTGGGAAAGTACGAGTCAATCACTTTCTCTTGGAGCTTTTCTTATTAGTTTAAGGGATCAATCAAAGGGCACACCTTTGTTCTTGGAGCTAAACGGGCCATAAGCGCTGCAGCAGCATTACCAGCATTGTTTTCCTCTATGAAACTAATGGTTGAGTTGATTACCAATAGGCAAACAATCCCTACAAAGTCCTGCCAGTCAGGACCCTCCCCCTGAAATATCATTTCCAAAGAAACCATGAACTTGACAAAGGAAGGGAAGTAAGCACTGAAGTGCAATAGTATGGGAAAATAGGATCCACTTACTCCACCATTCGCCAGAACAATTGCCATTACTGCAGCAGCTTCCATTACCCAGGACAAGGGATTCCACATAAAACTAAGAAATTTCAAAAACTTGTTCTCCTGCAAAAGAAATAAGAGGTGATGGTTAAAAAGATTAGCTTGCCTGTTGTTTAGAGATAAGTAACAGCTTAAACATCCAAGAATTGACTAAGCTCAATATGCATCTATTTCTATGACCTTCAAGCTAGGAAGCTGAAACAATGGAGACAAGACCCTATTTGCTACTTTCACATGTAAGAATTCAGCTTCTCTGTGTTCCCTACATACTCAATCACTGATATTTTGGTTGGAAACAAAGGACTTTTCTACAAGGCATCCAGCGACCCACACAGCAAAACCCAGTTCCTTTGTACTTGGATATTTGTAGGATCAATAATTTGCCCATATGACGATAAAATTTATTGATGAAAGTTTTATCCACAGCTAGAATTGAGTTCAGTTATTATGACTTCAAGCCCAAACTTCTACTCAGTTCAGGTGCCCATGGGGAATGTAGTAAGTGACAAACTTCACAAAACTGAGTTGCTTACCGACTTCTCTTCAAGTTTGTTAGGACCAAAAATCGTCAATCGAGCTGCAGCATCTTCAGAAGAAAGTCCTTCTTGGGATGTTCTTAGCTGTTCAAAAACTTCCTCTAAAGGTATGCGCTCCTATTGAGCAGAGTGTTAGAGAAATATTCAGCATCTACATACCTTAATATGAAAATGTAATTACCGGACTAATATATTTGCACAACTTACCAAATCGATACCCTCTCTGTTGAAATTTCCAGGATCAAGCAAAGGCTTTTCAAGATCCTCAGCCATGATTCAAGCTTCAAAACCTGGGCAAAAGATACAATCAACTGTTGGTCATGAGAGTTTGATAGTTCTAACCAAGATTCGTTATGTTGCATTCAAGTGACTATACAAACAAAATTACATGCAGCAATTTGTATGAATTGTGTCTTGGTTCATTATAATCATAATCCACTTAAATGATACACAAATCAACCATAACTGTGTTTGTGTGTACTGCATGCATATTAAAGAATGAAAAAGAATAAACTATTTTATAGATGGTGTGCATAATGATGTGTGTCTGTCTAGACCACTAAATCATGAACAATAAATTTGAGGACAATGTCCTTCTTAGACATGAATTCCAAGTAATGTATGAAGCATTCCAAAAGGAACCAACTAATCAGATTAAAAAATCAATCACCGAAAAAGATAAAACAAAGAAAGATCATGAACATGAACATACCACACTAAACAGTATCACATCATATGAAACAGAAAATGAACTGAAAATCCATGGCAAAGAAGCATAACAAATGCCATCCACTGATAGAGAAAAGCCACATGAATAACACTCATAAACTCATATTTAGCTATATATGCAACCGAGTAACAAAGGAAAAACTTGGGTTTACATGATAAGTGGATTCAGAGACTCACCCGAGTTAGATGAGTCAAGTTCACTTCCACTGCTAGCCTGAGGAGTGAGGAGCTTCTCAGTCGATGATATGAAGTGGCTAGCGTCTGTACTTGAGTAAGAAAGCTAACAAAGGGAAGCGAAGTTAGATGCTTAAAATGGTTAACCCAAGCACGAGTTGGTAGACGACTGTTGGTTGGCAGACCAACACGACGAGCAGCTGATCCTACGTGTTCCCATATGCGTCCCGCCATTTTCATTTCCTATCTTCTCTCAAATCAGTGAAGTCAAATGAACCCAAAAACAATAGGACTAATAGTAGGAGAAAATCAACAAGAACGAATAGTTGCTCCTAACTACCTTTCAAAACTTGCCCTTCTAAACCTAACGTTCTCTCCCTCCCAATTCCCACCCAACCACAAAGTCCCCGTTCTGCTCCAACAGGGTCAATTAAGGCTTTCGAGTCCGACCCAATTAATAATCGGGTCATAATAGAATTGAATTTAATTTCATCATGAAGATAAAATGAAAATATAAAGTTTATTATCACGGATATTTTTCCTTTATTACTAAAGCATCAGGTTCATTATTAATCTGAATTACGTTAAATTTTAAAAAAAATTATGACATATTATAAAATAATAAATTAATAATTAAATTCTTTTATTTTTAAATTTTAATTACAAATTATATATTTTAAAAAAATTAAAAGTTCAACACAAAATCAAATTAATAAAAAACACTTTTATTTATTAACTGATTAATTCATATTAACTCATCCGCTAAAAATCTTTGGATTGTAGGTATAGCAATTTATTATGAGCACATGGGTACTCGTTTATATAATATAATTAGCATTAGTCATGTGAAAAAAACCCGAGAAGGCGGACCGGTAGGTGATCGGGATTGGGGACATATCCATCAAACTAGTTAAGTGAACAAATTAATGAATATTATAATTTAATTGCAAAAGCCAAATAAACAGAAGCAACCTTTAAGATATAAGGTATAGTATTAATCTTGTTCATTAAATTTCTTGCACGGTTTCTTATTGTTTTGTATAACATTAAATTACAGAAATTCAGGTTAATGTGTTTCACTTAACAAGTGTAACATCTTTTTCTTGGAGCTACCACTACTTATTAAGTCGGTGAAATATGTAGAAGAACAATTAATTTGATAGTGACTTTATTTTTGATGGTATCATTTTGTTCGGGAATACATTATTATCTCTATTTAAATTAAATGGATCAAATTATCATATGTTTTTTAGTATGTAATGATTGAATTTTAAATTTTAATTATATTTTATATTTAATATGATAAATTAAAGAATTCAATTAAAATGAATTCAAATTTATTTGATTTAAAAATAAAAAATTAAATTTTAAGAGGTGTGAACGAACCAAAAGATATTTTTAGATAAAGTGTAAACACACTTAATTGCATAATAAAAATTTTGCTTGAAACACAACTATTTTTATATAAAAAAAATCATAACAAAGATTTTATTTTTACTTCATTTATTTTTAATAATCTCAGTAAGATATTATATTGAAGAATTGTTATATAAAAAGAAAGTATTTTTATAAAGAAACATTCATATTTTATTTTTTGAATTTTTTTCATAAATTTTTAAACATCTTTTTTAATTAAATGATAATCAAATATTTAATTCTTCAAGAATTACGAGATATAATTAATTTTATTTATTCTTTTACTTTTTTACTATTTAAATATTTACATTTGTTGAAAATTATTATCTTGATTGATTGTAATAAAAAAGATTATTTGTTCAATTATTAAGATAATAAATTACTAATTAAAATTTTAATTTCATAATTATTTAAATATTGTAATATAAGTGGTAAATAATATAGTTCATTCGAAGATGATTTGCAATTTATTTTATAGAGATATATAATAGACTTACATGTGTATTTGCTAACTAGAATTGGTGGTCTCTCTAACTTTTAATGTTGTTGGTGAATTAAATTTTAAGATTATATTTAAGATTATTTATTTGATAAGAAAAATAATCAAAGATCATATCTTGATTATCGAATAGATAAGAAAAGATAGGTCGTTAAGTCCTACTAATAACCAAAACCAATGGGTGAATATTAAAAGATCTTTGCATCAATGATCAATTCTCAAATTAATTCTAATATTATTCCTTTGATTGAATGCTTTATTATATTGATTTTTTTCAACTAAATCTTGTTATTGCATCTTTCAATTAATTTTTTTTATATACTTTTAATTCTCAAAACTCTTATTTCTTTTATTTTACTCGTTTTAGTTTGCAGAAAAATAAATTTAACTAATTTTCATCGAAACGATCTTTCTCATTTACATCATAGTTTAATTTTATTTTTGAGTAAAAATTTAATTTGTTAGTCTCGATAAGTATCAATCCATTGTTGAAGATTGGTTTTAATAAGATTTGTTTGAATGTCGTAGTTTCTCATCCAAGTGATCTAGTTTCATATGTTTTTAAGATTGAGAAGACAACCAAAAGGTTAAGAAAGATAAATTGGACAATCAACAAAAGCCTTCATCTTCATCTCCTGAATTAAATTTAGCATTTGATTTAATTGATTTATTTAGTGATTTTGAAACTGAACAAGACATGACTATTAAAGAGATAACTTTGAGGCAATTGATTGTACTAGACATATATCAACGACAACTCTATATTCAATACCTAACTTTGTAAACAAACCTTGAGTTGAAGTCTGGTTTGATCTATTTACTCCTTAAGTTTCATAATGTTGAGAATAATGATCCTCACAAGCATAAAAAAGATTTGTATATGGTGGGTTCAAGCTTAAGCTCAAGCTCATCATTTAGTTCGTAGTCCATGGATCGTCCCATGTAAGGTCTAATTCGTCGGGTTTTAGCCCAACCCATTTATTAATAGGGCTAAGCTAACATTGTTTATTTGAAAAATGGATTGAACTGTGAGTTTACAATTTTGAAACAGGTCATCCATCAAGGTTAATCATTGGGTCATAATTGGGTCATATTTAGGCCATTCCATTGGAATTAAAAAGGGTATTTAAGTCAATCGTTATAATCAATGGATAGGTTATATTTGGATCAACCTATTAAGATCAACAAATAAGTCATATTAGGCCTATTCAATTAAATCATTAATTGAAGTATTAAGATTTGGTAAATAAAAAGATGTAAAACAATGTAAAATTAGAGAAGATGGTAAAACAGTTAGCAATTATCAACTTATGTCGAGCTGAATTTAATAATACTAGTTCTTTCAAAGATTGAAAGTTGTATGATAGATCTAAGTTTGTGTAATTTTTTTAAATTAAAGATGTACTTATTTGGATAAATAAAATTAAAAAATGTATATGATGGACAAGTGAATAGGTACTAATTATAGGTGATCACAATGCGGTTGAAATCGGTGAACCGAACATAACATATGTAATTTGAACTGAACCAAAACTATTATAAATGATTTCAGTTTTAAACTTTAACCAAAACCATTTTAAATATGGTTTATGAAAAATTTGAACCAAAACTAAAATAGATGGTTTTGGTTCATTTTAGTTTTGGTTCATTTTTTAGTTAAATTAATTAAACATAAAATAGTTTAATTTTAAAAATATATAAAATAATTTAATTTAAAAAATATATATATAAATATATATTAATAAAAGTGAAATGATCATTTAATCACCTCATTTTTATTAAAATTTTTTTATTGAAATATAAAAGTGAAGTAAACCTATTTTGAACAAAGTTTGAAGTTAACTTGAATCTAAACTTAAATTAAATCTGAATCGAACATGAATCTAAACCGTTTATGAGTTAAAATTTGAATTAAAACTTGAACTGCTTTTAAACCGGACCTTAACTGAATCAAAATTTAACGATTCAAGTTTTTGATTCATTTTAACATTGAACTTTGAATTGATGTTTGAAATTGAAATTGAACAGAACTTGAATCGTGACTATTTATTTAGGCCCCATAAAATTTGTTTAAAGCCCAAGAATAACCCATATAAACCCCAACAAATTAAGCTCATTGGTAAGTTATGGACTATATATTTTTAAAGTGAGATGACCTAACTTGGCCCATTAATTCAAAAGGCCCATCGTGTAATGGGTCAAGTCAACCTCGTTCCGAGCCTGAGTTCAAGCTTGAAACCATAATGAGTGATTAAAGGGCAGACCAAGTTCTGTGTTTTCCCTCACTGACTGAAAGAGTAAAGAATTAATTATTTTATTTGTCTTATGATTCTATAAACACATGGACACAGATAATAAATTATCCCTTAATAAATTTCTCAATGTTTCACTAGTTACTAGCACTAAAAGGGAAATATGTAGGATAAAGCAAAAGCATGTTGAAGCCGTTCATGAGTACCAGGAAAGATATAAACAATTGCGTACAAATTGTCCTCAACATGAGATTTATGAACAACTTTTTATTTAATATTTTTTAATGAAAAAATGATGAATGCATTTACTAGAAGTATCATAATGAATAAAACTCCTCTTAAGGCTAGAAAGCTGATTTTTTTATAACAATTTGAATTCAAACAAGACACATCTCTGAAAAAAAGTAAATGAGGTAAATATATTTTCTCTCTTGAAAATTAAATAACCAATATGACTTCTCTTATTCAATAAA
This sequence comes from Moringa oleifera, assembly GCA_021397835.1. Taxonomy (NCBI): domain Eukaryota; kingdom Viridiplantae; phylum Streptophyta; class Magnoliopsida; order Brassicales; family Moringaceae; genus Moringa; species Moringa oleifera. Next base: position 3,044,434 of record JAJFZO010000863.1, read on the forward strand.
TAGCTGTAAAAAATATATAATAAGTTAAAGTTTGTGAAATTTATGCTTTTTTTGATCATCCAACTTATTTGTACATTACATTTCAAGGTAATTCTTATAAGTATGTTAATGCAATTAAAGGATAGAAAAACCAAAAATGCACAAGCCATGAAGACTTAAAGGATTAGCTAAAATTTGCCCACCAACATGCCAAGGCAAAGTAGTACAATATGGAAGAAAAAGAGAAATTTTTTTCATGAGGTTATAAAATATAATATAAATTTTAAAATTTTCAATTAATTTAATTTAATTTTATTTCAATTTAAAACATATTAAATGTTTAAATTAAAAATTTTATTTTTTAAAGATTGGATCTAAAAATTATAAAATTATATGATCAAAATGAATTTTGAAAACTTTGGAAGGTCATCCTTGGTGCACAAGTCCAAACCAACCTTACTTTAATATCAATTTATTAATTGATGAAAATTCTTCTCAATTTTAAAAATACAAAAATTTTTCTTGATTATTTTTTTATAATTACTGTGAAATAACTCAATATATTATGTGTATGTATAAAAAAATTAAATTAAATTATATATCAGATATAAAATGACAATATCCAAATAAAAGCATAGATAGTTAAGACCAAAGAAAATTGATTGAATTTTGGAGTATCAATTTATTAGGCCGGGTTTGAGCCCACTGAAATCGGACTATAATGAAATGGCCATGAGAGACTATAAACCGCATCTTATTTAAACACATATATATATATATATATAATAAATGATTTAGCATTTAAAATTTAAAATAAAAATCTTATAAATTTTGGCATTTGTTTTATGTTATTAATTAAATTTTTTATTTTTTAAAAAATAACAATTAAAGTTTAATTTATTAATTTGATTTAAATTGAATATTATCAAAATTTTTGAAAATTAAAACTATTTAAAGTGAAAATCTTATAAAATGAATTTTGATTTCAAAATTTTTATAGATTTTTTGAGTATTGAAAGTATGATTTTTAAATTTATAATATCAAAAATTTTAAAAATTTATAAAAAATAAATCTTATAATAAAAATTATTCAAATTTAAGAAATAAATATGAAATAGAGTAAATAATTTATTTAATTATTTTTAAAATATTTTAATAACAAAAAAAATATTTTTATGACTATTTCAGTTAAAGTGTAATTTAAATTAAATTAAAATATTAAATTTTGATTTGTAAGTTTTTTAGTGTGAAAGTTTGATTGAGAATACGAAATAAATATTCAAATTTTATGAGATTTTTATTCTTAAATTTAAATTAAATTTATTATAAAATATAAATTAATTTAAATTTAATTAAAAATTAAAATAAAATAAAATTTATTTTATATATTTTTCAAAAATAATTTTTATATTTTTAAAAAATATAAATAAAAAATAATATGATAAAAAATGAAAATTTTCAGTTTGCTGTTCCTCCAAGGAAGATTCTTTGTTAAAAGAAAATAAGACAAAAACGGATAATAAATTAAAAAAAGGACGGAAGCATAGAAAATATAGAAGGCATCTGCACCTTGTCCCGTCCTATTTACATCCCTAATCAAACTCATGAACAATGAAAAATCAGAGAAAAGCCTAACCCATAAAGCATCGATCAACATGCTCAAAAACTTACAAGCAGCATCGCAGTATGCTTGCATGTCCTTTGAACCACAAGAAGTTAACGAGTGAAAACGGTGAAAGCGATGATACTAGCAGTAAGAAGCACAGTGCAGTGTTGGATCTGTATCCCTTATTCTGAACTGTTTCTTAGCTTTACCCGTTGTTCATTCTTTCTTTCTTTTTTTTATTTAGAAGGGCTCAAAAATCATTTCTTGATGAGAGATCGTAATCTCCGTTTATCTTATGAATCATTTGAATGATGAATTTCATGGCAAAGAAGAGAATGCAACCTTTCTTGGCTTCAAAGCATCAACCACAAGTAATTATGAGTACTTTTTCAAAGTCCACTTTCTTTCCAGCAGAGTGGTGGATGATGCTTCACCAAATATCTAAATTACATCGGTGTTTCCTATTTTGGGGATATGATTATTTCCCATAGTTTTTTATTGGGTCTTAATTTCTTTGTAGATCATGGTGCATGGGCCTACGCGGAGATGTCTGTGTCTAGTGCTTTGTCTTCTCATTGATGGGAAAACATTGGAATATCACCTCCCTCTAAGCAGAATGTTTCTTCACTGTAATTCTCAGCTATGTGACAGTTTTGTACGATGAGATTTTTCACGGATGGCTGCCACAGCTGCTGCTTTGCCAGGCTTCACTGAAAGTTTGGCCACAGAAGTGAGAATGCTGGTTGGCCTGTTCGAGTTAGGATGACGGATAATTTGTTGACTATTATCATTAAGCAATTTTGGACTTCAGCTGAACGAACAGGACCGGCGCCTGATTGGTGATTACCCATCAGGCATGACTGGTCTATCGTTCTGACCTTGAGAAAGATTGCTAGCCATGGGGATGTCAAGGTAGGTCACATGACCAATTCTTAGGCAACTTAATATGTCCTCGGGTAATATCCAGAAACTCGGGCGTCTTCCAGGCCCATCGATGGCTGACAAGCCATGCAATCCCCAAATTTGGTAGGTATGGGCATTGCATGTCTCCGTTTATTGAAAAGTCGGAACAAATGCAATCAGACAAGAAACTCCCTGGGTACTAGTTGACCAGATGTGGCAATTTGAGAAAGTCAACCATAGCTTCATCAAAACAAAATTTGGATGAGAATGAAATGTAATTTCCGGGTTTCCTGTTCATGAATGTTATGGAAAAAAGTCTTTAGGGTTCCAGTTTTTAGGGGTTTCATGTGGGTGTTGAATACGATCAAGTGTCTGAATATGTTATTTGAACAATAATTGAATAATCTAACAGACGAAAGGTCATAAATTCTCTTTTGTATTTAACCTTATCTTCTGAATTAACTACTGCATGTGATAAAGCAAAGGGTGAAAGCAGTCAAGGCCGAACATTACCCACCAGAGACCACCAACAGTCAGCTGACCACAACACCAAAAAAGGCAAAATAGGCAACTGCGAATCGGTTGGGCGACTGGTTCAGGGAGGAAAGGAGCTGCTTTCAGGCTTCAAAGTGGAGGCTTTTTGGCTATATCTGTCGTATCCACACGCTTTCACCTTTGGTCATTAACCAATCATCATATTTGAAAAAAGTCCACCACCACCCTCCACTACCAGCCGCCCCAAAAGTAAACGCTCTTCAGAGTTCTTATTGTCCATAATAAATAACTATAATAACTCCAGCCTTTTTTATATTGCCCATTATAATACCGATGACTCGACTTCAAGCACGCACGCCCGCACTTTCTCTCTCTCTCTCTCTCCCCTTCTGCCTTTTGGGGTCAATAGGCTGTTCACTGCAATTTGTAATTTTTGTACAAGGTAACCCAGGTCGGATAATGATATAGTTGGCAGCCTTTTTCTTCTCTTCAGGTTTCTCCCTCTTCTTCTTCTTCTTCTTCTTCTTCTTCTTCTGGGTTTTGTTCCGATGATGATAGATGATAAAGTGACCTCTAGTGGTGTTTTAAGACCAAGGCTGAGACAGAGACCAGTGGCCTCTTCCCTGCTGCGCATGGTCTTATTAATTCTCGTGGTATTTCTGTTGCTGCTATGTTTCTGTACCTCTCCTTGTAAAGCTGCCTGCAATCAACAGGATCGTGATTCTCTGTTGTTCTTGAATATATCATCATCAACTGCTCCATTAAATTGGTCTTTATCCACTGACTGTTGCTTCTGGGAGGGAGTCACGTGTGACCCTGCAAATGATCGAGTCACCCATCTTTGGTTACCGTCTAGAGGTCTCAGCGGCAGCATCTCCCCATCTTTGGCAAATCTGACGCATCTCTCTCATCTTAATCTCTCGCATAATGATCTCTCTGGTGCTCTTCCGACTGGTTTTTTCTCAGAATTAGATCACCTACTGATCCTTGATCTCAGCTATAACGGTCTCTCTGGCCAGTTGCCTCAGGAATCTTCATTAAATGGTAGCAAGAGCATTGTTCCCATCCAGACAGTGAATTTGTCAAGCAATCACTTCAATGGGGCAATCTCATCTGAGTCATTCCTCCAGGCAGCTTGGAATTTGACTAGCTTCAATATCAGCAACAATAGCTTCGCAAGCCAAATCCCTTCGTTCATCTGTCTCAATTCGTCCATCACTGTATTGGATTTCTCCTACAATGATTTTAGTGGCTCTATTCCCTTTGGACTGGGTCAATGCTCCAAGCTGCAGATTCTTCGAGCAGGTTTTAACAATCTCTCAGGCCCTCTTCCCAGTGACATTTACAGCCTTGTCTCACTTGAAGAACTCTCCTTGCCATTGAATCACCTCTCTGGACCCATGGATGGAGCCATTACCAACCTCACCAAATTGACCATCCTTGAGCTCTACTCTAACCTATTTGACGGTTTGATACCTGGAGATATTGGTAAGCTTGTAAACTTGCAACACCTCGAACTGCACATCAACAACCTCACTGGTCCTTTGCCTCCATCTCTCGTGAATTGCATGAAACTTATCACTTTGAATTTGCGGGTCAACTTCTTGGAAGGAGATTTATCTGCCTTTGATTTCTCTGCATTCAACCAGCTTAGCATCCTTGACCTTGGTAACAACAATTTTAGGGGCAACTTTCCTCCAAGTCTTTACTCATGCAAGTCTCTAACTGCTGTTAGACTGGCCAGTAACCAGCTGGAGGGACAGATAACAGCTGACATACTTGGTTTGCAGTCTCTATCTTTCCTCTCAGTCTCTAACAACAAGCTGAGCAATATCACCAGGGCTATCAAGATTCTAATGGGTTGCAAAAATCTCACTACTCTCATTATCTCCAAGAATTTTATGCATGAAGTCATACCAACTGATGAGAACACAATTGACTCGGATGGCTTCCAGAATGTCCAGGTTTTAGGCCTAGGTGGTTGTCAATTCACTGGTCAAGTGCCTGCTTGGCTATCTAAGCTCAAGAACTTGGAAGTCTTAGATCTTTCTCAAAATCAAATCACAGGTCCTATTCCTGCTTGGTTGGGTTCTCTACCAAACCTTTTCTACATAGACTTGTCTGATAATCTCATTTCAGGGGAATTTCCCAAGGAACTTGCAGAACTGCAGGCACTGGCATCACAAGAAGCTTACGATGAAATGGACCGCAGTTATTTAGAGTTGCCAGTTTTTGTCATGCCTAATAATGTTACCAATCAGCAGTACAATCAGCTCTCCAATCTGCCACCAGCAATATATGTGAGAAACAACAGCTTGAGGGGGAACATCCCTCTTGAACTTGGCCGATTGAAGCTTCTTCATGTATTGGATCTCAGTCACAATGACTTCTCAGGCAGAATTCCAGATCAACTATCAGACCTCACAAATTTAGAGAAGTTGGATCTCTCTGACAACCAGCTATCTGGCCAAATCCCTGCATCACTTAGAGGTCTCCATTTCTTGTCTTCATTCAGTGTGGCAAACAACAATCTACAGGGACCAATACCATCTGGAGGTCAGTTTGATACTTTCTCTAATATTAGTTTTGAAGGGAACCCAGGGTTGTGTGGTCCAATTCTGCAGCGCTCTTGCCCCAATCCACCAGGATCCTCTCATCCTACTGCATCTTGTAAAAGCTCAAATACGAAACTTGTTATTGGACTTGTACTTGGGATCTGTTTTGGAACTGGTTTGATCACATCTGCATTAGCATTGTGGATATTATCAAAGAGGAGGATTATTCCAGGAGGGGACACTGACAAGATTGAATTGGAAACAATCTCCTGCAACTCTAATTTTGGTGATCCTTCTGAGACTGACAAGGATACCAGCCTCACATTGTTCCCAAGCAATACCACTGAAATGAAGGGTCTTAACATATCTGAACTCTTGAAAGCCACTGACAATTTCAATCAAGCAAACATAGTTGGCTGTGGGGGTTTTGGTTTGGTTTACAGGGCAACTTTAGCAAATGGAACTAAGCTGGCGGTTAAGAAACTCTCAGGAGACTTGGGTCTAATGGAAAGGGAATTCAAAGCAGAGGTAGAGGCTTTGTCTACAGCCCAACATGAAAACCTAGTATCTCTTCAAGGCTATTGCATATATGAGGGCAGTCGGCTTCTCATATATTCCTACATGGAAAATGGAAGTCTTGATTACTGGTTGCATGAGAAGGCTGATGGAGCGTCCCGACTAGATTGGCCAACTCGACTGAAAATTGTAAGGGGAGCAAGTTGTGGGCTGGCTTACATGCACCAGGTATGTGAGCCACACATAGTGCATCGAGACATAAAGTCCAGCAACATCCTTCTAGATGAAAAATTTGAGGCACATGTAGCAGATTTTGGACTGTCAAGATTGATCCTTCCGTACCAGACTCATGTTACAACTGAGCTTGTTGGTACACTAGGTTACATTCCTCCAGAGTATGGGCAGGCATGGGTAGCCACTCTGAGAGGAGACATTTATAGTTTTGGGGTTGTTATGCTTGAACTTCTCACTGGAAAGAGGCCAGTGGAGGTATTCAAGCCAAAGATGTCGAGAGAATTGGTTGGCTGGGTGCAGCAAATGAGATGTGAAGGCAAAGCAGAGCAGGTTTTTGATTCCCTCCTAAGAGACAAGGGTTTTGATGAAGAGATGCTGCAAGTGCTAGATGTGGCCTGCATGTGTGTCAACCAGAACCCTTTTAAGAGGCCAACCATCAAGGAAGTTGTTGAATGGCTCAAAAATGTAGGGACAACCAATGGAAACCAAAACAAGAGCTAGCAGAAAATACTCTTCAGTATATCTTAAGACCAGATATGTATACCTGAAGAATATATATATATTTGTTAATGTATACATTAACTTCATTTTACCTGTAAATGAAACTCATCCCCTGAGCTGCTTTAAACATGTAAAAAGGAAGAAACTACACCACAACCAACACAAGGGCATGTGTATATGATCCTTAATATAGGTTCTTTGAGAAAAGTGTAATCTAGAACTACTCCATTTTGTCTTCATTTCAACCGGCCAGTGATAGATATCCACTATGTAATCACAATTCCTTAGAAATTAGAACAACTCTGGTAACAGAAATGTTTCGGAGTGTTTTATGAAATCTGCTTTTCTGAGATCTTATTTTGGTGCAATTCAGCAATCAGAGTCTGGATTAGATTCAGAGGCACAAGTATAAGAAGCTTCAACCTTAAGGGTGTAGCCAAATTGGACACCATGCACCAAATATGATAAACAAATCATTGAGAAAAAATAAGGTGATGTCTTGAGCGTTGATTCAACTCTGAATCTGGAATGTCTGAAAGGTAACGGCTAGAGATAACACCATTGAACATATATTAACATAAAAGATGGACTCATGTTTATCCAAAAGCTCACTGGATTAGTTATTGCGCCTATTTTGGTGTAAAACTAATTCAGAAACAAACAATTGTTTCATGGCACAAATGACAGTTTTCCACTCCAGGAAGTTGTACTCCAAAAAGAAGCACCATACCAAGGGGAGGAATAGTGAAGAAAGAAATACTAGAGGCTTTTCATCTTGATATAACAGTCCCCTAGCAAATGCTTGGTTCTTCCAAGAAAACAGAGGTGGAAAGGAAAAGGAAAATTTACAAAAAGCATTCTTGTAAACGGAAGCATAAAGAACAGTGGCAACATTTTGCAGGAAGGCACCTGATGGAAAGGAAGAAACAAACCTAGCAAATGCTTGTTTCTTCCAAGAAAATATGAAAAGGAAAAGGAAATTTATGAAAGGCATTCTTGTAAACAGAAGCATAAAGCACAGTGGCTACATTTTCCATGAAGCCACCTGAAGAGAAATTCTCTGCCTTTTTCATATGTATAGATGAATTTAACTTGAGATTTTTTTTATATATAAATGGTTCATGCAAAATGGGAAAGAATTTAATACATTCATTCTAATGCATCTAGTACATCTTAATGAGAAAGAATTTGAAAACATCAATCTAACCACTGGCTGCCATAAGATAACAATGTCTAGCACCATATGCAACTCATAATAAATGCTGACAGCATCATAAAAATATTCCTGGTATGTGTTTCCATTCTTTCCTTGTACCTTGAAAGAACACTCCACATCTATAGAAGCAGGAAGCATCAGATTGCAAATTGACCTAGACTCCATTCAAGTCCATTATGAAAGGGTAGATATGCTTTTCCAATGTTTTAGCAGGATTTAAGAATGGAAGTTATAGAGGTTTGGTCTTTGTCTTCTAAAGAGCATTTCCTTGTGTCAATTTATGTCCAACTTAGCAAAACTGAACATGGATTCTGACGCAAACATAGAGTTTAGAGGGAATACTTAGTATCTGAAACGTGTATGTAGGGCACTTCTATTTGTTTAATCAATTTCAGCCAACAAAGAGATGACCACAAGACAAACTGCAGCACAGGCAAAACAGCAAACAGTTAATGGGTATAGTCAAGAGGACTTGTCAGACATCATCCTAGGTTAATACTGCTCAAGTAAGAAACCAATACCTATCAGGTCTTACTATCATTTGATCACGATACAATGAGGTCATACATATAAGAACAATGATAATACCTCTTTACAGCTACCTCAAAGAGAGAGAGAGAGAGAGAGAGAGAGAAGGCAGTTTGGACGTACCCAAAGAGGCGTAACCACATGAGGAAGCTGAAGGCTGCACCACTTGATCTGCCGGCAAACGTATTGCAACTAGCCGTTAGTAAGTGGAACCCTGAAGGTTGAACAGGAAAATTGTTCATAATGATTACCCGTCAGGGAAAAAGTAACTTGCTTTAGGCTCAGTCATGTAACTCTCGTCCACGACTCCTTCCTTGGGAGACAAAGGTTCGATGGAATTCATGATCTCTCTTTCAAAAATTATTATTTTTTTCTGAATTCAGTAGAAAGTTGATTTAAACTCGGAAAGGCAACAGATTTGAGTGATTTCAACGAATCTTTTATGAACCTATATGTTTGTTAACTGATGCTTCCTGTTTTGAGGGTGCGCCCATGTGACAACTTGGATAAAAACACTGCTTTTTGACCTTTAATAGAAAACGTCCGCAATTGTTGCTTGCAAGCCGGAGTCCTAATTTGCGACGTCAAATAGATGGGTGGCCAACATTTTGAATCCTCCAATCAGGGTTCCAACAACGTTTCCACTTTGAGTGCATCATATCGAACTTGAGCCTGTACTGCCAGTTAAGTACGGACAGGCAAAGAGTGAACTCGGAACGCAAGCCAGCTCTACCAGCTCGAAACGCACATCTCTATGTACCCCCTTTTGTTTTGTTTTCTTCTTTGCTTTCAGCTGAATTTCTAAATTCCACGCAACTTAACTTGACTTGTCCCTTCTCCCCGAATGTTTGATACCCGTCTGCTAGACCCAACATCACTGATTCCCGAGGTCATTGCACGCGAGATGTTTTAGGAACCGAGAATAGGTGAAAGACAGAAGGGGATTAAAACAAAATGAAGCAGCATCAGAAGCTAACGGTGGTGCTGTGTCTGATATGGGTGGTCAACCTTCTTTACGGCGAGATGTTTGCATTCTGGGTGTCCTCTCTCTGGTCTTGCTCTTGGCCTCATCATCGTCTCAAGGTACGTTCCTTCTTTCAATCGATATATTTAATTATCGCCTTCTTTTCCTTCAATTTGTGTCATTTTCTTTTACTCTTTGTTAATGGTTGTTTTGTGTGAGGACTTGCAATGCTAATTCTGATCAGGCACGATCCAGATTTTTGCTTGGCAGATTGTCAATTGTACATATTTCACTCTTTTTTTTTTTTGCCTCTTTTTCCAAATCAAATTCTGGATGACCAATGGGAGCTAAGACCAAAACCTGAAAATTTTTTGGATTTCCTTGCACCAATTGTCATTCTGGAGGTTCTTTAATGTTTCTAGTTTTAAGTACTTCACTCTTAGTTTTGAAAGAAGTCAAGAGACCAGAGGCATCAATTTCAGTGAGTATAATGAAACATTTTTTTTGTTTTTCTAGTCCATTTTATATCATGTGTAGGAATGTATTCATGGGTTTGCCTTGCACTTTCTGGTATGCAAATGCACAGTAATTCCATATTTTAGTGGTGTTGGAAGGTTTGGAAGACAAAGGTGTTATAAAACAGAGGACATGAAACAGGAAATTAAAAGAGAATCTGTTGAATGAAAAATTGCTGTGACTCAACATCAATTTTTTTTTTAATAGTTAGAAATATAACTATCATTAGTATAATAATAACACTACTAACTCCATTATCCTAATTCATTATCACATATTCTAATATCTGCTTAAAATTAAGAAAATATAACAGCAATATTTCAATAACTAAAAACTTACTCCTAAAAACTAGGATAACAGATAAACATAACTCAAATTTTACAACAATTTCTCCCTTGAACTGAAAATTCTCAACATTTAATTTAACACTTTAATCATTGCGACACCAAGTTGACTCTTTAATCGATAATGACCATACTTATGACATCTGAAGCATTCAACTTGGGACTTGTTTGTTGACTTTTCTTTGGCAGAAGATGTATGGTTGCCACCATGTCCTCTTTCTCTACCTTGCAACTCATCATCTTCCGAGTTTTGCTGCAAGTTTCTTTGGTCCTTTTTCCAACAGTCCCTGCCTTTTCCTCCATCTCCTTTGCTTGATTCGTATTGGTGGAAGCCTTTAAGCTTCGCTCTTCCTTTTCTTGTTGATTGAGTTTTTATTCTTGGGCCAATAAGGAACTCTGCAATTCATCAATAGACAATGCATCAATATCTTTAGATTTTTCAATAGAACAAACAATATAATTGAATTTTGGTGTCATTGATCGAATATTCTTTTCAACAATGGTAACATGCTCTATCTTATCACCATGGACTTGCATCTTGTTAGCGACTCTTCCCATGTAATCAACGATAGATTCATCCAACTTCATGTGCAAATTTTTACACTCAGTTTGAAGCACTTGAAGGTGCACACTTTTTGCCCTTGCATTCCCTTGATACTTCTTCTTCATTGCTTTGATACCACTGTTATAAAACAAAGGATATGAAATAGAAAATCAAAAGGGGATTTGTTGAACAGAAACTTGCTGAATGAACTATATACTTTATACTCAATATCAATTTTTTTTTTTTTTACAGTTAGAAATATAACTACAAGTAGCATAATAATAGAACTACTAACTCTACTATCTTAACCCATTTTTACACATTCTAATATCTGTCTAAAATCTAAGAAACACAACAGTAACATTTTAACAACCAAAGACTTACTCCTAAAGACTAAGATAACAGATAAACAACCAAATTTTGCAACACAAGGGTCATGGTTTATGTACTCCAATTATGATATGTATTACAATTTTCACCTGTTCCACTGTATCATTTTCTCATGGCCTCTGGCTGGCTTGACTTTTATGAAATTCTATGGGATATAACAATTTATGTTAAATTTCTAATGATATAGCGGTGGAAATAACTTCTGCATAACTAGGCATGTGCATACTTGCCTACCTCTCTGTGAGGATACTAGCATTTTGATGTACTAAATTATTCTTGCAACTTCAGATGGATGATCTGGAATATACTGGAGACTATGTCAAAGTTGCTGTCCTTGCTGATCCACAGGTGAATTTTTCTCTTATATATGCACTTCTCATTCATCAACATATTCTGATAGTTCCTCTACTGTTAACAGCTCATGGACAAAACCTCCCTTCCCTTGGCTCCAAAATCACTTGCTTTGGAGATTGCACAGTTCTATACAGATATAAACATGCGCAGAGCATTTTTCTCATCTATCATGCCTTTCAAACCGGATGTGATCTTATTTTTGGGCGATTATTTTGATGGCGGTCTTTACTTATCAGATGAAGAGTAAGGAATCTCTTGTTTCAACTGGAAGCTTCGAAAAGTTACTGTACAGTCAAATTAGACGTTGAGCTGTTCATTATTTGAATTCATAAACAAAAATATGCAAACATCATTTCTTATTTGTTTTTTAACAGAATTCCATTGACATTCTTTGCTTCGTCAGATGGCAAGACTCTTTAAGCCGCTTTAGACATATCTTTGGTCTGAATGCGCAAGGAAGATTTTCAGATATTCCAGTTCACTACATTCCTGGGAACCATGATATTGGCTACTCAAGTCTTCACTCTCAGAAGCCAGAGGTATTTTGGCAGCTTGTCAGTTAATAATCTTTGCCTTGGTTTTAGATTATACATGTTTGTCAATCCAGTATGGTGGTGTGCACTAGAAAAGGTGGATAGGTTTTGAATATGAAGATGAGAGTTTTTGAGTGAAAGAAAGATAAAAAATGAAAGCAAGTCATAATGTTGCCAAAATATGAGAGCTTGGTTAGCCTGGAAAGATGCTTGGTATGGTGCAAAGATAATTTTGGTTGTAATTTGTGGAGATAAAAGTATTATTTGATCATGTCAAACATGTCACTGGTTCTCCAACAAATAATAAGTGTTTTATGTCATGAATGCTTTGGATTATGTCTATTCAGGTTATGACATTGATGTGCAAAATAGTGATTGTTTAAGAAAGGTCGTTGTGTTCATTGATGTGCCAGGATCTGTAAATTAGAATGAAATCTTCTCAAATTCTTTCAAGTTGTTGGTTCTAAGCATTTGCTAAGTTGGTTGTCTTTCCTATCTACATTTGTCACAGTCAAGTTCCTGTCACATCTTTGACAATTATGGATGCACTTTACAAAACTTCATGATGATTTCAATACTGATTTCTTATTTGCTATTAAGTTGTAATTTTATTCTTATATAGGTTGTTAAACGCTATGAAAATGAATTTGGGATCAGAAACTACCGATTTACAGTTGGAAATGTGGAGTTTATTGCTGTTGATGCCCAAACTATTGATGGTAAATGAGAAAGCCATTTACTCTCTCTCTCATTATTTTGGCTTTGCTGTCTACACAACTACAATTGATAACGTGAAATTAGCAGAGAATCATTAGGAAGGTTCTTTTTTTTTTTAATAAAATGGAAGTATAGCTATTGCCTCTAACTTTGATGAAAGTTAGAGAAAAGCTGCAAATACAACATTTCATTTGGTAAAACTTCCTGGAGTTTTTTATGAATTTTAGCTGCTATCACCCGCCCTTAACATAGCACTAGTTGTCGTCACCAGTTGTGCCTCATGCTCCAAGGAAATCAATGTGGTAAACTATCTAGATGTAAGCATAACCTTTTTGTTATTTAAGAGAGCACTTCTTGATCTTCATGTGTATATCAATCCACTCAGCTCTTGAATTCCCTCCAAAGAAAAAAAGAAAAAAGAGCCCTTTACTATCCAATTGGAATTGGTGTCATAAATTAGTACTAACTGGCAAACATGAAGAACTATTGCTAACCTTTTAGCTTGAGGTATGCCCTTCATCTATGTGCTTTTTTTCTTCTAGTGATATCCCGTCCTTTCTGGTTTCCCTCTTGAAGCAGTTTTCATGGTAGTGTTTGCATAGGATCTGAAGAGGAAAAGCCTTGGAACAAGTAAGATAGACAAATTTCGTAGGTGTTACCTTTGACGTGCTCTGAGGAGAATCTGGAGACCAGAGACAAATTTCGTGGGTGTTACCTTTGACGTGCTCTGAGGAGAATCTGGATACCGGCATCACATAATTGTTCTTAGTTAGCTGTTGATACTGCATGCCAACTATTAGCCATTTCAAGTAACCTGAAAAGTGGATTTGTCATGTGCAGGGCATCCCCAAAACAACCTGACTTCTGCGACTTGGGATTTTGTCAAAAATGTATCCCAAGGTATGGCATTTCACTTTCTGCTTACTTTTTGAGCTGGCATTTATGGCATCAAGATGATTCATGTATGTTTCTCTAGAGGTTCAATCCAATCCCAGGGTTTTGTTGACGCATATTCCATTATATCGGGAGGATCAAACTCATTGTGGCCCTCATCGTGGTTCCTCAGTTATCAATCAGGTTTGTCACTTTCTTAGGTGAAAGATTAATCAGAACATATTGTTTGTTCCCTGTATTTGAGAGCTTCCGTTTACATCTTGACCTAACAAGAGTCTGCTTTTTCATGTTCAGCGGATCTGGCGAACAGTTGATGGACGAGAAATAAAGTAAGTTTGTAGTTCAGTTCCAAGTGAAATGAGAATTGGTCAAATCAATGTCTTGAATTGAGAATTTGGTTTGACAATTGACCCAATCATGCAGCTACCAGAATTACATCACCGAGGAATCGTCAATCAAATTATTGGACTTGATCAAACCTGTAAGTTGTTCTTCTTTTTGATGCATCCTGTTTATATCCATGCTTCCCTGATGCCAAATTAGTCAAGATTTGATCGTGCACATTTCACATCTTATTTGAGAAAACAGAGCCAGCAATTTTCTTTTAGACTGCATGATAAGCATCAAGGAACTGTCAGTCTTCAAGAGAATTTCCTGCAAGCCCATCAATGAACTCCCAGGCAACATGAAGATATACATGTATGTCACTTTTACTTATGATACTAAATGGCTTTTGCAGGTACTCATTCTATCTGGCCATGATCATGATCAGTGCACAATGACCCACAAGTCAAAAGCTGGGCCTGTAAAAGAGGCAAGCACCACATCTTATGGCCTATTTAAGTTTCAGTGGTGGCATGATATCTGATTTATTGTAATGTGCAGCAAACTTTAGGGACCATAAGTTGGCAGCAGGGGAACTTGTATCCATCCTTCATGCTATTATCTGTTAGTAACCCTGCACTTCCAAATACGTTTGGTCCAGAAAAAGCAGTATTCACTCATCTGTGCTTTCTTCCAGTGCAGTTGCACATTTACTTATGGTAAATTTCATGTTGATGTTTGACAGTAGTTGTTTTAGTTTAGATCTTCTGTTTGTTCTTGTTCTGAACTCAATCCGCTTGTATGTCAGGTATCTTTCACTGTTTGTTCTGACACTTGTTGCTCTCCTTTTCTGGCCAAAAAGTGGCCTGAGATTTTTACCTCACCTCAGTGATTTAGTGGAGTGTGGCCGAAAGCTAATGAGCGGAACAAAGGAGAAAAACGAAGATGAGAATTGTGAATACGAGATGATCTGGGATGCCGAAGGATCAATGCATCTTGTTAAGAGACCAGTGGAGAAACCTGCTACACTAGCAAGCAATCGAGGCCCAGTAGAAAGGTGATTTAGCTCAACAATCCATTAGACACAAAATCCGTCATTTGCTGTAAACTGTAGCCCTTCTTCTCCTTATATTGCATTGGTTTACATTGTTATTCCATTTCTTTTCCCCTTCTCCGTTCATTTTTGCCTTCACTATTTTATTTTTTTTATTCTCTCTCTCAGAGGCAATGCTGTGATGAGGCCAACAGCCAGAAAGAATATTACTGAAGATGTAGAAGTTCATATGGATGTGGATATGAATGCAGAAGCTGGGCTGAAATTACTGCCCAGAACAAGCAATTCAAAGATGAAGCTCATCATCCAGAGATTGGTGAGGACGCTTTGGATGGTTATAGCCGTTGCTGCTCTAAATGTTCCTCTTTACATGATGTTGCTGTTCAAGGACTGGATTGATCAATGAGATCTGAATCGAGTATCATGATATCCTGCTTGAAGGAGTTCCTGCACTACAGGCTAAATGACTGAATGCCAAGAAGAGCTTCCATTTGAAGCTCGAGTGGGTGATTATTATAACTCCTGATCATCTCTATGATGTTCCCCTGGCAGCCAAAACGTATTTCTTGCAAAAGATAGGATCAGTTCATGACTGTTGCAGACCAAGAACATGAGATCATATGTTGCATTTTGATTCTATAGGATATATTGAGACACAGTGAATATTGAACTAAAAGTCAGCTGTATCAAACCAGTTAGTGCCAGAAGGTTAAGCAGAGTTTTGCTCTTCACTTAGCATGTCCAATTCTCAGTGAATTAATTATGAAATCTTCAATCTTATGAGCTTCAATATTTCCCTTGTTTTCACCTAACCCATCATGATTGGTCTAGGTTACATAATTTAATCAGACAGTTCTGAGAAATACTTGAAACTGAAGCATGTTGACGGAGATATATACGACGTGGGCATCCACCAGAATCTACATGACTCTACTGAGCTTGCCCATGTTGGGGACACCACCATCTTAGGTTAGGCTTCAGATGGCAAGCAACACTTCTGTCATTAACATGTAAGAGATTTCCATGCTGAACTATCCAAGAGCAAAGGCAAACGTGGCATGCAATGTGCTTAATCAAGCGAAAACAGCCTGTTAATGTGCTGTTAAGTTAATTAAATTTGATCTCGTATCACAAATGATTCCATTTTTGCCTAGCAACTTATGAAATTATGAATTATATAATTAATATATGTTTACACTTATTATTGGAAGGTGATACTAATCTGAAATCCTTACTTAATCATCACTTAACAGACAGCTTAAACACTTCCAAAATCACACAAAGTAGACAGTAGGCTTCGTAGAGGAAGCTTAATACATTATTATATTATTCAACATATAATTTCTTATACAACTCAGCGGTAAAACATAACATAATAAAATAATCCTTTAGAATATTTATTCTTCTTTTTCTTCTTCCAGGGTTGCAACTTCTCAATGTTAATCCCGGAAAACAAAAGAAAAGAAAAGCGGCTTACAGGGAAGTTGTAATACAACATGAAGAAACAAGTGACCTTTCTAGCTAAACAGCCAAACAACCTTTTGGGTAACACAAACAGAACCCTCCATATATATACATGTGCGCAGCTCCATTTGATATTCTCGGTTGATTGTCGGGTCGGTGAAAAAGCAAGAGTGCGGCGCAAATCTCTCTCTGGTTCCCCAAAAAACCTGATGGGTTGACCTCATCAGGTCAAAAAACAATGGAGTTTACCCGAAGAGAAAATATTTAGCAGAAGACTAAACCATATCATAGCCTATGAAACCCCAACCAGACCCATATGCAGAATGGAGGGTGATGAAAATAAGATAGAGATATTGTATTGAATAATGTTGCTAGCTAGCTATCTATATGTATATATATATAGGTAGCTGGCTAGTCATCACCATGAATGTACCAGCAGAGCAGCATGGTGGCGCAGCGGCGCAAGATGTAGAGACGGGCACGCTGCTCCTTGACCAAGGAAGCACACTTGGTGGTGAAGGCATGACCCTTTCTCTTTCCAGGGACCCGAAGCTCAACCATGGCTGATGAAATTACACAAGAAAAAACTTGAAAAAGAGGAAGCTCAGTAAAGAGCTAGCTTGAGGCAGAGCTGGGGTTAATGGGGAAGAGTATATATACAATGGCATTAACAAATGACAAATCTGCAAAAGCCAAGAAAAGCTGACTTGGGCATGAAGGAAGCAAGGGGCACTGAACAATGAATGTAGTCAGGTCTCGACAACTGGGGGATTTGCATGGGAAAATATGCAGCATTGTTTTCTATGGAGGGGGGAGTGAACGTGGGGCTTAAACAAAGTTTTCTCGATTAATTATATATTCCAACTGTTAAAAAACAAGGGGCATATGCATGATTTTCTTAGTTAATTCTCATCTGGGTCTGGATTAATTTATTAAGTCCCGTGTGATCTATAACATGTGTATTGTGCGTATTAGTTGGAAGAATAACAGGATCGAGGAAGGGTAATAATATATTAATGTTGATTAGAGAAGTGGCAAAGGTGGGCATGAAATGAGGAGAGCTGTTGATGAAGAGAAGGCAAAGAGATTAGAGCTGTGGGAACAAGGTCCCGGCAAGCTGGCTGCAACTTTGAGGTAAGAGGTTGGTTTGGTTGGATTCAGTAGACACCATGGCTCACATTCCTAGCTCTCTTTCTCGTATCACTTGCCTACTCTGCATGCACAGCACTGGCTTTGCCAATCTGGTAGAATCAAATCTTGAGAACTATCAAGTTCTTTTATATGTTTTTTCCATATCATTACATGATAGTAGTTTAATCTGTCTGTATTTTTTGCCATCATAGTTTCTTTGATTATTTCTAACCATTTTGAAGTCAAATATATGAGCTTTCAATATTCAACCATTGAATTCACAATCCGTACAATTTAGTTCTTGGATCTACTGCACAAAAAACTCGTGAACACACGAGTGTTCAGGAGGATTAAGAACTTTAATTTGGTTCTTTCTTTTGGTGTCACATATTCAATGTTTTGTTTGATGCTTACCATTGTTTTTCCTCTATATATGCGGAGAATGATGGTTGCTTCTGCAAATTGAAACGAATTCCTTAAGAGGGTCTTAATTTCGTTATAGTTTTTTCCAAGTGACTCTTTTGAGATGCAAAACTTATGCATTCGATGCATGAATTTGTTGTACAAAGCATGCTAAGATGATAAATATTTTGTCATGCTCTTTAGTACAAGATAGATTATGTGAATTGCTTCTTCCACACTATTATACATGATGAGTTTGCTTGAAGCATTAGGCAGAAGCTGCCAGACTAACTCTTCATTGCCCCTCCAAGGCTGCAAGTCTTCTTTGTGTGTACATACTTGCATAGATAGCTGTAACTAAGATTATCCTATATGGAAATCTTCGACTACAGATCTCTAGTATCAGGGTTATAACTTGGTCAACACAGACAATATCTATCTCTGCAGATTCGATAGGTCAAGTGATTATCCCTTTCTACCACCCCTGTAGTCTTGTTACCAATTCCTTTCATCTATTTCATGGTAAGTTCCTATAGTTTCGAATGGCTTTAGAGGTTTCTTTCTTAGGTTTTCCTTGTAGGTTTTGCTGGGCTGCTTAAGTTGCTTAGTTCCTAAGTTGGTAATTTATCCATTTCAACGAATGTATGCCATGAGTGTATCAGAAGCATTCAGTTTCTATCTTACCAAGTCATGTACGAGGATACGTACATAGACGAGTACTATGCATATGGAGCTTCAAATCTAAGCTATGTCAGCAAGATCTGGATTAAGAATGTTTCATTTTGGTTCCTAACTAATTCCACATTCCCAGTTAAGTCTGACAGCAGCAGTTCCAAGCATTCCAGAAGCTAACAGCAGGAGTTTCTCTCTTAGCAGTCAAATGAAATATCTACTCACTGCAATAAGGGTATTGTCCATCTGTGTTTTCCAGTTTTGATAACTATGACAGTAAGATCAACCCGTAGTTCACTGAACCAGATCCCTTGTATCTAATCTGTTCTCAGTGCAAGTGATAGGCCAAATGACATTACCGCTTGATGATTACGATAAAGCAAGATTCTTATCTTGAAGCGGAAGGCCAAGAAAAGATTTACTTGATGAGTATTATAATGAAGCAGCAGCAAGTAGATCAAAGGTTATGATAATGGAGATTCTTCCTAAGGCTTGATCTGCTTCAACATCCACAAGTTGGGGAAAGAAACCAAGAAAAGAGGGGCAAAAGGATCTTATTAAGTACAAGAAACGTTAAATCAGTCAATCATAGCTCTTCCGCAAGCATGAAATTATAAGTTCAGGGATTGACTATAATTTGTTCAAGACAGAGTTGCATATAAGAGTTCACACTGAACTTTCAGCTCAAAATCTGAGCCATGCAGGACATAGATTAGTGAAATGATCAACATTCCTTCTAATAAGAGAATAGAATCGAGAAACCATTCAGGAACAGCATCAATAAGAAAACACGATATGAATTAGATGAATGGGGGCTTAGGATTTTATTACAAAATCTAATTTAGTGCTTCTGTTCAATAATACAAGATATAAAAAGACCCTTGTTGCTGACTTTAAAATCTTTATGTAGATAAAGAACAACAAGCAAGAGCAGCAATGATTCTTCTCAATCTTTTTGCAGTGGACAGGTACCACTCAATGGAAGGAAAGAGAATTACCTGAGTGTTAGTGGAACAAATACTGTCACCAATAATTTATAGTCAACCCTGGAAGCCACAGCTTGAAGGTCTTTCTCCTCAAGGTGCAATAATGAAATTAACTTCTGAAAAAATAGTGGCGTGCCATGAGTACTAGTTATCGAGTAAAGAGGGTGAAACAGATTTAAAAGCAGAAATCATACTTACAGAAATGTGTGAAAGCATGCATAACCAATAAAAAAAGGAAATAAACAGAGAAAGAAATCATCTTCTAACCTTTAGAAGTATCTTCACCAAGGGGAGTTTCTGATGTAGGAGATGGTGGTGAGCCATAGACAGACTCTCTGGCATCGATCAGCATGGCTATGACCTCTCTCATTGTCGGCCTGTTAAGTGGGGAACTACTGGTGCAGAACAAGGCAATCTTGAGTACTAAAGACATCTCATCAATTGTTTGTTTTGCGCTCATATCAAGTCGTTTGTCAAATATTTCCAACATTGGCACCATAGCCTGAATTGATCTTCTCACCCAAGAGACTAAGTCTCCTCCTTGATCCAAAGGTTGAACAGGAGACCTCCCAGTTATTAGCTCCAAGAGAACAACCCCGAAACTATAGATGTCACATTTTTCTGTCACCTTCATTGTGTAAGCATATTCTGAAATGAATTTAGGTGGTTAGCTGTTAGGATTATCAACCATTTTCATTTAACAATGGACAATCTTCATCTATGAGACAGAATACCCCATAGTTTTTCTCCCAAGAGCAATAACACATACCTGTAAGAATTCTTTTACGATATGATTGAAAATGTTGATTAAGATAATGGGAAAAAACTAAATCAGAGGGAGAGAAAGGTATCAGAGCAAAAAAGCAACATTTTGACTCCATAACTCTTTGGGAGATGTCAAACATCGTTAAGTCTTTTGACTTCCCAATTCATAGAAGAAAACCAAGAACGTAAATCTATAAATGGAAAAGAATCAAGTCCCTGACAAAGAAAACGTCCACTCATGTACCTAAAAGATTGACACTTAAAAATATATGAAAAGTGGAACCATAAAACTTGTAACTATTAGAAACCCAAGAAACAAGTTCTCATGTCTCCTAAGACAAGAAAAAAAATGAACTAAACACTTTGTAACAGAAAATGCTGGAGAGAAGAAGAGATAGCTTTGCTGAAGGTATTACCTGGAGCAATGTAGCCATATGAACCTGCAACAGCTGACATAGACTTTGAGTAGGGAAAGTCAATTAACTTTGCCAAGCCAAAATCTCCCACATGAGCCTGAAGCACTTCATCCAACAAAATGTTGTTCGACTTTATATCACGATGAACAATTTGGGGCCTACAATCATGATGGAGATAGCACAAACCCTCTGCTGCTCCGAAAGCAATTTTATATCGAGCATCCCAATCCAGCAAGCATGCTCTCTCTCTTCCATGAAGTTGTTCTCCAAGACTCCCATTTGCCATGTATTCATACAAGAGCAGATTAGAGTCCTGGTGGTAGCAGAAACCATACAGCTTCACAATATTCCGGTGCCTAATCTTCCCAAGGGTTGATATCTCAGCCCGGAAGCTGCTGTCAGTACTAGCTCCTTCACTGCGAGACTTTAACTTTTTGATGGCAATCACCTCACCATCAGCCATAACAGCTTTGTACACAGTGCCACATGCTCCACTGCCTATAACAGCAGTTTCTGAAAAATTGCCAGTAGCTTCGAGAAGGTCTTGATATGTGAATCCTTCTTTTGGAAAGTAATAGTTATCTATTGCATTAGGCTGGGTTCGATCCTCAGGAGAAGTAAAAGCAGGTGGATGCCGCTTTATAGCCCAACATATACCCGCAATAGAAAACAAAGAAATTGAACCAAGTACCCCAGAGATGATGCTAAGTAATTTCTGTTTGGATGAACCATCCCTTAACCAGCTGGGTTTAGAACCGGGAGATGGGGTCTCCAATGGATGACAGTGGTTGGAACCGAGTCTACATAAGCCATTGTTTCCACCAAAATTTGAGGAATCCATCCTTTGAAATACAGGGGTGTTTGGCACTGTTCCTACCAGGTTATTGTTAGAAAGATTACAGACAAGGAGGCTCATGAGTGCACCAATTGATGTTGGAATCTCACCATTAAGCTGATTGTCATTCAAGTAGAGCGACTCCAACATCTGCAGCTTCCCCAGATCATAAGGAATATTGCCAGAAAGATTATTGTGGCTGATGTTAAGGGCAATCTGAAGAGCAGTTAGTTGACCCAGCTCAACAGGGATGCTGCCAGATAAAAAGTTTCCTCCCATTTGTAACTCTGTTAGTCGGACAAGTCCTCCCAAAGTACTTGGAATTGCTCCAGTCAATCTGTTATCAGAGAGCTTCAGGAGCTCCAAATTTACCAGCTTGCCAAGTTCTTGAGGGAGGTCCCCAGTGAACTGGTTCCTGCTAAGGTCAAGCCTCTGGAGTTTAGTGCAATTTCCCAATGGCTGAGGTATCCTCCCAGAGAGCTGGTTGGAAGAAATGTTAAATGTAACAAGCTGCAAGAGATTCCCAATCTCAGGAGGGATTGACCCAACAAGGTAGTTATCTGCCAAAAGCAGCCTCTCTAACTTCTGAAGCTTTCCTAGCTCTGGTGGTATTGGCCCTGCGAACCGATTTTGATGAAGTTCAAGAGCAGAAAGATTTTGAAGTTTATATAATTCAACAGGCAGTGTCCCTGTAAGTTGGTTGTCTCCTAGCATTAGCTGGATAAGCGATTTGCAGGTTTGTATACTGTGAGGAATGTTGCCTGACAACCTATTTGACCCAAGGCTCAAAAACATCAATCTACGATATTTGCAAAGGTGCATGGGTATTTCACCAACAAGATTATTGGCAGACAAGACAACAATGGAGAGGTTACTGTTGAAGCCAATAAGAGGAGGAATAGTACCCTCAAGATGATTGTCAAAAAGCTGCAAATTTACCAGGCAAGTTAGGTTCTGGAACTCTTGTGGGATGCTGCCCGTCAAATTATTAATAGACAAGTCTAAATTCTGCAGTTGTGTCAACTGTCCAAGCTCCCTAGGAATAGAACCCTGAAGGAGGTTTTCAAAAAGGTGAAGTAAACGGAGATTGGGTATCTGACCCAGTACACTGGGAATGAAGCCAGTTAACTGGTTTTCAGAAAGATCTATCTCAACAGCATTGATGCAATTGCCTAATTCCCATGGAATTGTTCCATTCAATAGGTTGGTGTACAAGTACAACTTTTTCAACTTGGATAGCCTCCCAAGCTCTCTGGGGATAGCTCCAGCTAAAGAATTTTCATGCAAGGCAAGCAACTCGAGACTACTGATATTCCCAATCTCCGGAGGAATCTCACCAGATAATTGGTTTTTCCAAAGGATTAGATCAGTGAGATTCTGAAGTTTCTGAAGCTCCTTAGGAAGAGAACCTTCTAGAATATTCTCTGCCAATCCTAAAACCTTCAAGCTCCCACACTCACTGATTTCTGGTGGTATTGGACCAGAAAAGGAATTCCGACCAGCCCTGACAACCTGAAGCTGTTTCAATTTACCAATTGACGAGGGAATTCTACCAGTGAGATTATTACTGTATATTACAAGCTCTTGGAGGGAAGCTAGACTCCCAAGCTCCTCAGTTATGGAACCAAACATAAAATTCTCACATAAATACAACTTTTTGAGAGTGCTAATCGTGCATAGCTGGGCAGGTAATTCCCCATGAAACCTATTGGTGCAAAGGTCAAGAATCTCTAGACTACTACAGCTACCTAAATCTCCAGGAACTGGACCAGAGATGAAATTTGTAGACATATTCAAGTTGGCTAGTTTAGGAAGCTTGCAAATGCGTGGAGATAAACTACCGGACAAATTAAGGCCATGGAGATCCACAGAAGTTACCTCAAAATCATCAGTACACCCTATGCCAATCCAATTGCAAGGAGTCAAATCTGATGAATTCCAGCTCTTAAGATTGCCATTAGAGTCATTAAGGAAACCTTTAAACTCCAGAAGAACAATGCCCTCTTCGTTTAATGATCTCACAAAGACAACATGGAGACAAAACATTACAACTAACCCAAATGCCTTTTGCAAGAGAGTTGCCATTCTGGTTTAGATGTCAAGAAAGCAGGCAAGGAAGTACAAGCAGCCAAGTTCAGACGAGAGGAAATGTTTTCAAGATAGCAAACGAACAGAAGAATTAGATGGCAAAGTACCTCAAAAATTAAATGCCATGAAAGGAATCAGGTAGGTGAAATAGGTGCTAGAAACAGAAGAATATGATCAGAAATCAAGACAAGCATTGGTTTATATGCAGTGCCTTACGAAAGAAATGAGAAATTAAAAGCTAATTATGGCCTCTACGTTACATTTTGCATATGGGAATAAAAGTTTTCACCCAGAATAAGAGAACAATCAGAGGCAAGATTTTGATAAGAGAGAAAGGGTAAAGAAAGTACACTGTTACGCCAAAACATGAAATTTCTAAATGTCTGAAAAAAAAGAAAAGAAAGTGAGAAAGAACCCAGAAAATTGAAGGTAAGAGAAGCCACTGTAGGATTAACTAAAAGAATAGGCACCCAACTGAGCTTTTAGAGGCAAGGAGAACAGAACATAAATAACCCCCGTGAAGCTATCAAAGAAGCTAGGGCAACTAGGTAAGGCTCAGAAAGCAATAGAGATAACGGACGTACCTTGAAGGAGAACGAGAGGTAGACAATAAAGAAGACAGAGAGAAAGAGAGAGAAAGAGAAGGGTTGATTGCTTGATGCAGGCAAGAAAGTGGAGAGAGACAATGAGAGTCACGATCTTAAACCAGTGAAAGCTTTCTTTTTGGGAGTCAACGCGAAACTTTACAGCTAGGTGCATCATCTTCCTCCTCTTCTTCTCTTCTTCTTCTTCTTCATCTTCATGCTTAGGGCCAGCTTCTCCCATTTTTCTTCTTGTGGTGCAAGTGCAACGTTGTGTTGTGCTGCTTTCTGTCACATGTAGGTATGATAGTGCTTTTGATCGGATTGAGTTGATGGAGACGAGACGTGGAAATTCATAGATCACAATCTTCGCCATTGCTGCCCGGGCCTGCCAAATTGGAACAATTTCAACCTTTCTTTTCCTCTCTTTTTTTGTTTGCTTTGGAGTTTTCTTTCTGCTGGAGAGTCTCCAATCTCATGATTTCCTCATCGACCATTAACTTAGTGGCCTCTCTCTCTTTCACTCTCTCTCTTGCCGACTGAGGGGCACTGCTAATCTCCAGTTAGTAGTCACTAGCAAGGGAGCATGCATGCTTGCCACGTAACTAAGACAAACTTCCATCGAATTCAAACTTCACAGTGGTGCAGCCATTAAAAAACATTAAACTTTCTTGTCAAGCACAAGAAAAGCAAATTAACCCAAGAAAAATTTCGTTCCCAAGGACGACAAAGAAAGATTAAAGAAGAGAAGACCTAACCAAAGCTGATTTGAGGATTGTAAGCATGAACGTTCTAGTCTTTTGACCACCCATTATATCATGAAAAAGAAAACACAGAGATGAACAAGTTGAATTTAGATATCCACCCAAGATGGTGGATGAAAGTTGGGTTCAAGCCATGACATGCATAACCACAAATGATTCAGTTTCTCTATGGTGTCCATTTTTTTCTTCTTTCTTTCTATATCACAGTTCACTGCCCCGATGAGTGGCACATTAACAATAGTAGTGATAACGTGACGCGCACCCAAAAGAAGCGGAAACCAGGAGTGACAAGTAGTGACCTCTTGGGCCAACTGTTTCATCGTTGCAAAATCAGTCCACGGGGACGCACTGAGAGCCCAACTGGCTAGCAGGCTGGAAAAGCAATACTAACCAGTAACCGGTTATGTAGGAATATGGTACTGTCACAATAACTTTTGGCTAGATCACTGGCTAGGAATTCTACCGTGTAGATTAGTAGATGGACTTCAATGAATGCCTGGAATGTCTTCTTGCACTAATTTGTAAAATCCATCATGTTGATCATGTCTTGAAGAGCTCCCATGGATAGGTGACTTTAGGGTTATGCATAGAAGGTAGGGATCAGGGTTCATGTTTACATTGGTTCTTCTCCCCGCAGAAAGATTGTTTATTTATCCCAAACTTCGAAATTTCTTGGGGTAAACTCTTTCCTAAGATAATTTTGACCATCGGATCTCATTGATATATTCATTCGCTTTATATGAACATAAGTTTACATCAACACAAATATGATTCTCAGGTAACTATTAATTAATACCCTAAATAACATGTTCAGCTAGCCAACATGTGCAACACGGTTGAACAAAACAGTTTCTAGCTAGTGTCCTTTTTTCTTCTTCTTTTTTTTTTTTTTTTTAACGCTTTCAAGTGGTTAAATTGGTCGAAGGCTGCTGATGAATTGACTGCCTTTTACAAGTGTAATATAGGTGGCAAGTGAGTCGTGTTAGATTAACACAGCATACTCATGTCGAATCAATGAGCCTTGTTTGGTATAGTTTATATCACATTTAAATTTTGTTGGATTTATCTTTTTGTGTTAATTCACTTTTTACTTACATTTCAAATTTATTTAAAGGATATATATTTTATAAAAATAAGTTTCACAACTTAATAAAAAAAAACAAAGAACATCAGCATTTATTATAAATTATGAAAAAATTAAAAATTAAAAATACAAAAAAATTACAACTTATTTATATTTTTTAAATTTTGATCTACTACAAAAATTAATTTTATCATTCTGAATATATTTTCAAATATACAACTAAGAAAAAAAAATTTAATTTATCTCTTCAATCTTTGTAGTCTCTATAAATTTTTTATTAGTTTTCAATAAAAATAAGCTCATTTTATGTGTTATCATGCCATGTATTCATACACAATTTGTCACATTATGTGCTGAGTTAGTACAAGTTAGCAAAATATTAACCCAATATATTTATATTATTAGATCATGATTTGCATAATTTATTTTCGACCTATGATAAGATGGATTATACTGATACATGTATTGATCGACTCACTTGTTACTTCTAAATGTAAATAAACTTTTTTTTTCTAGCAAAATTAATGATATGTATGCATGACAAGTCAATGATCACAGAGACATGATCGTTGAAAGTAGAATCAGTTAAAAAGAGATGTTTTGATTATTAAAAAAAAATATGTTAATATAAGTTTTAAATTATACAAACATATTCAACTTAAATTTATTTTTCAAAATAAAGTTATTGATCTTAAATTTTAAGTCGTGAAAATAATCATCTTTAAGTATTTCAAATTTTAGAAGTATGTAGATAGATTGTTTGGAATTGAAAATTTATCATGAATAAGTTATTGCAAAGAATAGTAATATATATGAATTCCAAAACAAGATAGTAAAACAATATTTGTTTTTTATCGTTAATCTAAATTATAAAAATTAATTAAATAAAAAAACTAAAAAACTAATAAAAAGAAATTAAAGAAAATAGTTTGAAAATTACTTATTACCTTTATATGCTTGGATCAATATCATTAGATAACATTAGAAGTATTACAAGCATATTAATAAAATTTAATAATTTCTCACATATTTGGTTCACTTCAGTTTTGATTAGTTTTTAGTATTCAACTCGAACATATCCGAGCAATAGTTTGGATTAAAAAAAAATTAACCCGAATCAAACTAAAAATGAAAAAAAAAAAAACCAAACCCAATAGTTCATTAATATAGTTTGATTGATTTAGTCAATTTTTTCTCACCTCTAAAACAGCTTTTCTTATGAAGAGAGAAAGAGAGCATTCTTCATTATCTTGCAATTAAGAATTGAAGAGAGTTCAAGAAATTATCTGAGTCTTAGTTACTAGGTCTTATAGAATCATGGGGGCAAGTTTGAGAGTGTCTTTTTCTTATTACATTGTTATCTAGTTATCAACAATTCTCAAGATTTGTACATAACTGTTGTGAGAGTAATTTATATTGTGAAAATCAATTATATTTAATCTACGATTAATAAGATATTAAAGTTAAATTTTGGAATATTGAAGTTGATGTAACCATTTTTTTTCAAACCATTATAAATTCTTAACGTTTTTGTTTATTATTCTTTACATTTTGTTAGTTCTTTGATCAATCAAAATTAACCATGCAAAATGGTTCAAATAAAGCATTTAAACTTGTTACATTCAAGATTTTTCAAAAAAGAAAAAATTATGCATTTGGTTAGGCAATTCTAGGTTACGAAGTTGCAAACTAATTATTATAAGCCTTTTGTCATTTGTTTAGTTCTTACAAGTGATACCAGAGCCCAAAAGATCTATTAAGAATCCAAAAACGTGTTCAAGAAACCCCAAGTTGCTTCTAAGAAAATAACACCTAAGATGAAGTTTGATATTAAGAAATTTGATGGCACAATAATTTTGGTTTATAGAATGTCAAGATGTTGGCTTGGTCAGCTAATCTTAGTCTTAAAAGGTACTTGAAGGGGAGCATAAGCTACCTGCAATTATCTAATGAGTAAAAGTAAGAAATCATGGAGAAAGCCTACACAATATCGATTTTAAGCCTCAGTAACAAAGTTTTGAGGGAAGTTATCAACTTCAAGATAAGAGCTTAGGTTTGGTTTAAATTTAAGAGCTTCTACATGACCAAGAATCTTTTAAGTTGTCTTTTCTCAAGTGAAGTGCTTTGCCTTTAAGATGTATGAAGGTAAGAATATGCAAGAACACATTGATGAATTTAACAAATTATTCCTAGACTTGGAGAACACCAAAATGGAATATGAAAAAAAGGTCTTGGTGTTGTGCATTAACTACCCTGATCATATGAAATGTTTGTGGATACCTTGAACCTTAGCAAAAAGGCAATGACCCTTGAAGATGTAACTAAGGCCATGAATGCCAAAGAAGTGAGAAATAATGCAAATCAATTAGGAGGCTATAAGAGAAGGTTTGTATGTGAGAGGAAAGACAGAAAAAAAAGATATCAATCTAGTGAGGAAAAGGAAAGCAAAAAAGCTCCGCAAGGTTTAAGTCTAGGGAAAGCTTTAAGAAAATGTTACTATAGTTTGAATTGCCTGATAGCAAGGAAGAAGATGCATAGATTTCACTAGCTTATTTAAAGAATAAGAGGTTTTGACAATGATTGAATTCATAAATGTTGAAGAGTGAATACTAAATTCTACCTTCACTAACCATATGTGTCCAAAGATTGATTGGTTTCAAGACTATAAGGAAGTGAATAGTCGCAACGCAATCCTAAAAAATAATCAATCATATGAGGTAAAAAGTATTAAAACCATAACATTTCAGCTCTAAGATAAAACAATCAACTTATGTTAAAAGAAAAAAAGGCATGTGCCTCAACTAAGGAGAAATTTTATCTTTTTAGGCATTTTGGATGAGAAAGACTACTCTTTTATATTTAAAAAGAGAGTTTGAAAATTCATGAAAGATTCATTGGTGGTCTCTAAAGAAATTAAAGAGATTGGATTATACATCCTCCAATAAAGGCACTGATTGGTGTAGCAACTACTGTTGTTGAAAGTTTGTTGTAGCATATCTATGGCATAAGAGGCTTGGTCATTATAGTAAAATGGGGCTACAATTTCTCAACGATTAAGTGTTGCTTGTAATGACAAGTTGACTCAAGTAGGATTTTATGAGTAGTATGCCTTAGGCAAGCAACATAGGTTAAAATTTGTAACAACTAGCTAGGAGCAAAATTCTGCTAGGATTCTAGGCTATGTACACTCAGTCTTCTATAGACTGGAGACTACTCAAACACACGGAGGCTAGAGTTACTTCATTTACAATAGATAATTTTCTAAGGAAATTAAATTTGATTTTATATGTTAAAAGTTAAAAATTATTATTTTGAGAGATTCAAATAATGAAGAACCTTAAAGTAAAATCAAACTAGGAAAAAGCTTAAGGCTTTTAGAATAAATAACAGGGTGGAGTTTTGTAATCCCTTTAATACTAATTACAAAAAGTAAGGGATCCTTAGATATAAAACTATTAAGAAAACTCTACAGTAAAAATGAAATTGCATAAAGAATGAATAAGACTATTATGGAAAGAATAATGTGTATATTGTTCACTACTAGCCTTAGTAAAGAATTTTGAGGAGAAGTAGCTACCATAATAGTAATTTTGATCAATAGATGCCTTCAAACATAACAACCTAATGACACCTAAAGAAAAGTTGTCAAAATTAAAAGGCTCTTAATCTCAACCACTTGAAAGTCTTTAAATGTGCTGCATGTGCACACCAAAGAAAAGAAAACTAGACCTTAGAGCTATTAAATAAATTTTTCTTGACCATTGTAAAAGTGTTAAAGGTACAAGATATATATATATATGTAAGAAGAGGAGGATCTTACAAAACCATAATAACTAAAAATATCAAATTCAATGAAATATCTTTGCCTTATACTCAGCAAAAATGAGCTTTCACTGAAAATGAAGGCTTAGAAATTAAGGCAACTTCCAAGAAAATAATTAGCATTGAGATAAAGCTAAGTAGGGAATCAAACTTTGGCGAGCCATTGTCCAAAATCTATCAAAAAATCTACAAAAAGACTACAATAGTAGATCAATTAAGCAAATATCAACTTGTCAGAGATATGAGCAAAATAAAAATCAAGCTTGTAACGATATTTTAAGAAGAATCAAGCTTTTGCTTGATTGAAGGAGGGTTGATTGCTTGTGCAATAAATATAACAAAATAACTAGAAGTGTTAGAACTAAAAAGCTTCAAGAAATGTCAGCGAAAAATGCTACTCTTTATTTTCAAGCTATAAAGGAGGAAATGTCTCCCTTGAAAGCAAATAAAACCTAAGAACTGGTAGAGAAGCTGAAAAATCAAAGAGTAATGAATTGTAAATGGCTCTACAAAGTGAAAGAGGTTGAAATGTACAAAGCTTCAAAAAGGCCTATGGTAAGGTTGGTTCATGAAGTTTCACTCAAGTTAAAAATTTAGATTACACAGAGATTTTTTCATTAGTTAAATATAAAATTATAAAGGTGATATTTGTTAGAGTGACTTTAGAAAATTAAGAATTAGAGCAAACGGATGTCAAAAGAAATATTCATACATGATAAGTTGCTTAAGATATCTTTGTAAGCAATATGAAGGATTTGGGGGGAAAAAAAAAGAAGGTAAAATAGATAAGATTTCTTTCCTAAATAAGTAATTGTATGACTTAAATTAGTCTCCCAAGCGGTGGTATAGAAGGTTTAACACCTTCATTCTCAGTTAAGACTTCAAAAGGAACTCATATGATGTATCTCTACCATAAAAATGTAGGATGTAAGGATTCAGTTATGTTGTTGCTTTATGTAGATGATATGCTCATCATAAGTAACAACTTACACCTAATCTACTTAGTGAAAAGAATGCTAAAAAAAAACGACATGAAAGATCTCAAACCTGCTAAAAGAATCCTAGAAATACAAATTCAAGGAGACAAAAGCAAGAGGTGGCTCAAATGATCTCAAGAACACTACTTATAAAGAGTGGTTAAAAGGTTCTTTACGCACAAAACAAAGCTAGTTTGAATTCTCTTTAAGGACTCACTTCAAGCTTTCTACATCAAGCTATCGAAGATCGAAAGAAGCTAGAAATAGGCAACTTACATTACTTAAATGCTAGTAGGCTATATCATATATGACATAATGTGGGAACTATGATTCATCTTATGCAATTAGCTTTCTCAATAAGTATATGGCCAATCCAGAAAAACGATCATTAGAAAGCAATGAAGCAACTACTATAGTATGTCAATTGAATAAAGGGTTATGGCTTAATTTACCCGAAAAGGGACCTAATTCAACAAAATCTTATTGGATATGTTAACTTAATTTTTGCTTGGGATAAAGATAAAAGACGATCCCTTTCAGTTTATGTTTTAATGCCCAATAGGTGTGTTTGAAAGTACAACTCTAATAAATAGTGATTTTTTTTAGCATAGAGATTGAGTGCATTGTAGTAACAGAAGAGTTTAAAAGAATGGATTTAACTGTTTGGTCTATTGAAAGGAGCTCTGATTTGATGATTTTCTCATGCAGTCAATCAACCATTCATTTTTATAAAAACTTTGTCTATCACAAGCCCACCAAGTATTTGTACTATTTTATTTGTGAAAAAGGTAAAGTAAGACTGCATAAAATTAGAAAAAAATCTCGATTGATAACAACTAAGTGTATTCCTCCTACAAAATTAGTCAAGTGTTTAAGGATTATATGAACATTGGTGTAGAATGACATAAGGGTTAGGTTCGCTGTTTGATCCTACTCATGGCTGGTTTCTGAATTAAGAAGGAGATTGTTTGGAATGATCCAGCAAATTAGCAGGTATAATAAGGTGAAAGAAACCAGTTTGGGATCTTGTTTTTATTTTTATATTTTCAGTTTATTAAATTGGTTGAAGAATTATGAGTTGGCCGAACCCTTGCACGTATAGTGACAAACTCTTTTTTCCCTGCCAGATCAATGAAGCATCTACATGACAACTCAATTGGCCACGTAAACTTGGTCATTAGAAGCAGAAACAACTCTTTTATCATAAAGAGAGAAGCAAAACATTCATCATCATCTTGCAATCAAAAATTAAATAATCATCGGAATTTAGTTATTGGATCATTAGAGCCGAGTTTAAGAGTATCATTTTCTTGTTGAATCATTGTCTAATTAGCACGAATTCTCAAGATTTGTACTTGTAATGATAGCACTTGTATCTCGGACATCCGTTGTATAAAATCCATAATTAGTGAGATATTAAAATTTCATTTTGCAATTTTGATAGATGTTTTTGTTAAGCCACTTATTATTCTTCATCTTTTATTAGTTCTTCGATCGATCAAAATCAACCCGCAATCTCATTGCGGCAATTTGAGTACTTTTCTAAAAAATTTACTGTGCATTTGATTAGGCAATTCTGAAATATACAAAGCTGTAAACTCACTGCCATGCCCCTCTTCTCATTGGTTTAGTTCCTTCATAAGATTTATAATATCCATCAGTCCCTCTCTATTTTCAGCACTTACCATGATCCATGTTTTACATGGGGTTTTCCTTCCTCCTACAAAACCAAAGCTTACTACTTCGTTCATACAAGATTTTGTTTCACCCATATCTGTATGTATTATGTTAATTCATGTGAATTATAAATATTGTTCATTTTGAATATATATATATATATATACTTTTTGTAATTAAATCTCTTACAATCTTAAATTTCATTTAAAATTTACCTAAGAACATATAATTTTCCAACCCAATTAAAATCTTATTTTGTATGGGAAAAGAGAAAATTCTTAATTGGATTATAAAATTGTATACAATATGTAGATCACCGTCTGTCCAAAAAGGGTAAAACCACCATGACTAAACTATTCCCTACTTTTACAATCTACTCACTCCAATTCTCACTGCCCACAAAATGAAAATTATAAATTAAAAAAAAAAAAAAAAGAAAACGAGAAAGTCAACTAATCTTAAGCACATTTTCTAATCTTATGATAACAAACATATTGGTAATGATTGTTATTGCTATAATTATTATTTCTAGAATTCTTTTTTCTCATAAAATAATCCAGCCCCTTCCACCACCGCTGCCTCCTCCTCTGGTGGGAGACCGCCGTCACTTGCCCCGCCTTTGCTTTCTTCACGAACCCACGTACCTCAGGCGGCTTGTAGTTTCTGATCAATGGCCACTTGATTCCTTCGAAGAACGGGTGCCGTTTTATATCCTGCGCCCCCCTTGTGCATCCTAGTCTCTTCCTTGGATCCTTCACTAGTAGCTTCTCTATCAAATTCCTTGCCCCCTCCATGCCTTCCTGTTCTCTCTCCGCTACGTGGAAGCTCACTTGCCTGGTGGACGCTATGTTACGTAGGGTACTCTCTTTGCTCCCTCCTTTGAACGGTGTGGTGCCGTACAAGAGCTCGTAGATGAACACACCGAACGCCCACCAGTCGACGCCGTTTCCGTGGCCGTTACCGGATACCAACTCCGGCGCCAAGTACTCGTGGGTCCCAACGCAAGACCTGGAGAATGCCGTTACAGGCTCTGCCACGAACTCGGACTCGATTTCCTCCGGTTCGCTAACTGTACCGAAACATCGGAACCGTTTTGCACGGGTCCCCATCTCGATCTTGTGGACCCGGGTTCGAAAGGCGGGGACCACATCGGCCTTGAAACACAAATCGAAATCAGACAGCATGATATGCCCATCCTCGCGGAGCAAAACGTTTTCCGGCTTCAGATCCCGGTAAACGATCCCTAGAGCGTGTAAATATTCTAACGCCACCAAGACCTCGGCGGCGAAGAACCTCACCGCTTGGAGGGGTAACCGATTTCCGGGCTGCTTTCGAAGCAAGGCGTGGAGGTCACCGTTGGGGCAGTAGTCGATCAAGAGGCATGTATAGTGAGACACCTCGATGTGGGCGTAGAGCGTGGGTAGGAAAGGATGGTCGAGGATGGAGAGGATCTCTGCCTCCGTTTGCACGTGAGAAAGCTTCTTGGCGCTGAGAGCATCTTTGTCGATAACCTTGAGGGCGAAGCTAGACGAGTTGCAGTCCCTGAGATGACAGAGAAAGACGCGGCCCAGGTTCCCAGTGCCCAGGTGGCGGAGGAGCTTGAGGTGACGAAGGTGGAGCCTTCCATCCGAGGAGAGGGCAGTTGCTGCCTTGATGGCTGACCAGTGAGGATCCCATTTACGGTGGCGGAGGGCGGTTTTGGTGGCGTTAGTGGTGTCGCTGGCGGGAGTGGTGGATGTAATAGAAAGCCGCTCGTTGAAACTAAGAGTAAGGCTGGAACGAGCAAGACTAGATCGGGCGCTAGAGGAGGCAAAGGTTCGGTCAGTGGCGGTGGAGGTGAAACTAAGGTCCAGATCAGTATCCGGAAAAAAGGTTTCGTCGTCCATTACTGGTAGTAAGGTTTCGGAGTTGAAACTTCTGGTTGTATGACTTTCATACTTAAAAAAGTTACTTATAAAGAGAAGAGAAGAGAAACAAAGGTGGGGTCTTGAAATTAATTAGTTAAGGCGTCTGGTTGACCCAACTGTACTAGTGTGGAAACTGAGGCAGAGAGAGATCGAGAGAGGGGACAAGGAAGGTGTTAGGTTGACCCAACTGGCCCCTTCATGCATAAAATAATCCCACTGGAGAGAGAGGTTTCATAGAATTTGAGGAAGAGTAGTTCTCACAGAATTGAAGGCAGCTGACAAAGACAGTGAATCCGCGTTTCTCTCTGTAACGCTGGTCATTAATATTACAAAATAAACTAAATATTTTCCTTAGGAAAGAGAACCAAGAGAGAAAGAGTGAAGAAGGCAACCAACACCTTGTCGGCTCACTTGGTCGCCTTCATAACCAAACCCTCCGATCTTCTATCTCCAGAGAAACTGAAGGCAGATGTGAAAGTGGCTTTGACGAAGTCCTTCTTTGGGTTGAAACCTATTTCAGTGACGATGAAGGGCGTAGTTAAATGCTCTTCTGTAACGTTAACTTCATATTCAATCCCGTCAGCAGGTAAAGAGATGAAGCTGGAAAGCAGAAGCAGGTAATAATATTTGCTGACACAGCTTGCTGAAAGTTGGCATGCAACATGCAAGTGCTGTAAAAACTGCATAGTCATTACGTTTTGACTTTAATGCAAAGCTAGCTAGCTTATCATGCAAAGTACTTTTCGATATTAAATGTAGCGTTGGTGCAGCGTCCTTGTCAACCTTCCTAACCAAACCCCTTCGATCTAGCTTTTAACTTTTTCTCTTTTCTTTTATATAATAAAATAGATCAACAGGAGAAATTTTGAAAAAAAAAATAGATAAAGAGGATCAGCTTTATACAAGGAATTGTTCTTTTGTTTTATTTTGCCTTCGAGGATATAAAAATATAAAATAACAATAAGCTCAATGTTATTTTTAAAAATTAAAAGAAAAATAATAACTGAGGGCATTAATTTCTTGGAATATAAAAATAGGGAGGGACGGACCCACGTGATGGGCCAGGGAGGGCGGTTCTTGCCTCGGATGGGACCCACGGGGAAGGAGAGGACGATGCTGTCTGCCACGTGGTGAACATATTGCCTACAGTGTCGCTTACACTGAGTTTTAATAATCCAGAATTCATTAATGAATTTTGTAATTAAAGAATAAGGAGGAAAATATTTAATTAAATTATAAAAAAAGATGACTGTGTATAATTGATCAATAATGGCTTTCAACTTCGTAACTAGTTCATCCATGCATGCTAATAATGTCAGCCATGGAAATTACGGAACTGTCTGTTTCCTCGTGGTGGCCTGCCCATTTGGTAGGTCTTTCTTTCATTTAATCTTTATATTTTACCTTCTTCGTAAATTACTTTATTAAATAATATTAAATTTTTTATTTTTAATAAAAATACAATAAATTTATGTAAGTAAAATTCAAGAGCTTAAGTTCTGATTACAAAAGGCCATTTGAGAT
Source organism: Moringa oleifera (assembly GCA_021397835.1). Lineage (NCBI taxonomy): Eukaryota > Viridiplantae > Streptophyta > Magnoliopsida > Brassicales > Moringaceae > Moringa > Moringa oleifera. Next base: position 3,080,696 of record JAJFZO010000863.1, read on the forward strand.
CAATTGTTAAGAATTTTGTTGTATAGATACTCTAAAACGAATAATATTTGCATGCCATTAAAAATTAAAATAAATATAAATATAAAAAAATTTAAGTTACCCTTGCTTCTTAATTTGAATATGATGTATTAATTGACTTAATTATATTTTTAATATTTTAATTTTATTTAATTTAGATTTTATCAAAAATTTTAAAAATTGAAAATGTCTATATTGAGAGAATTTTATACAATAAACTTTAATTTGAAATTTTTCATAAATATAAAAAATACTCAAATTATCATTATAAAAAATTTAAAAAAATAATATTGAATTTTTTTAAAAAAATTATGTTATCAAAATTTTAAAAAAATTATAAAAATACCTCATAAGCTGGAATTTATTTAAATTTAAAAGATGAATTAAAATAAAGTATAAAATTTTAATTATTTTTAAAATATTTCAACAATAAAAATATCATCAATTTTTGTTAATTATCTCAACTAAAATCTAAATCTAAATCGAATCAAACTATAACAATAAAAACATAATTGAAATGGTCGATATTTTAAAGTTTAAATTAAAAAATAAATATACTAATTTTTTAAGATATTTATATCATTATAATGTAACAAATATAAGACACGAACATTGAAATTGTGTCATTCATTGCCACAACAAGCAAGCTCAATGAAAGAAAAAATTTGAAGAAGCGACAAAATATCCTTAAAGTCACGATGAACAATATAAACAGCTAGATTGGATTTTCGATAATTATTGCATGCAAACCCATTAAATCATTAAGGCAAGAACTACAAGATCCCGATAGACTATGAAGAACTCCTTTTAAATATCATTTTCAAGTACTTGTTATATGCCTATTTAAAATCGGATCATGCAACTTCAATACTTCAACCATGTGCACGGCACATGAAACCATATTAGGTCCTAGAGAAATTAAGATGCAAATGACTTAATTCTTGCGCTTTCAAAAGCATTTGATGTCGACATTAATTATACACACATAGAAATATATTAATTACTCATTTAATAAGATTATATGAAAAAATATATATAATTAATTGTGTTAATGTTATATTTTGAAAACCCATATGTGCATCACCAAACATGACCGATGTGTGTTACCATAAATATGACATTATTATAATTAAAATGAACTAAACTTGATGAGTGGAATATGATTTTATCATTTAATTATATCATTAAAAAATCAATAAATAATAATTAAGACTTTCATTTTTGAGTTATGTACTTATAATCTTAATTTTTATTATATTTTAATTACATAACTGTCACATTTATTTTTTTAAAAATAATGATTTTCTAATAGAAGATGTTGTACATGGTCAAGAAAAATCAAACATATCATATCCAAATCGGGTTTGCCCACTAAAGGATGCTATATTTGTCTCCAAGGAATATGCCTTTGCCATCTCTTTGGGTTCTTCTACACATTGTGTCTTTGTCAAACTTAACTGCTGCATGGCTTGGGCAGGTAGCAAATGCATGTGCTCCAGCCTGTATTTATTTAATCCTTATTTTTTTTTTCTATATATTTTTCTTTTAATCTATTCTTATTTTTATGATAAACATACAATTCTTAATTTTCTGCTCACACCAAGGTGACATTTGTCGATACCGTACTAGTTTTGCCATGTGTCATGTTCTATCTTTAATGGGCCTTCAACATTTAGGCCCAATAGCTAACATCATGATTTTTTGAAATTTTTTTATTAATCTAAATTATGTTAAGTTTTTTTATTAATAAATTAAAAAATATTTTTTATATTCAAAAAAATTATGTAAAATTTTGGAATAAATAATTAGTAAAATATTTTTGACTTTTTTATTAATAATTTTTTTAATGTTTTATATATACTATTTAAAATTTTGTAAATAACTCATAATGGAGTGAAGTATTTATGTTATTATTTTATATAAATTGTTAATTAATTACGACGAGAAGAGCAAGGAATATTATTAGTAGTTGTATGCATGCACAACTACTAATAAGGGAAGCAGAAAATACAAGGCAGACATCCCCTTCCTCTCTTCATTTTTTGTGAGTACAATGAACCTAACCGTTCTCACACCACACCAAACATGAATATTTATACTTACCTCCCATTAATTCTCTACTCTTGCAAAGCTTCACTCTCACATGCATCAATGCACTCATTATTAAATACCATTCTTAGAAACCACTAATCATTAACTTGGATCCCTCAAAGCTAAATACATCGAATCAACAACTCTTTAATTTATGTAAATAATTTACTTGGCCCTAACCGAACTTAAAAAGATGCCCTTTGGAGAAGTAACTAGCCCTACAGTTGGCATCTTGGGTTCTGTTTGGCTGGTGACCCACCAAATTGGGGTTCTGATCAAATTAAAAGAAATAATAATTTTGTGTGGGGTGGTGGGAAGGGGGGTGGGGAAGATGCCAAAAGGTGTTATAAGAAGAGTTAGGAGGAAATTAGAGTGAGCCCAAACATAATATTAGCGAGGTCTATACCCAACTTGGATTTAGTTATTTCCGTTACAAGCCGCCGCCTATATATGTCGCATGCTAGACAAATTTTCAAGAGTAATTAAAGATGAGAAAGAATAAGCATAACTATCATATTAATCTATAACTAATTAGAGAGTTAAAAATGTCCAATTACTCTAATTTAAAATTAATATGTTTGTATTTTGTATTTATTTACATGACATTTTAGTTAACAACTATTTTAATAAAATTTATGTTAAATAAAACATGTTGAAATAAAATAAACTAATAGACTTATCATGTAATCAAATTATTTTTATTTTAAAAAATAAAAAATTTAAAAAAATACATAGAAAAACTGACTTGAGAGGTAGAGTTTCTTTCTTTTATCTTGTGCGTTTCAGAACCTTTATTAATAACTTTATTAAGAGAGATTTTTTTTTTAGCGATTAAAGTTTTAACTACAATTATAACAGAATGTATCGTGTGGGCCTAGTTTTCGGGTCAGGCCTACTTGGGTGATGTAATTGGGCCCATTGGAAGAAAAGGGAGTGCGTTGGGACCCATAAGGCAAATGGTTAGAGCACAATTTCTCTTACAGGATCACATGAAAATCAAAACAAAACACCATTGTTTGCTGTGTCAAGTGGGTGCCATGCATGTTCGTGAGAGGCAACAATAGAATCTGGAGCCCAACAAACTAGTTTTCGAAAGCTAAATGAATCAGTTCCTTACTGATATGTATCTATTTGCATGGACAGGTTAAGAACATGATAATTAACCTAGTTTTCTTGCCGAGAAAATGACAGGAAAATTAACATGCTCTGAGATCGACAGACAAAACAGAGAGAATGAATTTATGTGTGGATGGACGTAGAGGCAGGGATGACTGCAGTGGTGGCAGCCGGCCCACCTGCTACCCTGTAGTCATCGGTCATTCAAGGTCAAGAGCAAGAATCCGTGGTTGCATGGTGGGACTGATCGAGTGAATACAGGAGCAGGGAGTTGGGTTGAAGGAAACGATGGAGATGGCAGTTGATGAAATTTCAGCCATGGATCAATATCAAAAAATCTTTAAAAATTTAAACATCAATTCGATTATTTTTAAATTTAGTTTAAATTAAAATTTTATTTCAGTAATGTAATCGTTAAAATATCTAACTCCAATGAAATTTTGTTTTGAATTTATTTTTAAAATTTGAATAATTTTAATTAGTATATTTTTTCAATAAATTATTAAAATTTTTAATAATATAATTTTTTAAAAAATACTTATAATACCATTTTTTTTTTGTGAAGATGATAGTTTAGCTATTTTTTTACATGAGTAAATTTTTGAGATAAAATTCTTAATTAATTCTTAAAATTTTTAACATGTTTAAATTAAATAAAATTAAAAAATTATATATGATTAATTCAATTAATATTTTCAAATGGAAAGTGAAAATAATTTTAATAATTTATTTAGTAATATAAACATCTAAAAACAGATTAAAAAATTGAATGCTTTCTAAATTACCCGTATCTAATGGCTTTATCAATATCTTGGTAGTTTAATTCACATTTTTTTTTCTCTGAGAAACAATGAGCAGAGAGTCACAGAATTAACGTCCAAATGTAAGTTTTCTCGGCCATGTCCAAACAAAATTATGAAATGACAAAGTATTTTTCTGTCAAAAACGTCATCTTTGATATTTAAAGATATAACGTCAAAGAACGGAATTTTAGGATACATTTCTGAATCTACGAATTAAAAGGAGTAGATTTTTACTCGAGCTCCTATTGGTCGATTGACGTCATTAATATTAATAAATCAGTATTAATGAACGTTTTTATCATAAAAACTTTTTTATAGTTGGTGCGTGTACTACAATGGCGTCTGCTGTGCGGTGGCTTCTCTGCGTTTACTACGTGTTGGGTGACCGTTAGGAGAAGTCAATGCCACTAAGGAAACTAGGAAAGGCGCGTAGGCCACGAAATCTGAATCTGTGTACTCCCTTTGAATCTTCGAAGATCTAAACCATTTGCAGTAACGAATATAAAGAATCATTCTCGTTCTTTAGGGTTTATCAAGATTCCTGGCAGTGTTTTTTTTTTAATTTAATTTTTTTAAAAAAATTCTGTATCTTTCATATTCTCAGTCGAAATTCTTAGAAAGTCAGGGTCTTGATTGTCATTTGCTTTGTATTTGTGTTGTCGTCACCACAATTTTAGATGGTGAGAGCGGAGATTGAAGAGCAGAAGAAAGAGAAAAGCCGATGGGGATGGTTTGTGGGAGCTTTGATCGCTGTGTTACTGGCTACAGCACTGACCTCAAAGGCCGTCTCTAAGGCTGGTTCCATCTTCAACAATCACAAATCTTGTCACTGCCCTCGTCAGGTACTCTCTCTCTAAAATCTTGTGCGTTTCATTTTTACATTTCCCATTCAATTTATTGTTTACAGGCATATTTTTGGTTTCTTTTCGTAACCGATTTTCTACTTCTAAAATTTGTGTTCAATTACCTTAATGTTGCTTTTGGTTTTAAAATTCATCTACTTTCTTCTGTATATTGTGATATTCGAGCCCCCTTTTTTGGGCAAAAATCTGAAATAGAGCATTCGACTTGCTGCCAAAATGCACAAGAAGACCCATATTTTCTAGTTAGAAGCATGCTTGTTGTTGACAATTTACTGATTCAATTCATTAGGGTTTTCTTTTCTCTTTCTTAAAAAGTTTCAATTTGTTTCAAGAAGTTCCCTTTTCTCTTCAGGATTGGGGGAAATACAAGGGGGTTGTCGAGGACTGTTGTTGTGATTACGAGACTGTAGACCGGCTTAATGGGGCGGTCTTGCATCCTTTACTACAAGAGCTGGTCAGAACGCCCTTTTTTCGATACTTCAAGGTATGATATTTTTCTTTACTCAGATTGTGAGATACCTTTAAGATATGAGATATTCTCTAATGGTGATGCACAATTGATGGATGCCACTACTCTGGATTTGTTATATGCCATGTCATTTCTTTTTGCTTTGGTAGATACATTGATTCATCTGTAGGAAGCTTAGCTCTTTGCTTGCCTTAGAAAGGGTTGATAATTTGGACATGAATTTTGGATTGATTTTGATAGTTCTATTTGGGATTTATGAGTGCATGTGTTTTTTTGTATAACTATGTACCTGATGATGCGTGGTGTAATCTACCTCTCTTTGATTGTTTTTGATTATGTAGAATTATGTCTGAATCAGTGGATTAAGAACATGATTGCCGTCCCAACTGAGTAGTGGTACCCAAGAAATGGTCAATGCACTATTTCTGGTTCCTCTACTAATTTGCTTATGAGTTTTTCTTCCTACTATTATTATTATTGTTATTCTTAAATCTCTATGGACTTATTTGTCACATGAAAGGAAATAAACTCACTGTGATAGTTGATTTTCTTTTTTCTTTGAAGCTGATTTGTGAATATCCATAATTACTTTTCAACATTGTGCTTTAAGAATCCTTTTGTCACTTATATTATTTCTTATTTTAATTCATGACCTGATATGCTTTCTTCTGTTACTATGGGTAGGTTAAATTGTGGTGTGACTGCCCATTCTGGCCTGATGATGGTATGTGCCGCTTACGCGATTGTAGTGTCTGTGAATGCCCAGAAAATGAATTTCCTGAACCTTTCAAGAAGCCATTTGGTCGTGGCCTTGCATCGGATAATCTAGTTTGTCAGGAGGGAAAGCCACAGTCCACTGTTGACCGAACATTAGACAATAGAGCATTTAGAGGCTGGATAGAAACAGATAACCCCTGGACAAATGATGATGAGACTGATAACGGTAATTATCTCTAGTTCTGTAAACACCTGCTACATTATATATATATATATATATATATATATATATTCTTTTTCATTTTCTTGATATTTGGTTTGGCCTTAGAACACAGAGCTTTAGGGATTTTTGTGTGGGCATTGGATTTTAAATGTTAAGAAGACCAGTATCATAGTGCTAATCTAACATGGCAATGTTTAAGACTTTTGGTGTAAAACATGGAGATTCAGCTTATATTAGCTAGGTTTTCAAGATTTCCTTTAGTAATGACAAAGATTTCGTTCGGAAATATTTAGCTATATTAGTTAGTTATGCATATATTGAAAAAACCCTGAATTTAATCATGGCCATGAGTTCTATCATCCTGTTAGTCTCCTCCTTTGAAGAGGTTTTCTCTGAAAATATTTTTTATTTTTACTTTGGTAACTGTTATTTCTAAAGACACACTGATACCATTGGCAGGTGAAATGACATATGTAAATCTTCAATTAAATCCTGAACGTTATACTGGCTACACTGGTCCGTCAGCTAGAAGGATATGGGATGCTGTATATTCAGAAAATTGTCCAAAATGTGAGTTAAACCTTTGTTCTTTTGATTTTTTGAAAACTTGAATGCTTGGCATATTTGAGATTCATGATGCATCAGGAAGGATACTTCTGATGCTACTGTAAAGATCATTTAGATTGGATTGGCATAATGATTACTGCTACTACTAACGCAGCCCTATTACGATAGATGATTATTTTACTTGAATGTGATAAATTTCTTTCTTGAGGCTGTATTTTACCTCTTCTATTGGGGTTAAATTGGTGAAATGATATTAATGGAAGTTGTAGGCAGGCTGTTGTAAGTTGGCCAATTAAGGGCCATCTTATTTCTCTAATTGAGGGAGGAGGATCATAGTCAGTTATCTTTTTTTCCTGTATGTGGTTTTCTCTGCCTCCTGCTGTTTAAACATTTTAAAACTTGATCCTTAATATGATATTTGGATTTGGCAGCTGTATCACTGGGCTCTATGTTGGGTCACACCTTTTCTTTACAATTTGACCCTGCACTTTCCATCTTGAGCATGATTTGCATATTTTCATTGTTTCTTTTTTCAAGATTTTCATGTCTTTATCAACTTCTCAATAACATATTACACAAGCACATTGTGATGTTTGGTGGTGAAAATTTTTGATGCAAGGAACAAATGAAAAAGTTGCTGGAATTTCCTTGGAACTGAAAATGGTGTTGTAAGTGTGACTATAAAGAGGAAATTGGTGCAAACATTTATATCTATTCTGGTGAAGTTAATGCAGTTACTGCTTTTTCATAGAAGTGAACTTGCAATTGACGTAGGAATCCTCCAGCGAAATGGCTGCCAGAGTCAATACATGGTTAAAGATCTTCAACTATCTGTTCTAAATTCTTAAAATTAAGATATAAAAACGGTGATAGTAAGGAGTCTGTTCTAATTCTTAAGCAGATTTTAGTCTTAATTAGTGACATCTAACAATTTATGCATGTTTTATCCTTCTCTCTCCCTGGTTATTTTGCATTCATTCTGGCTACTTCTGAGAATTTATCTTCTTTCGGGATATTGTTTTGAGAATCTGCTGTTTGTGCAGATTCGTCTGGAGAGACTTGCCCGGAGAAAAAAGTATTGTACAAATTGATTTCTGGTCTTCACTCCTCTATCTCTGTCCACATAGCTGCTGATTATCTTCTTGATGAGTCAACCAATCTGGTTTGTCTTCTGCCATATACTACTTATCCATTGGGTTTCTGTCTCATGCACACTGTATTTGCTAGGGATAATTTTGTAACTTAATGTACAAAAAGAACCTGTTCTTGTGCGCCAATAAATTACTATCTGACATATGACATACAATGCAGTGGGGCCAGAATCTGACATTGATGTATGATCGTGTATTAAGATATCCAGAGAGGGTCGGAAACTTGTACTTCACATTCCTTTTTGTCCTACGTGCTGTTACTAAAGTGAGTATCTGTTATATGCCAAGTTTTAACATTTGGGTTTGATTTCTTAAATGTTCCTAATATTGTAATGTTTTATAGGCAGCAGACTACTTGGAGCAGGCTGAATATAACACCGGTAACCACGCTGAGGACCTGAAATCACATTCTTTAGTGAGGCAGTTACTTTACAATCCCAAACTTCAAGCGGCATGTCCTCTTCCATTTGATGAAGCTAAGTTGTGGCAAGGTCAAAGTGGGCCTGAGTTGAAACAGTACATTCAGAAGCAATTCAGAAATATTAGGTTTCTCACTATCCCTAAATCAAATAGTTCTGTCACTAAGAGGGCGAAAAAACGTTTCCTTTCCCTTTCTTTTTTTTCTTTTTTTTAATAAAGTGTGAATTTGAGTTAACCTTGTTTTTTGCAGTTCCAACTTTTATTCTGTTTCTCTTAAATCTCTCGTGAAGTTATGCTGACCATCTTCTGTGATTTATAAGCAATTATCCAGTATAATAACAACGATTGAATTTCTTAAATTCTACTATGTATTGCAGTGCACTGATGGATTGTGTAGGGTGTGAAAAGTGTCGACTTTGGGGAAAGCTTCAGGTTCATGGTCTTGGCACTGCATTGAAAATTCTCTTTTCTGTTGATGATCAAGATGGTGTGGTACAACCTGTAAGTTTTGCATCACATAAATTAATTACATATCTTTATCTAAAACAGCTTTCTCTCCTTATATATCTCTTCTTGCAAAAAATTAGCAATAGGCAGTTGGTAGAATCGGTTAATTCACTCTATCTGTCTCTCATATCCGTATTGCTCATTATGCAGCTGCAATTGCAACGAAATGAAGTGATTGCTCTTTTGAATTTGCTCAATCGTCTCTCGGAGTCTGTTAAATTTGTTCATGATATGGGACCTACAACTGAGAAGCTTGTGGAGAGACAAACATCTGGTTTTTCAATTGAAATTAGCAGATGGCAAAGAATATGGGAATCTGTGGTTGGCTTTTGGTAATTTTTTAGTCTATCTTTCACATGCAAAATTCTTTCACTAAAACTTTCCTGTCCATTAATAATACAATCTATCATTTTCTCTAACCTTGGCTGCAGGGCAGGAAAGTTGTCATGGTGAGAGCTCCCAGTTTTTGAAGACAATTACAGAATTATACAGTTAGACAATTGAACAAAAGATATAACCATGACAAATCTGTAGCCAGTTTTGAGTACAACAAAATTTAGAGGCAATAGTCACTGAGATAGCGTAATATCAAAGGTCCATTCATATTGGATTCCAACATTGAGAACCAATGTCAGTTGTTAGCTCATAAACTGCACTCGTTGAATGACATTAATGAAACCTCATGTTGATGCTACTTTTTGTGCTGTTGCTTTTAACAATGAAAGCCTCATCTTGATGGAACGTCTTGTGTGTTATCAGTTCTTCTAGTCTTATTTATTATTATTATTATTTTTTTCTGGAAGATGCTAAACTTGCTGGATAGGGAGAGAATTCTGTGGGAAGTGTTGTATTGATGCCTAAGATACCAATGCATGCACTGACACATTGGTGAACATGGCTTTCACTGTGTCAAAGCGCCTTTTATTACACCTCAAGGGGTGGGATTCTTCAAACCATACAAACATGAACACAACTGTTCCACTAAGATAGTAAAAGAAGGGACATAACAATGGCAGAACTGTATTGTACAGAATATTTAGGTTCAAAACCTATTTGGTAGAAAATGTAGCTTTTAAGCACTACCGGGAGTAAAGGTCTCTGATTGTTGCTCCTTCCAAGGTCTTTCCTCTTCAAATCTCATAATAGTAAAATGAGAGATGAGAATTAAGATGAAGAATCATGGTTAATGCATAACAGAGCAGTAGTAAACTATGATTCTTATTGACTGAGATGGCACAAAATTACCAGGCATGATTGGAATAATTCCAAATTATCTGACGTGGAAAGCCACTGAACATTAAGTAACTTCACATGAGAAAACCTGATAGCATCATTTTCTAAAATGGGAGGGGTCTGCATAGGCAAGCGTCAAGTTTCCAGGGGTGCTGAAGTTAAGGAACTATTTAGGTCTGTGGTCACAGAATAAGAATGGTATATGAATGGAAAAGAAGATATTCACAACCACATGCAATTATTCCAGAATGAAAACGAAAGAAAAGGAATGGTAGTTACCGAAAAATGTAGAAGGGCCAGGGCGTGTTCTTTGAATCAATACCATTTCAAATTTGTCATCTATACATTAAGATTGTACAAGAATTCAAACAGATGATAAAGCATCATCCTAAAAGTTCACCTTTTTTTTTTTTTGGGTCTTTTTGCCCCCTTTCCTTGTATCATGAAACAAAGGAAGCACTTCTAGCATCAGTTCTTTTTCTTTTAAAGTAAATTTTCAGCTATTAGATTGCACTCCTCTTACCAGTTCAAACATTCCATCCTCTCTCTTTCTCCTTTTGAATCTGCTTCTGTGGAACTTCTTTCATTCCTGCTCTTCTACTATTGCCTAGCAGTACTCTATGTGCCAACCTCCCTCGACTTCCAATGGAGACTCTAAGTTTCTCCATGCCAACATTTATGCCACCTCTTCGCAGATGTTGGTGCATTGGAGACTTCATCTGAATTTTCTTCTGAATGCTTCGTCTCAACATGCTGCTTAGCTTCTTACTTCCTATTTTGATTCCTTTAGGACTGTCGCAATTTGCTTTCTCAGGCAAGAGATTAGGTCCAAAGCAATCTCCCTCTTCTCTTTTATCTTGGCAATGTGGCAATGGTAAAAAAGGTGGTGGTAGAGGGGCTGAGCATGGTATGCTTGGTAGTGGAATAAGTGAGTTGCGCCTTGGAGCTGGGGCTGCTGGAACCCGCTTTGCTGTTGTGCAAATAGAGGCCCTTCCTGTCCTCTTGGGTAGTCTTGGTTGTTCAGCCATCTCAGGATTGTTTTCCTTTTCTGCAGGGTCAACATGCTTGACAAAGCCATCTGATGTCTGAAGAGTTATAGGAAGTTTGTAGCTGTTCTCCATAAATGGCCGAGTCAAATTTGTGTGCTCTGTCACTAGTGCACCATTTGCTGTTTCATTCAAATTCTTGTTACCTCCTAAGAATCTATTTGCCAGTGGTGGCCTTGGGACAGCATTTTGATCTTCCTGCTGTTGACTTTGTTGTTGTTCAGCTATCTTGTTGTCTATATGCTGGCGTGCTAGCTTCCTCTCAATCAGTAGCTGAGATTCTAGTTCCTTGACCTGCAAAATGAACCCCAAAAGCATTTTTAACATGTCATGTGTATTGCCCTCTTTAATCTGTTTTTCTTTTCTCTGAAGAGGGGTGGAGGAGAAACCAGAGGTCAGAAGGTGCTTGTAGCTACTGGTTACCGAAATATTCAAATTAACTAAGGATCAAATATGTAATACCTTGTCTTGCAGATTCTTATTTTTGAGGTCTCTTTCCTTTATCTTCAACTCTAATCCATAGATTGTTTCCTCCATTTTCTTCATCTGCACATCTTTGGTCTTCATGTCTTGCTTTGATTTCTCGACCTTATGGTAAAACATTCCATATCGTCAAACACAGGGAATACTCAGTAGTCAGCATGGACAATAACCAGACTTAAAACTCAGAGCAAGAAAGTTGCTGATAAGTCACTTGTACCATTTGTTTGAATCGCAGAAGTTCTGTATTATCCAGCTGCCTCCTTGCGGGGCCCAACTCTATCCCTCTCACTCTGCTTGCAAAGTTCAGTGAGCATAGTGTCTCACCAAGGTCATTTTCAGTAGGACTGATCTGTACAAACATGAGCGTCTTTGAATCTCCTCCTAACAAACATAAATACAATTCCTCAGAATTTCCTTTTTGTTCTTTTCTGTCTGAATGACTTCTGAAAGTTACAGTCGAAGCTTAGATCATAAAACAGGAAAACCTTATGAATCCTTAGATTGGAAGAAAAAACTGGGACAGCAATTGAAACTTAAAAAACCAACTTCTTCTGCTTCAAGGTAAATCCTGAATGAAAATTACCTAGAGAGTCTTGAAGCAAGTGGGTGAGCTTTGAATTCCTACATAACAAGGGAATATGACAACTTTTAGAACCAAAGAAACAATAATTATGCATTGGAATCACACAAGAAAACGAAAAATTAAAGGTTCATCTGTATTATTTTAACCTGAAAGGGATATACTGGCTCTTAGTTGCAAGAGCAGATATGACATCGCCAAGCGCAGACAAAGATCGATTGATATTTTGAGTTTCCTTGAGTCGTTCTCCTTGAACTTCTGTCTTTGCAACTCGTTCACTTCCTGCTAAGTCCACCAACCATAGCTTGCTCTTCGTGCATTCTCCATTCAACAAATTCTCCCCCTTTACCATCACACAGTGTATGCTGTATGGAAAGCACATGATACCCTTTGCTCAGCAATACCTCTCTGAGAATACTATACATAATTTACCTTGAAATTAAATAAAGTTAAAAAGAGATAAGCAGACCAGTGGGATCTGCTGCTATGTTCATTAGCATTTGTTGAACTGACAGCCCTTGCATTACTGCCAGTCTGCAGAACCTCCCAAACCTCACTCATGTTGTTTATATGTGCTTCTACCAGTCCTGGTACATGATGTATTCCTTCACCCACCTGCCTTATCTCAAGCCTACAAGGTAACCATAAACAGTTCAGAGAGTTACATGTTACTTTGAAGGCCTATAAAATATATTCACTGGATCCAATATTTCACATCCATCACCTCCATATTCAGCAATGAACCAAAAGCTTTTCAAAATAATTTCTCAACTAATTCCAAAGAGAATAAGGAGAAATAGCTTCTGATGAAGAACCAAAAACATGGGGCGCAAATAACTTCCAAGGTCTCATGCGAAATTTGGTTTGCAGTTCAGGAGGAAATTTCTGATTTTAAGATAGGATTTTCATGAAGCTTTCTTCTTTCCTGACCACAGAATTTGTTAATAAATTGTTGACTAGACAATGGTACTACTTGAACATTTCATCCAAAAAATAATCATGACTATCAAATAATATTTTGTTAGATACTTAACCAATCACTTACTAAGATAAATGTCCTTGGCATATATGAAGGACAACTTATTATCTCATATAAAATTACCTCATACAAAACAAGATTATCAAATTTGAAGCTAAAAAGAGTTAGATGTTAAAGAAGATAGTCAAGAACAGCTAAGGATCTCACGATGCACCTTTTTGCAGCGGATCCAAGTTGAGAGCCTGAGACCAGCAAATCTCTTATTTGCTCATTGTAAACTTCTAAGACACTCACTGATATCTCATATCGATATTGATTCTGTCTGGTTTTAATTATGCGAAACAGCTCCTCGAGAGTCCTATAATTTACTCCACGGGCTTCTTCTGTACCCTCCATTGTAAAAGTTTTCCCAGTACCAGTCTGGCCATATGCAAAAATGCAAACATTGTACCCATCTAGGACTGAGGTAGCAAGTGGAGCAGTGTCTTCAAAGACATCAGCTAATCAAAAGAAAGGCAACAAATGCTGTTGAGAGAGTATTATATACATTATATGAATAAAAAACAGCTATCAGTGATGATATTACCTTGGCCTGCTTGAGGGCCAAAAACAGCATCAAATTTGAAGGTTTTTCTGGGAGCTCCATTTGATAACACAGTGAGCTCACCCTCTTTTGCAGACTCAAAATCAATTGCCATTGAAGCACCTCCGGCAATTTCTTCACGATTAATGGGCCTGCATCTGCAAAAGACCCTTATGTTTCCTACAAGTACTAGTAATGTCAGCAAAGCCTCTTAAATCTTTTAAGTTGTCTTATTACGTAGACTCGACATCCTTCAAACTGCTAACCTTTTAATTCCAAAATCTTGTTGTAGAGTTCTTTCCTTTCTTTAGCCCCCTGGACATATTTGTTCTTCAAATCTTCATGCAAATCTACATGCTGGCTTACTGTTAAAAAGATAGTGTAACACTTAAAATGTGAAAGTAAAAAAAACATAAATTAATGAGAAACAGAAACAATGACCACCTGACATTTTAAAACTTACTTTTAGACTGAATGGTAGAGCCCATGTTGTTCAAATCTGCCAGGAACTTTTTATATGAATTTGCCTCCTCTGATAGCTTAATTTGTTCCATTCTCATAATCTGTAATTTGGAGCTTCTCAAAATAATGTAAACATGTTTTTGATCGATCAAATATTCATCTTAAGACTGTTGTTTCAAGTACCTTCAACTTTCTTGTCAAGTCTCTCAGTGATGAGAACCATCTACTCTTCTCTTTCACTTGTCCCTCAATGGCAAACGCTACACGTAGACATCAATGAATCAATTGCAGACAGTTAAATGTTCACTATTAACACACCCAATGAAAAAGTACTCATACCCAATGACCCAACATGCATTGACTTGCGCATGAGTTCATTTTGGAGTTCATTGAGAGACTTCCATGCTTCCTGACATTCTTTATCTTTGAGTTGGTTCTCCCTCTTAAGGCCCTGCAATACTCTCTTCGTTTCTATCAGTTCTTTCTTCTGACACTCATAATCTCTTCTCAGCATTTCATAGTCTCCTTCCACCAGACAGTCACTAATGTCCTGCGGCATAATCACTTTTAGAAAATTAAATGTTTCCATCTGGCAACTCATATAAAACCTAAAATATATTAAGAAGAGGAATTACTTTTGGTAACTTGCACTCTGCTACTTCAGTCATTGCCATAACTTCCTTTGCTTCAGCTACCTCTGCATCTGATACAAAATTTGTGTCCATTAACTTCTGAAACAGTAACTATATTTCAACTATCAGGTTACTTTTAAAAGCATATATTAAAATGGAAGTGTAGAAAGCAAAAAGTTAAAGTTCCATTTGATGGCAGGAGAATCTTTCTGCAAATGGTTTTGAATGATTTTTGCAACTTAATTGTTACTTGTAACCATAGATAAGTCTGAAGTGAAATTTTGAAACATCAACAAAAAAATGAAAGGGAGTAATTTCCACATACTAGATGAAGCCTCCTTCCTCACAGAAAGGCCACATACAATTGGGCTTCCCATTACCCCTTCAAATCTGATAGATAAGCCCCCCTCACAATCAACAAAAGCTCTTAGGTCAGATATAATCAGAGGCTTAAGTGCTCCTACTTGAGCATAGATATCCAGGCAGGACACAACCTACAAAATAATTAAATCACTAAAATCAGGTAAAGCAACATGCTTCATTTGAAAAATGCAATAGTGCTTGAAAGCTCAGTTTTGGAAATTCTTACCTTCCGTTCTTGTATAAATACATCAAACACCCTCATGCCAGGAGGACCATTACTGAACACAATCTCTGCAAAATGCAGATCAACTATGTAGTTTCCAGGCTCAGGCATTTGGAACTTGTAAGAAAAATTACCTAAACGAGCTGTTTGATATAGTGAAAAACCCTCGCCTCCGACTATAGTATCGGCCCTCATAGTATCACCCCCTGTGAAACAACAATCTGCCAAGAAATCTACATCATCCAAAATCACACCCCCATTTGTGGATCCTGCATTAACACTTATTACATGAACTGGGTCCTTCTGTGAGCTGTCTTCAGTTGCTGGTGGAGGAGGAAGCTCGAAGGACGATTCAGGAGACAGCTCCTTGAACGTTTGGCAGATTGTTGAAAATTTTACAGATGGTGTCTTATGGGTGTCTTTGGTATCACATCCTTTTATGCCATTCTCAAAGGAGAGCTCAGTGGAATACTTGTGCTTCTCCAAGAATTCAGGGGAATCTCCAAAGCTTTTTCTTGCAATATCAGGAGACCCGGCACAAATAACCAGATCAGGAGATGTTAGAGAAAATCCCAACATGGACCGACCTGAAAATAGTTGTAAATTAACTAAAATTCTTGGAAACCCAGATGGAAAATTCTCAAATGGGAGCTAATTCTTGTAGAAACAGCAAAAAGAACACATCTTATACCATCAATGGCATCACTAGCAATTGGGGCACTGACTTCAGGCAGTGTAACGTATTCTAAGCCCTTATTGTGCCAAGAAACATCTACATCAAGAGACGCACCAAAGAAAATGAGAGAATTTCATCAACTTGGGTAGGAATAGTAAGCCTAGATATTACATTTCAAGCACTTCTGAAGAATGCTTCCGTATATATTTAAATAATGAAGAAAATCAAGAAATTTTTGACAGAGTTACCGTCATTTGTATCACAATTAGAATCTGCATCTACCATCTTGAAAGTCTGCGAACTTGGTGATGTCTGTTCTACGGCTGCGAAGTAAAAGGAGATCAGCAAATCAGAGTTGGAGAATTCTTAAAATCGGAGATCATGAGGTATCCTGCATCTTGAGTAGAATTCTTACAGTGGGAGCTGCGTTGTTGCCAAGAAACATCAGTAAGGAGAAGTGGGTCATGCCACTGGTTATGGTTATCCTCCATTGATAATAGACGGAGCGAAATGCGGTTTTGAATCAGGGGAAATCAAAGAATTTTAAAAGGAATAAAGAGAAAAGCTAACGCTTTTAAATCTTTCTTGGTCGAGAGAGAGAGAGAGAGGAAAAGGAAAGTATCATTTGGAGAGTGGCATTGATCTTGTTAAGGTAAGCCATGGAATCTGCGTTAGGGACATAGAGGACCGTTGGTTTTTGAAATTTGAAATTTGTTAACCGGGCACATTAAGCCAATCACGGAATATGGATCAAAGGGTCCAGGCCTTTTGGACATGCAGGGTAACTGCCACGTGGCATCCTCGGATCCTACTTTCACCGTGGCTGGAGCCTGATGACACGTACGGTATATGATGAAAGAAGAATGTTTTGTAAAAGTTTCTCCCGACCAAATTGTCTACAAGATACAGCATTGAATTAACAATTTCTGTTGACAGGAGTCGTATTGAATTTTTGAAAAATATTATGATATATAATAATTTAATAAAATTAATAATTAATTTTTTATATTTTATATTATTAATTAAATTATACAAATATTTTTAACATTTTATATTAAAGATCAATAAAATATTTGTATCTCATGATATTATATTTTGAATTTTCATATTTTAAAAGACCATTAATTTGATAATCAAAATATTTTTGATAAAGAATTTTCAGTTTAAGTAATTAATTAAATATTAAAAATAAAAATAATTAAATATTATTATGCTTACAATTTTTGACTAAAAGAAAAAAATAACCGGGATGTTATTAACTTTAATTCTCAATGACATGGAAGAAAGAGCATCTTAGGAGGTAATTAAGTGTTGATAAAACTTCTAACTATAACCTCACATCTAATAAAACATTATTAATTAATAATTTAATATAAATTTGAATACATATTTTTATAAAGTATTTCTCAAAATAATATATCAATAAATTCATTAAATTTCAACTAAAAAAATTGACCCTTTTTTTTTTAAAAAAAAATGAAGACCCCGATGATTACTTGGCCAATGTATATTATATGTTCAATGGGTGATAGCTCAATCTCCAAGCTATATTTATTTATGATTTTATAAGTTTGTAAATTGACTTTAAAAAAAATTGTAGGTTTAAATAATTAAAATAATTTGATATAAAATAAAATTATAATAATTAAATTTAAATTAAGAGGAAAGTAGATGAGAAATTCTTATGGTTGGCAAACATTTTTTTAAGATTTTTTCTTTTTTAAAATTATTTTTAGATGTACATAAATATAATTTTTTCTTAATTCATTGTAATTTTTTTTTGTACGGTGTTTTTAAAATTTGTGATATAAACATGTTTTTTTTAAAAAAAATATTAATAAAAAATAGAAAATAATACAAACTTAAAAAGCATTATTAATAAGTATTTAAAGATTAATTTTTAATTTAAAATTCAGTTAATGAATAACAACTTAATAATAAAAAAGAATTGAACAAATATGTGAAAAATAAGCAAGAAAAGTTGAAAAAATAATTAAAAATTAAGAGAAAATAATAATATTAATTTAAATGAAAAAATTGATAATATAATTAAAAAATAAATTAAAAATAAATCAAGATCAAAATGTTTGAGCCTATAATGATCAAGATTTAAGTTACCTTATTGTAATGCAAATATTTATTTATTTTAAATATATTATTGAGATAAATAAAAAAACAATTATGTTTTCTATAATAAGAATTGTTTTATATTAATTTTAAACTTTGCTGTCTCATTCAAATTTTTGCACCAAACCTTGAAAAAGTTAGAATCGACCTGTCTAGGATTAATGGCATGTTTGGTTCATGAAATAGAATAAAGAATGAATAGAAAATGTATTCTTTAGGAATAGAAAATAGAAGGAATAGAAAAGAATAAGCATTATTATGTTTGGTTTATTGGAATTGAATAAAATATGAATTCATTTTCATATGTTTGGTTCATCAAAGAATAAGCTAAGAAAGTAATTAAAGCAAGTTTAAAAGACTAGTATACCCTTCAACTAAATTAATTATAATTTAATTAATTTTTATTAAACTAATATTACTAAATAATATATTAATAATTACTTTTATTTTTAAATATTAATATTATAAAATTAAAATTAATTAATATTTTAATAAAAGTAATATTTTTTTTGATAAATTATTTAAAAAATAAAAAATGTTATTATTATAAAAATAATATTAACTAAATGATATGTTAATAATTATTTTTTATTTTTAAATATTAATATTATAAAATTAATATTAATAGTAATTAATATTTTAATAATAATAATATTTTTTATTTTTTAGTAAATTATTTTTAAAAAATAAAGTTATTATATATATATATAGTAATTTAAAAATTTTATCAAGGGTATGTTGAGAATAAAAAAATATAGCAATTTCTTGTTTTCATGGAATAGCAATTCTGAAGATTCACTTCGAAATAACTATTTCGGGTTTTTAAGGAATAAAAATTCCTTAAAAAATTATAATTCTGTGATAAAAAGAAACCAAATATTGGTAAAGTAATTCCATATAAAATAAAGTAAAAAAAAAATTGATATTCCTACCTATTAAACATGCTATGGTCAATTAAATAGTAACTCTTCGGGTTTTGGAGCGTCAACTTGTAAACAAGAATCGGGAGGATAAGGGAAGCTTTCTGAGATTTTACGTCCATGAAAGCTACAACGCTGGCTGGGTTAGCTTGTAAAGGATTAGGAAAGGAAGACCTGGCTCGAAGACTAACCTGGTAAACACGGCAATGATCCAACTCATTAATGCAAAAAGTTGGTGGGCGGCAGCACATTCAAGTGATTCGAGTCCAAATTGGAGGACCCAAACAGAAATTTATCTGACTTTCAACCTTATAAATTGTACCCAGAATTGAACTTGTTCATCATTGCATACCCATTTCTCTTCTACTTCCTTGCTCTTTCAAAGCTAAATCTCCTCTCTCTCTCTCTCTGTAGTGTGGTAAAGAGATGGATAGAATGCAGGCCATAAGGTTCTCCACCGAAGTAGCACCGCTGCAATTCATCTTTTTCAATAGGAGGAGGCCGTTGATGAACAGACTGGCTACCATTGTGGAGGAAGAATGAGATAGCCGTTGCCATTTATGGGCCTCTCTTCTTTTCGCTCTGGAAGGCTCCCCATTGCTTTTATCAGATTTGGGGCTCATGGTAGCTTCTGTTCAACAGATATCCAATGCTTTCTTCTGCTTACTGGTCATTATACTTGAAGGATTTGCAGAAATAAAGAACCATGGTGATGGCAGGTCATGGCTCCACATTTTAGTTTTTGGTCTTTGAGATAGAATGGATAAAGCCCTCTTTTTGCCAGATATTTAGTCTTGTTTCATCTCTTTTTCCTTTTGTTTTTTTTCTTGATTCGTTTTTGGTGTGACTGCTACTGGCAAGGCATGTCATGTGGCCATCTCGATGACCAAGTTCCAGGTTTGGACTTTCCACCTGAAACTTCAAAGGATTTGAAATCTGGCTAAAACATTCGAAAGTACTTGGGACTTGGGACATCGAACTATGTACTTCACCAATATTTTCTTACGACAAAAAAGAAATTCAAGCGACTTTTATCATTATCTAAATGATATTCTCCACTTTATCATTTCAAGGGCATAACTTGATCTGCTAGGCATCAACCCTCGCTTTGCATTCAGAAAAAGGGAAGAGAAGATTACTCGGTTGAAACACCAAGACATAAAAGGACCCTCCTGTTCCATTCACATTAACATGAGCTAGTATTTATCAATGACTGTGAGCATACAGATCAAAATCCTCATGCCAAATCTCAGGTTACACCAAATATGATTACAGAACGATCAAGCTTAGTTTCTAGTATAAGTCTAGACGTAAACTAGGAAAGAAAGAACCCTCTGATGGAAAATCACTTGACATCTTTAAGAGCTTGACGTGATTCATGAGCAAGCAGCTGATACTTTTTATCTATGTAAACATAAACTTGAGTTTGTTTGGTTTGGATAAGAGATGAAGTATCAAGTTTCCAGGCATATGTGACAAAATTGAACTTTTGATATCCATTTTCTTTTTTCAGGTAGATATTACATTGTATTTTCTACATTGAATCTTGAGGAACTTGAATGCACGCTTTACAGAAGATGTTGAATTAAGGCGCGTAACTATATACATGCATAACAGCATACAACAATGGACTACATGGGCGTCAACACCCCACACTTCAAAATAATTCAGTGGAGGGAAACTCATTGATACCATACCTCCTGAGCAATGCCAAGCACCCATGAACAGTTCCATGCCTCTTTGGCAAGGACACAGTGATTCCATCAGGAAGGAAAAATGGGCCCATTCAGATGCTACCAGCCACTACAACTTAATTCCCGCTCCCTCTAAAGCAGCTGCCACTGAAGCTGATGCCTCTTCAAGAGTTCGCTTCTTCTGAACTGCATTGAAGGCCTCAAGAATATCTCCTTCCTCCCAATCATTATAATCTTCCATCGCAATACCACATTCTAACCCAGCATTCACCTGTCCATAGGGAACAACATAAGAGAGAAAGGACAACAGCAAGCATGCCAAAAGTACTTTACCAGTAGCCAGTCATATTCAAGTGTTTTTCAAGGAGCAGCTCAAAATCACTAGGGCTGAGTGAGCTGTAAGCCTCCTACCGAACAAGTGATCTTCTACACTCTTTTTAATTTATTTTTTTTTGGGCGGGAAAAGTTGAATGCAGTCCAACATCTTACTTATAGACAGATTAAAAGCCAAAAGGTTTACTACAATTCGTACAGGTATCTTCTCCCCAGCTAGTAAAGTGACCTGATATAAAACACATGAGTAAATCCAAAGGCCCCTAAGATGTTAGACCCAAGAAAGCAGCCATGGAATGCACGTATGATATATTTATCTGAATTAAAGAGAAGGGTAAAAAGAAGTGTTATAAAAGTGAGAAAGGCACTAGTAAGAACAAGCAATTAATATTCATCATCAAAATTCACCAACTTGAGGCAACCAAGTGAATTAGCATCTCTGACCACCTCGTTTGATGTAGCACACAGAGAGGGCCCATATATCTCTCTTGTGAATAGTTAGTAACAAGGAAGCTTGATTTTCTTTTTAATTTTATCTTTTCAAGATTCTTTTTCTTTTTTCAAAAAAGTCTATGAGGAAACAAGAAACACTTGTGAATATATCAGAAGATTTTATTGGAGAATCACTGAAGAAATTTACCAGTCTTTAGATTTTCTCATGAATAGATTGGAACTGAAATCCATGTAAATTGCACCTAATGAAACAAGAACAACCTGAATTCTAGTCATCATCACTATAAATCCAAACTCAGCTTTCTAATAGTTGAGAATGGATTTATGACTCTCTATTGGTTTATTAGGCTAAAGCAGGTGCTGACACGTGACATTTGAACGGTTTTTAAAGAACCAAGGGTCAAATGACAGGACCTAAATTGTTCTTGGCATAGTTTCAGTTCAAACTGAATGTTTTGGACTAATAGCCAGCATGAAACCATTTAGGATGCTTGGGCATTCAAAGTTTTTAAATAGCATGAGATTTACATCAGCAGCATAAGAAGTTGCACAGAAAAAAGATTTGTATCCTCAGCATGAAGATATACTTGGTGCATAACTGCACACGGGTATGTACTGAAACAAAACAAAGCCATGGTTGTTTTAGAATCATACCTCTTTAACAATTTCCTTAACTCGCCTCAAGGAATCAAGTACACCAACATAGACTATTTTGCCATTTCGAGTGACTCGAATGCCACAACCTTTCGCTACTTTTCCCTCCGTTACCATGCATCCAGCAACACGACCACTTCCACTGCTGAAAATAGCCCGGACTTCCGCAGAGCCAATTTTTACTTGTTCCTACCAATAGAAAGCAGTAAATCTTCCACAAATAAGAAATTCAGCAAGCAGTTAATCTTCACCAAAAAAAAAAAAATCACGAAAATTTGGACACACTCAAAAGAAGCCAAATCTTCAAACCAAACAGATCCTAGGCTCATTTATGGGCAACAATCATCTTATTATGCAGTCTAGGTTTTTAAGGCAAGCGCGAGGGAGGAAGGGTGTTGCCGACAGCTGCACATAGTGATGCTATGATCCCTCTCTGCTGCCAGACGAGAACCAAAATAGAGAGAATTGCAGTATCATACAGGACCAGCAGACAGACTCAAGTTGAAGATGGCCAACTAAAATGAAGGCTTGAAAGTGCAAGGTTGAAAACCGAGAGAAACAACATATAACCAATGACTTAGCAGAGTATATAGTGCTGTTATAGCTTAGTAAAATTATGTGACTAATTGGGACTCAAGCTTTGTTTGGTTGATGCAAAAAATCAAGGCCAAACATGATTTGAAAATTACATACAAAATGTGTTATACAACATGTTTAACATGACACAAACAACAGCCCACCAAAACCAATGGTGATGATGGAGATGATCATGATCATGATGACAAGACAGGACTTCGATGGAAAAGCCAGGTCCCAACTCGTATATTTTGGAGGTTAACAGACTTGGCAAATAGACAGACACTGAATTTGGCTTACAATTGAAAACAACTCAATACAGCCGGACACATACTGTTGACTGAACACCATCTACAAGCTGCTGCATCAGATTGGATAGAATGAAAATGGCATAACAGAACTAACCTCAACAGGCTCTAGAAGTCCCTCCATAGCATTACGTACATCATCAATAAGTTCATAGATAACTCTATATAACCGAATCTCAACACCTTTGTTTTCTGCATAACTCTTAACAGACCCTGGCACTTTGACATTAAATCCAAAAATAATGGCTTTGCTAGCGACCGCAAGATCAACATCACTGGTGCTTACATCCCCTGTTGCTTGCAAGAGAAACTTCAATGTGACATTATCTTGAGGGAGTACCTGCAAAGCTTGTCTGACAGCTTCAATGGATCCCTAGTCATGATAACAAGACTTGAATTAGTTCAATGTACACTAAAAATGCCATTAGCGAATATACATATCAATTTACATTCAGATTCAAGAATTGGTTAAATACAATGCCAGCTTGAACCAAATCCATAGATTAGGGTAATCCATATGACACTGTTTTTCTTTTTTAAAAAGAGGTATGTTTCATCAAATGTAAAAGCAACTAGTTAGACGAACATGATTGACATGACATCTCTGAGTAATAAATATATTCTTAACCATTCTGGATGCAAATTGACAATCAAAGTACTGATGCTTCAGAGTAATTACCACAGAGAACAAACATACTTAAGTTATTGTCAATTTTATTTCAATCTTCTATACTATCAGAAGAACAATGGTTACTAGTGCAAAAGATAAAAGAAAATATAGTTTCTGAATTAAACTAAAAAGAATTTATTCAGAATAGTTGCAAAGAAGAAAATGTACATAAGTTAATGCAAATCTTATTTCAATCTATTAGAAAGGTATATTATGTTTAGGATGCTTACAGTCATGCCATTTTGCGGGCTAGTACGAGAGTACTTTAGTGCAAAACCATGAACACTTTATAAGCATATCTTGGGTCTTTCCTCTGAATCCCCACTATGGTGGACTAAAACCATGAACCACTTCATCATTGAAATAGATAAAAATATTGGGCTCTTTGTAGTGGAGGGAGGATACCTAACCAGCACTCTTGATCATTCCGATGGCAGTCCAATGTAATTAGTTATATGATATGTAAAGGTCAAGTCATCTACGATCTCCAATAAATACATCTTGATTATAATGCAAACCACAAAAAGCAAACTAAATTTACTGAGATAGGCAACTAATATCATTAATTAGATGATACAAAAAGGATAATCATGTAATATCATTAATCGGATGATAAAAAAAAAAAAGTCACAATCCACCTTCTTGGTCAAAGTAAGTGCTGATGAGAGACATTTGATGCAATCTCACAAATTAATGAGCAAGGTAGTGATACTGAAAGTCCATGATAGGGGTCATAAGATGGATATCATACCTGAACATCAACCTTCAAAATAATATTAAGCTGATGCAAGTCTAATCCAGACAGCTTTCCTGCTGAAATTGCAGAAGCTAAAGAAGACAGAGTGACCTTCCCATCTCCAGCCTTTTCTGATATTCGTTCGTTCCGCAATGACTCAGCACATGCCTCTGCCTTTTGACGTGCCATGTCAAGGGAGGCGACAACTTCGAATTCATCACCAGCAATTGGGACATTGCTCAACCCAATGACCTGAGAAGAATGCCGGATCTTCTTAGAGGAAGTTCTAAATGAAGGGCATACGGCAATTACAAGACTGACTAACTGGAGAAAGCAGAGTTAACAAAGACTACAAAAAGCATGTGGAAGTAACTTTTTCTTTCCGCAAGGGCGGATTAACAAGGGGAAAATAATTAAGCTCTAATTGAAACATGAAAGTTAAAGCATAAGCTGGAATAATAGAACCCAAGCCCAATAGAGTAGACTACAACCGTTCTCAAATGATGATCAATATCCAATTTTCGAATGAAATATGCCTCAAAATTACCTTTTCCTGGTACAAGACACAAATTGGAAATGCAAAACATCTAATGAGGTGCCTGCAATCCTTGGCTGTCCATGAAGACACAGGCACAGGAGGTATCTTTGGTCAATTGCAGAACAATGGACTAAGAAAGAACTTAATAAGAGGATCCCATGATAGCTTCTTGTCTAGATACAGGCTTTATTCCTTCTCTTTTCTTTTCTTTTTTTCTTTTCTATTTTGGCCAGTGGGTCGGATACCACACATCAGAAACTACAAGCCCTAGCTATGGCTCAAATGCCATTTTTTCCATTCTTTTTCTTTCACATGATGCTTGGAGAAATTTGAATAGGACTGTAGGTACTGGATACCTTTCCCTCATCATGAATGCTTCATAAACGGAAGAGTTGAGAATCAACACATATAAAACAGAAGTACAAGGAAAAAGGTATAACCTGCACGGGTAAAGATGGTCCAGCTTCATCAACACGATTTCCGTCATCGTCAAATAAAGCTCGTACCTAAACATAGGCAAAAAGAAATAATACTTCAAGATCCATCATAAAATTAAACATTTCAGATCCACATTACACTCAGAATTTATTCTTAAATAAAGTTTCTAGAATTGAGAAACTTCAATATGACCTTTCCAAAGGCTTCTCCACAAACAACAATATCCCCTCTTTTAAGCGTCCCATTTTGCACAATAAATGTAGCAACTGGTCCTTTAGATTTATGAAGACCTGCCTCAATAACTGTACCCTTTGCATTTCTGTGAGGATTAGCCTTCAAGTCTTGCAACTGAAACAAATCAAAGTAAGGTCAGAGCACAAAGACTGCAGTAGATAAAATAGGGGGAAAGGAGGGAGAATGAGGGACTACAAATGTGTGGACAATTTGAGAACTAATTCATTCTTGAACAGATTTAATGAGGGCAGCAGCTCCACATCTTCGTGACTTTTTTTTTTTTTTTTTGGCTGTATCAACCACATACTGTTGATACCTAATGCTATCGTTACTTCATCTGGGATGCTTGACGATATAAACTGACTCACTACAAGGTATCTCAGACGAGGTCAAACCAAAGTTTGTGCTTTGAATGATATCAACTAACAGCTGTCAACTTTAAAGAGGAAATGGAGCACATATAGAAACATAACAATGCAAAAAGTAGAAGACTAGATAGGACTCTCTAACGTCTGACTGGTTCAATTGGATGAATTCGTCAAGTCAAGGTCAAAGCACGTAGCAGTAAAGATGGTGCATTGCCTGTTTATTTAGAGTGGAAGTATTATTTTGCTCTGAGCAACAAGTATTATCAAAACTAGCATAGTTGAACAGGTGCAATAGCTAACTTACTTCTGCAACAAGCATAACTGTCTCCAATAAATCATCTATGTTCTCCCCTTTGAGAGCACTAATCTGTTAAAGTAGAAACAAAAAGGATTATGCATGAAAGCTATAGAGCAAGAAAGAAAGATCGAATAACAATAAAGAATAAAAACCTGAACCATTGGGATGTCACCACCCCAATCTTCAGCCATGAGACCAATGGAAGAAAGCTCTTGCATGACTCGTTCAGGACTAGCTCCCTCTTTATCAATCTGGTATGTTTAAAGAAATAAGATTAAGAGTCAGCAAGTCTTGATGTAAACATCCAACAAAGAGGAAGAATTGCTAAGTGCCAGTGCTTTGCCATCTTTTGGATCTGAGGTTGCAGGACAATAACATATCAATCCAGGAAATATACCTTATTTATTGCTATTACAATCGGAACCCCAGCTGCTTTGGCATGAGCTATGGCCTCATTTGTTTGAGGACGGATCCCATCATCAGCAGCAACCACAATGATTGCAATGTCAGTCACCCTTGTTCCACGAGCTCTCATTGCCCCAAATGCCTACAGGAGTGCATATTACAGATGTCATCTAAAACCAAGCAAGTTACTGTTCTTCACTGAGTTTTATGTAACACCAGACAAGCAAGAGTCATAAGCAGCCAAACAATGAGAATGGACTTTTTCTCTTTGGCAAGGCATATGGAAAGTTGACAATTGTGTTTAAATGACGAGTTTACCTCATGTCCAGGAGTATCAAGGAAAACACATGGTTGTGACTTTCCATCAACAGGTACTAACACCTTATATGCTCCAATTCCTTGTGTAATCCCACCTGCTTCTCTGGCAGCAACCTGGAAATATTTGGCTGTCAGGATCATTTGAATCGTGTATATGAAGTGCCAGAACCAAGTGAATTTGGCTGAAGATCAATAAATGCAATATCATCTTTGTCATACCAAGTCACAATCTCTATCTGGACAATCATTCTAATGATAACCGTATCTTACAATGAAAAAGAATAAATAGGCCAAAATCACCTATATTAAGGCCTGGCAATTACTCTAGGTATGAAGGACAAATAAATTGAAAAGGAGTATTGGGATCATCAAGTGTCCTGG
Organism: Moringa oleifera; assembly: GCA_021397835.1. Lineage (NCBI taxonomy): Eukaryota > Viridiplantae > Streptophyta > Magnoliopsida > Brassicales > Moringaceae > Moringa > Moringa oleifera. The sequence goes on from JAJFZO010000863.1 coordinate 3,108,352, forward strand.
TACCTTGCTTTTTCGGATATAATCCAAAAGAGTAGTCTGCACAGTAGATAAAATGAGAAAACTTTAGAAAAGCTCCATCAGGAAAAGTGGTATTCTATAGTAACACCAAAACTAAAAGCTAGAGGAATTAAGATGAAAATAATTCAAATATCCAACCAAAAGAAAAATTGTAGGATGTCACCACCTACCTTTCCATGATCCACATGACCCATTATAGTAAGGACAGGAGGCCTGTCCTCTAACTTGTCCAAGTCATCTTCATCAAGAATTTCCTTCTTCTTGGCCATTTCTTCTACTTTAATGGGATCAACATCAAGGACTTCCACCTGATGCTCTTTACAAATCATCTTCACGATGTCTTTGTCTAAAGTTTGCACCCCGTCAGGTTTTATCCCTTTTGAGTATAGATACCCAAGAATCTCACCTTCACTGATTGCCAATCTGTAGGCTAACTCCTCTATCAACATACCTTTTTCCTCTACCTCTAAAATTTCTACCTTAACAGGAGCGGCCTCTTTAGCAGCCTGGAGTCTTGCTGCTTTCCTACTAGCTTTATTCCATTTCCTCCCTTTCCTACCTGTAGACGCACCAGGAATGGTAACATTGAGTTCTGATGTCTCCTCATCAGGAATCTCAATGTCATCATTATCAACAATCCTCCTCCGTGGTCCTCCAGCTGACACATTTTTCTTACGATGTTCATCCTTGAACTTTCCAGGGGGAGGGCCCTTTACTGGTTTAGTAGGGGCTAAAGCAGCCTGAGCAATCAGAGGATCAATCACAGGTTTCTTTGATGCAAATTTATCAATCAAAATAGGCTTCCTTTCGTTACTTTTTGTGTCTGAATCAGACCCATCTTTCAAGATAGGTTTCTTTCTAGCTAGAGGAGGAGCTACTGATGGCTTTGTTTGTAACTTTGGTTGAGGTCTCAAAGGTGGCTGAGGGGGTCTCAATGGAACACCAGGTCGAGACTCCTCAGTCACCCCTCCTCCCATCCTAGATTCCTCCTTCAAAGCCCCATTATCAATCTTAGGAGACTCAGTGACAACCCTTTGCACTGCCGCAACCGTGTCCCCTTTCCGCCAGACACTCTTCAAAGTTTTGGTCTTCCGAGTGGCCTGTGCATTCACTTGCTTATTATTTTTTGTATAACTAGTACTTGTATTAGACTGTACCGGTTTACCCACATTTCCATTCTCTTTTCTGACCGGCCTTGAAGTCTCCAATTTTTCAGCCTTCTGCAGCACCTCACCAAGTGACTCAATCACCTTACTCCTCTCTTCCTCGTCTATCCTCTCCACAATAGATGACTCCCCACTAATCCCGGATGTGTCCCAAGACACCGAATTCACCCCCAAAACTGTTTCCCCTTTGGCTCCTGATGACTTCAACACAGGCTTAGGAGCTGGCTTAAGGACAATTTCAGTATCATCATCATTATCTTTACTTCCTCTAAACGTGTTAGAATCCGATGAGACTGCATTGCCTTGGTCGGCAATGAAATCAGTTGTGGTTGTAGTAACCGAATATCTACAGAGCCATTTCTTTGTGCCCCTGAAATTTCGCTTCGACAAGGAAACTCTCCTGACAAGTGAATAAGATGATTCTGATGAACTGGTACCAGCTACACTAGCACTTCCTAGACTAACCAGCGAAGCCAGAGAAGGCATTGTACCTACTAGAACCAGCATGGATACCATGTAAAAGTAATACTAAAACGAATATTCTCACCAAAGCATTCAATTCCTCTAGCTATCCCTTCCCTCTACAGTTCCATCACATCCCGTGGAAATTATTGCGACTGGAAACAGAATTTCTTCAAGTTCCCAAAGGAATTAACTTTCACGGAATTGATATCAAAGGGAACAACCTTACCTCTCTCACGAACAATTGATGCTTTCAGGTCAGTTATTGTGTTCAAGAGAAAGAGAGAACAAGAAGAGAGGAAATGAGAAAAGTTCTGTGGTGGGAGAAGAGTCAGGATATAAGGTGGTCGTGACGGGAAAAGCTAAATTAGTTGGGTTTGGGCATCTGTGGGTGTGGCTGCTTCTCTGCCTGTCATATTTTTAGTTTTGTGATAAGGCCACCAAAAATTAAGAAATAATAAATAAATTTAAAAAATAAAGAAATTTTTTCCGTCCGCCAATATTTTCTAATAATTTGTGTTTACATATTAAGAACTTTATTATAATGTTATGCAATAAAATAGATTCAACTAGAAATTGTGTTAGCTTCAATGAAATATAAATTTATTTCATTGTTAATTAATCAATTTGAACAAAATTTATATATTTTTCAATGATTAAAATTCATATTAATTGCATGAAAAGATGTTGTTAAGACAGCATAAATATAATTTTAAATATGTATGCAAAAATATTTTAATATTTTACAAAATTATCGAAAATATTTTCTGATAAGTATTGCGTAGTCCCTTTTCAATGAATTAATTAAAAATAAATATTGAATTTTCCATAAACCATGTGCTGTGTAAACACTGAAAATGAGGCTTGACGTCAAGGGGCCCGCGGAGCTGTCGAGGGTGAAACTGTTCAATTAGAAAAAGAAAATATTTCAGAAAACGAAATTAGACTCTGAAGGTGCTTGAGTCGAAGGAGAAACTGAGCTTGCAAGGGGAACGGGGAGGAAGAGGAAGGATGAAAGAGGAGGACATAAGCTCTCAAAACACTACTAATAACAACAACAGTAATAGTAACAATAAGGATCAGGTTATGCATGGCAGATCATCTTCTCCTCCCCAAACTCCTGCTGCCAGGTACGCTCACCTTGTCTTTCTATCTAGACTGTTAGGGCTCGTTTTGTGGTTCAACAGGGACATGCGTTTCTTTATCTGCCGTTGGTCATGAATTCATCAATTGCTACCTTTATTGCCAATGGTTCCGCGATTAACACTTACTTCGTTTCTCTAGGGTTACTTGCTTCTTGTGTTTCTCGCTTTCGCTACAATTTTCTCTTCATAAAGTATGAATTTTGCTTACCTGGGATGTATCTTTCTTAGAAATGCGACTCGTTGATGTTATTCGAAACTTAAATAAGTCACTTTGCTTCGCTGAGCATAATGCTCTTTTTAATTTCTTTCCAAATTTGACTTTTTTCCTCCGGAATTTTTTAATTTGTACAATGGAGGACTCAACAGATAGAATTTCAATTCATTTCGTGACTACAACATGGCTATGGGGCCTTTCGCGTTGAATGATTGCTAAAATTAATGTTTAGTTGGGAGTAGTTAATCAAGTCTGCAATTTACCAGTTCTGTAGGGGCATCATCTCCTGCTGTTCCGGTGAACTTGGGAAGTGTTGAATGGCCAGGTAATGGAGAGGGATCATCACGACATTCCTGTAGGCCTTGGGACAGAGGGGATTTGCTCAGGCGTCTTGCTACATTCAAGCCCACAAATTTGTTTGGGAAGTCCAAGGTATAACTTTTATCTACTCTTTTCTTGAAAAGAATAAAGAAAAACTTTGTTATCTTGATATGTACTTGTGTTCATGATTTCTTCTTATAAAAGAAAGTATGTCCACAATTTCTAAAACATTCTCTACATACTATTCATAGGTACTGTCTGTTTGATGAGTTGAAGTTCTCACATGGCTTCTCTTACTCAAAGTCTTGTCAATCTTAGCTTAGTTGACTTGACTTGTACGTTATTTCAATTTTTCACTTGCATTGCTATACTTTTGTCCTTGTGCAGGCTACTAGTCCATTAACTTGTGCTCAGAGGGGTTGGGTGAATGTTGATGCTGATAAAATTGTGTGTGAATCATGTGGTGCAAGCCTACATTACAGTTCACCAGCTTCCTTGACCCTTGTTGAAGGTCAGTTTTAACTTCTATAGTTTCATAATTGACTTTTGCATTCGACTCTTTGTCAATACCTTTGCTTCTGCCTAGGTGTTAAGGTCCTGGTGTTCAGTTACATGGTAAAGAAGAAGGTGATAAATATTCTTCTAAGGTTTGTGCCAAGTTGAAAGTTTCAACTAAAACCGACGCTGACTTCCCTTTCAAGTCAATAATTTTTATAAGTTATTGGGGGAACCTGCTATGTGGCAGTGAAATAACAAGTACCAAGTTTAATGTCGTCACTAGGTCATTAAAGTCCTGGGCTTCAGTTACACGGAAAAGGGGGAGGTGATAAATATTCTTGTAAGGTTTGTGCCAAGTTGAAAGTTTCAACTAAAACTGATACTGACTTCTCTTTCATGTCAATGATTTTTATAAGTTATTGGCAGAACCTGCTGTCTGACTGTGTAATGACAATGATTAAGTTTGATGTCATCAGTTGGTGGTATGATGGAATATTGTGTTCATCAACATGTTATTATAGGAATTATCACTGGATGCTTTATTAATTACTTTGTAACATACCCCCCCCCCCCCTTTCTCCTCAGAAAGAAGTTATTAAGCTGAATATTCCATCCATGATAGATAGTATACTCCAGTGTTATATTGGTGTACTTTTCCTTTTGATATAAATTGATACTATGGAAACAATGATGATCTTTGGTTTCTTTTCCCATTATCTAGCATATTATATTTCATGTGGTGGCATTGTTCCTCATTATTGTGTTTCATTAATAGCTGATAGCACTGCTGAAGAATTTGCTAAACAGCTTGATGGAGAACATAAAAGCTCTTGCCCATGGAGAGGAAATAGCTGCCCAGAAAGCTTGGTGCAGTTCCCTCCTACCCCCGCTTCTGCATTAATTGGGGGTTACAAGGATCGATGGGATGGACTTCTGCAATTTTACTCCCTACCTGTTGTATCTGCATCAACAATCGAGCAGATGCAGGTTTCTAGGGGTCCCCAAATAGACCGCTTTTTGGCTCAGTCTCAAGTTTATGCATCTGGAGAACTGGGTTATAAAATGGAGAATTTGTCAGGAATGGAGCCCAGAGAAGATGCATTCAATATTTACTCCCGTGTAAGACCTTAAGGAATTCTTCATATATGTTGCTAAACTGGTAATGCTTACATGCTTTTTTAGCTTCCTAGTGGTATAAACTCTATCCTTATTTCAGCTTCCTTCCCCTGTAGGCTCAAAAGTTGATAAGTCTGTGTGGATGGGAGCCTAGGTGGCTCCCAAATGTTCAAGACTGTGAAGAACATTCTGTTCAATCAGCTAGAGATGGATGCTCTTCTGGTCCAACCAAAGACCATGCTCATCTTCAGGATGCTGGCCTAAGCAGAAAAGCCTTCTCTGCTTCATCCAAGAAAGTTACTGGCAATGAAGAAGTTCTGGGTCCTGAGTTTAAATGTGAATCTAGGTCACCTTTGTTGGATTGTAGTTTGTGTGGTGTCACTATCCGAATCTGGGATTTCTCAACAGTGTCTCGTCCAGCTCGCCTTGTGCCTAGTAACATTGATCTTCCTGAAACGAGCAAGAAAATGGGATTGACACGTGGTGTTAGTGCAGCAAGTGGAATCAATGGATGGGTTTCTACTGATGGTGGAGAAAAAGAGCAAAATGAAGACCATGATGAGGCTGCAACAACAGATAGGAGGCTTCCAATCTCAAATGCAGTTGTAGGTTTAAATCTTACCATGACTGGTGGATCGTCCTTTGCACAGTTGAATATAACAGTTAACCAAGCTGCTGATATAGGAAGAGACTCAGTAGTGGGACAGCCTTCTGGTAGTGAAGTTGGTGATCGTGCAGCTTCATATGAATCACGAGGCCCTAGAACTCGTAAACGGAGCTTGGACGAAGGTGGAAGCACAGTTGACAGGCCACATCTAAGGATGCAACAGGCCGACAGTGTTGAAGGAACTGTTGTTGATCGTGATGGTGATGAAGTCAATGATTGTAAAGAGTATTCTGCTGGCCCTTCAAAGCGCGCCCGTGATGGTGATGATCGTGGAATATATGGTCCCTTACATAGAAGAGATTCTTCTGCTGCTGGACCTAGCCATTTGCCGGACATTGAGATGGACAGAGAGATAAATAGAAGTGAACCATTTAATCAAGGACATGTGCAAGTTACTGGTATCCCATCCACTAGAGATTCTACACTTGTGTCCTCTGTTATTGCAATGGACACAGTCTGCCATAGTGCAGATGATGATTCAATGGAAAGTGTGGAAAATTATCCTGGAGATGTTGATGAAATCAACTTCCCCTCTGTTGCAACAATTCAAAGTCCAGATTTAAATGACCCATCAGAACCAAATTGCAGCAATCAAGCACAGCAGAGCACATGTTTCCAGCCAGTAGCTGTTAGAGTTGGCGGTGAAACAGGTCTTAGCAGCACAAATGATGGTGAGGAAGTATTGAACACAGAGACTGTTACAGCACATGGCAGAGACGTCCTGAGTTTTGGTATCAGTGGAGGAAGTGTTGGAATGGGTGCTAGTCATGAAGCAGAAATTCATGGCACTGATATTTCTGTTCACAGAGGTGATAGTATTATCGGGGACATGGAACCTGTAGCTGAAATTATTGAAAATCAGGGACAAACTGGTGAATTTGCACCAGATAATGGGGTAACAGATGATTTTGTTCCTGAAGAGATGGATCGAGAAGATCCTCATGGAGATAGTCAGGATGTGGTATCTCGGTCTGTAGGAAGGGCAGATAGTGGTTCGAAAATCGTTGGATCTGTGAAGGCTGAATCTGTTGAAAGTGGTCAAAAAACTAGTAATATGCACATGTTAGTACATGAGAACAGTGCCCATCCATCACTTTCTTGCAATGCAGTTGTGTGTTCTGGTTATGAAGCATCCAAGGAAGAGGTGACTCAGGCTGGCAAGGCATCGCCCAGAGCTGATTGCATGTACCCGGAGTCAGATTACTTGGTTGCTAATGGGATAGGTAATTGTGCAAGGATTTCTTCTTTACTGTTTTTTGTAGGTTACTGAAGCTAACTCGCTCTCTCTCTCTCTCTCTCTCTCTCTCTCTCTCTCTCTCTTGCACACTGCTTGCTGTTGTGCACAATCTCCGAAGGTGCATGTGAAATTCTAGTCAAATTTAACTAAAAGTATCAGAAAATAATAATCCATGAGGAAGGTTAGAGCGTCAAGAAATTAGGATCTCAGCTGCCGAGCCAGCAAAACCTGATAATCTCACTCTTATATACATGTTAGAATTTAGGTAATTTGTATGTTTTATTGATTAAAGAGCATCAGAAGAATTGAAATATCCGCAGACTCCTTTTGTAATTTTTTTTTTCTCTTAGAGAAAAAAGGGATTCTTTCTTTGAGGCTTACTTTTCTCTTCTGCTAATTCATTGACATTACGTAATGTTACGAATTGCTTGCAATATACATTAGGTATGTATAATGTACATTTCGTCCAAATTGATTCCATTTTCATTTTTATTTTCGACAAATGCTTTTGTCTTGTGGGACTGAAATTTCAATATATCTTTTCCCAAAATTTTTCATGAAACATAACATTATTGCTGAAATGACTCTCTTGCTCCACACCTTGCTGCCAGGGACATATTCTAATGCACTCTCTTAATAGCTGAAGTGCTTGTGCAAACTGCCACAAGTGACTTGTTTTTGAGTTTTGAAAATATTTCTCTTATTTGAGCCCTTTCTATTTTTTGTTTTCCTTCACAGTAGCTGGTGGAATTGCATTATCAAATAAATCTGTCTTAGTTTATGTTGTATACAGCTACATTAAGTATATCAATCTTACAAAATGTTAGGCATATTTTCATCCAGCTATGTTCTTTCCCATTGCTAAACCCTTTTTGTTTATTTCAGTTTCATATTTGGTTGATATTTGAGTCTTACTTATTTCCTTTCCATTGAATTGACCTTCGTTGAGTTGATTCATTGAGTAAGTCTAATTGGATCCATAATTAATCTGGGTTCCTTTAGCTTTGCATGTTTATGTTTTTGTTTACATTGTTCTGTGATAATGACCTCTTTAAGTATGTTAATTTATGTCAGGGCCTCCAAATGGAGAAAGCAATTATGAGGAAGCTGTGGAGTTTGATCCAATTAAACATCATAATTGTTTCTGCCCTTGGGTAAATGGGACTGTTGCTGCTGCTGGTTGTAGTAACAGTAACTCTGGTTCTTCTGCGGTTGCTGCAGCACTTTGTGGGTGGCAGCTGACTTTAGATGCCTTGGACACCTTCCAGTCACTTGGACATGTTCAAATCCAAACTGTGGAATCTGAGTCTGCTGCATCTTTGTGCAAGGTTTTTTGCTTTCCAATTCAAAGTCTTATTTTTACTTACCTTGCTTTCTTTGATTCTTTTATGTGTATAATTTTACGCACCTAGGCTCTTCTTTGATCAACTCTTTGGTGGTAAATGTTATTTTCTGCATGTCATTTATAGTCAGACTGTCATGGCAGATTCATGTTTTCATTTTCTGTGGCTGCCTGGATGAAGGCATGCCATGATGCAGTCTAGCATTGTTACAATTACTGGGCCCCATCTGAGCCATGGTTAGGCTTTAGTTCCCTTTCCTTTTCGCATATATCTTTGGTAATGCACTCCCTCCCCTCTTCTCTTTTCCTCGTTTTCTTTCTGTCCTTGATTACATGATCTAAATCAGTTGACTGAAAGCACATCAGTTTATCCATTTGTGTGACAGTAAATTGTTGATGTCAAGCAATTTTGTCAAGCTGGAAGACTAAGTCTAAGATATTGGTTGAACTACTTTTTCCTCTGAACACTTTCTTTTTTTCTTTTTCATTGTCTATAAATTTCTTGGGTTTAGGTAAAGGTTCAATTTCCATGATATCAAGGGAAAATACAGGTATTCAAGTTTGTCATAATTTACCAAACCCCATTGAGTGATTGATTTTGTGGAGTGCTGGCTATTTTCATTGTTGTACTGAATGCACAGGAATGAATTTGTATTCCAGTAAGTTTTTGAGGAAAACATTTGCAACTGCAAGATAGTTTACACTCAGATGATGATTAATTGCCATCAAATTTTCAAAATCACCTAATGGACTTAAAGCACAGAAGCTGGTAGAGCTTGCTACATGAAGTTGGTTCAATTTTCAATTGTCTGCTTATTCTATATACATGCCACCCTTGATGAGGAATTGCTGTTTAAAGTTGTTTAATGACATCAATGGTCATTTCACTGAACACTTAAAAAAATATAACCCTTTGATACTTACAGCAACTTTCTTTTATATACACATCAATCCCATGGTTATACAATTGTGCATCTGAATGTGCTAATATCTGAAGTTTGGGTAGTTTATTATTCTGCTCTGTTCCCTATGTTGATAAGGTGGGTATCCTGATGTATATTCTCCTGTTCTGTTTTTCCTTTGTTTTTCTCAAGAATCGTTTCTTAGTGTTCTGGTATATGTAACTCACAGGATTCTCACCAAACTCCCCACCGGAAACTGTTGGCACATCATTCCTTTATAAAAAAGCGTGGGCAAAACTAGTTATCTTGAAGTCAAAGGTAATTTGCAAGACCTGTCCTTAGTAGAATTTCTAATAGCAAAAAAAAAAAAAAAAAGGCACTGATCATCTGATTATGTTATAACAAACTCTTTGTATGGTTAAATTAATGTTTAATATTTTCTTTACCTTCAATTTTCTGTGATAATATTAGATAGGTTTGTTCTGTAGAAATTATGGTCCATGTGCCGTTCTTGAAAGGTAGATAGAGGCTCTGTTTAGTATTCACATGTGCCACTTGTTATGGTTAATTGTTTCAAAGATATGGTCAAAGCTTAGCTTAGCTCAGGCTCAACTTGATCTTGTCTAGTTGTTTTACTGTGCCTGAACTTTATGAGCAAAGAAGCTTGCAGTTGACCTTGATTAAACAATCAAACCTAAAGCAAACAAGTTAAAAATGAACACAAAATTAAATGAAACTTTGAAAGAGTGCCGTATTATATGTACTATTTTCTGTTTCTTTAGTCTGTCAATGGAGGTGGCTCACTACATTTGATACTATCACTTGTAGGACATGCATCACCCTTAAGCAAGCTGCAAGAAGATGCACGCTGCCCTGTTCTCCTGTTACTGCTAAGAAGAGACAAATCATATTATTTGTTGAGACTTGCAAATATTAAGATATGATGTAGAACAATCTTGGGAAGGTGATCGAATTTATATAGAGCCAGTTTCATTACCTGAGGTGGAATAATGAGGCATTTTGGCTATATGCAGCATAGGATTTATGTTTTCCAGTGATGATTTTTTTTTTTCCCCTTCAAAGGCCTTGCATGTGATGTTGTAAATTCGCTGCTAGTTTCAATTATTAAGTGTTTGTTTATGTTGTTGGAACCATATTGGATTCAATCATTTGATGGGGGGGGAGGGGGGCGGGGGTAGTGCCTTGATTTTCTGAATGCCTGTGAAAATTATAACACTAATGACAGATCCAGGTCAATAGCCCGAGCTTCACTTCTGCTACATCCCTAAGAACCTCTTAAGTTATTATTTTTAAATCGGCAACTTTCTTTCTTATTTATTTGGATTTTTTTGTTAAACTATTGGTGCAGCTTGGATTTTTGGATACAAGTTGGGATCAACCTTTGTATGAATTTGTTATTAATATTAGATCTGATTCGGATTTTCAGTTGAAACCAAACCAGAATATGATATAGTAATAATTATTGGTAAATAGTATTTTAAAATTTAAAGAGTATATTTTTAAATTTTAACCTTAAGTTCTGAAATGTTTTTAAATAAATTAAATTAAATTTTTACTTAAATTATTTTAAAAAATTAAAAAAATTATTGTTATTTAAATAAATTTGATATTTTATTTTAAATTAATTTTTTATTAATTTTTTACTTATGAGTTATTAATTATGAATTTTTTAATTTTTGATAATAAAATTTTGAATAAATGTTATTTAAAATTTTAAGTTTTATTTTTTTTACAATCAAACTTTTATTTTTAAAAAATATTTAAATAAATCTTAATATTTTAAATATGTTAAAATTAAATTTTATTTAAAATTTTAAATATTAAAAATATTTAAATTAAAAAACTTTTACAATAAAATTTGATTTATAATTTTTTATGAATGTAATAAAATATTTAAATTATTATTATAAAAAATTTAAAAATTTTTAAGTATTAAAAATATTTTTTAAAAAATATTTGATTAAAAATTTAAAAAAATTATAAAAAATAATTAATAAGTTAGAAATATTTTAAATTTAAAAAATAAAATTAAAACAAAGTATCAAATTTATTTGATAAGTTTTTATTATTTTTAATAATAAAAAATTATTAATTTTTTATAATTATTTTGAGTGAAGTTTAATTTGAACAAAATTAAAAAATCAAGATCTATTTGAATTTATTTTGAAAGTTAATATTTGATTAAAAATAGAACATTAAATTTAGAGTTTTAAATGATATTATCTTAATTTTTAATATAAATTTTTTATAAATTTTTAAGAATTTTAATAGTGTAAATTTTTAAATATATACTTTCAATACTTAAAAATTTTAAAAATTTTTTTGTGATGGTGAGTTAAATATTTTTTATATTTAAAAAATTTTAAATTAATATTTGTTATATAAAATTTTTAATTTAAATATCTTTACTTTTTAATTTTTTTAATAAAATTTAATTTAATTTAAATTAACAAATTAATATTTGATATATTTTTTAAATATAAAATTTAATATACAATATAAAATAATATCAAAATTTTATAAAAAAATTTTACTTTATATATATATGATATTATATTATATTATATTAACAGTAAGCAAAAATTAGGTTTGTCTTCTCAACATATGAGGTCACCTCTCACTCAATCTTCAGCAGGTGTCCCTAGTGCTTACTAATCTTTATTTATATCATTCCTTATCCAATTACAATCATTTTAAGGATATCATTATAATATAAAGGATGATGTTCAAAAACAAAAAACAAAAATGTTGGAGGTCAATTCAATTTAATCCTCATTTTAAAATTTTTTCTCTGTTCATTTATTTGGTCAAAATAAAAAAAAAAAACTTAAAGAAATAGGTATTTCCAACATTTCAACTGTGTATTTATTGAGCTTTCATAAAAGTTTTTGGTATCCATATACTATGATTTAAAATTTTAACTTGAAATAATTAGGGGTGCAAAAATAAACAAAAATCTAAATTCATTAAATTTTAATATTTTATTTATTTTGATTTATTATTTTAGTGCTTAGTTAAAACCCGGAAAGTGGTAAGTTGAGATTTCCTTTATTTATTTCAATCATCAATTTTTATTATAAGTTTCAAATAAATTTATTTATCAATTACCAATATTTCTGTTGTTAATATATGAATCACATATTTTTTAATTTATACATTAACTATATATACAAGGTTATGAATAAGTAGGACACAGTTAAATCTCTGCACACAAAGATACTACACATTCTTATGTGTTTTGTATAAAATGAAACTTATTAACTATTTATCATTTTTAACCTCAAACACTAGCATCCCAATATTTTTCTCATATCCAAATGATATGCTAATTTTTTTTATTCTATTATTAAAATTCAAGTTCTGATATAAACAGTACAACAATATTGATATGCACAACCTCGGAGACATGCAACGTTTTAAAATTACATGCAATTGAGTAAAATATGTCTTTTTTGTGACTATCAATTCATTAGGCTTCATGTTGAAAATAAACAAATATAATTGACATGCTTATAAACAATTAACAATAAATAAGAAATAATTATGTATCATAATTTCAAACTATTTAAAAGTAACAATACTGGATATGTATAGTCAATACACACGATCGAGATAAAAACTTAAAATAAAAAATTAATATATATAAACAGTAGATATAGATTATAAATATTAGTAGTTAATAAAAAAGTCAATAAATAAACGATCGATATATTAATTATCGATAAATAAATAATCAATCAATATATAAACTATTGATAAATAAGTATGCAATAGATAAATAATTGATAAATTAGTTTAAAAAAATCTACAGTTAAGTAATTGAAAAATCAATTATTCATAGATAAGTAATTGATACTTGAATTGTCGATAGATAAATAATCAATAGACTAATAGTTCATCTCAATGATTGAATATACGAACAAAAATGTGTGATCGACGGATAAAATTTGAATAAATAATGATCAATACTAGATAAACAAACAATTGATGCATAGATGATCGATAAAGATGTTTGAAATATATGATTAAAATATGTAGTGGACTATTAATAAATGAATAAATTATAGGTGAATAGTTAATAAATAGATAATAAATCATTGGTTTTAGTTTTTTCAAACATATTAATCCCTAATTTTTATAAAATAATTAATTTATAAATTTAAAAAATATGACATATATATATATATTAATAATTGATATATTGATGGTTGATAAATATATCTCAAATATACAATCAATTGATATCTTTGAAATCCATAATTAAAATTGATAGTTGAGATAGATTAAAGAAAAACTCAAGCTTATCAATTTTAAGATTTCAATTAATCACTAAAATAATAAAAAATAAATGTGAAAAATCAAAAATAAAATAAAAATACTTAAATTTAATTAATCTAAATATTTATCAATTCTGTTAAAATAAAATCTTTAACTACTTAATTCCTAAAGTATGTGAGATTGCAAAATCTATAATTTGATAATAAAAAATAGTAAATTTGTGAAATGGGATGAATAAGAGATATGGGAGGAAAAGAGAATGATTTCTTTCGTTTTAGCTTAATAAAATAGAAAAGTGAGTCTTATATACAAAAATTGTTTTATTTTTAAAAAGCTAATTTAAAATAAAGATTAGATTTTAATTAATTTTCTAAAATTTATTTGTGCAAATGAATCATTTAAATGAAAATGCACATTATTGACATAATAGTTTTTTTTTATAAAAATATTCTTTAAAGATTTAAACAATATTTATCTTTTATTTTATTTATTTTATAAAATTAATTTTTTGTAATATTAATTTATTGGATAAATATTATTTAAAACCTTGAGTTTAACACTCTCTTTTCAATGAAAGCTAACTTTTAAAATTTATCCAAACAAACCCTGATTTATTAATTTTATCTAAATTAAATTTGACTCAAAATAATTCTAAAAAATTAATAATTTTTTCATTGTTAAAAATGAAAAAAAACTTATCAAATAGATTTTAACTTTATTTTGGTTTTATTCCTCAAATTTGAAATTTTTTTAACTAATTAATTATTTTTTATGAATTTTTTAAATTTTTGATGGTATATTTTTTAAGAAAAATATTTTTGATATTTAAAAAATTTTGAATTTTTTTATAATGATAGCTTAAATATTTTATTACATCCATAAAAAATTATAAGTCAAAATTCATTGTAAAATCTCTCTAATTTGAATATTTTTAATATTTAAAATTTTTAATAAGATTTAATTTTAACAAAATTAAAATATTAAAATTTGTTTCGATATTTTTTGAAAATAAAGGTTTGATTGTAGAGAGAGCATAAAACTTAAGATTTTAAATAATATTTACTCTAAAAATAATATCTTACTAAATTTTTTTAACTTACATTTAAAGTTTTAATTTGAAATAAAATTATTTTATTTTGAAGATAATTTTATAATGAAAAAACAAGAATTTAAATTTCTTCATAATTTTTTTTAAAAATGAATTTCAATTTGATTTAACTTGAAAAATTAAACATAAAATTGAGTGAATTAATAAAATAAATTTTAAATTAAAAATTTGATTTAATATACCTTCTTATATTTACTTGATAAAAAATTATAATGATATAATTTATACTATATCATTATACTTTAAATTTGCATGATAATTATGTGTAAATATATATATATATATATATATATATGTGTGTATATAAAATTCACAACCAATAAGAATTAAATAATCATGATTGTTTTAATATATAAATATAAATATATAATTAGCAAACAGTAACAATTAAATAATCATTACTATTTTAATACAGCCTCTATTTACAATGGAATCTACTGTGACATGAGCAGAGAAGCTACTATATTTAAAACCATGTCAGATTGCCATTAATAACCTATAATTTAATTTGAAATTTTAGTATAAGTAGAACTAGGTTTATATTTAGTTGGACTAATCAGATGCATATATTTATATTAATCTAGTTCAGAAATGTAAAGATTTTCAATAAAAAGATATTTTTAAAAGTATTTTTTTATAATTTCCGTATGATAAGAAAATTCTTGTTGATTTGCAAAGACATTTTAAAATATGGTAAAGATACGAGGTGATTTTTTAAAACAAAATTAGATGAATCTCCATTGATTATGTTGAATTATTAAAATTATCAAATTGTGATGAATATTTCAAATAAATAATTTTTGTACATATTTTATTTATTATTATTTTTATCAAATATTGAATTATAATTAGTTAGTTTTATTTATTCTCTTGGAGACGGGAAGTTATTGATTATGCAAAATTATTAGTTATTATTTGCAAGTGAGAGGAAAAAAGAAGGAATATTAAAGGAAAATTGAAAACTTGAAGAAAATTCTAAATTATTTTTATGGGACTTAAAAAAAAAAAATTTAAAATGTTTTCACAATCGTGAAACCACCGGTTTAGTGAGAGTCATAAAAAAGAAAGCTTTTATCATTAAATGTCTCATAAATAAAGTGAAATGTCAAAAATACCCTTATAAAAGTTTTGGCTTGTCGATTGAGGGCGGAGATCGATTTGAATCCAATTGAAATTTCACGTGACAATTACAATGGCGTTGTCCTATTTAGTATGTCGGGTCATGGGCAGCAGTAGTTGGGCCTGAGGATAACCAGCCGACCCAATCAATGGCGGGCGTTGATTATTCCCTTGTTTCCCCGTGGTCAAAGCTCAGAATTTCATTATGATGATTTGTGTTAGTTTAACGAAACCGAAAACACGAAGAGGACCGGAGAGCGGATCTGTGTCGGAGCATACAACATAATTAGATTTGGAAGAGGATGGTGGGGAGGCGCGGTGGAACGACTCGAGTCAGCGGGAGGAGGAAGCGGTCGGGGTTGAGTGGCGCGGTGGACGCCGTTTTCTCCTTTGTGAGGTTGGCGGAGTTCGAGATCCTCTTTGTTTTCTTCCTCCTCGTCGCATTTATCGTTTTCAAAGATCTCGTGAGCCTTCTCATCATCTCTGGGTTATGTCTTTGTATCACAGTTAGCTTATATTTGGATCCTGCAAATACCCAGTTCGTGAATTAAACCAGTATTTGAAACCTCTCTTCTTGTTCTTTTTCGCAGACATCAAGGCCAGAGTACAATCAAATCCTGGTGAAGAAGCCTGGCGGACCTGATTTTTGGCCTTTTTGAGAGAAAAATTTAGAGAATCACTCGTGGGTAGGATCTCAAAAGACTGTTCTTCTTCATTGTTGATCAGTATTTTCTTTCTCGTAGATAGTTTGACCAGATTTTCATTGGCAGTAAGAGGGCAAGTGGAAACTGTGATGTATCGTTGTTACTTGACTTCTCCTTTTGTGATTATTTAAAACTCCGTGAATTGTTGATTTTGGTTTCATGTTTGAAGGATTTGCACAATGGGTAATGATAAATTAGCATTCTTCCTATAAAATTTCATCATGGTTATGATTAGTTGATCGTTCCATTTCCACTCTGAGTTCTTCCTTTTTCTTGATTCCCTCTCCCCTAACCAGATCGGCCTTAAATTCCAAGGTCTCCTACGATTCCAGACACGAAATAGGGATTTTCCCAAGAAAGAGGGAAAGGAAAAATACTTTAATGAGTTGCTGCCCCAGACTCAAGAGAGAATGTTTGGCAGAAGAAGCTGGGAATCCAAGACATCTTACAGTTGCGAGATATCTAAGTTGATAACTCGCATCCATGGAATTATCAATCAAGCAAAAGCTACATATATTGCCCGTTAAAGAAAGAATATACAGTGCAGGCAGCAGTAGCCATGATCACCATTACAAAAGCTTAAAACATAGGGAAACATTTTCAAACTCAAAGAAACTAAAATGAGTCTCCAGAGTGAAGCGACAGGCTCCACTACAACTTAAAATATTAAACCAATTATTTGGGTGCTGTGTTGTTGCCGCTGCTTTTCTTGTGCAGTTGTCTGTAGCTTAGGGGCAGGGCGAGAGTGTGGGATGCGGCAGTTGTCTATAGCCTGGGGGCAGGGCGAGGGTGAGGAGCATCCCACTCGGTCACAATATGGTTACGAGTGATCTCACTCAGTGAGCGGCAGCCACTTAATGACATGGTCAGCTCAAACTCTTCACGCAGCATCTGAAGTACCTTTCTAACACCAGCCTCTCCTTCAGCAGCCAATGAGAACACCACTGGTCGTCCAATCTGAAATTGAAACCATTCTGATATAAGTCTCTGTGTATCTGTTTGTTTCAAGAGAAAATCAAAGCGAGGAAAGGAAGGAGTCCAGCCAAGTTTTGACCATTCTGATGTGTTTCTACCATGACTGGTAGCAAACAGGTCCTTACCCAGTTGCAATATCAACTCAAATGAAATGGAAGGATATCTTTGAGATTTTCTTGGATGGTTTAAATGCTATAGTGGGAGCTCAATACTCACAAATATGCCAGAGGCTCCAAGTGCCAGGGCCTTGAAGACATCTGTTCCACGCCGGACACCACCATCCAAGAAGACAGGAACCCGCCCTTGTGCAGCTTTCACAACCTGAAGGTTACAATGGTACAAAGTAGAAGAATATTGTCACCAGGGAACTGTGTATATGGAGGTAGATATTTCAGATCAATAGAGAAACACAAGCGTCAGGTATGATCCTGTAGATGTACCTCTTCCAGGGCCATGATGGTTGCAGGGACATAATCCAGTTGGCGTGCTCCGTGATTGGACACGATGATCCCGGCTGCCCCAGCTTGTATCGCTATCCTTGCTGCATGACCAGCATAGATGAATAGCTGAGTTATTCAATAAAATGGATTGATACGTAAAAAAGATGATCAGTTATCTCATTGTTCTCACCATCCTCAGCTGTGAGGACACCCTTTACCAGAATTGGCAATTTGGTAATCGTCTGGAGCCACTGAACATCCTACAGAATCCCAGAAGAAACATTCAATCAGGCAGTTTTAAGATAGATGTTCATGTCGAGAACTCACATTCTTGAGAAACAATTTAGCATTATAGTTTCTTCAGATTGATCCTGAAAGTTCTCCAGTGACTCAGGAAAATGTCATACTCTACACTGATGTAACAAATGAAGTACAAATTCTCGGTTGAGTTGTAAACCAACCCAAGATGCTATCTAATTACCTTCCAGCTGAGAGTGCGATCAATTTGACCAGCAACATATGAAGCCAGTCCAGAGTCATTGCTCTGCATAAACCCCAGAGAACAAATTAGGACTTACAGAAAACTCACCAAATTTCAATAAGTGAATGATTATCCAGTTGCAACTAGTGCTTACTTCATCCATCTTGCCAAGGTCCAATCCCTCGAAGTTCTTCAAAGTCAAAAATGGTGGTAAAGTAAATCTGTAAAAGAACTAAATCAGCAGCATTCCTGGGAGTGCAAGTTAGTCACTGGCATATAACCAGAAAGCTTCAATTACTGATCCTAGTTTTGACTGGATCTTCCAAGCAAATAAATTATGCATAATATTAGTCTGCAGTGGACCTGTTCTTGATGTCAGCTTCCCTGCGACCCAGCCTTGGCGTATCAACTGTAAGAGCAATAGCCTTAAAGCCAGCCCTTTCTGCTCTTCTCACAAGTTGAGCAACCACATTCCTGTCCCTGTATACCTAAACAATATAAACCGCAAAACAATTGATCAGGTAATGCCTTTGCAGCAAAAATCGAGCAATTCAGTTAACCTTTAAAAGAATATCAAATACTCTGTATGAAGCTCACATAGAGCTGGAAAAAGCGGATGCCAGGTCCGGTTGAAGCAACCTCTTCAACACTAGAAGTAGCCCATGAAGATAGTGTCTGAAACAACCAGTAAAGAACTCATCATTGAAGTAACACATTAACATCGAAATTTGATGAAGATGCCAATCTCCACAGTAGACTTTTCTTTGAACAGATCTGATTTTTTTGATAGAAGCACTGTCATGGTCAGCATTTGATTCTCTCCTTCAGTTTTTCATTTATACTTTCCTTAACTTTTCCTATGCAACAATTGAGTTGCTTAAAGGTTTAGTGGTATTACCCACCCACAAGAATCAGAAAGAAAAAATAACAGTTTTCGCCAAGGAGTTGCATAAAGGTACATATTTAGATGAAACATAGAAGAAGTTGGAGAGCCAGACCATAATTGTTCCAGCAGCTGATGCAGCTCTGGCTGTAGCATACTCCCCTGCACAAGCCAAAGCATGTTATCAGGACACCCACACTTTTCTTTTTCTTTTTTCTTTTCACTAGATTTATATACTGAGTCATTTGCAAGGGAACTGTAAAACCAATTACAAATCAAACTGAAACAGATCAGACAAGCAGGAACGATCTCATTATTTCTCTTTCAATGGGGTTAATACTGACTGTTGCATAGCTTTTCTCCCAAATAAAATAGTCAGAGACACCTCTTTTACTTAATTTACTCTTTCTTCACAGGAATCGTATCAACAAATATTATCAAGAGGCCTTCCATTTATGAGAAAAGAGGATGTAATTCCTCTATGGTTTTATCACAAGAAAAACCCGGTGGAAACTCACTATCTTCTTTTCTATTCTTCCAACTACTTAAAAACAAACAGTTGAAGAAACTAAGCTGGTTTTGTAATGGAACAAGTTAACATTCCTGAACTCCTAATATAATTAGAAGAAGATGGTAGCGTTAAAGCTTCACTTTGACATGGATAAAAGAACAGTGTCATACCTTCAGGATGAGCCATTTTTTGCATGGCAGTTGGGGCAATCATGATTGGCATCGATATCTTGAAGCCCAGGACAGTAGTAGTCATATCTATCTTGCTTACATCAATGAGAATCCGGGGCCGAAACCTATGTATCATTAGAATAAACACCATGTTATCTTTTCGGGAAATTACAGAACAAGCAGGTCTATGAAAAAATTGATGCAGAAAGATAGTCCAAAATATTAAAGGAAAAAGGTCAAGTGTTTTATTAAGGTGTGTGACCATTAAAGATAGAGAGCTTACAGTATTCGTGAGAAAGCATTTCTGTTCTCTTGTAGAGTCCACTGGTCCTCTGCACCTGATGCATAGTAGTCATACACCATCTTGGGCAACTTTTGCTTCGCAATTGCCTCATACTCACTGACATTTGTGATCTCCATCTTTGAAGTTAACAAGTCTTGGGCTTATCTAAACTTAATGAAAATGTAAATTATTAAGAACAGAAATTATCTGTTCAACCAAATAAACAACTAGATGGAAGAGATGAAACTAGGACCATTTGCTCAAGCCAAAATCTTCTCAAACTCAAGAGAAGTAAATTATGACTAACAATTAAACCAAGCTGACGATGCATCAGTTGTTGACACATATAACACCCATATATGCAGAAATACAATAAGATAATGATATTGAATTACACAACTGAAAATCTCAGACTTGGGTTGTTTTTCCATCTATCAGATAATAAAAGATAACAATAACCCCTTAGAAACTGATGCTTGAAGAACCATATTGTTTTCATGGTGCAAATTTATAATCTTTTAACATGGTAAGAGTAATAATTAGATCCCAAGAATCTCATTCTGATTTATTTTCCTCTCCTATCCAGGAAAACAAACAGATGGTTCAAAACACAAAATAACATTGTTTCCATATGAATAGCGACGAAGTAAAACTAAGAAGCTCTAATCCTTCAACCAAGAATGAGATAGTAAAGACCCACATGAAGAATTAGAGACACTGTTGCATAAACTTTAACAGCAAGATTCGTTGATAGAAGCAGACCTTAGGGTAGAAGACTTATACCACAGAGAGCATGCAGAGAAACCAGCGGAAGAGAAGTTAGTAGTGGAGATTAAGTTGGAGAAAGAAACAGAACGTACTGAGAAATAAGGAAGAGCCTATATATATGGGGTTGCATGAAGACAACATAAGCGGGGTTCATGTATGTCACATTTAAAACCCAAGAAAAGGGAGAAAAAAAAAAGAGAGAAAAAGAATTATACTTCGTGTGGATGAGCATTTGGAGGTGAGCATTTAAGACCAAATCCTATCAAAGCCATTGGGTGTCTCTTGTCCACACACCTCTTGTGTGTTTCATAGCTTTTCTCCTTCATTATCAGTCTCATCCTCTTCCCAAAAATAAGTCTATTTATCGAAAAAATAAAAGTTCAGATAATGAAAACTAACAAAAGGAGAGAACATGAATCAAGAAGCTGTGAGGAAGGAAAAGGACAAGAGTTGACAGAGAGTTGGCTGCCTCTTGCCCTCTCCCTCTTTCTGTAAATTTGAATATGACAAGCTTTATGGCATGTTTGGTTCGTGAAATAAAATAGAGAATGAATAGAAAAGATATTTTTTGGGAATAAAAAAGAGAGGGAATAGAAAAGAATAAGTATTATTATGTTTGATTTATTGGAATTGAATAGAATATGAATTCATTTTCATGTATTTGGTTTATCAAAGAATAAGGTAAGAAAGTAATTGAACTAAGTTTAAAAGACTAATATATCCTTCAACTAAATTAATTATAATTCAATTAATTTTTATTAAAATAATATTAATTAATAAATATTTTATAATAATAAATTATTATAAAAATAATATTAACTAAATAATATATTAATAATTATTTTTATTTTTAAATATTAAATATTATAAAATTAAAACTAAAATTAAAATTAATTAATATTTTAATAAAAGTAATATTTTTTATCTTTTTTCTTTTTTTGGTAAATTATTTAAAAAATAAAAAATGTTATTATTATAAAAATAATATTAACTAAATAATATGTTAATAATTATTTTTTTAAAATATTAATTTATAAAATTAAATTTAATATTAATTAATATTTTAATAATAATAATATTTTTACTTTTTGGTAAATTATTTAAAAATAAAAAATGAAGTTATTATATATATATATATATATATATATATATAGTAATTTAAAAATTTTATCAAGGGTATGTTAGGAATAGAAAAATATAGCAATTCCTTACTTTCATGGAATAATTATTCCAAGGGTTCACTTCGGAATAGCTATTCCGGGTTTCCAAAGAATAGAAATTTCTTGAAGAATTACAATTTCGTGATAAAAATGAACCAAAAGAAAAGTAATTCCGTACAAAATAAAGTAAGAAAAAAAATTGATATTCCTGCGATCCAAACATGCTATTAGAGTCCTCTGGAGGTGAGAATAGATATTAGACAGCCACCCTGTCGATTGGGTGAACCAGAAGTCCCTCTTGCTTTTTGCTTCCAAATCCATGTTTAAGCAAGTTAATTAAGTCAAATCCTTTTCTAGACAGAGTTAATTACACTGAAACTGTTTTGAGAAGGAGGTGAATCGGGTGTCCTTTAGTCCTAATTATTTTACTTTGTCGAAAGGATAAGTAAAAGAATCTTAACAAGCTTTAGCCCGTGACAGGCACAACAGCCCAAACTTTACAATGTTCAGCTTTTTGAAGAGCCCAATGAGCCACTTCTGATTTTCAATGGGCCAAGAACGCAATTTCCCGGCCGAAATTCGGAGCAACAGAAACGGCATAAGCCAACCCAATATCACCAAACCTAAAGAACACCTAAATATATAAAAAAAAATTATATTATATTATATTAATAATAAAGATATCATAAAAACTGATGTTTATATTAATCAAAATTTTATATTTTAAAAAATAATAAATCGAATCATTACTTATGAATTTGATTTAAATTAATTTTATAAAAAATTTAAAATTTAGAATATTTAAATTAAAAATTTTATACAACAAATTTTACTTAAAATTTTTTTATAGATATAAAAAATATTTAAATTTTTTAATATTAAAATATATTTTCAAAATTTATATTGTCAAAAAATTAAAAATTTATATTAACAATTTTTCAAATTTAAATGATGAATCCAAACAGAGTGAAAAATTATTTTTGAAGCATTTTAATAACAAAAATATCTTTAAATTTTTATTAAAATTTAATTTACACTAAATTAATAAATTATGATTGAATTTATTATTTTTAAATATAAAAATTGATTAGTAACATAAAGAAAATATTAAAATTTTATAAAATTTTTATTTTTACATTATTTGTTATCAATTAAATTAATTATATAAGTGATATTTTAATTTAATTTAATTTACATTAAATAAAAATTCAAAATACTAAAAATATTAAAATTAAATACATAAAAAAATTTAATTTAAATTTTTATAGAATGTAAAAATATTTATATTATTATAATAAAATTTTAAAATAAAAATATATTTTAAAAAAATTATGTCATCAAAAATTAAGTAATTTGTGAATTAAAAAGTATTTAAATTAAAAAATTAATTTAAAATGAGATATAAAAATTTATTAATTTATTTTAAAAATATTTTAACAGATAAAAATATTTTTAAAATTTTAAATTTAAAAAAATATATAATTAAGTTAATTAATATATTAAAATTTAAATTAAATTCTTTTTATATTTATTATATTTTATTCTTAATACATGCTTAAAATGGCAATAAATCTCCGGACTGAGGTTATTAGGTATTGATTTAAATGAAATGAGAGTTATTTATAATTTATTTTTAATAAAATAAATAAATCATATTTAATTATTTTAATTCATTAAATTATTAAATTTATTAATATCTTGCCAAAACATCAAGAAAAAAAAAATCAGATATCAGAGGATTTTGTTACTTCAAATGTCAAAGAGGACCCACTGGTATTTCCTTTTCCTCCTTTCCTAGTTCATTTCCTTGTGAATATAGAGAGGGAGAGAGCCAGCAAGCTAGTAAGCATTGCAGTGTCTGTGAGGTTGGGTGGCGACAATGGCGGATCGGACCTCAAGGATTTTGAAAGACGAGTTCGTGACTTACGCTTACATTCTCCTCTACATCGCTCTCTCCAGCGGTCAAATTTTCTTCAACAAGGTCAAATCTCATGCATATTTTACATACACATGTATATCTGTACCTTTTTGGATCTGTGAATTATGTGAGATTTTGACATTTTGTGGTCTATTATAATTCAATTCTCTTTTTTATTCTTACGAGTGAACAGACTATAAGAAAGCCTATGGTTACATTGGGTGAGTTTCTCATAAAGGAGATGCAAATAAGCATTAAGGATTATTGGGATGACTCATGCTGTATTCTTTTCTAAATTATCTTGAACGGATATTACAGTTTGTTGTTAAAAACACTAAGTTTCCTTTGTTGGAATGGGTAGAAGAAAGAGATGTAGATGATAATGATTCAGGAGGAAACTCGGTTAAGCGGTTTGATTTGTTGCACAGTGGAGCAGAAGTCTCTCGGCATTTGGGTCACCATTTGATGAAATTTTTTTCTATAGGTTTATGATAATCTCTTATCTTACTTTCAAACCATGACATACAGTGAGTGAATATCAGTGTCACTGTTAATTTGCTTCTAGAGAAATATATGTATCAAATTTCGCTCTATGTTCAAAAGAATTATTAAGCAGATACATGCTTAATTAATGGCAGCAGTGGGATTCAGGCAGTCCATGAGCATTATTGGTATGCAGTGATATAAGTCTTGAAGCTTGCTTGTAGGATTCGATTTTCCATATTATCCCCATACTTGGCTGTTTGATATTGCAGGAGGCAACGATTCCTCAATAATTCTCGTGCTTATGTGTATTTTTCTCTTTTCAATTTTTTCTTTGCAAGAAGCATCACAAATCTGAGATAGTTCTGAACCTCACTTCTATGGGGAGTGTTATGATTACTGGTCCAATAGCTTATGATCGTTTATTTCGATTGACCATTTATGTTTGTGGGTTTTGCATCAAATGAGGAAGGTTCTGTCACTTATCTGTGTGTGCAGAATTGATTGGCACTTATGATTATGAAGACACCGTATGATGGTTCTGCTGAAAAGTCATTAGAATCCCCTATATCGAGATGTATTTGACTTCAGCACGAGCTAGAAAATAGTTTCAAATCGTGTCAGGCAAGCTTGCACTTTTGGAAAGTGCTTAAGCTTCTTTTATTTTGCTTTTGCAAATGTATGAAAGAAAATGGCCATAAATTAGTTACAGTATAGAGGACGTAATGGGGTTGTTATTTCTTCGTTGTCACTTACATGATTTGCTTGTAACCAGCAGATTGGTATGTTCGTAACTCATATATTACATTAACTACCTGATAAAAAGAAAATATATATGTTACATTAACTATGATGAAATAATTGTTATATTTCATCATGGGCATTCACTATGATGCAGATGATGGAGAGAATTGAATGGTTCAAATTTTAATACAGTTTATTATCTTACTGCATTCCCTGCTACATTAACCTGTTTGTGTACTTTAAGTTTCTTATTTTTCACTTTGACCATATTGTTATCATGCTGTCTTTCCTGTCTTTCTATAAAATGCTTTCTCAGAACTTTGCTTCACATGGCTGACGCGATGGTTTTTACCACATTGTAAATTGCAGTGGGTTTTGTCATCCAAGGAAATCAACTTTCCTTATCCTCTAGGATTGACTTTGCTTCACATGGTCTTTTCCTCCGTTCTGTGTTTTGTATTCACCAAAGTGCTCAAGGTACCATAGTTGACTAAATAGCATGACACACTATGGAACCAAGTAATTATGTTTTTTCCTTTTGTTTTGTAACTTGTGTTCTTTATTCATTTTTCTTTACAGATTATTAAGATTGAAGAAGCAATGACTCTAGAAATGTAAGTAATGACAAGACCATTTACTTTTCTAATATTTGGATTTGAATCTCAGGACGTTGAATGTTTATTATGAAGCACTCATTTGCCAGTTGGCTAATCTATTTTATGGTGGCTAAGTAAAAGAAAACCTTTTTGAAACAAGAATGTAATAGTTATTACGGATAGAAAAATTAAAGCATGTGTCTCAAGGGGTGCTCAAGTCAAACTGGTCATATAAAATGAATTAGTATGCACTTAGAGAACCTACTTCTTGTCAACCGATAACTTGACTTTCTCAATCATTGGCAATGTTCATACAATCAATTCTTGGGAGTTCTGTCTTTTTCACTGTGATGTGTTTTCAGAATTATTCCATAAAGAAGCTCATTGGTCGATAGTAGTGGCACCCCCGAGGGTGATGGGTCTAGATGATTTGATATCACCACCTTTTCTTTAGTTTTATTTCACAATGTACTCTTTGGTAAATTGAATGCTCTTGAAGCTTAGCATTCATAATATGATTTGTGCATATGAAAATTCAAATTGCATCAACTTGTATAAGATGAATTACCAGGTTTTATTGTTGAAGTGAGAACTGTGGTAGAATGTATGTTCTATCAAAAAAAAAAAAAAAAGAAGAAGAAGAAAGGAGCAGTGGTAGAACGTATGACAAAGTTGTTCTTTCCTTCGTTGCATCAGATATGTAAAGTTCCTGTTCTCCATGATGTCTGATAATTTTATAAAGTTAGTTGAACTAGTCAAGTAGATATAATGGACTTGTGTACATGATAGAATGGAAGGCATAAGATGCTCAAGGAAATAGAACAAAGATGTCTGCACAATTAATAGTAGTGTTTACCATGGCTAGAGTGTCTTTGGTCATTAAAAAGAAATGCAAGAAAAGGGAACTAAATTTGCTTTTCCGATTCAGAATTCGTGGTTCAAGTTTCTTTGATGGTAAAAGTGCTTTTGGTGCAATATGCATGTTAATTTGTTATTTTGGTATTTATCTAGGCATTGATGTTTGCCCCATTATTATTTATGTTCTCAGGTATACTACATCAGTTATTCCCATTGGGGCAACGTTTGCAATGACTCTTTGGCTCGGAAACACTGCCTACCTATATATTTCCGTTGCATTTGCTCAAATGTTGAAAGCTGTCAGTAAGTTCTTGCTATTCTATATTTCTCTTTCATTTTAGGCAAGATATGTAGCATCTGCAGTCACTTGTGTTGACCTGTACATCTGGGTCTTTTATATTGCTGTTCATCATGGTTTTATAGTAGAGTGAGCCATAGGTATCATATATCACTGTTTCTGAGTCCTACGTATTGTGTATTACTTTTTTTGGATGAGAGATGCATCATTGGATTTCTTGAATGATTTTTTGCAGTGCCAGTTGCTGTTTTTGTCCTTGGAGTGGCAGCAGGGCTTGAGGTAATGAGCTGCAGGATGCTTCTAATAATGTCTGCAATAAGTTTTGGTGTTCTAGTGGCTTCTTATGGGGAAATCAGTATTAGCTGGATTGGAGTTGTCTACCAAATGGGTGGTGTTGTTGCAGAAGCTTTAAGACTCATATTCATGGAGATTCTGGTTAAGAGGAAGGGTCTCAAATTAAACCCTATATCTGTTATGTATTATGTTAGTCCCTGCAGGCATGTACTCTATTGCTTACAGGCTACCATACTCTTAGAGCATCTATTTTTCTTCCATATTCATAGACCTCATGCCAGCATGTACTGAGATTTTGTTTGCTTTGCAGTGCAATATGCCTGTTCATTCCATGGATCTTTCTTGAGAAACCAAAGATGGAAGCCCAGGGGACGTGGAACTTTCAACCGGTTGTGCTAACCCTTAATTCTCTCTGTACATTTGCACTCAACTTATCAGTTTTTCTTGTGATTTCGCACACAAGTGCTCTCACCATTCGTGTTGCTGGAGTTGTCAAGGACTGGGTGGTTGTCTTGCTGTCTGCTCTTCTGTTTGCAGACACAAAGCTGACACTGATTAATATTTTTGGTTATGGCATTGGTAAGTTCCTGAAAATTTTTAAGTATCATAGTTTGATGTTCTAGGAATAATCACAAATTGAAGAAGGAAGCTTCTCAAAGTGGAGTGGCAGTCTGAACTGGTGACAAATTGTTTATTGTAATTTACTTTTACCATATGCAGCCATTGCTGGTGTAGCTGCATATAATAATCACAAATTGAAGAAGGAAGCTACTCGAAGTAGCTCTGGTGGTTCACAGGATGCTGAATCCATACCGTTGGCTTCATCCTCAGCTGAATCCATACCGTTGGTTTCATCCTCAGCTCCGAACAGATAGCGTGTGCCATTAGCTGTGTACCATGACAATTTTGGAGGTAGGTGATTATTTTTTCTTCATCATGCTCATTTTATTAAAGAAATAACTGGACTTTTATTTGTCTTTTAAGATATTTATTTAACGTTATAAACTAGAATGTGACACTGCTTATTTTCTTGATTGTTGCAGCTGCTTCCATGTTGGAGTATATTTTTCTATTTTTCTTCTGATACACAGGCTGATTTAACTAGTAGAGTAATGAAATGTAAAGATGGAATCCCAATTGTATCATCAGGAATGGAAACATTTACTGAAGACCATTTGATGTTGAAGTGCTGTAAAACCACATTTGTTTACAACTTGTCCAATATGGTTCAATTCATTTCAAAATTTTCTCTTTGCTGATTTCAAGGCAGGGTGTATCTGCTGACAGCAATGCGCAAAGTTCATGGTTTCTGGATGTTGATTAAGCCTACTGCTTTGACACTGCAGTAAGTTTAGCTGCCAGGTTTAGAACTCATAGATCCAAAACAGATGTTTGTGAAATAGGTTTTCATGACAAAGTGATTAGCTTGAGTAGGTAGGCTACTAGGTGGAGGTCCTCTTGCAGAATGTTGTATTTGTAAAAGCTACTCTTTGATGGGACCCCTTAAGAAGCTGATTTTCCATCAA
This sequence comes from Moringa oleifera, assembly GCA_021397835.1. NCBI lineage: Eukaryota > Viridiplantae > Streptophyta > Magnoliopsida > Brassicales > Moringaceae > Moringa > Moringa oleifera. Next base: position 3,137,058 of record JAJFZO010000863.1, read on the forward strand.
GACCTGGCTTGGAATAGGATGTTCTTCAGTTTCTCCACAGCATTCTGCTTTGTTTGGTGCTAAATCTATTTTACATGTTTAATGTTTATTTTTTCTTGTTTGTAATGAAAGTATTACTTTCCTGTTTATTTTACATGTAATGAAAAGTATTTTTTGTAATGAAAGAAAGCCTTTTGAAAATATAAGAATTTGCAAAACTATGCTGACGAACTTCTATGTTTATAAATTTAGAAAATGGTTCACATGAAGTACATTAGAACCTTGCAGTAGCTCATGTAATCATAATGGTTGCTTATCAGTCCTTGTTTCATCCTTTATGGAGATTAACTTGGCATTTTTAGACCATTTTAGTGGTGACAGTTTATAATACCATAGTGGCAACAATGAATAGATCTTGGTGCTTCTTGATGAATCAGCCTGAAATTGAATCCTCCCTCAAGCAGCACTTTAGGATCATTGCCATTAATTTATGCAGTGACCAGGCAGGAGATTATACGACTTGCTTGTTAAAAGTCTCAGTCTTAATTAGAAAAGTATTTGTTGAAGCACAGTGTAGAAGCTATATAGTCTCTAGTTTGACTCGGGTTGTTTATTGTTGTTTATTCGATCAAATATTGAATTCAATTATTTAAGAATCCCGTAAATTCTTGACCTTCTCTAATAAAGCTTATGATTGATTAAATCATATTAGCACATTATTTAGGCCATGGAAGTTGGAAATAGACAAATGGTTCAAACCCTGTTTGAGAGTCTGTCAGCTATGATATGACCCTGTTTACGGATTTAGGACCACTCAAAAATTACATTTTACAAAAAAAATATAAAACAAAAAATAACATTTGATTAGTTGATCTGAAGAGAAGCCCAAAGCCCACACAAGACTGTTTTTGCTATGACGTCCGACCCAATAATTAATTATAAAAAAAAAGGAAAAGAGAAAAACTAATAGCCCAAGAACGCAGGGTGGCTGCCGGGGGGAAAATAAAATGAAGGCTGTGGCAGATCACAAAAAGGAAGGGAATCGGGGGTTGGCTGCTGGCGTGGCGGGTGTGAGGCTGCTCCTGTGGTAATCTGCCCTTTCCCTCTGATGCATTCTACCATTAATCCCACAGTAAATATCACCAAACCCCATCAAAATAATCCTTTCCCCCCACAAGAAAAATAAAAATAAACCAAAAAATCGACCTTGATATTTCAATTCCAAAAATTGAGAGAAACAGAACAAGAAGGAGACGGAGAAGAGAGCCATGAAATCTTGCTGGAGGGCGTTGGGAAGCCAGACCACGCCGTCGTCCAGTGCGAGACATGCATCTTCCTCCGAGCGTTGATGGGACTGCAACTGCAGATGAGTTGGCAGCCGAGTCTACTGAGTCAGAAGCGGAAGAATGGTCCCCCTCTAGGGTTAAGGAACCTCGGCAACTCTTGCTACCTCAACAGCGTCCTCCAGTGTCTCACTTACACCCCTCCCCTCGCCAATTTCTGCCTCAATTTCCAACACTCCTCTTTCTGTAAGCTTTCCACATCACCACCACCATCTCTCTCTCTCTCCCCCCCTTCCACGTATGTGCATATATAAGTGGCTTCAGTTTATCTCTGTTGATTTCATTGTTTCTTGCTTCATATTTCGTGCTGGTTGTACATTTCATATGTCCTGTTTGATCATTTGTCATGCAATTGCTCTTTCCTGTCAGTGTACATTTCTGTTGCAAGACTATTACTCTTAGTCGCACTCTTTCCTTTTGTCTACAGCTTTTATTTGCAGTGCTTCTAATTTAGTTTGACTTCTATGTTAGTTTGTCATTTCCTGTCATGTCCTTAATCAGCTTTTTTTTTTTTTTGGAAGAACATCATTTTTTTTCCTTGTTTCTGTATATTTTTGGTGACTTACTGATTATTTCCACCGAATAAACCTAAAAAATGAAAGAAATATTGCTTCCTCACTCCTCCTTTTTTGGGGCCAAGAGTAAGGGGATGCTAGTGGCCATTGTGGTTTTCTTAAATCTTTGTCTCTGTTTCTTATTTTGCTTTTATTTGAAATGTTTGGCAGGTGATTCCACTGCCAATGCTGAGCGGAAACAAGACTGTCCTTTTTGTATACTTGAGAAACGGATAGTAAGATCTCTAAGCTTAGATCTCACTCTCGATGCTCCAGCCAAGATCCTGAGCTGCCTCAGGATATTTGCAGAGCACTTCAAGTGTGGGCGCCAAGAGGATGCCCACGAGTTCTTGCGATATGTCATTGATGCTTGCCATAACACTTGTCTCCGTCTCAAGAAACTGCGTCGCAAGGGCAGTGAGCCTTTTAATGGCAACACTGTCGTTAAGGAGATTTTTGGTGGTGCTTTGCAGAGTCAGGTGAAATGTCTGTCTTGTGGTGCTGAGTCGAATAAGGTCGATGAGATTATGGATATCAGTCTTGACATTTTGCATAGCAGTTCGCTGAAAGACTCAATGCAAAAGTTCTTTCAACCTGAGATTTTAGATGGCAACAATAAATATAGATGTGAGAAGTAAGTGATGATTCAAAATTGGTACTTTTCTTTCTTTCTTCATTAATCCCTATAATATGTTTGAGTGAGAAACTTATGCTTGTTTAGTTGTAAGAAATTGGTGGCAGCAAGGAAACAAATGTCCATACTTCAAGCACCTAATATCTTTGTAATCCAACTGAAGGTGGGTTATTTATTTTTCTATTTTTCTTGTTTCTAATCTTTCATTGCTTATTGTCAAGATTGTAGTTGCCTTAAGTCAGTGTTGTTATTCCTCTTGAGTAAAGAACTTCTTGTTTGATTTGATTGTCAGAGGTTTGAAGGCATTTTTGGTGGGAAGGTCGATAAAGCTATTGCATTTGAAGAAATTTTGGTTCTTTCAGGCTTCATGTGCAAAGCAAGCCAGGTGCATCAAGTTGTTAATATATATATGATAAAGTTAGTCATATTTTTGGTTTTTTATATTGAGTTATGCACAGAAGTACTTGCACAAATGGAACTGCAATACGGAAGCTACTGAAACCATACCAAACTTTATTGATTTACAACTACACATGCTTAATTTATCGTTGAATGAAGAAAGTTGTTTTTACTTGATCCTATTGTACTTGTGTTGCTTATTCTTCCCTAGGCTGAATGGCCTATATTTGACACCACACTTAATGTTTCCATCAGTGAGATTCAAACTATTGAACATGAGATCTTTTTTCATAAACATGTAACTCCCTGTAAGGTACAAAGTTATCATGTATAGGTTTATATATAATGTAGCGGAAGTATTCATGTAGTCTGAAATTTAAAAATAATCAAGATCATGCCCAGTCTCCAAGGACAATACTTTTTCATCTTGATTAAAAAACTAAATATTTATATCATTTACACACGTCAAGATGCACAATTTACAAGTATAGTTAGAAGTTAGTGGTTAGGATCAAGCACAATACATTAACTTAGCAAGATCATCCTCTTACTTGCTTTGACTGTTGAATATTTCAACTGCTTTTTATAACTGGAACTTTCATCCATCTCTTTCACTGAAAACTCCTCAAAAGGCAACCCCCCCCCCCCCCCCCCAAAAAAAAAAAAAAAAAAAAAAAAGCAATGCAAGCTGTTTTCCTTGGTCTATAACCTCTTCTCTGCCAATGGTTTGAGCTAGTAGGGGAGTATAAAAAGGGCCTAGAGGAGGTGGGATTTGGGGAAAGAGGGTATTAAGAACTTGTCTAGTGCAAAAGGATGTATCGCTGGTAGCTTCCTCAGCATCTTAGTGCACACTTCTTGAGATGATTTTATCCTTGCCACCTTAGCCTAGGAGCACCTTGGACCATGGCGTACTGAATGTCTCTCACGAATACTGACTAGCCAGGAGAAGCCAATGAACCACCAGTTTGGTTTTATTACTCTTTGTTTGACACAGGTAAGTAGTGATTTACGGAGGTCATAAGATGCAGGAAATGGTTGTTACGTGTGGTTTCGTTGTCTTACATAAACTACGCAAGACCCATAGAAGTTTCTACGTTTAACTTTTGTTACGTGGTCCAATCTTTGTTAAATTTGTGTCAAAGAGGACCATATTTTAAGGTTAGTTTGATTTGAATCTTGATGTTCCCAAAAGATTAGGTTACTGCTAGCCACAGTCCTCTCCCTGCCTCTCTGCTCAGTCTTTTCTTTTTGTTCGTAGGCATTGCATCAGTGTTGTGAGCATCAATTGTTAGGGAGTTATGGAGGTGCTTCGGGCTTAGGGCTAACAAGGAGGTGAAGAAAGCGATATCAATGAACTTACATGCGTTGTTTTTTTAATTATTTGGATTGAGAATCACAATGGTGCTTTTGAGGGCATGGGAATATCTTTCTTATAGTCAAAGACAAATGGTTATAACCATTGTACATTGGTTCTCTGGGAATTCTTTTTGTAAATGTGGAGGAAGTCATAGAATTTGTAGAGTTCCCATTGTGTAATTGATTGTTGCAATAGGCTTGCTACCTCTTGGTGCTTTTGTCAATAAAATTTGTTTCTTGTAAAAAAAAAAGAAAAAGAAAAAAATTAAGTTGTTCTTCCAAATATGTCCTTTTCAATGTGTACATCTATATTCAAATTTGAAAGCATTGGCTGGCAGATGTCAATGTTCAGTTAGGCATTCAAATTTGTTTCTTTGTTGCTCTATTAACCTCTGGTAATTTTATTAAAATCTTTTGGAAATGCAGGATCCACAGCCAGAATATAACCTTTTTGGTACTATTGTGCATTCAGGATTCTCACCTGAATCTGGACATTATTATGCATATATAAAGGTTTCTCTTCACATCTTGCCTTTTATTTTCTGTATACAATATTGGTGAAGCAGCTATTTTAGTTCGCTGATATTGGTGCTCGGTGTATACAGGACGCTATGGGCCGATGGTATTGCTGCAATGATTCATGTGTTTCAGTTTCAACACCGCAGGAGGTATTGTCAGAGAAGGTTTATATTTTGTTCTTCTCTCGTACTAACCAACGAGCAATTCGTGCTGGTACTGGTTTTGCTTCCAATGGAGTTAAACCTCGTGATTTTAGTGGCAGTGAGATATCGAAATCCCGGAAAGCCCCAGGTAGACTGAAAGAAGTTAACTCAAAACCACACGTTGAACAATCATTTCAAAATGATGTCTCAGCTAGTTCTAAGGTTGAAAGAGTACCATCTAGCCCGCAGATAAAATTTAGTATTTATGGAAACAATGGTTCCAAAAGAGTTCTTCCAACTGGTAACAGAAAACTTGCTGCTCAGAAGAGTCAAAACAAACCTGCAGATGGGTTTGTTAAAGACTCAAATCATATGGAGAAATCTGAGAAAGATGTGTCATCATCAGTAAGCAAGAATGGTTCTACCAGAAATAAGAAAGATGATGCTGTCAATGGCAGCAAGAAACAAGTGTTTGCGGTAGCTAATGAGAATGGTGGTACTCAGAGTGTTGGTAACAATGCAGCAAAGTCAGATCACTATGAAGGTAATGGTACAATTGCTGCGACAAGACGAGGGCCTCATCACCAAGAATTGGAGAATGGTAGTGCCAATTCCCAATCTACCATCGCTGGTTCAAAGAGAAAACTGCAGGAGGATTCTTGCATTTTGCTTGGACGGGATAGTGAATCTCGGGAGAAAGTGGACGAATTGAAAGAGATGTATGCTACATTCTACCACAGTTGCTCTAAAATAATTTGCTGATAGAACAATGTTGTTGTTAATTAGAATCTAGTCAAGTTTATAAAAATAAATAAAAAAATCCTGGTCAAGAACTATACCTTTGTTTTCCGAGCTATTCATAGATTTCAAATGTCGTGATTCTTTAGCTCTCTGTGTGATATCCTGTCAGTCCTCATTTTCTAAATCAGCTCTTTTGAGTTGAACTGTGATTGATGGCTTTGAAGCATGCCATATGGTTTTTGACTGTGCACTAACTTCAGATGTTCTAGTAATTCTTCCTGCAATTCAAGTATCTGATAGGTTAAAATTGCTTGTGGCCCGAACAACATCTTTGTTCATTTGATTTATCATTTTCCCAATCAGTTATTTAGACCTTTTGGACATGACCTTCATGACATTCTTGGGTTGCAACCTCTTGGTGCTTTTGTTATTATCATTCTTATTGTCTTATGTGTATTTGTTCTATGGAGATCTATGTAGCATTCGTAATGTTGAGGGTACCCTTCTACCCAACTGGCAAAAATAAAAGAAGACAGAAATAGGAGAAGTTGTCATTCTTCTGGGACATCTGCCTCTGATGATACCTCGACTTATGAATTGTTGCATGTGGCAGTAGACCCTTTACTGTGCATCATGTAGAATTTTTGTTTTTTATTTTTTTTAAAGTGTATGTAGATGTTTCAGCAATGCATGGTAGCCATGTTTATTGACTTAAAAGAGCCTCCTTGTTTGGCATAGAATTTGCACTTTCTTTCACTTCAATTGGCATGTCAATTTGTTGACTTTTTTTTTTTTCCCTTCCTGTCCTTTCTCCCATCTCCTCTCCTTCCTTACCTCGTATATATCAGCCTCAAGAGAGAAGCTTCTTCAGTTTTGCGATCATGTGGCTGGTCAGATAAAGTTCAGAGTTTCATGCAATCAAGAAAGAGGTTATGTGTACAAAATGCAGGAAACACTTTGAAGGATAGCGACTTGAAGTAAGTTTTTTAATCTTTACATAGAATGTATGCACAGGATTTTGTGACACCCACGCAGAATTAATAAGATTTTTACAAGTTATATATTCCTTGGATTATAAATCTTTTGATCTTGCATGCAGTTTTGATGTTTAGTGACATTCTTTACTCTTATTTGTAGTGTGTCTTATTGGTCAAATACCATCATCCTTATAAGCATAACCATTTATGTGTTATGTGTCAATGAAGTAATTTATTTGTTTGTGTCACCTTAACATGTATTACTCGTTAGATATAGTGGGAACAATATATATATTTGTTATTTACATAGCAACAAGGAGGTGCAACCGTTTACAAGTATAATTAGTTTTTAAAGATCAGGAATTCTATGAAATTTAAGAAGTCCTCATTTACAAAAGAAGTGCCCAATCCCCTGATCTTTAGTGTGTATACCCAGTAATCTCTAATGATTAGCTGTTGGTGTCTGAACTCCATCAAAAGCCCTTCTATTCCTTTCACGTAATGTTTCAACTTAGATATTTCATATCCTCTTCATCAAGGAAACATGCATTCCAAAAAAATTCAACAATCTTATCAGAGAAAGGAAAAGATTCGAACTCTTAACCCCTAACTATGAATTCTTTTCTTGTAACTTCTATATTAAAAATAATTTGATTCCAAAATAGATACTTTGATCAGTAGCCAGTAAGTGCTGCAATCCAAGCATTTCTGGGAGATCAGGCCTTGTATTGATTTCTGGTGAATTATGATAAATCTCTATGCTTCTTCAGTTACTGTATATTAGCTAATCTGTGAATAATACTATTTCTTTACCACCTTGTGCATGGAAAAGTACAACCATTAGGGGCTTGCGATATGTGTATCCTTGCCTTAAAGTTCATTGAAACAAGTATCACCTTCAAGCTGCTATTGTATCCAACTTATACTAGGATATATTGCACATTTTCTGGGAAAATCATGTGCAAATTCTATATCATTTCTTTTCTGTTTCTGTACTGCAGGCAGATGTTGATTGCAGATGCAAGATCAACTTTCACTTCACAAATTCCTGAGTCACTAAAGGCTGACCTTATAAAACGGCTTCAGTCATTTAGCCAAGAAAAACGAGATTTTTCCGGTTCTTGATCAACTTAACTGGTATATATATGAATAATATCTTAAGTACTGCAGTCCTGATGATTTAGAATGTGGTTAAAAGCATGATAATTTCAACTGTTATATTCATGTTCTCTGCAGTCTCCTGACAATTGATGCTTTGCGGACCTTGGTGTATAATCTGTATCAGTAATTGATGTTGTAGTGAGGAGGATATCTTTCATGAGACAGTAACTGGGGAAATATGTCATGTGCTGTCTCTCTGAGTGTAAGCAAGTGCTGGCAAGGACAGGATATTTTATACATATACTACTTTGCTTATGGCAACACTGTTATACTTGTAGCTGCTGTATTGGTGATTGCTGAGATGACGGGGTTTGAGTTCAACCATCGCCAAAATTTTTTTTTCCAACTGTGAGGAGTTTTGGCAGAGAGCAAGTCAGGAATCTTATTCATTTTGTACAATATCCCTTTTTGCAGTATTGTTAGCATACAAATCTTCATTTTATGGATGCATTACATTTTTTCCATCAAAATGTGGAAAGATAGTATTTTGTGGATAGATAATATAATTGATCAACCCATCTAATATGACAGTTTTTTTTTTTTCAATGATATCACTGTTTCCTTCTTCGCCTTTCTTTGTTTAATTCTGTTTGCTTACCTCTATGGGTGAGTTGGTGAGGCTAGCTTGGTGGAAAACATGTGGACGTGCCAGTGCTATTTGCCTTGTGGGTGCATGGTTGTGATTTACACATGCCTACCCTTTTATCCTTTTGTGTAATTTTAATTTGCATGACTATGTTCATTATCTCTAGGTATCATTACAGGAAACAAGGCATGTGAATCAGTTGCCTGAAGGCGAAACAAATTGGATGTGCAGTATGCTGTTGAAGATGGTGGAGAGTAGTTTAAGTTCATGGGAGAAACTGACATTGGTGGTGGGTGGGAGAATGGTAAACAATTAATTTTTTTGTATCATTTTACTTGCTGGGAGAAAGAGAAGAAGCCTTTTTTATTTGCAGTTGCCAAAGAAATATTTTGTCCTTTACACATGGAGTACTATTATTTTCTTTTGCATGGCATCACACCTTGTGATTTGGTTTGGATACATTTGCTTTTAGCTTTACATGTCTAGTAAGCTATTTAGTTTGAAACTGCAAGTATGGCAATGTTAGAGGACCTTGCCTGAGCTGAAGCAGCTTGTTGTATTTGTTGCTGCTAATTGTGTGGCAAATATAGTGAAACGAAGAAGAAAACAAAACTAATTCTGCGAAAAGCAACTTGCATCATGTATAGAAGATGACTGCTTTCAATCAAACCATCACCGGTACATATTTACATGTGCATGTATATGACATGTTTGGTGAAGCATGGAGTGAATCATTATTCATTCCTTGAATTGCTTGGATTTTGCTCTGTAACAAGCTTACATCTAATGCTTACATGTATAGAATGCCCTCTAAATCTGTCTGCAGCAAAGATGGATCCATTGGGAATGTTTGACAAATTAGGAAATTGCAGAAAATGGCGTCTCATCTTCTTTCTTCTTCAAAATAATGAGTCACTAGTTAATTGTACCTTTATTACTCAGAAATGTTTCTTTTTGGATTGTTTAATTTATAGTTCTCTTTTGGCTCTTTCAAATCTCAGTATTGTGGTGAGTTGTAATTAGGTTTTTCTGTATTTTTTTTTCATATTTGAGGGTTTCTTTTGTTGCCAAACTAGGTTTATTTTGGTCAAATCTGTGTTTTATAAACTCAAATAGAATCGGCCAGATTCAAGAAGACAGTAAATATGTTAAACTATTTGTAAATTTTGTGGAATGGAATATCTTCTCTACTGATTTTGGTAATATGATGGAAAAATTACATTTAGATAAATTTATAATTATTTTTGCTTCCAAATAGCAATGGAGCTTTGTATGGGGAAATCACAAAGCAGGGCCCGATATTTGGATCAAAACTCAAATCAAAACCCACAAGCTCAAGCAATAGCAACCTGATGTATATTTTCCAAAAACAAACCTATTTGCACTTGGCAGAAGACCAGAAAAATCAAAAAAATCATTTCATGAACCAATAAGCACAATCACTGAAAATTATGACTTGTTAAAAGATTACTTTGTGTTTTCGTATGTTTATCTTTGATGGATGATGATCAATTTGCAAACTTTGTTAAAAGATAAAAGAGTGATTCTGAGTTCTTTGAGCAAAGAAAACAAAGTAGTAGTGAAACAGAGGACAACTGAGATGTTGAGATTCGACATTCTGAAGTTTTTCTCAATGACCATTGTTATAATTATCCTTCTTTTTTCCTTAAGAACATCTTAATTTGTAAATTCTGAAAAACAAAATAGAAACTTAAATCAGTGATTTTGATTATTTTCACACATATCTTGGTAGGAAAGTTAAAAATTCCCCTTAAAAAGATGGCTCATTATAAGAGGCGTGCCATGAAAATTTCAACAAAATCCCTCGAACGTACACACCCAAATTAAAGGCATGAGACATTAACTCCCAGGTTTTCTCTTTTAAGTTTTTATTTATATTTTTATGATATTCTGCTTCTGGATTTCTGTCCAAGCCTTGCACAGAGAGGAGAATAAACTCTGGCTTATTTGAGCAGCAAGATCCCCATGCTTCCTTGCCCGCAGGCAAGTACCTGCAGCTTTGATCCGTCAGAGAGACCCATGTCCATATGTGAATCACTCATCACAGCCCAACACCTTGATGAGGTGTAAAATCATACATCTCCTAATGAGGGAGTTATGAGTCAGGCTCCGTCTGGCTGACTAAATAGCGGCACTTGTTTTACAGGCAAAACTTGACAAAAGTTCCTGGCATGGACCGAGAGGAGCGGAGAATGCCCATGGAAAGTGTGGCCAGGTTTTAACCTGCTCAACCCAAAGTCTGTGACTTCACCTGCAACTCAAAACCCCAAGTACCTTCCGCTGCCAATACACGGAGAAGAATAGTTGCAGAAAAAAAATCCAAACACTGGCATGTTTTTGGTGAATAAATAGGATAAGTTGAAGATAGCAATCTGGGAATTCATATCCCTGGTGCAGGAGTAAGTGAGGACCTTGTAGATGCTTTGTATACATGAAAATTAGGGTTAGCTGTGAACCCACCTTCCCCTGCAGTGGATTGTTGGTAAGTTTCTGCATGGGATGATTGAACGAAATCCAGAATGACAATGTTGATGCCGATGCTGTGCAAATTCATCTCTTATCTTCAGGTGAGATCTATAGATAAATGCCTTGGCTGTGATGGTTGAAAGGAAAAAAGCATGGGTTTTTATTCATAGTTCTCATGACTAGACACCTGCCGATTACACACTACAAAAATTGGTTTAAACTTTCAAAAGAAAAACAAAGAGAGAATAGTCAATAAACTCAAGAAAAGCCAAAACAAGAATGCTTGGCAAAATTGTTCTTTCTCCCACCCTCTTCTACTTATTCACTTGAACTGCAAAACCACGAGTGTCAGATATCATGGTGCTCTTTATTATCTAGGCAAATGAAGCGTTGCAATTGTTTTGCTCTGAGCATTAGTGGTTGTTCAACAGGATTGATCTCTCTATCTTTCTTGAGAGGTGCAGTGTCGATGATCCAGAAAATGAAGACAATATCTTCTCGTTAGCTCCAAAATCTTTTTCTTCTTCGACTATTGTAGCCAACATTTTCTTCAGTGGTCGTTTAGCCACTGAAATAAACTTTGGTGGAGCTACTTCTGTTATGATCCTTGCAGCCTGTACCTTAGCCATTTTGTTTATCACCACAAGCACTGAAGATAGAGGCAGTATATCATAAGCAGAAGGAACTAAACGATAAGCCTGCAAAGCCTAGAATGAAAGTTTCGAAAAGATTTTCACGTAGAAGAGGACGGAGAGAGTGAAATATGGTTACTAGAATGAGCAGTCTGCTTTGAATTTATAAGGTTGAAGACGCATCAGGGACACTTAAATAAGACCAGAAGGGCTGCAGCTTTCATGTGGTCGGCCAGCATGTGGGCTCACAAGACGAACAACTATCATGCCCTGAAGCATACGCTTTTCATCAAGTCTCTTTTTGAGGCAACAACATGACAAGGCAATTGATACTCTCTTATACTCTCATCTTTACGACCTAAATCTCTTAAACAGTCAGAAGGGTCTCGTTTTAAGAGTTCTAAAGTGTTAACTAATCAGAAAAATCTAGCAAAAATCATTTTATCAGTTCAAGTAATTCATCAGATACACATATGCTTGGATTCTTCAAGTACATGCTGCATTCGGGCCAAGTATACTTGCCGTCTGCTATCAACCAAAACCTTCTTCCATAACAAGCATTGGCAAATCGACAGACGTGTACCTGCTTGTCTTGACTGTCCTGTTCTAAAAAGTAGAAATGTGGAGAAAAGCTTACGCTTCTCACTCCTCAACCGTTCCCTGCGCTTGTATTTTCCCGAGGGGACCAGACGCTGATAGTGACTTACTACATGCAAAACCCAATTTTCCTTTCATTTCTTCACATGCATTGCAACAAAAGAATCCATGCTTCAGACAGGCTGCAACTGTTGGCATTGAACTTTTGCCACGTATGTCCTTGTTCTTATATCTCAACAGAGACTACAGCCAATTTAAATCAGCCTCACAAATGATATCTTCCCTTCAGATCTCAGAAGATCGGGTTTCAACTTTAAGTCCAGTTAGTGGACCCCTTTTTTCTTTTGAATTCAAGATTTGTGCTACAAGTTCCACCCAGATCTTTTCTTAGAGAGAGTTCCATAGTGGGTGTTTTTGAATCTCAATTCGTGCAAAGTAGGGTTAATTAGAAAATGAATTTCTTGGGAAAAGCATGACTGAAATTTAAATGTGAACAAGCTTGAGCTATGAAGGCGAGAAGTAAAAAAAATATTAATCCTGTCGGTTCAACTTTTCTCTGGGACTTCCTCTCAGAAAAACTTTTTTCCGGCGCTTTGTATTAAGTTGGGAAGTCGCTGTAGTTTCATCCAGATGTCATAATTTCAATGTCTCTTCTTTATGCGGCATTGAACAGTTAACTATGTAAAAAGCAGTTAGTCAATGTCCAAAGCCTACATATTCTCTACCTTTACAGCCGTCTTCATCTTACATGTTTAAGTGATTCCTACAGGCAAGAAAACAGACAGAGAAAGCTGTAGAAATCTGCATATATGAACATGAATACAATTTCAAGGACATTGTGTTGATTGTTGAATCGCCACCTGTGTTTGCGGCTAAAGTTTCCAGGCGTGACAGGGTTGATCAGTGAGCCTCAATTTTTTGTGGTCAAGAGAGAAAAGCTTGTGACGAGTTTGTCACATTGATACAGTGAGTTGTCATGGTACAAAAACCAAAGTTAAACATGAACAATCTTTCTTTCAGAAAGAGAATCAGAAGCAGAAACAGAAGAGGAAGAGAGAAGAAAGAAATGGGCAGTGATCAGTAATGGCATTTCCAAGGAGGGACCATAACAGTGTGGCTGAAAGTCCTACCTTGATCAACACGTTGTTCAGGCAGGGGACCAGTGCCCTAGCTATGGTCACTTATAATTATCCATTAAAAAGTGTTTCTTGTAGCTTTGTTCTTGCCATTGCTTTTAAATGAATGGATTGGATCAAATCTCAACACTCAATCGCTTTTTTCTTCTCAATTAATTCGAGAAATAGTTTCTTCTTTCTTCTTCTTCCCATCTCTTTTAGTAGAGACGCTTAAAAATGGTGTCTGGGAAGGCAAAGAAAGCCCCTTTTCTTTTATCATTTACGTTAGTGTTGTGCTAAGAAAAGAACATTACGATAACAGTCGTGGTAATCAATGGAGTTTCTATATGAATTATCAAGAAATTTAAAGCATGAAAACCCAAAAAGTCATTATAAGAAGAAGATGATGTGGAAGATTAATACAAAGCAAACCTTGAAATATACGGGGTAGCTATTTGTTGAAACTCAACAAAAGTTCTCCGTTTGTTGGTGTTTTTGAATCCCACATTGCTCAAAATATGTCTTATTAGACAGTGTATGTACGACTTTAATTTGTCTTACAATATAAAAATGATATGAAGTTATATTATATACAAAAATAATTAATAATAATTAAAAAATATATCACATATTTAGAATTTATAAAAAAAAATTATCAATCTCATTGGACAAGGTCTTCTCGAAAAAAAGCTTATCCTCCAACCTTCCCACATCCTCAGCATCACCATCACTTTCTTCACAATATGAAAAGTAAAACTAAAATCAAATCAAATATTAATATAAAAAATATCAAAACTTTTTTATCACATATCATTTCATGACAATAATTTTTTTAACACATCATCTGATTAAACATAAATCATATATAAAAATTAATAAAATAAATATAATTGATATCATTAAAATAAGTAATATAATAAATAGTACGAAGTGCTACAAACTTATTGATTTAGAAAAAAAAAATCGAGATAATATTGACAATAAAAAAACAAAAATATCAAAAAAAATAAATCAAAAAAAGTTAGTGATAGTTAACCAATAACAAAAAAGAAAATAATGAAATCACTTTCTTCACCATATAAAAAAAACTGAAATAAAACTAAATATTAATATCAAAAATACAATAAATTTTTTAATAGATCATCTTATGAAAGTACAAATCACACATAAAAATTAATGAGATAAATATAATTAATATCGTTAAAATAAGTAATATATTAAAGAGTACATGGTGCTACAGAGTTATTGATTTTTTTTTAAAAAAAACAAGATAATATTGACAATAAAAGAAACTAAAATATCAAAACAAATACACCAAAAAAAAGTTAGTGATAGTTAACCAATGACAAGAAAGAAAATGAAAACATTAAAATATATAAATACAGTAAATACTAGTTTTATTAATTAATTATAATATTATTAAGATATCACTACTGTTATCATAAACCACTTGATGAGTCATTGCAATGAATTCAAAAATATTCATTTTAACAGATATTATGAGTGACATCATTTATTTTGAGCACAAAAACTAATGTTGCTCATGTGTCTATCATCTAATTTTCTTCTCGTGGCAAATGATTAAAATTGACTTCTTCAAAATTCTCTAGTAATTTCTTTGCTACCTTGTGGTAACAAACCAATTCTAAGTGTTTTACTCATTCACTTTATATTATTAGTACTAAATCTTCAAACGCTTCCAATTTTGAAACTTTATACCAATTATTGTCCATAATCACAAAATACATATCTTATATTTTGCCTTATTATTTAAAGCTTAACTAAGTTATGAAAAGACAATATTATCCATTCGAAAATTATGTTTATTTCACATCCTAAAACATCTGACATCTCATTGAAATACATTTGCAAAATATCCTCTGCCTCTTCCTTTTTTTTTTCATGGTCATTATTATCATTAGATTTTTCTTTTTGAGAAGTGAAATCTTACCGATTGATAATTTTCACTATATAATCTATTAGAAATTCAACTAAGGACATTCTTTAATTGCCTTTCAAAAAACATTGATAAAATTGTATTGACCATTATTTACCAACAATGGTGATAACAACCATATCTTGAGAGAGATATTTTGAAATTAGTTAATTACATTATATTCACTATGTTTTACTTATATAAAAAATGATGCAGTGGACGATTTGCTTCGAGAAAAAATAATATTAAAAAATAAACTCAAATATTACAATAAGTCTTAAACTTGAAAAATACTTTTGATAAAATGTATCATACTACCTTTAACCATTATAATAAATCTATAAAAAAAATATTTGTATTATGCAAATGATAAAGCAAATGAAATAAGAATATGAAATCTGAGAAGAATAGGAAACTTAGATTGGGAATGAAAAACTAAAGAAAAATAGGGAATTGACTTACACTAGGAACGAAAAATTGTGTTAAAATAAACTAGAAATAAGTAACTAATCAAGTAGACTTAAAATAAGAAACTAATATTAGTGTGTACTACATCAATCTTCTCCACTTTGAAAAAAACTCACTTTTGAGTTTTGTGGCTACAAAGAAAACTCAACTTCTTAAAGATGCAAAAAGAATCAATTTTTTTTTATTTTTAATCTTATTGTATCTACCAATCAAGAAATGATACTTTCAAAAATGAATCATCACCAAATCACTTCCATTGAACAACTTAAGGTGTCAACATAAGTTCACATTACTTTTGCAATGAAGATTAACGTTTTCTAAATTTTTCTTCATCTTTTATTGATTTTATTGAATACACTTTACAAGCTCTTTAGCATTAAGATTAACATTAAAAAAAAAGAAAAAAATGATATAAATTTATTGTATGCCTTGAAATGTCAGTATAGATACCTTTAAAAAGAGTCATTTTCATAGAATGATTAGACATATTATTTAAAATAAACTCAATTTGCAAAAAGTATCATATTGTTTTGATTTATTTGCACTAACACATTGAATACATGAAATTGCCTTCACTTTTGTCCCATCGATCTAAATAATATTTTTTTAACTATAAATTTAAGGGATAAAAAATGATCAGTCATAAAGTTACACTTTTTAAGATTGATATTCAGCTTATTAACTTATAAGAAAAATAGATTTTCCTTGAGATGGTACTTGTCTTCATCTTTACTGTAAATAAAAATATCATCAAAATAAACTACCATATATTTTCTAATAAATAACGAAGAATCTGGTTCATCAATCATATGACTGTGCTTGATGCATTTGGTAGTATAAAAAGTTAGCCATTTGTAGAGATCATTTTTAATTTTGAAAGTTGTTTTTCACTTAGCGGCAAGTCAAATGCGAATATAATGATATCCGATTTGTAAATCAAGTTTAATGAATACCACAACACCTTCTAATTTATCCAATATATCATTAAGATGTGAGATGAGAAAGCCACTGAGTAAAGCATGGACTATACAAGGACTCATACTTTCACAAATCAAGTCTTTATTAAGCAACTCATTAACTTGCAGCTGCAACTCTTTATGTTCAGTTAGGCTTACACAGTAATGTGACAAGTTAGGCAAACTAGCTCCATGTACTAAATCAATGTAGTGTTCTATATTTCGCATGAAAGGTAAATCATTAAGAGGTAAATCAACAATTATGTTTTAAATCTTGGGTGAGATCTCACTAATTGCTTGAGATTGGCCCTTAACCTTTAATGTTGTGATACATTTTGATTCTTTGACTTGCTCAAAAAATTTTTAGATGTGTTATATTAATGAATAACAACTCTTTTTTCTTAATCACATAATTTATTTTTGAAGGTTGAGGTTGTAACATCAAAACAAACTTTTTGACAAACCACTAAAAGATGAAAGTGTTATATCATCCTTTACAAGTGGCATCAACATCATACAATTATGGTATTCTCAATAAGATATAATAAGCATCCATATCCACCATGTCACATACAATCTCACCCATATAATATTTTTTAATTGATAAAAAGACCTTGCGAACTTCTAACGCTTAAACTTCTAAGCTTTTCCTAATACATGCAATCTTGTGTGGAGAATAATACTTTATAATCTTCAAATTTAATATTTTCACCAAAACTTCGAAGATAATATTCTCGCTATTGCCATTGTCAATAATCACATTACATACCTTACTATAAACAGTGAATCAAGTTTGAAAGGTGTTGTATTTTTAAACGTTGTCTAGTTTTTTTGGAGTAAACAAGAGTAACACCATATTTTTTCCTCTCATCTCCTAAGCCTGAATCAATATGTTGTTTGGATATAAGTTGCAAATCATGTTAATTTGCAGCCTCTTTGACACTAAATCTGCACAATGTAGACCTTGTTGGCTACCATTTAATCTCCTGTCATCACATTGATTTGGTCATTGCTCTATGAAATCAAGTCTTCCTTTGCCAATCAATGCACTTAACATCATGCATGAGCTTGTGAAAAGTTTGATCATTCCCATCAAGTTACTATTCGATTTGTCTGATCGCCGTTCGTTGTAAATAATTTATTTTCCACTAAAGCCATCAACCATCAAAATAAAGTAAAAATGTTTACTCTGATACTAATTCGATAAGCAAAAGATTTGCTTCGAGGAAAAAAAACTAAAAAACAGATACAAAAATCACAATAACATCTTAAATTTGAAAATAATTTTGATAAATATATCAAATTACCTCTATAAAAAAAATAAACTAAACATAAAAAATTTAAAAAATAAAAAACCTTAAAAATTGCCTTAAGTTAAAAATAAAAAAAATAAAAAAAATGAACTTACGCTAAAATTAAAAACCTGAATTAAAATAACATAAAAATAATTAAATAAACTTAAAATAAGAACCTAATGTTGATTGTGTACTGCATCGAAAACCATATTGCTTCTTTCTCCGTAAGTGACCGGCTATCACTTGCTCTTTTTGGTGTGCCTACCTATTTCTCGGACACTTCTGTTTCATTTTTGGTTCGTGTGTTGTTATTTGCTTTTAAATTAAATAGATCAGCAGCGTCTCCCACTTTTCGTCATACTGCTTGTTCCAACGAAATTAGCTACACCTGTCTCATAAGCTTTTATTCGACTCATGGAAGTGATCTGAAGGACATCCGACGCTTATACCCATTAGTTTTGCAGATTCAGCTCTAATTCATCTCCGATTCCATCCATTATCGCCTGCCAAAGCCTTCTCTCTTCACCTCTATCGCAAATCTGATTTCAGCAGCAATAAACCTCATTTTAAAAGATTTATGAATGGAGGAATAGCCTTAAGCTTAAGCTAACCTATATATTATCAATCAACGACACTGACAAAGGGGACAGAAGAAGTAGCGTCTGCTGTGAACATACAAATGGGAGCCCTTCACTTTAATCAGTCTGCATCCCACTGGTTATACTGTTGACTGTACTCTTTCTCTCTCTGCTAGACCAAGCCCGCTCCTGTTTTCTACTTTAATCATCTTTGCTTACCTTGTTCAGCTCAAGTTTAACTAAGCTTAACTCGATTCATCTAACTGGGTGAAGCCCTCTCTGTTAACCAAACTTTTTTGGTGTTTACATGTTTCCTCTTCTTTTGTTTCTCTCATCTGTCTTTGCACTTGTGTTTCCTTCATGTCTTGGACCTTTCCAAGAACAGTTTGCCAGCAAAGATTCCTCACACATTTTGCTGTCTCTTCAGGCTACAACATCTAAATCTTGAAGGGGAGATTCCAGGCAACCTGTCAGAAGTCATGTCTTCAGGTTTTAGGGTTGCCAAAATTGGTTGAGAGTATTACTGGCAACATTAGAAAGCAACTTTTGGGGGGTAGGAGATAGATAAATCTAAATAGAAAACAGATTATATTGCGCTTTCTGGGCATAACTCAAGGGATCTTACAAGGATAGTCCACAGTTATGAAGATACTATTTCCAAGGGTTACACATTAATCAATTGACATACACCAAAATTGGACAATAAACATTACAACTTTGCCAACTCCCTTTTACGTCAAAGGACTTACCTGTTTGTACAAAGTGCTGCTAAAGTCATTATTGTATAAGTGCTCAAACTGCTATCTATTTCGCTTTCAGATTCAGGGCAGCACTGCAAAACAAAACATTATTTAAGATGCAATGAATGTAACGATTCTTACACAGACACAAAGAAGGCTATCAATCGGGAAGAGATATTTACCTATTAATACAGTATCGTTTTCCTGTGGGTGGTGGGCCATCATCAAAGACATGGCCAAGATGAGCATCACAAACAGAGCAAAGAACTTCCTGGCGAGGCATGAATATAATGGAGAGATCCAACTTTGATTTTACATTGTTCCCAACAGGCTGATAATAAGATGGCCAGCCAGTTCCGCTATCAAATTTTGTTGTTGATCTGCAGAACAGTGTCAGACACTCTCAGCTCAGAGGAATCTTGTATTGCAAAGAGCTTTCTGATTTCCTATGAACATGAAAAGACTTACTCAAATAGAGGAGTGTCGCAGCATATGCAATGGTAAGTTCCAGGTGTTTTGGTGTTCCAGTATTCCCTGAATATGAAGAAAGATCACAGCAGCTCAAATAGATCAATTTTATTTATTTTGTTTTCTTTTTTATTAAAAACGATCATATGTGTACACATATGTATATAGATTATTTAAATATTATCAACGAGGTGCAACCTTTTAACAAGTGCTGTTAAGTTTTGGATTTCAGGATTTCTATGAAATCTTCAAATATGCTTGAGCTCATATAGATCAACAATAAAGTAAAACCAGCATTTCATGTCATCAGCTACGATTGTCAGCTGTGTAAGTTGCAGGCTGTCAACAAAGCAGAAGAAATGAAATTTGAAAGACAAACTTAACACGCCAGGACCCCAATTGTGCTGCATCAGACCTTGCCACTAATTACTAGTCTTTGAATATATCCTTCCATATATTTAAAATAATCATTTATAAGTTCGCTAAAAGAAATGAATCCTTGAGAAAACAATAATCTACCACATTAGCAGATAATTTTAAGTGAAATAATGTCTTAACAAAGATGGACCCATGATCATTGGCATTAACAATCATACCCAGTGAATGCCCTCTCAGTGCCTTTTTGTCGGGTGATATAAAATTGTTCCTTTGTGAGCTGTTTCTTCCATTCTTCATTAGTCAAAGAAGCATGGTCAATCCTGCCTGCCTCTGCAGAAGACAGCAAATGAATTCTCAATGGCTTAAACTAATCAGATTCTGAAAAAGATCAAAACTAAACTAATACATGCATAAAAGCCTGACCGCACAAGATATTCATTTCAAAACCACCATCGCATGCGGTGATAATGATATAATAATCTCAGTTTATTGTTCCTGCCAGCCATAACCTCAGCAATCATTAATTCCAAAGGTCATCATTTGTATTTTATGCGATGTTTGTGTTTAAAGAGTCCCAAGAACCAATCTCAGTATTTAGCAGTACTAATGTTGCACAACATGGATTCCTTGACAGAACTTTATCCCTTTTTCCAATTACAAATTAGAATTTAAAATCAAGGTGCATGCTAGTTCATCCCTCATGCAATTGCAAATGAGCAAAACATAATAAAGTGAACTAAGATGCATGTTTAACCTGATAACTTGGCAAGGCCTCTATATAAAGTAGCAAATTATTTTTCTCGGCCAAGAATCTATAAGACCAAATTTTTTACCAGTGTATAATGCTTTAACATCCCTTTGGCTTCACCAACAACTACAAAGAGGTGATATTATGATCAAGCTCTATGTCCAACTTATACCAAGACAAAGAAGAAGATTCTTTTATGAAGTTTTGCCTCAGCTTCAGAAACTTTTAGCATCTGAAACATTGAAAGAAATGCAAAAAGAAAAAATTCTTCCATAGGGACACATTCTTGCCTCCACATCCCACCTCTCATCATCACTTCTCAAGAATAAAGATTAAGATTTGTTCCCAAGTCCTAAGGATTAAGAGAATGACCTGGAATTTCTGCAACCAAAACTTCAACCATACCTCTGACTTAAGGACCACAACCTAAGTCATGCTATGACATCCACATCCTCAAGATAAGGGAATAAAGCCCCATAATCCTCAGCGGAAACATCCTTTAATTCCAAAGGGAAGGAAGGCAAAGACTTTGACCAGAAGGTCCTTGAGAATTATTAGGTAAAAAGAGTTAACAAGAAGAAAAAGATGATGTCATAAGCAGATGCAGAAGTAGAAGATACAGTACATAAAGCTTGTGACAACAGGTCCTCTGACAAGCACACTTGTACCCTGAGATGTAAACATCTTAGATTGTAATTGAAATTCTTCATCTCTGGTTATTAGATAAGAAACCTGAAGTGAGAACCATTAAAATGAACCTGGCAAGCTTAAGCCAAGCAAGCAACCACCAAATTATCATAAGACTTGACCAAGGTACCCATAATTATTCTCTAGGCAGAGCAAAGCTAACTCCCACTGGTCGGCATCCAAACAAATATGTTTCCCTAAGTCCTACACATTAAAAATTGGAATGCTTTACTCACCAGTTGTAATTTCTATTTTTTATATCTTCACAACAAGGTATACATTCAGGATCCTTGCACTGTCCCTTTCCACACAAAGCCCACCAATTTGGATAATCTCCTTCCACTGCTAGGAACTCCAACAGTGGAAATTATCTAATAGATAACAGTGCTGTAGATAGTTGTGTAATACTCTGATCAATTAAAACCTAAACAAAAGAGTGGACTAAATTGTTGAATGCAAACAAGTTCCCATTTTTCATTGATTACTCTGTGAATTCAGAAAGCCTCTTTATTGGGGAAAGAAAGCCAAGCAATCACTAGATTGACCAGTTGAGTAGAAATGGGAAAACTGACCCATGAATTTGTTGATCTCCCTTTTCACATCGACATTAGCAGTGTGCTTACAATATAAACTAGTGACAGCGAAGATGATCACATCAATAAAAACAGAAAGTCACAATTAATACCACTAAACAGTAATTGGGTCACCATGAAAAGGGCAATTTAGATAAGTATCGAAACTGCTCAGAGAATCTCAGTTATCAACAATCATACTAACCTAAAAAGGAAAAGACAGTGAAAACACAAAACATTTAGCAGGATAGCTGTGGTTCTATGTGTTTATGCTCACATATATATCGTACAAAGGCAGAGAGAGAGAGAGAGAAAGAGAGAGACCTTGAATGTTTTCTGGTTTCCGAGAAGACGCAGAGGAGCCCATCGCGCCGGTTGAGAAGGAAATTCTCTTGCTTTTTCTAAGCGCAGGAGAAGTTAATAACAGAAGCTTAGATTTGGTACCACAATCAAAGTATGCTTTTGAAGAAATGAACGTCGCCGGTAAGCTTACACTACGAATAGCCATTGCCGACCTTTTAGGAAGGTAATCTTAAGAAAAAGAATTTCTTTAAAAAACCAAGAATTCTTGATTTATAAGTGTAAGGATGACGCTAACTAAATCATCGTCGTTCATTTAAGAGTTGATCACTGTTGGCATTAGATTTGATTGGTATACAGTCGCCACTGTTTTGTTGGTGAATGTCAATGACAGCACCTGAATTTCAGGTGACACGTAGCCAACGTATGGGGCGCGTTGCTAAAAGTGGTTTATTATTTGCCACGTTGGCTATTCATCAAGGGTCCACATGGCAATCAAGAGAACCACCTGTCAGATTATGACCCGCTACTGTGCGTCATATCACTTTCAAGCCCAAGAGAAGCTTTCGGCCTTGTCTTGGAGAAAGTTGGGCCTACTATCAGTTAGGTGTCGGCCCATAGGGAAAAAAGGGAGCGTGTTATTCACGCATGTTTAAGACCGTCGCGTGCGTGTGAGCTCTGAAGCATAAAAGGTCTGAACTTTAATGCTCTAAGGGTCTCGAGTCAACATCGAACTGATCAAAGGCGAAGTTCATATCAGAGCAAGGTCCGGGAAAGATGAAAGGAATTGCGCTTTCACCATTAAACAATTGGTGCCCAAAATTTCCAAACACCCGAACAAAACAACCAAAGAACACCATAAACACGAACGTACTTCAATTCAACATCTACAACCAGAGCCCATCAAGTAAAGGACACCTGCTTCTCTCATTTTCCGTTAATCCATCCAATAAAACCGAAAACCCGGTAACCCGAAACTCCGACAGTACACCACCACTGGTGGTTGTCGGGTCAGCCAATGCAGACATCTATGTGGAAATCGAAAGGTTGCCTAAGGACGGTGAGACCATCTCAGCCAAGAATGGGCAGACTCTCGCAGGAGGCAAGGGGGCCAACCAGGCTGCATGTGGCGGAAAGCTCTCTTACCCAACATACTTTGTAGGGCAGGTAGGTGATGATGCACATGGAAAGCTAATCACAGAGGCGTTGGGGGGTGGTTGTGGCGTCCACTTGGACTATGTGAGGAGTTTAGCTGGTGTGCCCACTGGACATGCTGTGGTGATGCTGCAATCTGACGGCCAGAACTCTATCATCATTGTTGGTGGCGCAAACATGAGCTCTTGGCCTGAAAGTTTCTCCTACCAGGACCTGGAGGTTGTGAGGAATGCTGGCATTATTTTGCTTCAGAGAGAGATCCCTGATTCTGTCAATATCCAAGTTGCAAAGGTAACAGCTTTTATAATCAATAAACTGAGCTTGATTTGGGTATATTTGTAAAAGTTGAGGACTTGTTTATGTTATCATAAGCCATCTGGAAATTTTGAACTGGGGAGGCTATTGTGTGTTAAGTTAAATTAAGAATGTTAAATCTGCCATAAATTATGAAGAAAGGGGCAACTAGTTAGGAATTATGAACCAAGAGTATGCCTACAATAAGAATACTCTATCTGCAATTATTTTGTCTTAGTGTCATATTTAGCTTTTCGAAAAGCTCTGAAGAAGGTAGAGGTCATTCAATATCATTTTTATTTCAATCTGAAGAGGAAATGTTGCACCTTACTTACCTGGTAGCTTTTGGTCAATGTCTTCCATCTCCAGTAACCTTCATCTAACACTCAGGATTATCAAAAGAATATGAGAAATTAGCTTAACTTTTGGAATTGAGCGTAAAAGAGAAAGGGCAGGTTAAATCACCTAGTGGTTGGCTAGGTTCTCAAATGTAATATCTCTGTTAGCTCTGTCTACACTTTTTAAAGCTTAAACTAAATGAAAGGCACATCAAAAATATTCTTCACATCTATAAGTTGATGAGCCCATATGCCACGCTGAGTGCTTCTCATGGTCTTTGAATGGGCCCGGTCATGAATGCCATGCAGTATATGGTTGCCTTTTCAGTTTTGAAGAAGATATCTTGACCTGTTTGATTGTGTTGTCGGCGGGTACAAATAAAATCTTGCAGAGTGAAGAGTCATCTTCTGATGCCATTGCATGTGAAGTTCAGACAAGCTTGACTTACTGAGTGCCAAAATAAGGTGATTCTTCCTAGAAGTTGATCTATAGGTATCAAATGATGTATCTTTTTCAGTCAAGATGACTGACTGCTGAACAGAACCCTCTTCTTGGCTGGTAGCCTACAAGTAGGGGAATATGTTAACATATCTTGCTCTTTCTTACAAAATCTTCTCCTGAACTTTTCTAGGCCTTTGAGTAGCCTATTATTCTAGCTTCATTGATATGCGTATAAGAAACATTGTGCTGCTTTCAGTATATTCTTGAAAAACAATCTAACTCGTGACCTTTATACCCTCTGTCAAAGTGCTGAATAATTGAAACCAAACGTTTACATGATTGCTACAAACAATTTTAAGAGTTTCTCACACTTATATTTTTCTAAGTGTAGTTACCATGGTTAAACCTCAGAGAAGACTTGTGTGATGTCAAAATCACATTCAAAGAGGCATTTTTAACCCCTAATAGGTTGATTGTTCCTTTCTTTAAAATGATCACTGATGTATTTAGTTCGTCCTGACATCTTGTTATATGTATAATTATGGTATAACCATCAGCTGTCTTTTCTGAAGCGAAAATCATCAATTTGTATGCCCTTGGTCTCCCATGGTTAATGAGCTCCCTAGTCCCCGAAAGCCAATTAGGATAGTATTTTGCTTCCTTTAATGCTTGGTGTGTTAGAACGAAGGTCAATTAGGAGATTGGAGCAAGAAATAAACAATATCAATTTAGCAAATGTACTGCAAAGGAAGAGATTTTAATTATTGAGCTGCAAGTTGATGGATTGATATAAGGTGACTATGAAGAGAGACAGTGTCTGTTATATGGACTCAGCATACTGGGGGATCAATTCTTTGGATTCAATAGCAAATTGGTTGAGTTCTTGTTTTAGCATAGAAGAACAAGGTAGAGCAGATATTCGCCAAGTGAAGGGTGAAGAGTCTTAATTCACTATGTTGTGTAGTGCAAGTCTTATCAACTTTTACTTTCAGTAAGTCTTATTTTGTTATTGCTGTTTTCATTTTTTCTTTAAATTTGCTCTGTTATTCCTTTGTTAGTTTGTTTCATCTGCATCTTGTTAAGAGTTTGATTGAATTTAATGTTACCATTTAGGATGTAGTGATCTTACAGTTTCTGTCCTCCATTCTCCTTCTGTTTCCACTGATTATTTTCTGATTTGTCGTTTTGAGTTGCAAACTTTAATTAAAGAACATCCAATTTCGTTCCATTAATATTTATTACTGTTTACATCCCACATTATTTTCAGGCTGCAAGGAGTGCAGGTGTTCCAGTTATTCTGGATGCTGGGGGAATGGATGCCCCGATCCCCCAAGAATTGTTGAATTTCATTGACATCTTGAGCCCAAATGAATCGGAGCTTGGTCGCTTGACTGGAATGCCAACTGAGAGTTTTGAACAGATTAGTCAAGCTGTGGCGAAGTGCCACAAGATGGTGAGTTCTGGTCCATTCCAAGCAGCATTACCTTTTCGGGCTTTTTCTATCTACCAAGCATTAATTCTAGTCAGTAAAGGCCACAAAGAAAATTTTCTGGCTTATGCATGACTTACATCTTTTTAAAAAAAAATTAAATCATAAACAAAGATTATGTATTTATATTAAATACAAATAATATCAAGGGGTTGCATAATTGTACCTGGCAGATTTTTGCTAAATTGTTATCTTCTTTGCCTTGGAAAATGAAGTTCTTTGATAATTTAAGATTTTAGTCATTCTTATCATGTACTGGTTTAACTCTTGCTAATGTGCTTTGCATTATTCTTTCTAAAAATCAGAATGTATCATAATTTACAACTACACAAAAATTTACAAACTTCTCTAAGATTTAAGACAATCAAGTTAATCTTATATTACTTAATATCATCGAGATTAGGACGCAACATGCATCCTATCTCACATGTAAAGACATGATTTTGCATTTAAAACATTTTCCAATATATATATTAATTACATTTACATAAGTAGGTCAGATAGAGAGTATGCAGCCAGATTAATATTTTGATGGGCAGTTCTGCATTAGAAATCAAACAATAATTAGAGTATACCATTATAAGTTGAAAATATAACAAATTTGTTAATAAGCCTGTGTTACAATCTGAGGAAACTTTAAATAATGATCAATAGTGATATAGGTCATATCAGTCACTACAATAAGAATAACACTAAACCAGTAATTTCCATGTCGCCTTTTTAGGTCATCGAAATAAAGAAACTGGTATTCAATTCAACTTTGCTGCTAGACCTTGTAAATGGGTATCTTAGTCTAATTAAAATCAGTAACTCTAATCATGAATAACCTATTGCATCTAGTATTGAGCTAAAGCAAAGGTTGACAAAAGATATGCAATAGCCATCAAGTTCAAGACAAAGAAACTCCTTGAAGGTCCCTTGTTTCTTCCTTATTCTTATTTACTACTTCAAGTTCTTATTTACTTATACCAAATCACAGTGATGATACTTTATGTATATGTGTGTGTGTGGGTGTGTAAACAAATTCACAATCAACATACATAAAAGAGCAATCATCAAATTACTACTAAGAATAATACCTATATCATAATATGAATTTACAGAGAAATTAAATTAGCAAAATGAGACTTTACTCTTGTTGCTTTAACTGATGAGGAAGAACCCAAATTATAAAAGAAAGTTGATGTGCTCTGACTTGAAATCAATGTGCTTAAACCTAAAGAACACCTAAGAAAAATTTGTGTCCTTGACAGATTTGTGTCTGGCCTTTACTTCTTTAATGACTGTTTTGTAGATCTTTAAAGTTAATGACATTATACAGAAATCTAGTCTTCTTTCTTGGGTAACTTCAATATTTTAATATATACAAAGGGAATCAGCTGTAAGTAATGTTGTTGTTAGAGTTATGGTAATAGATGACAAATGCATCTGAGTGCATTCCCTCTTGAGATACCAGCTTGAGTTTGTCACAATTTACGTAAATAAGTTTACTTTCAGGGAGTTAAAGAAGTGCTAGTGAAACTTGGGGCCAAAGGGTCGGCTTTATTTGTAGAAGGGGAGAAACCAATTCAACAACCTATTATATCAGCTGCAAAAGTCCTAGATACTACGGGAGCTGGGGACACATTCACTGCAGCTTTTGCTGTGGCTCTGGTGGAGGGCAAGTCCAAAGAGGAAAGCCTGAAATTTGCTGGTATGCCTGGCTCTTATCATCAGTTTCTGAAATATAGTTTCTTTCAATTCGTTTGTTTTAGTGAACACCCGCATGATTCATTCACACTGACTTCTCTCTGCAGCTGCAGCTGCTTCTCTTTGTGTTCAAGTGAAGGGAGCCATCCCAAGCATGCCTGATAGGAAATCAGTTTTGGCTCTTCTTCAGTCTGCTTGAGGATATTCTTGACTTTTGCTTAGCCAGGATTTATAGACTTCCATTTTGCATATAAATAAAAACAGAAGGTCAATAGTTTCACCATGAGAAACCAGTGAAGCGTTGCTCTGTATCTCTCTCGTTCTCCCTGGATTTTTTCATCTTGAGTACCTTCACAGGCCACTCTTTTGAATAGCTTTAATCTTGTCATTGAGGACATTATTCCATTTCTTATGTTGCATTGCTTCATCAAAACTTATGGGTTAGTGATCAGGGCAACAAAATATGAGTTTATATTTTCAGTCACCTCAAAGATTTTAAAATTTCTTCATGTGTTCAGGGGATTGGGTCAAACTTTCTTGTTGTGGTCTTTGCTTTGGTATGGGTTTAATTTAGCTGAATTGAACTTGAAATTCATTTACACTCAAGCATCAATTACTAATTTTTTGTTCCTATTTCTTCTATTCATATTATTTAGTTATTGTTTAAATTTTTTAATTGTGAATTCTTAGGAACAATTTTTTGCAAGATGTTGAAATTAAAATTTCATATATCACATAAGAGTATAGTTTTGAAAGGCGATGTGGGACATTCCCTCTTGACTCATTTATTATTATATAGCATTGGAAAACTAAGAAGTTTTATCAAGCAGATACCTCTGTATTGTTTCATATCATGTTTCTTCCTTCCAATAGAATAGATACATGCTTCCATCTATACATCCATTGAAATGGGTACCAGGGAGGTTGTAGAACTTCCAGATAAAAGTTCTGCTTTTGTGGCTAAGCAGCATGCTCTTTTACACCCCAAGTTAACCCATGAGCTTCTCTTCATCTGTTTTGCTTGTTTAATGATGCTTGGCTTTCCAGAGAAGTGCTTGAAGACATTATTTTCAGCTGTTTCTAACCTTGAAAGCTGAGCAAACAAAAGCAAATTTGAATTATCTGAAAAGAAAAAGACAATTACAAGGAACACTTTCTAGTCCAAACTTACAACTGGACATAACCAGGGCACTAGTTCCCCGTCTCAACATGTGTGATCAAGTTAGGACTTTCAGCCATGTAAGTTTCCAGGCAGTGAGGCTCCCTGATCAGCTGTTTCCTGCCTGGAAACATTAACCGTTGCAGGAAGACAACAATCCAAAGAATTGGCAGAATCACATCTCAATTTTTTTTAAAAAAAATTATTTTGGGTTGGGTCTGTCATTTTCAGGAAATCTATTGTGTTGCGCTGGACAGAGTAGCAGTCTGTCCTTTGATGCTTTGTTCCTTGCAAAGAATTAGCAGAATCAATCCATCTTAGTGACATGTTCTTTGCAACAATTTCGAAACTTGTGGCGTGAGCTGAAATTAGTCAATTACATTGTAAAGACAATGACGGCACGTCCTCGCTAGGACATGAGAGGAAAGCTTGCATTTTTGAAGGATTTGTCAGCTTTCACTAAATCAGCCTGTTGGTCAATAGAAAGCATGCAAGTATACTTCTGCGTAGATATAAAAAGTACATTTTTTTATCCGATCAAGAGAAGAGGGTTGTCTCTGTTACTCTACAGATGTGCACCAAAAAAGAGAAAAACTGTCTTGAATGAATATATTTAATGTAATTATCTATAAAAACATTAAATTTAACATATATTTTTTAAATTAATTATAAAAAAATGAAAATATTTTACAGTTAAAATATTTAAAAAATTAATTAATTAAATTTTGAATAATTTTAAATACATAAATTATGTTTCATGAATGTTTCAAATTTTATACAATATAAATTTTTTAAAAAATATTTTTAGCATTTAAAATTTTTTAAATTCTTTTCTAATATTAATTTAAATACTGTGTAAAATTTTAAATCAAAATTATTTTATAATATTTTCAATTTGTGAATTTTTATAATATTTATTAATTTAAAAATTAAGTAAAAATTACTAAATTAAAATTAAAAATAAATATAATTCAATTTTTCTAAAAATACTTATTCATATATTTATTTAAAGTGATGGCAAGCTGCTTTACTCTAGGCTTTATTCAGCAACATGACATCATCTCCTTAATTGCATATGACACTCTATCTTAGCATTTCTTCATGTCTATTTTGCAGGTAGAGTCAGAAGATTAAATTCTAAAAAGGTATTCGAAAGCTGAAGAAACCAAAAAATTAAAAATTATTTGTATACAAGGTGTCGAGGCAAATGTCTGATGATGAAGGATTGTTCAAGTGGATATTTTATCAAGATTGATATTCTTGATTCGATTGGAAGAATCTAGGCTGTTTTTGATTCGGGAGTATAGGGTTGTTGCAGAAATTTTGACTACAACCTTTAGTTTCTCATTGACTTTTGTTGTTTAATTTTTTCATTGTGAGATTCTTTGAATAGTTGTTTACAGGACACTAAGTTGAAATCACTATATTAATTAGTGGCACAGTTTTGAAAACCGATGTGGGATATACAATGTTAACTCATGTATTATTATGGAGGTGAACCATCAAAACCATCAAGGAAAAATCGTATAAGAAATAATTATTAATATAGTAATATATTATAATATTATTAAAAGATTTTAATGATGTTATTTAATTATAGGATAAATATCATTTAAAACCTTGAGTTTAACGCTCTCTCTCCAATCAAACATTAACTTTCAAAATGTATCCGAACAAATCCTAATTTATTGATTTTGTTCAAATTAAACCTGACTCAAAATAATTATAAAAAATTAATAATTTTTTCATTGTTAAAAATGACTAAAAACTTATCAAATAAATTTGACACTTTATTTTAATTTTATTCCTCAAATTTGAAAATTTTTTAACTAATTAACTATTTTTTATGAATTTTTTAAATTTTTGATGGTATATTTTTTAAGAAAAATATTTTTGGTACTTAAAAAATTTTGAATTTTTTTATGATGATAGGTTAAATATTTTATAACATCCATAAAAAATTATAAGTCAAAATTATTTGTAAAATCTCTCTAATTTGAATATTTTTAATATTTAAATTTTTCAATGAGGTTCAATTTTGACAAAATTAAAATACTAAGGTTTGTTTGGATACTTTTTAAAAGTAAAGGTTTGATTGGAGAGAGAGGGAAAAACTTAAGGTTTTAAATGACATTTACCCTTAATTATATTATATAAATTGTTAATTTACTTTTTCATAACTGTATCAATTAAGAGAAGATGAGAGGGAGAAAATCTTAGTTTTTTTTTTTTTTTTTCACTTGATTGTTCCCATAGTTGCCGTTTTATACAAATTATAGATATCATTATAATTTTTAGGAATTTTATTCATAATGCAGATTGAGCTCTAGGTAGAGCTCAATGTGGTGTAGGTCACATTTGTGACTGAACCAAGCAAAAATCTCATGTTCTTACATATTTTGGATTATTTGAATCTCAACAAATCTTAAAGTTAGGATTAACTTGATTCTTAACTGAGGTATCAGAGTAAATTTGTTACTTGGGAAAGATTGGAGGAAGCAATCACATGGGCTTTCAAGATGATGAGAACAAGATTCAAAATCAAGTTTGATGGGAAAAGTGATTTTGAAATTTGAAAGAGGAGAAAAGTTCCGCTTATCCAACAAAAGGTAGCAATTGTTTTACATGATTTAAAGATATTCCTCAAAGATGTGAAAAAAGATCAAAAGATAGAAATTTTGGAGGCTGCTTATAGTATTATCACCTTGAATCTTGCCGATAATGTCATTTAACAAGTGAATGATGAAAAAATAGTGGCGCATATTTAGAAGAAATTAGAAAATCTTAATCTAAAGAAAACTTTGTCAAATAAAATCTTTCTTAAAGAAAGATTATTCACTTACAAGGTGAATTTTTCAAGAAGCTTAGAAAACAACATTGATGAATTTTAAAAGATTTATATAAAGCTTGCCAATAAAAAATTAGGTGATGAAAACAAAACTGTCATTCTTTCTAAATTCTTAACTTTATTCCTTTACGATTGTTAAATTTGCTTTAAAATATGGTAGAACATTTTTTACTCTAGATGAATGTTTAGATGCTTTGTGATCAAGAAATCTAGAACTAAAGTTGAAAAATAAAAAAAAAATTCAAAATGAAAGTTTCTATGCTAGAGGGAGAAGTAATATTAAGGATAACTCTAAAGAAAAAAGTGAAAGTTCATCCTAAACAATGATGCAAATGACTTAATAATTTTGTAAATTAAAATTGATTTCATGAGAAGCAAATGCGATCGTTGTTTTTATTATTATGGTACTAATTAACCCCATGAATGCAGTTTTCCTTCTCATCTATGTGGATGATATGTTATTGACAAGTTGAATCATAATGAAACTTTAGAGGATGAAGGATCTCTTGAAGTCTGAATTTGATGTGAAGGATCTTGGTGCAAGAAAGAAAATTTTGGTATGAGAATCACAAGGGATAGATCAAAAGGTTTATTAAAGATCCCACAAGAAAAGTATTTGAAAAACTTATTATGAAATTTTCTACCGATAAAGTGAAGCCAATGAAAGTTCCGTCGGCCAATCACTTCAAATTATCATTAAAAAGTTACCCAAAGTTTCAAAAAAAGAGATGCAGGCCATGTTAAAGATATCATATGCTATGATTAATGCGAGATTAGCTTTGTCACAAGCCATAACTTTAATGAGCAGATTTATGTCAAAACCATTGGGAAGCAATGAAGTGGCTACAAAAGATTTTGCAGCCAAAAGGGGAAGATTTATGTCAAAACCTGAAAAAAAGCTCATTGGGAAGCAATGAAATGGCCACGGTAGAAAAGGGGCTGCTTTACTTTCTCTTAAACAGTATGAATCAAGAGAGGATCATGAGAGTTACAAATTTCCTTTTGAAAAGAAAAAGAGTTTCTTGTAAAGGGATTTGAAGAAAAATTTTAGATTTTTTTGCACTTGATTGTTCCCATAGTTGCAGTTTCACACAAATTATATATCTCATTGCACTCTTTATAATATTTCATCCATAGTGCAAGATTAACCTCCAAATAAAGCCCAACATGGATGTCAATCTAAATTTTTATTAAATAATTGATATAAAATAAAATAAAATTATTAATATATTATAATATTAAAATTTTTGAATTATCATAACGATCTTACAAATACTCGATCGATGTTGATGTTGTTGAAGTGATTTAATTTTAATTAATGTAATAATTTAAGTTTAGATTGTAATCATTAATATCTTGTTATGTTTAGTGTTTTATGTTTTTAATTATAATAAATTTTATTTTTATCATATTCATTCAAAGTTCAAATTATATCATAATTTATAAATAATTATAATTTTTATATATTTTTTAAATAATAATTTTGAGATCATATATAATAATATTATTAATAAAATATTTAAATATTATACATTAAATATTAATTTTATTTTAAAAATCTTAATGAAATATTTTGAATGATAAAATCTGTTTATAATAATATGATGTGCTTATTAAAATTATTTATCAAAAATATATTTAATATGAAAACAAAAAAATTAATAATATAATAATTTTTTGAAAAATAAATACAAATGGTGTGACAACTGTATCATATTAACCAAGCGAATTTACGGCATCATTAAAGTATTTGTTTTTTACCAAATCAAATATTAATTTGATGTTTTACCATTTCGATGAAGTGTTTTTTACATCAAATCCAACGCTAATTTCACGTTCGCCGGTTTTGTCATTGATGGCTTAACTACCACTAGTGAGTAAACAAACTAAGAAATTTAAAGTAAATACCTTTGACTTGTTGCATATTCTCCATCATTGTTCTTCTTATTCAAACAAATAGCTGTTGAAATACCTTCTAAGGATCGCTCTGCATGTTTTCATGAATCTTCTGTGGGCTTCATACAAGGATTGGAATGGGTAGTAGGGAAGTTTCAGAACTTCTTGATAAAAGTTCTACTTTTGAGCCTAAAGCCCTTTTACAGCTCAAGTTAAAGCATGACCTCCTCTTCCTCTGTTTTGCTTGTTTAGCGATACTTTAGACTTTTCAGGGCAGTGCTTGAAGAGCTGTCTCCAACCATGAAAGCATTGGACCAAAACAAGAAAAATAAGAAAACTATTTCTTGAATTACCGGAAAAGAAAAAGACGACAAGGAACACTTTTTAGTCCATAGGTACACTGATCATAACCAGGGCACTACTTCCTCTGCCTTCCCTATGTCAAGTTAACACTTTCGGTCATATATATGTCTTCAGGCAATGAGGATCCCTAATCAGTTGCTTCATGCCTCGAAACGTTAACCATAATAGGAAGTCAACAATCCAAAAAATTAGCTGAATTACGTACCAATTTCTTTTAATCCTTTTGGGTTTGTGGCTTTGGTGAACTATGGCCTGTTATTATCAGAAAATTTGTTATAATATCTGTAGATCAATCTGGACGGAACTTCAGTCTATTCTTCAATGCTGATCACTTCATCTCACCACATTTTCTTTGCATTAATTTTAAGATTTTTCCATGAGTAAATAATTAAAAAAAAGGTCTATCTTTACGATAGTGATTGTGCGCTCTCATTAAGACAGGAAGGGAAAGCTTGCATTTCAAAGAATTGTCAACCAGCCTTCACTAAATCAGCCTTTTGATCAAATCAGAAAGTATGCAAATTCAGTTTTCATAACTGGTGCTATGATGTATATAACCTTCTCCCAGATGTTTGATCCATTAATTTTGCTCTTTCTAACGGAGACAAAGAAATGCCTGTGGACTTCAGCTGCTACAGAATGATAATGAGCTCCTTATTCTGCTAGCCATCCTTCTCCTTCTCGCTTTTCAACTCCGGTTGCCGCACCAGAGCTCGTAATCTTCTGACAGTGGATTGTGTTGGATATATCTTCCCAAATAGTTCATCAAATGATGGCTGGGGTTGCTTCAGTTCTGACAATGAAGTCATTGCGGGCAGCTTTCTCCATACATGAATTTCCATTCATGAGTTCCGAGACAAGGGTTTTGAAGTGTTCATTAACATGCATTTTACTTTATGAGCAAAATAAAAAAATACTTTTTCTGTAAATATAAACAGTTGGTAGGCTTGGCTGCTTCACACTGGTGAGCTTTGCTCGGCCACGTGATATCATCTCCTTTTTTACTTTGGTTTCGGTGAAAATTGTAGAAGCCGGTTGCAACACTTTCTCTTAGCTTGGCATTTCTTCATGTCTATTTTGCAGGTCAAGGCGGAAGGTTGAGTTCTAAACATGACGAACAAAATGAGATACCAGCGAAAGCTGAAGAAACCGAAAGATGAAGAAGTTTATGGAGAAAACTACCATGACAGATTCAGTTGGTTCTCAGACGCTTTACTTCTCAGAATATTATCGTTGCTTCCTACAGAAGATGCGGTGGCTACAAGCGTTTTATCAAAAAGATGGCAGACTTTGTGGACTTTAGTTCCCAAACTTGATTTTGAGAATGAATCTGCTGAAGACTACGCAAACTTTGTGGAATTTATATATAGAGTGTTGCTGTTGAACAAAGCACCTGTTATTCAAAGCTTCCGTCTGAAATGCAGTTTGAATTGTGGCTCGAACAATGTTAACACGTGGGTTGGTGTTCTTGTTGAACGAAGCGTGCAAGAATTGGAAATCCATGTATCTGCACGGGTAGATGACTCGCCTATACAGCTGGTTCGAAATCTTTTTACGACCAAAACGCTCGTGAAATTAAATCTTAATGAAGGTGTTCTCAATGTCCCTTCTTCGGTTTGTCTTCCATTTCTGAAGAATCTGTTTCTTTGTTCAGTCAGCTATTCTAATGAAGGGTCTGTTCGTCGGCTATTTAATGGCTGCCCTGTTCTGGAATCTCTGCATATAAAAAGGTCTTTTCTTGACAATATGCTAAACTTCAACATAAATTCGAAGAAAGTGAAGAATTTGTATGTAGAGTTTGTTTTGGAGTATGGGGAGTATAGAGATCCTTTAGGATTTGGGCATAAGCTTGAGATCAACGCCCCAGCTCTTGAGAATCTGACACTCACAGATTATGTGAGTGGTGTTATCTCAGCTGAGAGTATGCCTAAAGCAGCTGAGGCAGATGTTCATGTCCGCGTGAACAGCAAGCAAATCGGGAGCTTCTCCGTGTGCTACATCATGTTTCCTCTCTTTCATTAACTTGGGCTACAATGGAGGTAACTTCAAATCGATCACTGCCCTTATGGTTATGGCTATTACTTTTTATCTTTTTCCTGCATGCATGCAGATGCTTGGAGCTGCTTCCTTCTCGGATCCTCATATGTTTTGCAATCTTGTCAAGTTGTCGATTGGGTTTGGGTTTAGAATATGCGACTTGCATCTACTACTGAAGTTTCTTGAATGTTCTCCTGTTTTGCAATCTTTAAGTGTCCAAAAGGTTAGTAGAATTAGATACCAAATTGTTTTTATCTTTCTTTATTTGTGATTTTGATGAATTATTGCTTGTGATTCCCAGAACACCTATGATGATTCAAGCTTTGATTTAGGCTGGAGAGAACCAGAGGCTGCTCCCAAATGCTTATCACTCCACCTCACTACATTTTATTATAAACAATTCGAAGGTTTGCCGCAAGAGCTCAGATTGGTAAAACATCTCCTAAAGAATGCTCTGATCTTGAAGACAATGACTATATGCTCTTCCTGGAGAATGAGGAACAAGGTTGACATTCTCCAGGAATTGTTAGCAGAAGCTAACAATTCCATTTCTGCATTTCCTTCTGCTTTTCTGGTGCTTGCTGCAGCTGTAGCCTGAAAGAGTAGAATTATGTTATCAAGTGAACCTGGTTGAAGCATGTAAAACCAGCAGCCATTCTCAGAAATGATTCTTTAAAACGATCTGTTATAATTGATCCAGTTAAACCACAGCAATGAGTGGAAATTGCCATTTTGTGATGTTGACTCAACTACTTCACCAACAAATAGGAAGCTCATTCCTGTTTAACGAGCTCCAGCTGACATGGTAGCCACTCATCAGCAGATTCGTGAATGGAAGAATGTGTATATTTGCTTCAGAAAGGAAAAGGGCAGGCTTGTGAAAAAGGAACAAGGACTGCTGCTTAATAGAAACTGGAATTACAACTTCGCTAGGTGGCTGTTCATCTTAGGGATTGTTTGTCCTTTGATTGCAGACTGTATAGTGCTAGAGGTTGCTGATTGAAGTATTCTGGGCAAATCCCCAAGCCATTCTGGGCTTGTTTTACTGTTACATTGGCAAGACAATCTGGGTTTGATTGGCGTTCAACAAAAGTGCTGGTTTACAAGGGTTACAGGTACATCAAGAAATTTGCTTCTTGCTGCTTAATAAATCAGCCACTTGTTCAGATAATGTTTTTGGATTCCATTGAATGAAGGATATAACCTGCATCTAGGGAAGTTCATAAAACCCAAGTATTACAGGTGTGACCTCCATTTTTAAAAATCAATAGAGTTCCCAATCCCATCTTGAACATGACCACTTCTTTCATTTATGTAAATCAATTCAATCATCCAATACTAACAATTTTCATTTTTTAATATATTTTTTACTGCTCTTAAAAATCATCGACCAATTATTTATATTTTACATCTCCGTTTGTCACGCATGATGTATTATTTGCTTTTTTCATTAATTGCCCACAATAATATAATTTGAAATTTCATCGCTTTCTTAATCATTCATTTTCTCCCCTTTAAGTCTTGGTAGTCCTTAAGTTGAAATTAACTAATATTTTAAAATAAAAGTGAATTTAATTATTATATTATTATTTTCAATTATATTGTGGTTCAATTCACACTTTGGATGCTTCTTCATCTGTCAATCTATCTACCTTCCTCTTACAACACACAAACCTCCAATCTTGAAAGGCTCTCACTCTTATTCAAAATTTCACCAATCTTGAATCCGTCTATATTAAACAAATAGAATAAATTTATAAACACAAAAAAATATATATAAAATTAAAAATGAAACATTACATAAAGAACTTGGTTTTAAAACTACTATAATAAGAGTAATATTCTATGATAATAAATGAGGAAAAAAATTAAAATTCTCTATTAATTTCAAACTGTAATAAATTACCGAAGAATTCAAATAAATTTTTTAAAAATAAAAAAATTAGGTTTAAATCCTAAAGTTACAAAAATAAATAAAAAATTATACAAAATAAAGAAAGCTTTTTAACAAAATACCACAAAAGTTCAAAGGGGCCAACAAGGAGACTTATATAGTTGCCAAAGAAGTCTGCTGGCGCGTCAGTGCTAAAGCAATGCTTGGTTTATGTGACGTAAGCAATGGCATATCTTAACGGTGATGGAATAGCCTGGAATTCGCTGGTTTGAGCAAGGTTACCAAAGTGACCCAACGTTGGAATTTTGGCTATATATACCCCCCAGCCAGTGACATCTAATCTCACTAACAGGCTCTCGAAACCTCCGTCGATATTGGTACATATCTGTAGCGGAAGGCAGCGATCTGTCCGTTTCAACGATGGCGAACGAGGTGGTTCTGTTGGATTTCTGGCCGAGTCCCTTTGGGATGAGGACGAGGATTGCCTTGGCCGAGAAGGGGGTCGAGTACGAGTACAAGGAGGAGGATTTGAGGAACAAGAGCCCTCTGCTCTTGCAGATGAACCCCATTCATAAGAAGATCCCGGTTCTCATCCACCACGGCAAGCCGGTCTTGGAGTCGCTGATCCAAGTCCAGTACGTTGACGAGGTGTGGAAGGATAAGGCTCCCCTTTTACCATCCGATGCTTACGAGAGAGCCCAAGCCAGGTTCTGGGCTGACTACGTCGACAAGAAGGTAAAGCTCTTTACTGATGTTTCGTGAGGTTATTCTTTCTTGTTTTTTAGGATATCGTGAATTTGTTTCTTGCTTCACTTTCTTTGTCGTTCTTTGGGTTGTTTTTTCACATATAGATTTGGTAAAGGCGATTGATTGCAGAGTGTTGGGTTTTCTATGAGAATGTTTCTATGGAAGTAGAAGGGATACTAAAGCTACTGGTAATTGATTTCCCACGTAATGGTCACTGAAAATGGAATATTTTCAGCAGCACTAGACGGAACATTCCTATACTGGTCATTGTTAATTTCCAAGACAGTCAGATTCAACTTTAAATATGATTTGGTATGTGTAGAATCATGTGATTAACTTATCAAAGCAAACAAAAAAGAATTATGAGGGAATTGTCCAAAGGAGCTGATCAGTGAATCGTGGAGCCTGCCCTGCCCCTTGTCGGTATCTATTCCATATATCTATTGCCTTCCAATTGTTAGCTGCAGCCCATTCCTTTTATTTATTATATATGAGTATTGGCCGGTAGCAGACTCGCGGCTGTTCACGTTGGTGGTGAAACCTCAACCCTGTCTATGGAATTGTTTGCCTTAATCTTACGTTCTTGGATTGGATTACCCAGGTGTATGAAACTGGGAGGAAGATTTGGACCACGAAAGGAGAAGAACAGGAGGCAGCCAAGAAGGAATTCATAGAAATCCTGAAGCTGCTGGAGTCAGAGCTTGGAGACAAACTTTACTTTGGCGGTGACACATTTGGGTACGTGGATATTTCCTTGGTCCCATTCTACAGCTGGTTCTACTCGTACGAGAAGTTTGGCGACTTCAGCATCGAGGCAGAGACCCCCAAGCTGATTGCTTGGGCCAAACGGTGCCTGGAAAAGGAGAGTGTCTCCAAGTCCCTCCCTGACCAGGAGAAGGTTCACGGGTTTCTTTTGGAACTGAAGAAGAATCTTGGGATTGAGTAAGTTAAGAGGAAGCTGTAGCATCATAGGCAGAGCCAGTGTGATTGTATCCCTTTTTAGGTCATTCAGGGTCTGATTGTTGTTGCCATTTCAGATTGTGCTACAGTTTCACTTGTTTAGTTCTGTTTGTATGGGGTCTTTTTGGAAATAAAAGGGCACTATGACGTGCCTTGTTTTGTATGGTGGGGCACTCCTATGTGCCTGCCTTATGTTCCAAGTATTGTAGGGGATATGTCGGAAGCTACAGTGATGGATTCTGTAACTGCTGTTTATCTAGTCTTCTTTTTTGGATGGGTTGGCCTGTTTTAATTTCACTTTTCTCTGCATTAATCATGTTTTTCTAAACATGTGGACGTTCCATTGGCCGGTTTTCTTTTCTGAAAGTGGATAAAGAAAGTACGCAACTCATAGGGGAGAGGAAATGGTTTTTTAATGTTACACTGTTTTTGGGGACTTATTTTCTTGTTGGGCCCACGGTGGACCTTCGTTCCGTTCGGCAGACGGACTTTTCTATGGAGCTGTATATGTTTTGTCTTGTGCATCTATTTCAATATCGGTTGCTCTTTCTTTCGTCGCCATGTGAGCTCACCTATCGAAAAAGTGGAACTTCACTTACTGTTTTAATTTTTTAATAATTTTTTAAATTGATAAAATATTATTTTGATAAACTTTTAATTATTTAACTTATCTTGAATTACAGTAAAAAAAATTTCAACTTCATTTTCTTTTCAAGACCGTTTTGAAGGTTTTATTTCTTTCAATTGTTCATTGCTTTTTACTTAAAATTTAATTGTCTTATTTATATAATCATTTCAACTTTTATGTATAACATTTTTTAATAATTCATTCAAAAATTTTAAAATTTTATTATTTAAAAATTTAATTATTAAAATTTAAATATAAAATTTAATTAATAATATTATATTTTTATATAAAATAAAATATTATCTTGTCCGCGGCCTCAAAGCTTTCAACGAGATATGGTCAAACATAATTAGGTCCTGAAGGCCCATTTTGCAAACTAAGGGAAATCATTTTCTTTCAAAAAGCAAACCTACAGCTTTAGGCATCTCCCAACCGTAGGTACCTTTAATTCTATGCATCAAATTTAATATTAATTTTTTAATTTTAATTAATTTATATTAAAATAATATTATAATATTATTTTAATAATATAAATAATAATTATTAATAAAAATATTTATAATATTAATTAATTAATTTAAAATAATAAAATAATAAATATAATTTAAATTATTTATTTATTTTAATTTAATTAATATTATATAATAAATTATATTTTTATAATTTTTAAAATTAATAATTTATTAAATTATTAGTTTTAATTTAAATTAATATTATAATTTGAGTTTATATTATAATAGTGCATTGTTAAATTTATTGAAGTAAATTTATTTTTATAGTATTTATTTAAAATTTAAATTATATCATAAATTATAAATTATTATAATTTTTATATATTTTTAAATAATAATTTATTATTATTAAAAATATTATTATTAAAAATATTATTATTAAATAATTAATTATTATAATAATTTAAATAAAATAAAATAAAATAAAATAATATCTTAAATATTAATATTATTTTAAAATTTTTGATGAATTATTTTTAATGATATAATTTTTTAATAATATGATATATTTATTAAATTATTTATTAAAATATATTTAATTTAAATTTTTTAAAAATAATTATATAAAAAAATTAAAAAACATATCTAGTGTAATTATAGTACTACATCAAATTATAGATTTATATTTATCGTTTTATTGGAAATCATAGTAGACCATCTTCAATGAAGTCGATAAAATATCAATTTGATATTAAAAATTTGCTAAAACGGTGTTCAATGAAACAAAAAATATTGATAGGTAATTTGATATTATAGCTATTGTACATTTTTTAAAAAATTTATATAATTATTTTCTAAAATTTTTGAATCAAATATGTTTTTAATGAATGACTTAATAAGTATATCATATTATTAAAAAATTATATCATTAAAAATATTTCATCAATATTTTTAAAATAAAATTTATTATTTGATATATTATATTATTTTATTTAAATTATTATTTAAAAATATATAAAATTATAATAATTTATAATTTATAATATAATTTAAACTTTACATAAATATAATAAAAATAAAATTTATTTCAATTAAAAACACAATATAATAAACATAACAACACATTAACTATTATAATATAAATATTAATTATAATATTAATTAAAATTAAAATATTTTAATAATAAAAAATTAATTTAAAAAGTATTTAAAAATAAAAAATTATTTTAAAAATTATTAAAAATTTTAATTTATTATATAATATTAATTTATTTAAAATATTAATTAAATAATTAATATTTATAAAACATATTATTAATAATTATTATTTATATTATTAAAAATAATATATTAATATTAATTTGATATAAATAAATTAAAAATAAAAAATAATGTTAAAATATTTTTAAAAAATTAATATAAAATTAACTTTAAATTTGATGTAAAAAATTGAAGATGTCTTTAGCAAGTTTTTGAACACCAAAAATTGGTGTTTGGTCGTCTTCATTAGAAATGGCATGAAGCAACCAGCCACTGTCAACGTGATAAAGGATGAGGTGTCTGCCTCTGAGGTTCATATCTTGAAATTTAGCAGCGTTTTTTATCCTCGACGCTCAACAAAAAGAACGATGTCACGCGAATCAGTATCAATTGTTTTATTCAGAGCGGGTACATATAGGCATCCCGCCCGGAAAAAAGCTTAAACCAAATCAACAAATCCAAATGATAATGATACTATCGACATAAGTTATAAAAGCGATTAGTGTAGATAAGTAACAAAGAAGATCATTTTCTGAACCTAAGCCACAACTTTGTCCACCTAGTTACTGGTTTGTACTTCTACTCCGCCTCCTGAGCCGTGGTTTCTTCTTACGGGTTCCCCTGTTCATCCACTTTGTGTGGAGATTCCCTTCCATGTATCATAATCGTAATATTCGTTAGTTTTTAGTAGCATCAACCCCACTTGCGCCATCTTCTCCTTCAAATCTAAATCGGAAAATTGTGTAGACTGAGGTGAAGCTCTTTGATCTCCACTTGAGTCAGCAGTTCAATTCTGTTTCCAAAAGACCTTGAAGCAGCCCTTGCTTGACTTCCTTCCCGTGAGACTTTCCCTCGTCAACTGCGGAGATGGGAGGATCGGAAGCTGGAGCTTGCCTCAGGGGCCCGAATTCGGGCTGGCCTTTCCTGGGCCTTCCTCTGTTACTCAGCTTGTACAACCCAAGTTTATCCAATAATGGTTAAACGGATTTGATACCAAAATAGGACTGACGTGTATCCACCATTTATGTCTGGATTGACTCAACTCGTCAACCTTTGAAATATCTTTCTATGTAAACACTGAACTGACGTCTCATCTGGCAAAAAAGTTCTTAAAAATGTCCCATTGACATCGGTCGAGTCTCCAGAGGCAGCGGTCTCTTGGTTAATTTCAACAATGTCGGACGAGGCGGTTCTCTTGGATTGCTGGCCCAGCACGTTCGGCATGAGGACCAGGATTGCTTTGGCGGAGAAAGGGGTGAAGTACGAGTACAAGGAGGAGAACTTGAGGGACAAGAGCTCTCTGCTCCTGCACATGAACCCGATACACAAGAAGATCCCGGTGCTCATCCACAACGGCAAACCGATCTGTGAGTCGTTGATCCAAGTCGAGTACATAGACGAAGTGTGGACGGGTACAAGTACAGCTACTCTTTTACCTACCAGAGAGCCCGAGCCAGGTTCTGGGCCGACTGCATTAACAAGAAGGTAAACCTCACTCTCAACTAATGATTCACGAGCTCAATCGTTCTTCTTCTCACCTTGTTGAATTGGGTTACGCCAGCTGCTTGAAACCGGGATTAGGGTTTGGTCCAAGAAGGGTAGCAGACCAGGAGACAGCAAAGAAGGAGTTCATAGAAATCCTGAAGGTGTTGGAAGCAGAACTCGGAGAGAAGCCTTACTTTAACGGGGAAACATGTGGGTTCCTGGACATTGCTCTGGAGCCATATTATTACAGCTGGTTCTATACCTACGAGAAGTGTGGCAACTTCAGCATTGAAGCAGAGTGCCCGAAGCTGATTGGTTGGGTCAAACGGTGCCTGGAAAAAGAGAGTGTCTCCAAATCTCTACCTGACCAGGAAAAGGTCCACGGCTTCCTTCTGCAAGTCAAGAAATGGCGTGAGATTGAGTAACTTGGATGAAGAATAATGACAACCAAATCTTTTACTTTTTAGCTGCAGTTTCAGTTGATGGTAGAATGGTTGAAATGCTTCGTTCCTTCTTTCTAAATGCATGATAAATAAAATCTTGCATTCTTATCTTGTTTTTCAGTTATCTTTTAATAGTTTACAGATTTAGTCTCCCTTCTTAATAATAAATAAATAAATAAAAATAAAGATTTTATGCTGATTCAAGTTAAGAGTGTCAATTTTTTTCTTTTTGGTTAGAATAAAGTTTTACGATAGTTGAATTTAATAAAATAAATATGAAAATGTAAAAAATTAAATTTTTTTGGGAGGGATGGGACAAGAAGAGAATTTATGTTACTTGTCTCACCTTCGTCCTTAAACTTAGACACTTTAATTTCTATATATACTAAAAATCTAATATTCAATTACATTTAAGTTAGATTTAAATTAAATTGAATGTAAATTTAAATTTATTTAAAATTTAATCTACAATTAAAATGAATTTTTACTTCCATTTATTTAAATTCAATTCAATCTAAAAATAAATAAATTAAATATTCTAAAAAAAATAAATAAAAAAATAAAAAACAAGTATTTGTTAGTTTCTCAATAAGAATTTTCATTTTTATTTTTGTTTTTATTAAATAAAAAACAAAACAAAAAAAAATTAGAGTTAAAGACCATGATCCTTTAATATGAGTTTGCGTAAAATAAGACAATATATTTATAATTTATTATATTGATCTAAAAATAAATAAATAAAATTATTATTATTAGTTTATTTATTAAATGATGATATTTAAGATCTTTTTAAAATATTTGATGAATCATGGTGGAGTATTTAATAAAATTATAATAAATAATAATTTAATAAAATGAATTATTAAAATTATTATATTTATTTATTTATTTAATATTAATTATTATAAATTATTAAAATATTCTCATAAGTCTTTGTTGAAAA
Organism: Moringa oleifera; assembly: GCA_021397835.1. NCBI lineage: Eukaryota > Viridiplantae > Streptophyta > Magnoliopsida > Brassicales > Moringaceae > Moringa > Moringa oleifera. The sequence continues at coordinate 3,181,929 of JAJFZO010000863.1, forward strand.
GATATATGTACCCTAACAGCGCTGACTTCTCATCTCACTAGCATATTCTTGAAATCTTCCATTGAAATCTATCTATGGACAGCAGCAAAGAGCTCTTGGTTTCAATAATAATGGCGGACGAAGTGGTTCTCTTGGATTTCTGGCCTAGGACCTTCAGCATGAGGACGAGGATTGCTTTGGCGGAGAAAGGGATCAAGTACGAGAGCAAGGAGGAGAACTTGAGGGACAAGAGCGCTCGGCTCCTGCAGACGAACCCAGTTTACAAGAAGATCCCGGTGCTCATCCACAACGGCAGATCAATCTGTGAGTCGCTGATCCAAGTTGAGTACATAGACGAGGTGTGGAAGGATTCGGTTCCCATTTTGCCTTCTGATCCTTACCAGAGAGCCCGAGCCAGGTTCTGGGCCGACTGCATTAACAAGAAGGTAAACCTCACTCTCAACTAATGATTCTTGACCTTACTCGTTCTTAATTTTCACCTTCTTGCATTGGGCTACGCATACTGCAGCTGCTTGAAACTGGGACAAGGGTTTGGTCCACGAAAGGAGCAGACCAGGAGACGCAAAGAAGGAGTTCATAGAAATCCTGAAGGTGTTGGAAGCAAAGCCGGGAGAGAAGCCTTACTTTAACGGGGAGACATTTGGGTTCTTGGACATTGCCTTGGTCCCGTACTAGAGCTGGTTCTATGCCTACGAGAAGTGCGGCAGCTTCAGCGTTGAAGCAGAGTGCCAGAAGCTGGGAGAGAAGCCTTACTTTAACGGGGAGACATTTGGGTTCTTGGACATTGCCTTGGTCCCGTACTAGAGCTGGTTCTATGCCTACGAGAAGCGCGGCAGCTTCAGCGTTGAAGCAGAGTGCCAGAAGCTGGTAGCTTGGGCCAAACGGTGCCTGGAGAAGGAGAGAGTGTCTCCAAGTCTCTGCCTGACCAGGAGAGCATCTACATTTTCCTTCTGCAGACAAAATGGTGTGGGATTGAGTAACTTCGAGGAAGCATGAGCACATGCAAATTAAGTGATTGTCGTTCCACATTTTTGTTCTCGCAGGAGTCCGTTTTGTGTCTTGTTTTTTCTTGAAATAAAAGGCCTTGCTTTGTGCAAAAAGGGTTTACAATTAGTAGGAACCTCTGTAGCCTATCATTCATATTCAATAAAAATAGAAAAGTAAAAAAAAAAAGGGAAAAAAAAAGTTCATGCCCTTATTAGTAACATTCAGAATAAATTAAACTTTAAATAATAAATAATACAATGTTTTGCTTTGTTTTATTTACGAAGAAAATTAAGGCAGGTTTGAAGACAAAATTATTTGATGCCTTATTAGAGTCTCACATCAATTACAAATTATACAAATTTAGGCATATTTTTTACTATTTAGACATATATTTTCACTTTTTATGAAGTGTTTTTTAGGTGTACTTTTCCAATCATACAAAATCATATAATTATGTTCAAAACGGACAATAACTCATCTGAATTTAAAGCAGTTAGCACTTTAATGTCTGCAAAGTGAAACCAAATGAGTACAGATTTTAACTACAGTGATGGGTTCTTTAAACAACTGCTGTTGATACTTTCTTTCTCTTTGATCACATGGTACATAAAATGATAATTCATTATCTAAGTTACTCTTTCCAAAGAGTCCAGCAAAATCATATCATGATCTGCTACCCGCTATATATTGTACGTGGAAGGCGTTGGGCTCACCACCTGCTGAGCCATTGCTTGCTGGATTCTGAATTTGGGCTAGCCTCTCCTGAGCCTTCCTCATCTACAGGTTCGCTCTATTCAAGTTAAACAGAAGATGATCTGAAACAGAGACGGAAAATGATCATTTGGCATTTCAACGTATACACTTTGAAGAGCCCTTTTGTCCTCCAAAGATTCTATTCTGAGTTTCTCAGAGAGACAAACACACAATGAATAGTGAGTAGTCAGTGTTTCTCTTTATTCCACCACAGAATAGTCAGCCAGTGGAGGTGTTATGCCCTTAAAAAGTAATTCCTTAACGATCAACATTCCTTCCTTCTCATCTTTGAGTTGTTTCACTTCGTTAGATATGCATGGAATATATGATGAAAATTAAGCAGTCCCCATTCGAGCTACCATCTCTGCCTATATATGCATTCACTATCAACATTTCTGAAAGGTCAGAGATCAGATGGGTTTGGTTCTTGATACAAAATGAAGAGCTGCATGTTGTTTGTGTCGGTGTCTTAGTGTCTTGCATGAAGAGAGAGAGAGTGAGTTTGAGCCAAGGATGGCTTGCCGGCATTCCCAACTGCGCTATATAGCCTAGCTACATCCATGGATACTCTCGCATGGCTCAAGTGATGCTTCAGCTGGCAGGCCATCCTTGGTTCTACTTTCCTCTCTTTCCCCTCATGTCAGACTCTGCACACCTCTTTCCAGCAGACTTTATACGATTATACTGTCTCTTACCTTTCGTTGGTATTGTTTGCCTTATCAACGATGGAAGAGAAGCCTTCATTCATCTCAGCTATCGTTTTGATTTTTTTTTTTTTTCACTCAAAGAAAATGAATTTTTTTTTCATAATATATAATTTTAAAAATCTATCCTGTTAACTTATCTCATATATATATATATATATATATATATATATATATAAACATATTTTTTACAAGTGAGTTCAGCAAAAAAATTTTAAGTTATAGTAAATGTTACATATTTATGAAAAGAGAAAGGTATCTCGATAATATTTACACTGAACCTTTCATTCTAGCTTTTGAGTTGGGGGTGGACTGTACTATTGTGATAAATTAATTAAGACATAATAATTGAAGTTATTTGGTTGCAATGGCTAGTGACTAGCAGAATTTCTGTCTCTCTCTCTCTTTTTCCTTCTTTCTCATTCTTGATCTCCGTTTTTAATTTGTAATTTAAATTAAGGGAAAAGAATGAAACAAAATTGTGCTCGAATAAGATAATTAAACTTCAATTAATGGTATTGTTTTTACTAAGACAATTGGGTAAATTAACTTGATTTCGTGTTTTGAAATAACGGTATTACAGATAAAAATGATATAATTTTGCTAAATAATTTATTTGGAGAGTACAAGCACAAATTTGATCAAATTTGAATAAAAATAAAAGATAAAAAGCTCACCACCAAGTTTAATACCAAAGAAATATAAAAAACTACCACCTTAAAAGACAGTAAACAATGATACAAAAAACTTACAATTTATCACTGAAAATATAGACAGTAAACAATGACTTTCAATCAAAGAGACACAAGGATGGAAGAGAAACTTAAAAGAGTTTTTACATATACAATTAAAGTCTAAGCTCTTTTTTAATTCTAAACTATAAAATAAATACTTAGTGTATAAAACAACCTTCAAAGCATTGGGATTTCAAAAATTATTAAGTTTTTACTTATAACTAAATTATTCAATGCATTTATTTGACAAAATAAATAAATAATAAAAATAGTGGACTGAAATAGATCTTTCCTAAAAATTGCTAAGGTGCACCAATTTTTCATAATTTTTTCTCCCAAAAATCTTTCAAAGTGCATGCTGACCGTCTTTTTCATAGCATCATAGATTAGATGTGATAATATAATCACTCCTGTATCATTATTGTTTCCCTTGACATGGACATATATTATTAATTAACTTATAATAGTAATTAGCATAGAAATAACTGAAACTACGATGGAAAATGACTCAAAACTAAAATTCACATATATAAACTCAGATTTGAAGCATATATATCGTATCATATAGTTATTTAAATATAATGCACAAAAAAAAATTAAATTCTCTTTCAATTGCAGTCGATTTCTTGCAAGTGTCGTTGAAGTACTTGGTCCGTATAGGCATGAATCTTAGAGAAGATGAAATAACATGTAGTCATCATATTGGTACCATATTTGACCCATTTGTGTTCAAGTGAAGATAATTAATTCGGGAGGTAATATATTGGTCTATATTTTTCACTAGAATATTGGCATTTTGGGGCCTGAATAAGGAACCTAAGGAAACATGTCAATAATATGCCCAAACCATGATAAGATTTCCAAGTTATGCATCTCTTGCTTTCTGCAGTCCTCCTGCTGATCCAATTATGGTAATTAAGATGAAGGATTTTATTAATAATTAATTTGATGTCTTACAACATGGACAAAAGTTAGAAGATGTTTCTCGAAAATATTCGTTCTAAACTTACTTGAAATATCTGCATGGGAATATTTAACTAATGTCAAAATATTATGTGCATAAGGATCATGTGTCGTACAGTAGAATGTTCGATCTTGAAGTCCAAGCTATTGAATAAGCTATCCAGGGCATCAAACCACAAAGGAGTCAAAGACCCACTTCTCCATTTCAAAGCCCTAAAAGTCAGAGAAGATTGGAATCTTTTGTCAGGTTAAATCCTAAAAGGTTGAGGAACAAATCCTCATTCAGCATATACGTTATTTTTGCTAAGTCATAACATTTTATAGAAACCCTAATTCCTGGTTTCCTTTCCCTCCAAATTAAGATTCTATTCCCAGAGTGACCAATCAGTGGTCTCTTTATTCCTGTAGTCATCCAGTGGATGGAAGTTGCTTTAACCAAATCAAGAAGAAAATACAGATGCTTTTAGAGGGGACAAACCGTGTGCTTGGGTCTGTGGGATCGATGTGACTTGTATTGTGGTCAACATTCCTTCTAATCTCTAAGTTTTTGCTTATTCATGCAAGGAAGAAAATATATGAAATGCTAGCCATCCCCATGAAGGATATATACCAATGCATTCTCTGACTATAAAAATATACAGTAAGCTGCCAACGTTGCCAAAACACTACAGCAATCTCCATGAAAGGATCATGTATGGATCACGAGCGAGGTCTGATTTTCTCTCATAGTGTCTGGCATGATGAGATGGAGAGTGGATTTGAGCCAAGGATGACTTGCCGGAATTCGGTAATTTGCTTTCTCAGCAATATTAACGAGTACTCTTCCGGGGGGTCATCCTTGGTTTACCTTCGTTCTTTTTCTTCTCCATGGGAGACTCAGGAGAGACCATGTCCCTGCCTGTATGCTTCTTCTATATCGCACGTGTGTCAACGTTTAATCCTTTTTAGGGGTATGCATGTTTAATACTTCATGCACTTCTTTCAGTAATTCCCTTCTCAATCTTTGCTATATCATTAACTTTGATGCGTTATATGTAAACCATAATGTTATGGGGTTCTATCTAAAACAAAATTTTATTTGTTGTATGAGTCTGGCTAGTCTCTTTGCCCCTCCACTTACTCATTTATTGGTAAGAAATCGAAATTTAGTGGGACTTATAAGCGTTTTTTGTTTGTGCCAAACACCAATATATCAAACGTGAAACATGTCTGCATTTGGCAAAGAGGATCAAAAGGAAAAAGATGAAGAAGAAAAGCTTGAATAAGAGTTTCCTTGCTTTTTCATTGTTTGTAGACATTCCCACGTAAGAGCAATGCAGTCCAATTTAAGCAAATATATTCCCTATTATATCACAAGTACTTGCAGACGTTAATTCCCATCCGAAGAGGTAAAGATAATTTGGGCCTATAAACAAAAATGGGTAATTTATATATATATATGATCACAAGATGGATGTAATTTTGAACAGACTTGGACATTTTAAACAGCAGGGATCAATTGTTCAGGTTGCTATCTTTGGCAAATTTTATTCATAGAAGTGTCTTAACGTGAGTATATAAAGGGGCTTCACATGAAAGAGCTTCATTCCTTCAAAAATATTACATATACGATAGGTAAGGTTCTTGGTTTTCTCATTTTCTCTGTGTTCTTGTAATTAAGGATGAGATTCATATTCTGCCATAGCTTCTCTTCAGTTAATGGTCCTGTTCATTGTAAGGTTATGCAATATCCAAGGAGCAAAGAACCTTGAACTCTCAAAAGATCACAAGTACTTCTTCCTTGACGTCGGGTAAACTCCTCTATCATACACCAAAGCAATCATAAACATCAATTAATATCATAAAGATAAATGCAATAATGCTTCATGGAGAAAGATGGAAGTCCCAATAACTTGATAATGGAGCAGTAACTGATGGAGACGACACCGAACTGCACATTAATGTTTGATTAACCAAGTACCAGACGAGACCCGATAATAACAGCAACATGGACGTGTGTCACGTTGTTTGAGGACTTGAAGAGAGAGATACAAAGATATCTGTGTGCACTTAGGGAAGCGTGGCCTGCCATTCATTCCATTCAATGCTGCCACCCACCTCACCTAATTCCTACTCATAAGCAGCACTGCTTTATGAAACTTCTCATCCTGTTCACCAGTTTTGTGTTTTTGCAGGGAGTGAGAGTGTGTGTGTGTGTGTGAGAGAGAGAGAGAGAGAGCAGAAAGAAAAGTGGAGATGGACAAAAAAGAAAAGGCAGGGAACGGCGGTGCTGTTGTTGGGAGCTCTGCGATGGGTGCGGGAAGTGATAACGAGGAGGTGAATGCAACCATGCGCACGGCGGAGACGATGCTACGCTTGGTGCCGATGGCTCTATGTGTTGCCGCCCTGGTAGTCATGCTCAAGAGCTCTCAATCAAATGATTATGGCTCCCTTTCTTACTCTGATCTTGGCGCTTTCAGGTAATTTCTCTGCTAAATTTCAGTATTCGTTGAAGCTCACACTTGATTTTCTTGGTGGGTTGTCCAGACTTGAGCTCTAGTTCATTCATTCTACATGAACCCTAAACTAAATTTTGAGGGCTAAATTTTCTTTTTTCTTCCCCTCCCTATTTTTCTTAAGCCATTTGCAATTATATCTCTTCAATTTTTCTTCTAAGAATTTCTTTACAAATACCTGTCTGTCGCCATTTTAGTTTGTCTTGGATGTTGAAATTAAGCTGCTTCTTCATATCATAGATTTGGCTTGTGCAAGATTGGTCCTTTTTCAGTGCATTTTCATGACCGTTGAAAGTATTAGTTTAACATAGGCTTGTGGATCAGAATCGTTGTCTTTTGATATTTGTGATCTAACTGAATGAGACAGACGAGCACTCTGGAAAATTTTCATTGAAAGCTGAAGAGACTATTAGATCCATTCAATTTAATACTATTAGTGAAGCCAAATCAAGCAAACAGCTCTAGTGGTAGAAGGATTGATTACGTTTGCAATAGGGAGCAATAAGATAAACTTACTCGGGCAAAGCACAATCACTGATATGACTTCAACAACAACAGCATATTTTTGATATCTTCTTCTCTTGTATTTGTTTTCAGATAAATTATATTACCTTAGCATTAAAGATGACATGGATTCTCACTGCTTGCAGGTATTTAGTGCATGCCAATGGCATTTGTGCAGGCTACTCCCTTCTTTCAGCTATTGTTGCAGCCATGCCTCGCCCCTCCACCATGCCTAGAGCCTGGACATTTTTCTTCCTTGATCAGGTTAGCTAAACTCATTGTACTTAAAAAGAGTGACTTGTAACCTATTTGCAGAAAAAAGAACAGACTTACAGCTTTTGTATTCAGGTGCTCGCATACATAATTCTGGCTGCTGGAGCTGTGTCAACGGAGGTCCTGTACCTTGCACACAAGGGTGACACAGACATAGGATGGAGTAAGGCTTGCGTTTCATTTGGTGGGTTCTGCCATGATGCTACAGCTTCAGTTATCATCACATTTGTTGTAGTTGCTTTCTATATAGCACTTTCACTCATCTCCTCCTACAAGCTTTTCAGCAAGTATGATGCTCCCATGGTCAACCCCATCAAGGGTATTGAGATTCCCACCTTCTGAGGCTGACTACTTACCCGCAATTCTCTGTTTCATCTATTACCCACAGTGAGTATAATAAAAAGCCTAGGCAGAGTATATGTCAGCTGGATGTTTAACAGAAGTGTTTTGTATGTAGTGCTTGTATAATCTTACCATGTGAGTATCTTTTATCTGCTGTTGGTATCCATTATCTACTTTTGTTTTTTGGCACATTTAAGATGATTTTTCTAACTTGGTGACTGATTCAGGGTTAATCTCTAGAGAATGTGATTGCAACCCATACTCAACTTCACCTTCTCAGAACCTTTTCCAGGGTCAGGCTTGCTTGAATTTTTGCGTATGGTCCGCTAATTGACAAGGTCATCAGCTAGTTGGTTTGGAATGCTACATGATAGAGTGGATAGTTAAACATACATTTTCAGTACTTATCATTGCATGTCCACATTGATTAAGTGCATTTCATGAGTGAAATATTAAGCTTCTTTTATTCACAGGAAATGTACTTAGTAAGTTTGTCATAATAATCTTGTGGTGAAAGTGAAAAGAGAACAATAACACTCTTGAATATCAAATAAATTTATCATCAAGACTACCAGTAAAAACTGAAGAGCCCAACAAAGGAAGATTGATTAAACCACTGCCCATTGAAAGAGCCACTAGGGAAGTTGGAAACAGTAAAATAATACTTGTTGCATACAAGGCCATGAAGCTGACACCTCTCTGCTAGCACCAAGTAGAATCACAAGCTCATATTTGAATCCTGTTACATCTGAGCCAGGTGAGACAGTCTTACCTACATTTAATACAAATGCTATTCTCTCTACCTTGAGCAGTTCAATGCATTTAATATATAGGACCCAAAGTAAGATAAGGACCTCGACCAATTCAATGCATTTTAATATATAGGACCCAAAATAAGATAAGGATGAACGAAAAATCATATACAATGTGAACACAATAACAAAGACTACTATGTCATTTTAGTCTCCCTCACATCAAGTTGCATCACCAAATCAACGACAGCAAGCACAATAAAACAACGCTAGTTTACCATATTTGACTGAACAGTGACACACAATCCAGAATGCATTTAACATTGTTGAAGGCTTTTTAATATGCATGCTTAACAGTCGTGTAGTTCCACATATTGGTTTCTTTTCAAATGTAGGCTTAAGGCTTCCCAGGCTTTACATGCTATTGCTTATTGATATATTTGTCATCAGCGTGCTTCATACTGAACAACTGCAGAAAAAACAAGGTTGCCCCGTCAGATTATAATTAATAATAGCTTTTGAAGATGACAAAACATGTGAAACATTAATTCTTCAAATTTGGGGAAATGCCAAACCAATGCCTGAATTGAAAGACAATCACGCCTATTAGAATGACTTATTATGAATAAACATGATTTGCCATCAAGCAGCAAATTAAACATAGCACCAATTCGATTTTCACAATTAAATAATGTGAATCTAAATGAAATAGCATCTAACATGAAACTAACCAGCACAAGTTCTTAAAATTAAAAGGCACCTTAATACCACATCATACTCTATACAGACTAGACTAGAGTCAAAGGCAGATCAAGTTTGAAATGAACTTCCTCTGAGTTCAGCTCAAAAAGACCTGGGGGAGAAGGAAATGTTGCAACTGAAGGAAAATCCTTACACATACCTGCCTCCCTATGATTTCCGTTAACTGAAATAATGATATTCTTTAGTGCGGCCTTTCCTTTCCTCTAATTTCTGTACCTTCTAATTACGACCAGTCCGCCACAGATTTAATTTTAGATAAATATAAGATGTAGACTACCAGCACATTCCCCTTGCCTTGTTATCTTTATTTTTCTTGGCAATTTTTTAATTGTAAATTTACCCCAATTTCACTCCCAACCCCTGAGAAATTCAACTAATGGCCCCAATGTAAACCCTTCACTAGCTTATTTCGACCCATGTCACCCTAAAAGAGACAAATTTGATCTAGTAGCTTTCAACTTAGTGAAATCCATAGAAAAAAAAAGAACAGAGTTAAATTCGTATTCTTGATTTTTGAATTCCATTACATACCTTCATTGCACACCACAAAAAGAAGAAAGAAACAGTAATGACTATTTGGTGATGTTTTGGGAAAGAGGTTAAGCGTAAAATCATGTCAATTAGATGCTACCTTTCATAGATGTTGATTTTAGGAATAGATCATAAAACATTGCCATTTTCATACTTGTAGCATAGTAATATACTTTTTAGTACTGCAAAATGTTCCTCAGGCACTTCGATTCACCCTACGTCTCTATGCCAACAGAATGCAAAACAGTACAAGGATGCTGATAGACACTCCCACACCCAAATCCATGTAGCATAAAGGGGGTACATTGCTTGATTTCAAAAGGAACAATCATTGCTAGAGCTTATCTTCTAGCTCAACTGAATGTGGGACTTTGCCTTGCTCAAGAAAACAAATATGGAAAACTTCGAGCAATTCCTACTCTACAATTCATTGACATGGTCTAAAATAGTAGTCTGTAACATGTTTGTGGACCTGACACTCAGCAGTAATCACTTAAAAGGCAGAAAATAATCCCAAAGGAATCACCCTTCAAATCCTTGATTATAAAGGATCTTACCAAGCTAATCAAAGCTTGGTTGTACAACAAGCAAGCTAGAAATGTCTAACTAATAATCAACCAGGAAAAAAAATGTCAAACCACTTCCCAGTAGTAATGTCAACTGCTTACCCTCAAGTCTTACCATTGTTGCGTCATACCCATATGCAAGCAGACACAATTAAAAGTTTCTTGCACAGATGATTACTAAATAAACATACAGTCACACATGACATAGGTACAACAAGTATTGCAACGGATACTGTAGTAAGAGATGTACACGAATCTATGCGAGATGTATAACACAATCTCAGGGCAAATCTAATGAGATGTGTAAGATCTTTGCATGCACCACACCCAAAATCTCACTACAGCTGATGCCAAAAGCCAGTACTCTGTTTTCAGATCTCACACTGCTTAGAAAACTGTTTCACAGATCATCATGCTCCTATCTTATTAACATAAGGAAGGAAGAACAATCCAGGTGATTAGGCAACAGCATATCGGGTAAAGAAGGGCAAGTCTTAGAAAATAAATGAAGCCCAAGAGATAACAAAGAAATAAAGCAAATGAGGTAGTGGAGGAGATTGCTTACTCCTACGGGTTCGCTTCTTGTATAAGATGCGGTATCCACATTCTCGGCACTGTATCACATCACCAGGTTTCAAAGTATTCTCTTGACCGCAATCTACAAAATAAGTCAACGCCATAAGACATCGCCCATCAGTTAAACTCATTCCGGTTGATGAAAAAATCAAACAAGGAAAGAACAGATTAAGGAAGGAAGTTCAAGTCTTAAGACAAAACATTAACGTGGTTTAGTTACTCGGCATCACCAAAAGTTAGAAGATCCAAATTTCCTGCCTCAGGTTTATTCTCTCAATTTCTAAGCTGAATGAAATAATTGTAAAGTAAAAAAAAAAGAATGTCTAGGTTCGGTGGTTAATGCCCTACGTGTTACTTACGAACCTCCACAGATGTAGCTAACAGGTTCAGGTTGCGGGTCCATGGATTGATATCAATCGAACAGAGCCTCTAAATGGAACAGAGAACAAAACCCTGTTAGGTTCTTTGATTTTGTAATGATTCAACAAAAAAGATATCATGAGATGATAGCCCTATAAAATTCGGTGTAAAATTTAAACAAAGAATTTTGAGACTCACCTGTGAGAAGAGTAAGGGTTCGGGATTTAGGGTTTTCTTTCCACTAGAAAAGAGAGAGAGAGATGTGGGGGGGGGGGAGGAGGGAGAGAGAATAGTTCTGTTAGAAATAGGGCCGGCCGAAAGAGCTTTTGGTTGATCAAATATTAAGTTTTTTTTTAAAATTTATTTGTATTAACATAATTACTTTCCTATTAAAAAAACATAATTACTTTTCTTTTCTTTTTCTCCACCATTTAATGGCTTCTGTGATCAACGAATAAGAGGGTCTGTTCGGTCTACTTATTTGGTCGCCCAAACCCGGGAAGTACCAGCCCGGTTTCCTCAACCCAGTGTCCAAGCTAGGGTTTTTGCTTTTATTGCTTCCATCAAAATTGATCACTGGGGTTTATCACATAGCCTGCTGTCTCTGCGTCTCAATTGTTCATCGGGCTTCCATCAATGGCGAAGAAGCGAGATCGGATCCAGAACCCCCAACCTTTTCTCGCAGATGACGACTCCGTCGCCTCGTCCAAGAAGCGATCAAAAGCTCCCAAGCACCACCAGAGGCAAGAGAAGGTTATCTGTCTACAATATCTGCATAAAAATGTAGTAACTCTTCATCTTCTTCTGTTGTTCTCTGACGCTGAGTTATTTTGGTGGTTCACTTAGTTGATTTCGTCTGGGATGAGCTCGAAAATCTTGAAGGAAGCCTTGGCTCAGCAGAAGGAGATAGAGGAGGAGGCTGAAGGGCGAAACGCTAACAACGCCTTCTATGTGGCTGCCAGTGCCGCTGAAGAGGGCAACAAGCATGAAGAGGAAGAGGACCTTGATGACTTTGGTGGATTCTCCGAGACTCAGAGTCAGTTTGGAGGATACGAAGTAAGTTTTGTTTAAGGCCAAAATTGTTGTTCTGGTCCTGTTTTTGGTTTTGGTTGCTGAGAAGTAGCTGCAAAGTACTTAGGAATTAGGAATTTGAGATAAGTTTTAGGAAACAATAACAGTACTGCAAATTGTATCAATTAAAGCATGTATGTATTCCTTGTGATTTTGATTTGTCAATGAAAGCATTTAGATAATAAGGACGTTAGCATTTAACGTGAAGCTAAAATATTTGGCTGCTTTTGATTTATTTAGCTTTAAGAACGATGGTCCTTTAAATCCATGAGTTAGAAACAAGAAGCTTGGTTTCAAGGGAAGAAAGTTTCCTGGAATTTATATCAGCAACTAATAATCTTTGTTCTCGTCACTATTTTTTATCATAGATGGTAATAGTTGGTTCTAATTTCTCTGTTTATTATTATTGCTTTTTGATGACAGGAGGCAATTGATGAGGATGATGAGAAGTTGCTGGAGGCATTCTTATCAAAGGATGCTGGTCCACAACGAACGCTTGCAGATATAATCATTGAGAAAATCAAAGAAAAAGATGCCAATGTCTCCTCGGGTCGGGTTGATACTAAATATGATTTTAATTTCCCTTCTCTTTTCAATGAGAAGTTTCTAATTATATATGATCATTAACAACATTATTAAATAGAGTTCATGATTTAGTTTTTTTTTCTCTTATTTGTTTTTTAATTCTCTGGATTTAATTTTTAATCATTGATTGCAGAAACACGACCTCTCCCTAAGTTGGATGACTCACTCATAGATTTGTATAAGGGGTAATTTCACTATTCCATTGCTGCTATCATGAAAAAAATTTGAGATCATTTTTATAATAAGAACATTGCTTTTCCCGAGTTTGCTCTTTGAGTTTCACAAATGGTGTGGGCATTACGTCTTGTTTGGTTTTGGTGTATCTCTATACAAGAAGCCTTTTGCTGCACCAGATGTGTTGAACTTGTTAAGAAATGTGTTTGGTGAAGAATTTTTTTTTTTTTTCCTCTTTTCCATTTTGTTGTGTAGAAGTTTTTTGACTAAAGGGGCGCTAAAAATATATGCAGAGTTGGCAAGTTTCTTAATAAATACACGGCAGGAAAAATACCGAAAGCATTTAGGCACATTTCTGCAATGCATCTCTGGGAGGATGTTCTATACCTGACTGAACCTGAGAATTGGTCACCAAATGCCATGTTTCAAGCAACAAGAATTTTTGCTTCCAATTTGAGTGCTAAGAAGGCAGAACGCTTTTATAAGCTCGTCTTGCTCCCTCGGGTTAGAGATGATATTAGAAAGAATAAGAAGCTGCATTTTGCTCTGTATCAATCTGTGAAAAAGGCCCTCTACAAGCCTGCTGCATTCAACAAGGGGATACTCTTCCCTTTGTGCATGGTATGTATATTTTGATTTAAGATGGACTTCTTTGTCTATCATGGATGCATATGTGCTTGCTTGCTGTCCAGAGATTAAGCGTGGATGTATATACTGGACAATCTGGTCTGGGTAATCTGATGGCCTTACATACATGTCAGAGGTGAAGGTTTCATCCAATTTCCAGGAATTGGTAGGAGTAGGTGTGAAAAAATCACATTGCCCTTGACAAAGACCAATATATAAGAGGTTACTGTTGCAAAAATGTTTCAGATTGTGGGTTTTTGTTCAATTGCGAAGTCCATGGTTTGAACAGCACTAATCCCAGACTATGGTTTTAAATGTCAATCCCAGAAAAAAAAAAAGAAAAAAAAAAAAAAGGAAGCCATCATGTGGAAGATATTCTGCTTACTGCTTCATTCTTTTACTTCCTGAGTGGTTTTTCTTGTTTTTTTTTTACATCATTGAAACACTGCATGAGGTCATGCTGTTGTCAGTAATTATATTTATGCATTCTTTTTGTTGTTTGCAATTTTTTTTTGTTGTGCATTAGAAACTTCTATGGTGGAACAGAATTCAATGTCACTTTATTAATAGTCCAGGTTGAATCGGGTCATTTGCTCACTTTTTCATGATCTATGATGCATCTGGTACTTTTAATATAATTTGCTCAGCCCCCTAAATTGTTGATGTTCAGTCAGGGACATGCAATCTCAGGGAAGCTGTAATTATTGGGAGTGTTATTCAAAAGGTCTCTATTCCTATGCTTCATTCAAGGTATGCTTGGAATTAGTTGTATTAATCACATCATAAACTTCAGTTAGTGGATTAATGTGCACCTGTCCATGCATGTCATTTAGGATTTTTGGGTTGGAGGTAGCAGTTAGATGCAAACTTATCGTGTCATTTTCTGTAGTTGAAGAGACATTCATACCTGAGCACTTAAGGGTGTATTCAAATAGTACATGTAATTGAAGTGCTTGAAAGCCTTGAAGTGAATATAACTATCAGTGGTTGCTTGCTTGCAAATTGAAAATCTATGATAGTACTTATATTGTTTGTTTTACATGAATTATCAATATTTCATATAAGTTTTGACGACACATGTGCCTTATTTATTATTATTTTTTAGCTGCTGGAACTTTAGATTCTTTTTCCTTTTTCTTTTTAAAGGTATTTTATGTTCGAGTTGTCTAACTTTGACATGAAAATGCAGTGTTGCCTTAATGAAGCTTGCAGAGATGGAATATTGTGGCACGACAAGGTAATTCAAATGGCTAACTTGAGATGTGTTAGTGCTTTTATCTGTAGATCTAAATTGTTACGATATCTACATGATCGAGCATGTAGTATTTATTGGTTGAGTGCTGTTTTGTAATTATGCTGTTGATCTGACAATAATTTCTTGTCACCCACTGTGAAAAATTAGTTGACACGGTTGGTGAATGAATGCAGTTATTTCATAAAGCTTCTATTGGAGAAGAAATATGCTTTGCCATATCGAGTACTTGATGCACTGGTAGCCCATTTTATGAGATTCCTTGAGGAGACAAGAATAATGCCTGTAATTTGGCACCAGTCACTTCTTGCCTTTGTGCAAAGGTAAGTCTTATGAGAAAGATCTATCTTGCCTCAAGTGGCTTCAGTTCAATTTTTAATTGAAATATATAATATTTATTCAAAGCTGACATTGTCACCTCTCATTCCACTATTATAGTTATGAAGCACGTCTCGCCTTCTGTGTTCTTAAGGATTTCATGGATCCTACTGAAAACAACGTATAAAAGGGGAAATAGGAGGGTGCTTTGGTGATGGTTGTATTTCCTTCTTTGTTTGACTGGCAGCTTCTATGACTTATGTCCTTTGCCTGTCCTTGTTCTGTTTTCTTGGTCCTCCCTGTTCGTCACAAAGGACACCAGTTAACTTATTAGTTAATCAACATAACAATTATATTTTGCCTTGAGATCTTATTCACCATTATATGGCCAAGATATGCATCTCTCCACAAGATGTCTTTCACGTTTAAAGATATTGTATGCTGTTTTTCAAGTGCAAGTCATCACAGTTTCTTTATCATACACAAAAAGCTGCTGTTTTGGAATCTTTGCAGGTATAAGAATGAATTGCAAAAGGAAGATAAAGATAATCTCAGAATCCTACTTGAAAAGCAAAAGCATAAATTAGTAAGAGCAATTTACCCCGCTGCACTAGCTTTGGTTTCTCTCTACTTAGTTTTCAATATTTGATTATTCTCTTTCTTGCTTTGTAGGTTACTCCTGAAATTATGAGGGAGCTAGATAATAGCCGTAATCGTGGTGAAAAGGAGGATAATCTTATGTTGACAAATATCCTTTCTTCATGCATCTTATTCTTTTATATTTCTTGTACTTTTATGTTGTTTTTTTTTTTTTTCCTTTCCTTATGTTGATAATACATATCATGTGCTATGACATGACGATTTCTAGAAGAGAACTATTGAGAAAAGAGGCAGAAAAATTCTCTATGGTGTTGTAAGCAACATATATCTAATCCTTTTCTTTCTGATGTAAGATCAAGTAACTTGTCTAGACTAAGAGCCTTAGCAAGTAGATAAGGTTTATTATCACGTGGTCTTCAAAATATATTTTCCCCTAACATGTCATTATGAAAATTGAAACTTGAGATTTAGGAGTTGCAGTTGAAACAGACTAAATTTCTGAATGTGAAGTTTATATACTTATGCCTAAGCGAAGGATTCTTTAACTGGATTTGTATATGAAGTGGTAGATGTATTCCTCACTCCCTTTTATGTTAAAGGTTGAGTGATTTGATATACAGGTTAGTGATATGCTTGGGAATATGCTGGACTTAATCGTTCTATTTTACAACTCTAATTTTATCATCGTATGTGTGATTTCTCATGAATGTCTGTTTTTGTTCAATTTTTGAATGTTGATTATACTCGAGGTCTTTCAATCTTTCTTCTAGATGGCTTCTACATTTGTAGATAGGGTCAGATCTGGTAACAATAGAGTTATTTTAATGATATATTGTTATCGTAAGGTATGATATGCACATAAATTCTTGTTTCCTTGACTATCATTACCATCTATTTCTGTGATCAATAAAACTATTGAAGAAGACAGGTTCGACATTCCAGATGTTCCGATGGAGGAGGATTGAATGTTTGCAGCTGCATGTCTGCTTCATTGATTGTTATTTGCTGCTTGTACTGCATGCTGGCTTGGGAAAGTTGGGTTCCCTAGGCAGGTCATCTAGACGGATCCTGAAGCAACTTTTTATGTGTTAAGAATGGATGAAATATGATAGCTAACAGCTCCAGCTAACTGCTTTTTAGAGAGGATGCGGTTTCAAACTACTAGTGAGAAAGGAAATAGCTGAGAATGGACTTGTATTTTGTGTATTTTTTATTCCATGAAGAGGTTATTTATCTTCAACTCATTTATAATGCCAAGTAATGCAACCATTTTGATCGCGTAGCTCTATTTTGATAGAAGAGAAGTTTGCTAGTAGGTATCTTTGTTCTTATGTTGTGTACAGTATTTGAGTACATGTGAGCATACACACAAGTTATGTTGGGATGACCAATGATATGTGGATTGCATTAGCCTTACATCTCGCTGCTGCACAGAGTGACATGTATTACCAGATTTGCTAAGGAAAAGAAATTAATATATTTGTGTTTCTGGGAAATTTTATTTTTCAAATAAGAATGCATATCAAGATTTGGCTGAAGTTTAAATTCCAAATCCAATGGAACAGTGTCTCTTTTGCATTACTTGTTTCATTGAGTTACAAAATTCAATGGCCTTTTTGTGTCCTTAAAGAATAAGAACAGAAAGAACGAAAAATTATCAAGAGAAAAACCACCATCAGCAGAATATCTTCAATGAGTCCATAGCAAGAATGACATACTTTGGCAACAAGCGGAATCTTATTAACTTGAACTCAAGCTTCAGTGGTGGCATCAGTAACCAGAGAAGTGCTTCTTCGGTAGCCGTGCCCAGTCACCTTTGGCTGCTCATTGACTTATTAATCTCTTTGTCTGCCTTCTTTTTGGTCCCCTCTTTGTTTGGTGCCTTTGCTATATTGTAAATTAATTCAAAGTTTCTGTGCAGTGTGGTCACTGTTGGCTGTTGGAAGCACTGCATGCTATATCATTCATATTTTTCATATCGTTCCAACTATTCCACGTGACGAGGTCCTACATTTCTGGTCCTCAACTTGCCACGTTGAAGCCTCTCGAAGAACCTCTAAGCCGCAGCGTCATGCATTGATATCACGAGTCTTTCACGTACGCTAGTGCATACACATAAACCCTTAATCCCTTTTGATTTGGTTGCGCATGATAATATTCCTATTTTGTCTTTTCGATTTGTGTATTAGGTTTGCAGCTGTCAACAGCATTCAGCCACGACGACAATAGATGTCAATCCATCAGTACTAGCCCGACACGTACGTATTCTTCTGTAAAACACTCAAAAAGTTCACTCTCTTCCATGTCACCGTTGGTTTGGGGGCGCCTCAATATTCTCTTTCGCGACACGTTATCGCCGCTTTGTCTATTCCACTATCCTTTTCCTTCGGGAATCTTGGCGGAATCGGAGGACCTGTTATCAAAGCTGGCCGGTCAGTCCAATTTATGGACCTTGTGGGTCAGGGTAGGTTCCCTGCGTGATTGTGGCTAATAGGAAGTAAGGCATCATAATCTATTTAACTTGTTTGGACATTCTGGCAAAAGGTACCTGTGGGTCTGTTGCCTATTCAATTACTTTACCTGATAACTCAATTTTGCTTGCCTTCAGGGATTCAGGGTATGCTTCTTTTCTCATTACATCCTTGTAATTGGCTCTTTTGTTAAAAGTTGTCAGGTCCTGGTTTATAGGGCTAATTTATGCTTTCGTTGTTTCATATATTATGAATCATCCATTGGCATCCGTGCTGATTATTTTATGTTTGCAAATAAAAAGAGAAATGGCAGTACTACTGATAAAATAAAACCTGCGGATTGTTGATGACTCTTTTATGATTATGTCAGCATTTCTTTTTTTTTTTTCTAGAGTTAATGAAGTTGGCCTGCTTGTGATTGAAAGGCCATCTAAATTGGCAGTCCATGTGAACTTCAATATGTATGGTCGGATTCGTCTATCTTGACAGCTGAAATCGTGCCAAGGCATTGTATGATGCAGGCAGGTCGAATATGTGGTTTATAGTATCTCAGTGACGCCAGTTGCTCATGCATTATCATTGTCTGTTTCATATCACATGCTCCTCGTCACTTATCAATATATAGAGTTAGTTTCCATCTCTTAGACTTGTAAAATTCTTTCTTTTTGCTTTGTTTTCTGGGCATATTAACCTTCACGGTCTTGTTTGCTTGTGTGCACCTTCTCTTGAGTGATGTATGCAATTCTTGTACTTGAAGTTTCTTTCAGTTTTTTGCTTTCTTTGATGTCGCAGCCTCAAATATGTGGTTCCACACACTCTGAGATGCAATGGCTGCTCACGAATCTAATTAGCTTTTGATGCATATTTTTGTTGCCGTGATCTTTCTTTATTTTGTTGTCATGTTTCACTTAACTTGACCTGCTTTTTGATAAGTCTTTGCATGCTTCCTGCTTATTTTTTACTGGTTAAGGATCCAAGGAAGTCTGGAATCTATCTGAAATTAAATCATCCTAATAAATTTTATTATCTGCGCAACAAAACTCCTGCAGGCAGAAAGTTCCAGGCCTCGTGAGATCTAAATTATATTATATATGTGGACCAAACGTTTCATGCTGATGCAGGTCTGCTTATGTGCTGACGCATCTTCAGGCTTCACGTAACCACATATATATCCATTTTCTTTGTTTCTGATTTTCAGCATTATTTTTCAAATGAAAATCTGGGGAATTGTTGGCCACAATTTTCACCTACTTTTATGTCAAGTAATGTGGATGTGGTGCTTCTGTGCTTCCAGATCCTTAGATGCTTCTTACATATATACACATCAGAAAAATATATATATAGTAGATCTCTTAAATGCATTTGTTGATTATACAATATTTTAAGTGCTTTGGCTTTAGATCAAGATTGCCTGTAGTTGATTTCCCAGCATAAAGCCTGGGTAAGTTCTAGGCCACCAGTTGTTGATGCGCGTGGCATAGGTGTTCATGCCCCACCTCACTGAGAATCCCATTCAGACTTAGCAATTGTTGACAGAGAATTCACTGATTCTTGACACATAGCTCTAGAAATTTCTAGATGGTTGAAAAGTTCATGAATATGATGGCAGCATTCCCTTGCTGATTAGCAAGCTGGACATGACGAACAGGATTGGAGAAGTTGATGCACAAGCTTGTCTTTACTATGATCTCATTTTCATATGAATGTTCCAGTTACTACTGAAGGAAAAAGGCGGTCTCATTCGTGATGGAAATCTTTTAACATTTCTTATATCTGATGATTGTATAATCCCAGTTGAATAACTCGACCAGTGATGCTGACATTTCCTATTTTTAGCATAGTCTTTTTTACATGGATACAGTGAATTTGTGGTTCAAACATGTTTCGACACAGCTGGAATTAGCCACATGAGTAACGCAGCCCTCTTGCGTCACCAAAAACATCATGGTTTGAAATTTGATCAACAGTTTTTATTTTCCCTGCTGAAAGCCTAGGAAATTTCCAGGACAAATCAGTTAAAAGTATTTTATTTTTTCCTGAAGCACAGAGTATATTGTGTGCCTGCGTCACTAAGTCTGTGACTTAAAGTTCTCAAACTTCCATGTGGGATCAAAAGTTCTTAGCCTTTGAAAATATTTGCGAATTATACTTCAAGAATTTCATGATGCAAATCATATGTCAGAGGGTTGGCAGGCTTTGCATTTTCGTGTTACTTGTCCACACTGCCAAGTGCCAACCATTGCTTTCTTGGTGCTTGATTGTTCTGCTGGAGTTTATAAATATGCATGAGCCTGGCACTTTTGACTCAAACACTCAAAGCATTGAATTATGAGTGAATCCGTCATCTCCGATAGTTCTTGCTTCACATTTATTTTGTGTGTGAATTTTGTGTTATATACATGCTTTGATTGCAAAACATTTTTCATTTGGATTTTGATTGGAGGAATTTATTGGCACAGCTGAATTCCTGGGGAGGTTGCGGGCCATGAGCGGCTTATACTGTTCTGTGGTGATGCTTATATTGCGCTCTGCTGCCAATATATTAAACAGGGAGCAAGAATTGCTTCCAGCTTTAGAAACTTCACCACAGTCCAAAACCGGTATTGCACTTTATTAGGTCAGTCACTTAAAATAATGTATAAACTGCAATATTTGGTCTCCTATTTCCACTCGTATGTGTAGAAGTCTCTTGCAAATGAAATGGACTGTCATTACAAATATTTGAGGAAAAATAAAAGTATTAGTTAATGCATTATGAGCTAGTCAGGTTATTTGGAAACCACATCTCTTATATCCTGTTTTCTCTGTATGTGTACAGAAACATCCTGCTCAAGAACTAACGTTTCTTTTATTTTCTCTGCTTTTCCACTCAGACAAGAAAATCATTCTGGCACTGAAGGGGACAAATCTTATTCAGGACATGCTTGCATGGTACTGTTTACTATCAATGTCAAAAGCCAAAATGAAGAATCTACCGTGCAAAGACGGCAGAGTCACTAGAAAAAAAGCAATTCAAACTCTTAAAGAAGCCACAGACCATAAAGGAAGAGTTTGGTATGTGTGGTTTTCAGGATTGAGTGAGTTGATGTTTGACCTAAAGCTCAACTGAACCTAACAGGTAGGAATCTATTTTTCCAATTATTAAAATGAAAGGCTAGTTCACATTCAAATTTGAAAATTTGGGTTTGATTGAGCTGCATTATTCATTGCTATTTTATACATGGAGGATATCACACACACACACACACATGAACCTACTATAATCAACAATCAATTTTCTGCTCTTGTGATATGATAGTCAGCGTGGCATCAAAAGAAACCACTGACCCATGGTCCCATGATTATTCTTTCCCAATTAATTGCCCTTCATGGTCAGTCAACATATGCTGACTAGTCTTAGAGGATATCCAATAGAGAGAGAGCTGAGAGAGTATGAAATGTTGAGCTACTTGATCACGTAATTTCCTTTTCCCAATTGTTAGATAAAGGTAGAAAGATGGGAAAAGTTGACTGATAATCCCTACTTGTGGGTATCAATATTATTATATAGCATTCTGATTTGCTAGAGAACCCCACAAAAAGGACTTAAATAGTGTGAAGAATTCATAAGCCTAATTCATTAAGAAAACATTTGATGAAAATGAAGCTGACCTCCTAACCATAATAAACTTGTATGAAATGCTTTTGCAGAACACATCAATTAGGGCTGATGGAAAGAGGAAATAAGCTGCTAGCTAACTACCTTTCACTATGGGAAAGTGGAGTAGGCAAGTTGCGGGATTGATTCAAAAAGGGACATTCTACTTTTGGTAAATAAACGACACTTGGTCCCCCTGGTAAGCCATTCCGTGAAATATCCTTTTTGCTTTTCTTCTTTCTCCTCAACATCCTGCAAGAAACTAAGGTGGTTGTTCCACTTTAGTCTCCCCAAAATAATCATGCACACCTAAGCAACATATATTGTCAACCCACTAAAGTTTTCGATGTATAACTCATGATCATAGCTTGCTTGTTTCATATTTTTGTGTCGGATTTTGAGCTTGAACCTTCTGTTACACCACACCGCTGAACAGATTCAGTGTTATGGTTTGTTTAATAAATCCAATTTGAGTACAATAAAGTAGGAAGCATAGGTTCTTCTTTATCAGTTCATTGTCTGATACAAAGCTGTTTGAGTATTCATTATAGGCATCAGCTTATAAACAACGTGACTGATAGAGACCTATGTCGTCTTGATGCCAATAAACAATGCGATTGACAGAGATATATGTTGTCTTGAGTTGAAGCAGAGGTTTTGATACGCGACGCTCTCCAATGAATAGGTTCTTATTTCTTACCCAAAGGAGAGTAGTACTCAGAACATTCTAACAATCTTTCACATGATCTATCTAGTCTCAAAATGAAGTACAGTGCCCATCCCTAGGATTGATCCCTGCCCCCTGGTATCTATACTTTGATTAGTTTAGTCGCGTCAATCTTTATAATGTTGTCACAGTGATCAATACCAAAACATTTTCATTTGAAAGCTTATGTAGGCGTCTTTTTGATGTCGAACACCTATGCCTTCTCCTCCATAGCCTAAACTTTTCTTTGAACTTCACCTGGTTCAAGATGTGGTCAAAAACTCAAGAATCCAAGCTACAATGTACTGAGTTTTGATTCACTTACCCTTAAGCAAACCAAACCAATGAGTGATCTAGTGGGCTTCTGATTGTGTGACGGGAAAACATGATCAAAAGGACTAGAGTAAGGATATGAAAGAGTCATTAAGAATGGGGCTAGAAAAAGGTGGTTATGATGCAAGCAGCAGATGGGACAGAATGGCTATAAGTCGATAAGTCTGAGTCAGAACCTCAACCTCACAGGGCATTAGCTAAAGCAACACTTCGCTTCTCAATATAAAACAAAGCAAGGCCATGACTGAGCACGCACTAATCAATCCAAGAAACCTAAAAACACTGCAACTATGTGACCTCGATGAGCAGAGCAACCCATCCTTCAATGGATTCCCACCCTCTTGTGCTGGCCAGCCGACATAACATGATCACAAGTGAAGAAGACTTATTTCAGATGAATGGATCAATGGACCCTCCAAGCACCAAAGCAGAAGAAAGGCTTTGCAGAATCTCCAAGGCCAATCTTCCTTTCACGTTTCGATTTCATATCAGTTAATTTGATGATTTCAAGCGTCAAGAAAACAAGATTTTTTAATCTCTTGGACAAATAGCAAGACTATTTTGTGATGTTCATGGATCAAGCTTATTAATAAAATATCCATCGATATTTCTTTGTGATCATTATTCCTCTTTTAACAGTAGCATTGTAGAATTCTTCTTCTGCAGCATATGCACCCATTTTGCATAGAGAGAATCCTCAATCTGCAGTGAGTTTACATAAGCTTTGCAAAGTTGACTTAAACAAAATTATCATCGCAAAGGTGAGATTAGACAGTTATTGTGTCAAATCACCCTTTTTTAGCCCAATTTGAATATCTCATAGTGTCTCACTTCTTAAATTAATGGTTAAAAGTGTTGGGTTTTGTCAAGTTTCCAATTCCACTTGTCATAATCTCTCTTCCTCTCATTGGTTGCCTGATCAACCTAACATTTGCAAATGCTGCCAATCACACTGTGCCACTATCTACACCTCTCTTTGCTGACATGCTCAGAAAATTCTTCATCAATACTTGGTGAAGAATGTGAAATTGTGTTGTATATTATGTTACGGTTATAGCATTCAATCGGGTATTTTCTTAAATATTTGTTGAGTTTGGATTCTTTTCAGATCAGGAAATCAAGAACTGGCAAGTAATTCAGTTGGCATATAGTGTATCATTATCATTATTCAACAAGCAATGACTTGAATTGGCATACTAACGACTTGACACTCCAACTTGTTCTTTGTTTTAAGTCTGAAGTACTTCAGAAATAGACCGACTGTCATGTGTCAACCACAATAGATCATTTCTCGCCTGAAGACTTTTCATTGCCATTCTTGCAGAATTCAAAGAAGGAACTTACACTAACTGGAATTTATAAATGTTGAAGTTTCTGATGTTGATATCTGGCAGAGCAAGAACAGAGTGGAAGAAAGGTAGGTAACCAAACAGAGAACTGAATGTAAACATGGAAATCACATATTTTGCTATAAATTATGTATTTTTTTCTTAATACACAGAAGTGAAACAATGAAAAGAAACCAGCTGAGCTCCACTGCTACCTACACCCCAAGAGCTACAAGCTGGTCCCTCAAAACCTTTCACTGTAAAGTAAGCAAACTGAGCAAGAATCCACAGGTGCGTTGTGACTGTAAACATGGAGGAGGAGATTCCGGGGACGTATATGCAAGCATCCCTCTGGTAAATCTTCCCTCTTTCATCCTTCTAACAATCTATAAACACTGAGAACACCATTTTCAGTCCTGAAACCTGAGGACTGAATCAAGCCTGCTTCTCCAAGTCTTTTGCGCCAATGAAAGTTCCATGAAAACCATATGGAACTCGAGATGGAAGCTTAACTGTGGCTTCCAACTTTAAGTTCATGGCATTTACGATCTGCAACTCTGATTTCCAGGTCTTCTCGTCATGCACAAAGGCAAGAATATACCCATCGTCTTCTTTCTCTGAATTGGGTTCTCTGGGAAGAAAGAGAGGCTCGCCGCCATACCTGTGATCGCCATATATGTATTTCTTTACCTCGCCGGTTGAAAGGTCGACTTTTGCAAAGCCTGAAACCTTAGGCCATGGCTCGGCCAGGGCTAAATAAGCGAACTGGGTCTTTCTTCCCAGTAAGTTGCGGTTCACCATCCCTGCCTCTAAGTTCACTTGTTCAGATTCCGAAATGATGGGGCGGCGCGTGGAGTTGCCAGTCTTCAAGTTGAGCCTAATTTCAGATAGAACACTCTTCAAACTCTCATCGCATTCATTGAAAATGGAATCCGGTGGAGTCATACAGGAACCGATCACCACGACTTCATCAGTCTCTGGCTCCTCCCAGGCATTCCAGAGATGGAAACAAAAGCAATCAGGTGCATCAATCCACCTGATCTTAGAGGAGCCAGTTGCATTCTTGTCCAGTATTCCAAATCTTGACATTTTGTTCTTGTCATAGACAACAGGAGACCCACCCCGAATCAGTTCAGGCAACTTGAACACCACCTGCTGGTCGGGAATCACCACGAAATTCTCCGTTATCGTGAAATCATGTATCATTGTGGGCTCAGCAAGAGGAATCTCAACGTCAGGAGACTTGCTGCCATCAGGAGAAAAGCGAAAGTACTTGAGGTATGGCTTTTGTATAACGTCGTAGCTAAGAGCGAACAATTCGCCAGTGGATGGGTCGACCTTTGGGTGAGCAATCATGGTGGATTTAAGCTGACCATCAAAATCGTATCGGCCAATAGTTTTCAGGTCACCTGAGGAAGTGATGCGAACATGATAAGGCAAGTCATCCTCAGACATGGCAAGGAGGTGACCGTTGAAGTAGACGAGCCCTGCGTTGGCAACACCAGTGCCATGGCTGGGATCAACGAGCCCAGCTAGGCCACGGGCGTAGAAGAGGAGGAGCCGGGCTATGCCAGAGTGACCATGGAGCTCACCTATGGCCTTAGGGAAAACAGGGCGGCCGATAGAACGCTCTTGAACGAAACGATTCGTCTCCGTGAACCGGCAAGCATAACTGGCGGAACCCCTGTCAAACCGGACGGCATGGACCATGCCATCGCCATCGAAGAAGTGGTGGCCGGCGACCGGCTCATGAAGTGGGTTAGCTCCGTTCCGCACGTAGACCCCTTGGACACATTCGGGTATCTTCCCGGTGACCGGAAGTGCGTGATGGACAGGCTGCTCCGGCACCGGAGCGAAGTTGCCGGAAATTTGAACTTCTGGGTCAGCTGTTTTGGGAAGTGGGTGTTGACGCTCATGAGCAACCAAAGCACTCTCCAGAGTATCTAAGGCCATCGCTGCTGCTTTCTGCAAGAAATTCCATTGTTGGGGAGCTTGTTTATCAGTGGAAGTCGAAGGAGACTGAGAATTCTGCTTAGCTAGCTTTTTCGCCGGAGCCACAGCAGGAGTCGATTTGGGATATGTAGGGGGAGACTGTTTAGGGAAATGGAGAATGGAAGGAGTATGCAAAGAGCAAGAAATGTTGGGCTTCCTGCCCGGCCTGTTCTGGGACACCGAGGTGGAGAAAGAACCCAAGGAAGAAGACGACGCCTTGGGCTTAACCCAAGGGCCAGTGGTCATTGCAGCTGCGGGTGAAGAAGCCATGACACTTTATATCGTCTCAATCACTTTTTTCTTTTTCTCTGTCTTAGCTGTGAACGTGGAGGCTTGATTGAGTTTGAAGAAGAGTAGCTTCAGTGACACTGTGCTGTGTTGGAATGCGAGAGATTTAAGGATCTTTTTCTCGGGACACAGAGGACAGAAAGAGAGAGAGAGAGAGAAGAGAGCGTAGGTAGTTTGATCGAGCTAGAGAAGACAGGAGGGGTATATATAGAGGGAGAAGAGGGTAAAAAGGTAACGTAAAAGGTCCCCAACACGTGTTGGATTGTCGAAAATTCCAAATATTAACTCATTTTACAAATTTTAAAACCTGCGCCCGAAGGCGGGGCTCCCCCTTTTTGCTCCACTGATGTTTTTTAAAAAAACGGTAGAAAAAGTATATTTATAATTTATAATATTAAATAAAATAATATGAATAAGAGTTGTTTAAAATTTTATATTTGATTTTTTAATTAAATATTTATTTTCAAAATATGAATAAATAAATTTTAATTTATTAAATTAAATTAGATTTTATAAAAAATAAAATTATAAATTTTGACTTTAAAATTTGAGTAAATATTATTTACAATTTTGAATTTATTTTTTTTCTTCAATCAAACTTTAACATTTAAAAAGTCATCAAACAAATTTGGATCTATTAATTTAAATCAAATTAAAATCCTATCAAATAATTTAAAAATTAAAAATATTTAAATTTAAAAAATTATAATAAATTTTTAATTTTAAATATTTTATAAATATAAATAAATATTTCAGATATAATCATAAAAAATTCAGAATATTTTGCGTATTAAAAATATATTTTTTAAATTATATTATTAAAAAATTTAAAAATTCATGGAAAATAATTTATTAGTTAAAAATTATTTAAATTTGATGAATGAATTAGAAATGGACTTCAAAATCTATTTGATTAACTTTTTTGAGTATTTTAATAATTAAAATATTATTAATTTTTATAATTATTTTTACTAAAATTTAGTTTGGATAAAATTAATTGATAAATATTTGTTTGGAGGTATATTAAAAGTAAAATATTCAAGGTATTATAAAAAAAATTTTAAAAATCAATACTAAAAATATTTTTATAAAATTTATACTGATAAAAATTTTAAAAATTTATAAAAAAAAATTTTAGTAAAAAATTATTCAAATTTAAAAGATGAATTAAAAATTGAGTATAAATCTGTTTCAAGTAATTTTTTAGGCAATTTATTGAGATTTAATTTGAGTAAAATTAATAGATTATGGTTTATTTTGAAGACATTTTAAAAATAAAATTTGATTGAATTAAAATTTTAAATGACTTTTATTCTTTAATTATTTAATTTATTAAATGATTACATGTTATTAGTTTAAAAAATCACATAAATTTGAGAAGTGTAAGATTTTATAAGAAAAAAATAAGTACAAGATTTTAATCCATTATAAGTTGAATGCACTTATGTTACATCTGTTCAAAATTTGTTGTGAATTCAATTTACATTTAATTTTAATAAAAATAATATTATAGTATATATATTAATAAGAAATAATTAAAATAAATCTTATTTAGCTATTTTATGAAATTGTGATATATCACCATTTAATTAAAAATAATATAAATAAAATTAAAAAAATTATGTTTTATTACAATATAAATTTTTTATTTTGAGAGATATATATGAGTTTTATGAATTACTTTTTCTTTCTGGGTAAAAGTCTCTTAAAGTCTTAATATTTATCATATATTAATAATTAAATTTGATATTTAAAATTTTAAAAAATTTACAGTAAATAAATCAAAAATTATTTTTTCCAATGAATAATTCATTTAAATTATTTTTTAGATATTTTAACAACAAAAATACTTTTAATTTTTCATAACTATTTAAATTATGATCTAATTTGTATCAAATTAAAAAATAAAAATTTTATTATTTTTAAAAAATAAAATTTTGATTATAAATATAAAATAAATATGAAAGTTCTATGAGATTTTTATCTTTTTTTATTCAATAAATTAAGTTTTAAAACTTATGTTGATGATTATTATGAAATGTTTTACAAGAAAAAGATTTTAATTTATGATGAACATAAATTTGTTTTAATATAAATTAATAACATGTGACAATTTTTTAAAAATATACTAATAAATTTAATAAAAAATAAATTTATTCATCCAAAAAAAAATTAAATATCTAGATTCATGGAAGTTGAATGGCTTTAGGGTTATGGACTGGTCCCCTCTCAGAGAAGAGGAATTCTAAATTCCCTTCTTGCCTCTTAAGAATAGAGAACCCTTTGCATTACTCACGCGTGTCCTTTTTGCTCTTTCTCCCCTCCTTCCCTTGTGAAATCTATGGTCGCCCTAACATAACTTCATAATCATCGCATTTAATATTTGAAAAGAATTAATATTTTTTTAATTAATATAAGTTATAATTTATTTATTTTAAATTAAAAAAATATATTTACCGATTAGATATAATATAATACTTAATATATTTTAAAAAAACAAACATGGAATTACATTTAAAGCGTTATTTTAAAGAAATGAGATTTCTTTAAATGAATTAAGTTGATTTTTTCAAAAAATATTAATGTATAATAATTTAATAAAATAAAATTTAAATTATTTATTAATTTTATATTATCATAACAAATTATAAAATTATATATTTATTTTTGTCAAAATATTCAACGCAGTTTATATTATTATGCGATAATTATTTAAAATTTGAACTAAATTAACTCAAGAGTTCTAAAGAGTAATATTTATTTAAATTTTAAATATAGATTTTAATTTTAAAATTAATTTTTTTTACAAATTGAATAGAACTTTCGAGTTAACTCGATTCAGATGTTAAACAATTTTTAAGTGATCACAATCTAAATTCGTCAAAAAATTTTATCATATCTTAAGTCGGATAAAAACAATCTTTAAATTAAGGTCAAATTGCATTAATGATCTTGCTTACCTTAATTAATGATTTAATCCTGAGGGGGAGACAAGTAATAGTTAGGTGCCCTATTTCATGGCACTACACTTCTCTTCGTGTTGTTATTTTTCATGTTAGCATATCTACTGCAACAAGATTTTGTCGCTCATCTAAGTAATAATTTTTTATTAATTTTATTTTAATCTTTTATTAATTGTAGGCATAGAGAGATTCCTCTAGTTCCTTCATCAATCAAAAAAGAGATCACATTATTTAGTATTAATTTATAATCCTCACTAATCTTCCAATCATCGGCTAACAACCATATCCTCCATTCATGTTCTCCCCTTATAAACAATGTTTATATTGCGAGTCGAATTAGTCTCCCTAATGTCATGGATGACCCTAAACCACTAAAAGGGTACATTATTTTATGTTCCAATAATGCCAAGCATTAACGGTCGATTTCATCATAAATGTGCATATCCTCCTCACACCTGTCAATTATGTTTTAATTTTATAATATCCTAGTGACGTAAATGCACTGGTGATTAGCTTTTTGATTAAATTTATTAATTTTTTTTTTTGTAATTTAAGCAAACAATAAGATTGAGTTTAACTACCTTGTGCACCATCTTTTTATCTTCCTTTTCTTTTTTTTTTATATCCGACTTTATAGTTATGCTTTTCCGACCCTTTTTCTTCTATTATAATATTTAATTATTGCCCATGTGAGCTTTAATTTTTCCAAGTGATCATCTAAACCGGCAAAACCCTAAAGTCGGCAGGTTTTGATTAATTATACCATTAAGCATGAGATTATTAGCGTGGAACTCAACAAACCATGTGTAGTTTCTTGGATATCTTATCGTAGATATAATTTTGTATTAGGCACATTAATGCCCATTTTCTCGTTGGATTAATTAAAACATCTTAGGCCCGTGGATGATTAATTTATTTAGAACATTGGTATAATTCGCTTAATATGATAATTAATTTTTGATTAGGTTTACCGGTTCATCCAACTAAGGTTGTATTTCGTTGACACATCAACTTGTTTTTGGTGAAATTCCACACTTTGATCATACAAACACTTAGTGGGCACATCTCGCCGGGAGATAAATTTAGAAAAATCAATTACGATCACATTTCAATGCATTTTTTAGTGTAAAAATTATTGTATCGATATATATGTGAACATGGATAGATATCGAGGATCTTGTGTTTGATTATTTTACTGAATTTGTGTATAAATAATTCTTGTCACGCATGGAATTATATTTCTATTTATTGAAAGGCATTAGTTTGCCACATTAATGAAAAATGAATTAAGATTTTTTTTATAAAAATAAACCTTACCTTTTTATAATCATAAATAACAATATTATTATTAAAACTTATCAAAAACTAAAATCAACAATGCAAAGTATAGGTATAGCCGTTCGACAAAAATTTAATTTATTTAGTTAAACATTATCAAAATTAATAAAACATTAACTTTTATTTATATTTTTTTAAAAATATTTTTATTATATTAATAAAATAAAGTTATCTATTTTTTTATTTAATTCTAAATGTCAATATTTTTTAGGACATCAATAAAAATTGTTATTTTGATAAAAATAATTTTAGTGAGTAAAATTTTTATAAACTTTTATCTCTCGATATATATAATTGAGCTCATTGAATCTACGAGTTTAAGATAATCGATCGAGGAGAAAAGTAGTTAGAGATTTTCAATGCCATGATCCACGAGAAGTGGAAATTTTCACATGATTAGTACTCTAATGTAGTTCTTTAATCATCTAACATGGAGGCGTCTTATACTATAATTCATTTCTGAACTTCGAGAAGTTTGGTTACAAATGTTCGGAGCAAGCACATGAAATGCACATAGATTTAGGGTTTTCGATTAAGAAATTAATTAATCACTAAATCATTAAACGGGTAGGAACCGCACAAGGCATATGGATCATGATTATGTTACATTAATGATTGAAACTTGGATAATTGTTAAAATCTGGTTCACACGAGAACTTTCGAATCGAATTTTTGGTTGCCGTTGATTAAGGGTGAATTATGCAATGGATATTTTTATTATATTCATAAACTCCATTATGTGCAATTAATCTCTATGATTAAACCAAGATAAATGCTAATTAGTGGTTACAACTATTGATATAAGCATAATTAAATGCTCGTGCCATGGTTGAAATCTTCATTTTCTCAAAGATATCGGCTAGTGTCCCGTATGTAACACATGCGATGGAGGTTGTGTAAGTGTCACACTGCCATTGGTTCACGTGGGCACATGGTGGCACATGTGGACTATAATCCTATTCTATTAGCAAATTAATTTTAGGTTAATTGGGTAATTTTTCGGACCCAAGTTAAAATAATTGGACGGTCTTGAATTTAATTGCAAAAATAATTAATTAAAAATAAGTATATGATTTTATATTAATGATGATTAAAATTATGCAAGTTGATGAATTGACATTCTAAAATATGTGCGTGGATTAACAATAATGTTTGGACCAACCGACTTTACCTGAAAAAACTGCCAACACGGCATATTTGAGACACAATTCCGTTAATATTCTAAAGACAAAAAAAAAAAAAAAATCGTTACTTTTGCTCCGTTGTGTTCTTGCTTTGCCAACGTGTAACTTGGACGGAAGATTTGAGGGTTTTCTTTGGATTCTTTTACTTGATATGATATCATGATGTTAATGCATGCATTTACACTTTGTTGTTTTGACTTGAAAAGATAAATTTTAATTAATACCGTTAATCTCGTTGTTAATTATTCTTGAACCCTAATCAATGGGTCCAAAAATTAATGCTAATAATGCTACCGGACAAATTAAAAGGTAATCCAAGATCCTATAAAAGGAGAGGAAAAGACCGAGATCTTATCTTTCTTCCTCTTTTTCTTTTCCGTTTTGGTTGCGGCCAAATCGATAAGATTATAAGATGATTGTATATCTAAGATTAAAAGAATATCATCACATCGCTTATATTTTTTGAAATATTAATTATTTTTAAATTTTATAATTTTGAAAATAAATATTATAAGCTAGCTAATGAGTCTTCACATATAATAATTACTTTTTAAAATTTAAAGAGAAAGAGGCAAACCACTGTACAAATTACGGAAAGTAGGAAAACCTAATTAATCACACGAAATTCAGATGATTTTACCCATAAAGCTAAGTTATAAAACAAAGTTCTTTAATTTTAAATTAGACTAAGTTTTCACATTCTTAATTAAAGATAATATAAAAAATTTAATTACCAATTATTACAAAAAAAAAATTTAAAAAAATATTGTTCTCATTTAAATAGTTCAAAAAAAAAATCACTTCCTCGGTGAGATTTTCATAAAAAATTATGATTTAATTTTTCTAAAAAATTATAATACAAAATCTTTCATTTGCTCTGACAAAAAATTAAAAAAATTCCGCATAAATTAGAAAAACCCAATTTGTAATAAAAATTATAGTATGATATTTTATTTATAAAAAATAAGTAATTATATTATGATTTTTGGGAATAAAAATATTCTGTAGTGTACCTTTACAAGACATGGAAGAGATGGGACATGGGAGTCCCTCCCCTCTGGTGACCCATTGATTGAAAGGACTTTGATGGAAGGTAAGCAAATAGGAGAGTGACGGTGAGTTGGCTTTGGATATGCATCCCAAACAAAGAGAGTGGGAACTCCCTTTATGCAAAAAAGTAGACAACCTTACAATAAAGAGGAGACAAATCAAACGACCCAATTTCTTTTTTGCTGCCTTCATACAACCCTTTCGGTTGACATCCAAATTAAGGGTAATTAATTACTTAAATAAAAAATTTATATCAAAATTTATATTTATGTTTAAAATTATTATTGAATATTATTAATTTTAATGAAAATATTTTGAAATTTATATTATATTTAATTAACTAGTGTACGCTCTTGATATAAAATGAATAAGAAAGATAAAAAAATTTATAATTTTAAAATGTGTTTTAAAGAATTGTCTAATATTATAATATTATATTTGAATATTAAATTCACATAATTTAATATTTTTTGTAAAAATGGTTTCAAATTTTTAATTTTTTTAAAAAATTGAAAATTCAAAATTAGTAAAATGTAAGGGATGTTATTGAAACAATTGTCGATGCGAAATTGCCAAAAATATTTGCATCAATAATATGTTTGAGTCATGCATTTGGCAAAGCACTATTCAACATTTGATGATTTCAATATTTTTCCTTCATGGTGGCTTCAACGCGTAGCAATGTTCTTATTCTTTACCTAAATATGATATGATGCGTACACGTATTTATTGATGATCTGTTACTAATAAGACAATTTCATTCATGTTCTTTTTTAGGTATCATATCACAAAAAAAAAAAGAGAGAGAAGAAAATCCCACTTTTGTGCTCTTTCTTTCTTTCCAATTTCATCCCAAATTTTCATGCAAGAAATTGAAATTGAAACGAAGAGAAACGGGCAATTCCCTACTTAGAAGTTTCCTAAAAGTCCAATTGAGTAAATGGACACCCTTCGTGGTTACATGGGTGCCAGCCACGTGTATTAAGTTAGTGGAAGAACTTATGCCCATAATTGAACCCATTGAGCGACTTCATCAATCGCGCATGAACTCATTCACCTTCTTTATAAGTTTACCTTAGAATTCATCAATATTTTATTTCCTAATACAAAGTTAATATTTTATTCATTTGAATTATATTTTTTATTAATTTTATAAAACTAAATTGTGTTTAATATTTGTTTGGTGAAAATAGCTGTTTATGAACTAAAATTTAGAAGAATATTCTTTTCATACAACTTTTTATGGGGAAACATTTGGTCCGATTGAAGATGCATGAACTTCGTTTGTTTCTTTATTGTGCTGGGTCTAAGCCTAAATGATGTTGTTTCCATATAATTGGTGGCAGACTGTGACCAGAAAAAAGCTGCACATGTACCAGATGGGCTTCCGACGGTGGGCCCATTTTTGTCCCTCTGGGTCCACCACCACGGCCTTTGACCCACACTGTTTGGATTTGGTGACTTCTCGCCAAATGGCAACACCAGCAGCTTCAACGCGTGAAAACGTTACCACACTAGAAAATGACACTTCAAGGAATTGTTTGGAAATCCACGAAGTTAAACCCCACCGCCCATCTTCCCTACTTTCCACTTTCCAAACAGGGCCTTAATCAACTCCCCCGTGACGGAAAACGACCGCGCACAATTAGGAAGGCAACGTGAAAATTCTCCAGCGACTAGTTTTATTAATCCCATAAATTCGATTTTAGTTATTTCTTAATCAAAATGCCAATCTAATCATGAACACGTGGCGATATCAAGATCGAACATTTGGACTCGATCGATCTCCGTCCCGACAAGCTCGAAACGCATGCTTTTTATCTTGCTCGCTCTGTGTGGGGCAAAATTATTAGTCAATGCTAGTCTAAGCTAATTCCGATTAAGGATTCTTAATTATAAACCAAAAAGCTTAATCTCTTTGCTAATGTTTACGTGGTACCTACATATATGCCAAATTCGGATAATCATGGCAAGGATAACCACAAGACATATATTCGATATCATGTACGTGTCGCTTTGAGAAGACATTTCGACACCTAAGGAATTAAGTGATTGTGATTTTTGCCCTAAAATGACAAAAAGTTGACTTGATTAGTCCTTGATTGAAATTTAGATTCGGATCAAGCTACCCGGGGGAAGATGATTTTGTTGCAAAATCCATTCCCACCGCGACAACGGAGTCAATAGTCACGAGCAACATATAGATTAGTGGATTATAGTTATTGTACCTAACCTTTTTAATGGTTTCAATTAAGAAATCAATGCGTGGGGGAGATTGTTTGTCGGTCCATCTCTAAGCAAGATGAGTTCTTATTCACCGTTATCATGGAAAAAACTACGGAGACGAAGACCTAATGGATTTTATAAGGCTCACGGAATCATTGTTTATTATATATAATCGTGTCGATTATGTTAATAAGAGTAATCAAAGGCGTTACTTAAGCAAAATTAAGAAGAATGAACTCGAAGGCCTTAATACCTAACAATACTGACTTCATCTCCATGATATGCACTAACCTAACACCTTTTTTTCTCGAGATTAATTAATAATTTCTCGGTCGCATGTTACGTATAAAATACTACTAGCCTTATCTTTATCGATCTTCTCTAGGGTTTCTTTAAGCTTACTTTTCCGATAATTAAACTAACACGCGATAATAATTAATTGAAAATTTTGCGAGATGGATTGAGAAGACAATAAGGCGGATAAAGTATAAAATAACTGTATGTGGTAAAAGGTGATAGAAATGTGTTGAATTAAAAGTTGGGATACTATTTGGACCGATTAGATTCATGAACATTATTAATTTTGATGTTGGCAACCCTGTCTTTTTTTCTTCCACTTATAATAAACACAATCACCATCATACCGAACGTTGATGTTCATGTGTTTCTTACATGCTTAATGAACAAAATCATAAAAAAAACAAAAGAATAATAATAGCTAATTAACACGTTTGTGACTTCAAAAATTTTTAAATATTTTCAAAGATTCGTATTATTATAATTTATTTATTTTATTTTAAATATATATACTTTTCGATAAGATATAATGTAAAATTTGATATATTTTTTAGACAACTTTGAACATCAAAAGGTATTCTTAAATTTTTATGTTCAAACTTAACATATTATATATATATATATTATAAAATTTAATGCAATATTTTCATTAGTTAAATATAAGATAAAGATGTGAACATATGTAATTTAATTTTAATAAAAAAATAAAAATAAACATTAGTTATCAATATTAATTACTTGAAAACAAGTTGATGAAATTAATAACTTATTTTACACAAATTACAAATTTATTTTAAAATTTTTAAAAAATATTTTCATGTAAATTTTAAAACAAATAGAATAATATTTATAATATAATAGAGATTTGAATAATCTATTATAATTAATACATAATCTAACTTTACTATTATTATATAGTTGAAGATTATTTGTTTGAAAATATTTTAAAAATCAAATTTGATCAGAAAAAAATTAAAAAAAAGAAGTATTTGGGGGCAATTCAAGTATGAGAATTGAGAGATCATCCAATCAGAATTCTGTCATGTCCATGATTTATGTTTTGTTTGTTTGTTTTTCTTTTTGGAATTGAGTCAAATCGAGAGGTTTTCTTTCGGAATTTTCTTGCTGTCCAATCAGGGTATTAAAGGACGCACACAGAACAAAAAACATCATGGGCTTGTCATTATCCACAAATCTAAATCCCCTGAGTTGATTGGCTATGATGAACGCGTTTGTTCCAAGAAAACGACAAAACCAACCCAAGATTTAGTTTTAACAGTTCAACGGCTAAAACCTGCCGCCAAAGCTGTACGAAGCCGTTAATTTCACGACACGTAAGAGTTCGGATTCTCCGATAAAAATGCGACACTTGAAAAACGTGTCCGCTCCATTGTACAGGTAGCCTCCATTAGCCAACACGTGTCCCATAAACGCCGCGTTTTTGACTGATTCTTCGCCACAGTCGAAAAAAAAAAAAAGTGAAAGTAGCAAAAGGGCCTTCTTTTTTCTTTTTGTTTTTTATTTCAAAAAAAGAAAAACCGACCGCACTAAACGTAACAGGTTAGGGTTTTGTCTGTACGTGACGTTTCTTTTCTTTTGGGGGGAGAGAGTTAATGGCAAAATGCTCAATTATGGCTTTGATGGCGAAAGGTGTTGGTTTTCTTGCTTTTTCGAGAGCTCTAAATCTGCCACTAATTGTCAATTCTCACGATTTTATGTGCCATATTTTTGCCTCTGTGTTTGATCCTCCCAATTTCTCCCAAACTTAGCCCATTATATAAAGTTGAAGAAATGTCCATTTCAATTCGTCTTTTTTACGCATTATTTTTTTAAAAAAATTAAGTAATTTTTGAATTATTTTATGAATTAACATATAAAAATTTCATTAATTACAAATTAAAAAATATGTTTCAAAATCATGTAAAATTTTGTTATAAAAGTGTCTAATTTTAACTTATCATATGCTTTGCAGACATGATGAAAGGTTACTATAATAATAAAAAAATTGAAGATATAGTCAAAAAAATCTTATAAATAGATTATATTTATATATAATTTAAAATCTTAAATTCACAAAAAAATATCATTATTAAATAAAAACTTGATTTTTTCTGTATTTTTTACTTAAAAAAAAAAAGGGGCCATTGAGTGAAATGGTTAGGCCCTCGGTCTTACTGGACCATTTGGGCTGCTGATTGGGTCAACGGGTTGGGCTGGCTCCAATCCACTAAGAGTCTAAAAGATGTCTGTGACCCAAAACAAAATGGATCTCTTTCTTTCCACTGCACTCCAAAGTCCAAAATAGCTGTTGTCTGTATTACAAATTATTATAATATAATAGTCTTATAAATTATTAAGTTCTTCATTGAATTATTAATTTCCATCTTTTTAATTTTTTAATCATTTTCAGAAGTAAATATCAAAATTTATATCAATATTAATTTAGATAATAATTTATATAAAATTTTAATATTTATTTTATATTGCCAAATGAGTTGTGATGTTGAAAAAGATACAAATTGGAAGCTGATTTATCAATTTAAATTAAATTAAATTTTATTAAAAAATTAAAAATTAAATATATTTAAATAAAAAATTTTAAAAATAAATAAATATTTAAAATATTTTATAAATACAAAATAATATTTAAGTTATTATTATAAAAAAAATTAAAATTTTTAAACATTATAATTATTTTTTAAAAAATTTATACAGTCAAAAATTTGAAAATTTCATAAAGAATAGTTTGTGAGTAAAAGATTGTTCAAATTTATATAATAGACTCAAGATATAGTGTAAAATTTATTAGATATTTTAGTAAAAATATCTTAATTTTTTTATAATTATTTAAATTAAAATTTAATTTATTATTTTAAAATAATTAAATTTTAATTAAAATATATATTTTTTAAATTTTTATGACAAAAAGTTAAATATTTTATTACGATAAAACTTAAGTTAAAAATATAATGTATACAATTAGATACTTTAAATATTTGAATTTGTATGAGATATAAATTAAAATTTTACATGCTTGGTTAAATTAATACTATAAGTTTTTATAATATTTGAGATATTATTTATTTTTTTGATAAAAATTATAAAAAATTATAATAATTCAATTGTAATATAAGTTAAATATACAAGTTTTATTATACTATTTTTTGAATAAATATCATTTAAAATTTTAAATTTTATCATCTCTCCTCAATTAAATCTTAATTTTTAAAATATATCCAAACAAATTCGAATATATTAATTTTGTACAAATTGATCTTGACTCAAAACAATTATAAAATATTAATGATCTTTTTATTGTTAAAATGATTAAAAATTATTCAAATAAATTTTATAATTTATTCAATTTTATTCATCAAATTTAAAAATTTTTTAACTAATCAATGATTTTTTATAATTTTTCTTAAATTTTTGATAGTATATTTTTTTTAAAAAATTTTTAGTATTCAAAATTTTTTTAATTTTTTTGCAATGATAACTTGAATATATTTTTATACATGTGAAAAATTACAAATCAAAATTTATCATAAAATATCTTTAATTTAAATATTTTTAATATTTAAATTTTTTAATAAAATTTAATTAAAATAAAATTAAAAATATTAAAATTTATTTAAATATATTTTAAAAATAAAAATTTAATTGAAAAAATAAAATTTAAAATAATATTTATTTTTATTTTTTATTTTAATATAAAAATAAAAAAAATAAAAAAAGTTTTTAAAAAATATCTAGTTGTCCGGCGTTGTGGCGGGTTACTGAAAATGGAATAAGTAGCAGCCACCTTTTTGCTTGTGGGGGATAGCTTTGCCATACTTGTGCTCCCATACAATGAACCAGACGGGGAACCTGATTATTTAAATCACTAAAAATTCATTTTACCAATCTAATTGCATCATAGGTGGGTCCTACTATGGCGACTTCCATCCATCCTTTCTCTTATTTTCTCCAGATCCAATGGTGAAGGGCCCCCCTGTCACTTTCCACGGTCACCGCTAGGAAACGCCCACTTTCTTTGTCTTAAAAAGCTCTCTTAGTTTCTCCTACCGCAACCCACTATTTCAACGTCGGTACAAGGAATCAAGACCCGTTTCAGGAAACCAACCCACATCGTCAACGGTGGGTCTTACCAATTCACGGACCTGGACAGTGGAAGTTAATCAAATGTTTTGGGAGTTTAGCGACACATTAGTTCCAGAAAGCACCTTCGGGAAACAAGGTACTGCTTTGATTTGCTTTCGTTTCGGTTATTTCTTTGCCGTTTGTCTGAATTTACTTTCATTTGGACTCATCCCCAACTGGGCTCAGGTTCATCTCTGTTGGGAACTTGATATACACTGTTTTCTTTTTCTGTTTAATGACTAATCATGCTTTTATTGTTATGGCGTTTCAATGAGTTTTTCTTATTTCTTAGCTAGGACAAATCTCTGTTGCATTTCCTAGTTTAGGTGAGTTGAGTTCTTGAAAGAGTATGTATGATTTTCCATTGAGATTGAATTGATATTTCTGATTGACATGTTTTCTTTTTCGTCTACCTACTTTAGGATCTTGAGTCCATGTATTTGTTAGCTGTGGAATATGTGGGTACATGGAAATGGTGTTTTAATGCTGTCTGTTGGACAAGATTCCATTGAGCTTCGTGGGAGATTAATGGATTTCACTGTTGGATGGGGGACAAAATATCTCACCTAGTTAAAAAGTTTGAACTAATAGGAAAAAATCATCTAACTGATATTTTGTTAAAATTTGATCTTCCCTGTGAAGAATAAGAAATGCAATAGAGTTTCCAGTAGTGTGAAAGTGTTAGTTTCTTTGTTACTATATGTGCACATCAATTAATCTCTCCTCAGTTTTCATGCATGTGATTTATCTTGTGTAAAGCTTACTGATTGTGCAGTTGTTTTCCATTAATAGGTTATTTTCTTTTTATTTCTTTTTCTGGGGCAAGAGAAAGAAATCTAGAATAAAACAATTTGCCCTTTTCCTGTGCTGTTAGAAATGGGCTACATTGATAAACGTAGTCTTTGAATTTGAGGGTTGGTTCTGGATTTTTGATATTGGTAATGGAAATGCAAACCTTTCATCATTGTATTCTTTATTTGATATAAAGATATTTAGGGAGACCAAGTTTCCGTCTTCAACGGATTTTGGAGTTGACCCCATCTTTTCTTTTTCTTACCTTTTTGTGTTGGAATGGATATCTCCACTTTCACTCTGTCTAGCTGAAACTGTTTGGTGCAGAAGCGTTTATGTCCCTAAGAGGTAGTTGTCTTTGGTTCCTTTATCATATGGTTATAGTATACACCTATAACAGTTTGCCTCCTATAAGAATTTCACTGGTTGCTTTATCTAGTTCTTAGTTGCTTGTTTGTTTTCTTAGGTCTATACTGAGTAGTGAAATGTCTTTGCTTAGCTTTTGTTGTCTCTCTTTGATTGTGCTACTTCATGCAACTTCAATGCTAGTAACATTTGTTGTGCGTCTGAACTTACTCGGAGCATCGATGAATCTTTGTTCCTTGCAGTCACTTGTATAATCGATGTAGGAGATTAATCATCATGCTTGTTTTATTTCAGGTATGTGAGAAGAGGAAGTACTGGCTAAGGTGGTTCAAGTACTATGGAGTCTTGCAACTGCATTGAGCCACCATGGCCAGCTGAAGAACTGTTGATGAAATATCAATATATTTCAGATTTCTTCATTGCACTTGCTTATTTTTCCATTCCTCTTGAGCTGATCTACTTTGTCAAGAAATCTGCTGTGTTTCCATATAGATGGGTCCTTGTGCAGTTTGGTGCTTTTATTGTTCTCTGTGGAGCAACACATCTTATTAATTTGTGGACTTTTACCATGCACTCAAGAACTGTGGCAGTGGTGATGACAATTGCTAAGGTTTTGACTGCTGCAGTGTCCTGTGTGACTGCCCTTATGCTTGTGCATATTATTCCTGATCTACTGAGTGTTAAAACTAGAGAACTATTTTTGAAAAACAAGGCTGCTGAGCTTGACAGAGAAATGGGCTTAATCCGCACACAGGAAGAAACAGGACGGCATGTTAGGATGCTGACTCATGAGATCCGAAGCACCCTTGATAGACATACCATTCTAAAGACTACTCTCATTGAACTGGGTAGAACATTAGGACTGGAAGAGTGTGCCTTGTGGATGCCAACGCGGACTGGGTTAGAGCTACAACTTTCCTACACTCTTCGGCAGCAGAACCCTGTAGGATATACTGTACCTATTCAACATCCTGTCATCAATCAAGTATTCAGCAGCAGTCGTGCAGTGAAAATATCACCAAATTGTCCTGTAGCAAGACTACGGTCTCTAGCAGGAAAGTACATGCCTGGAGAGGTGGTTGCTGTTCGTGTCCCACTTCTTCATCTCTCCAATTTCCAAATTAATGATTGGCCAGAGCTTTCAACTAAACGCTATGCTTTGATGGTCTTGATGCTTCCTTCTGATAGTGCAAGGCAATGGCATGTCCATGAGTTGGAACTTGTAGAAGTGGTCGCTGATCAGGTTTGACATCTCCTTCTTTATTTTTGTCATGGTCTTCATGTCACTTCCTTTCAATTTTCCTTCGTTTCAAATATTAGATTGGATTTACCAAAAATTTTGTCCACTTCTTTGAATGATCTTTCTTCTTTTAGCTACTTCCTCCACCAGAGAATTCTTTCGATGGGAAAAATGAGTTCTTGTTAAGTGCATTACTTTTGATATAGAGGTATTTAGGTATACAAAATACATTTATTTGCAGGTAATTGGCTCTTTATGGGAGCTGATGAAAATAAAAGAAAGTTGAATCATGCTCCAGAAAATCGCTCATCATCATTTTATGTTGCTCTCTCCTCCCATTATTTCCTACCCTCTGCCCCCTGGATACTAGAAGTTGGCAGTAGGTTATCTTAATTCATCTGGCACAGTCAACTTCTGTGGTAATGATGGTACTGTTGATTTAAGTTGGCATATCCCTAAACAAGGAATTCCTTCCTAAATAACTTGTGATTGAGAGAAAATGCATATTTATTGAGATATTTTGCGTTGCAAGTCTGTTGAGATATTTGGCCCTCTTTTAGATGTTGTACTTACTAGGATAAATAGCCAAGAAAGTTCAGAGTTGGTCTTTCATGTTGGGAGCTAGCGGTGCTAGCCAGTGATCATTGAATGGCTATATCTAATATTCTTAATAACTAATTAGTAATTGAAGGGGCATTTAGGTTTTGCTCTTCATTCATTGTGAAGTAGTCCAACATAATCGTTGCTGCAAATTTGATTTCTTTTACCTAGGCAATTACATAGTTTTATCAGAGTAAATATAAGGTAACCTACTTTTATCAGAGTAAATATAAGGTAACCTACTTTTTGACCTATTCCGTTGAGTATTAACGGCATCCAAAGAACTGTTTAGGATCTTAGGTTCATAATTTAGTTGGTAAGGTAAAGTATAGCATGTTGCCTTAGATTAGTCTTGCAAATGCTTTTATGCTTCGCAGGGCATTTGAAGTTCATCTCTAGATTTTTCAGTAACTTAAAAGAGAAGAGAGAAGGCAAAGGAACTTTTTTTTTTTATAAAAAAAGAATGAACTAAAGAAAGGGGGTTTGACTGTGGGAAGGGTTGAGTGCCTGTGACGCCTTTACTTTGCTGTGTCAATGTCTTTGGGTTCTTCCAATTGACATGCAAAAAGCATAAATTTTGTTTTGAAACTTTCCGCATGCATGCTTATCTATGTATGTTAGTTGGAGGTAATTGGTGTGATTCTATTGTTCACTTAGGTGGCTGTTGCTCTTTCACATGCTGCCATCTTAGAAGAGTCAATGCGGGCTAGGGACCTACTTATGGAGCAGAATGTTGCACTTGATCTGGCTAGGAGAGAAGCGGAAACAGCAATTCGTGCTCGAAATGATTTCCTGGCTGTTATGAACCATGAGATGAGAACTCCGATGCATGCAATTATTGCGCTTTCCTCCTTGCTTCAGGAAACTGAGCTGACACCTGAGCAGCGACTGATGGTTGAAAC
Organism: Moringa oleifera; assembly: GCA_021397835.1. Lineage (NCBI taxonomy): Eukaryota > Viridiplantae > Streptophyta > Magnoliopsida > Brassicales > Moringaceae > Moringa > Moringa oleifera. Next base: position 3,225,711 of record JAJFZO010000863.1, read on the forward strand.
GATTCTAAAAAGTAGCAACCTTTTGGCAACGTTAATAAATGATGTATTAGATCTTTCAAGGCTTGAAGATGGAAGCCTTCAACTTGAACTTGTAACTTTTAACCTCCATGCTTTATTCAGAGAGGTAGGACTGTGCGCCCATCCCAATTATAGTTTTCTTACGGTTCCTTTGGGAACTTACGTCATATGGGTTTTTTTTTTTTTAATTTTTTTATTCTATTTAAAGAAACAAAAATAGTGGATGTATGCTGCTCTGCTTACACCGTGTGTTTCTTATTGCAGGTTCTTAACTTAATTAAGCCTATTGCCTCAGTTAAAAAGTTGCTTGTCACGTTGAATTTGGCCCCAGATTTGCCAGAATATGCCATTGGTGATGAAAAACGTCTGATGCAGGTTATTTTAAATGTTGTTGGTAATGCCGTGAAGTTCTCAAAAGAGGGCAGCATCTTGATTACTGCTTTTGTTACAAAATCAGAATCTGCAAGGGATTCTCGAGCACCTGATGTTTATGTCATGCCAAGTGATAATCACTTTTACTTGCGTGTGCAGGTTTGTTTTTCTAGTGCTCGTTTGAACTTTACTTTTGACCACTTAATCATACAGGATTTGAGTTGATTGTAAGTATGTAAATTCTCTTCTGCTGCAGGTGAAGGATTCAGGGGCAGGAATTAGCCCCCAAGATATTCCCAAGTTATTTACCAAGTTTGCACAGACTCAATCTTTGGCAAACAGGAATTCTGGGGGCAGTGGACTTGGCCTTGCAATTTGCAAAAGGTGGTTTCTTTATTCCTGTTTTTGACATATTCAGCTCTTATTTTATGCTTATAACCAATGCACTTGATTTTTGAACATCTTCTCTGCCTGTTGTTTTGGCTTTCCCTGCCCTCAGTTTTGTTTACATCAGACTTGTTCATGTATCTTTTTTATTGAAAAAATATGCCATTGCGATGTTTTAACTTTTGTATCGTATGATCAGGTTTGTAAATCTCATGGAGGGTCACATTTGGATTGAGAGCGATGGCCTTGGCAAGGGATGTACTGCTATCTTTATTGTGAAACTTGGGATTCCAGAACGGTCAAATGAATCCAAGCTTCCTTTCATAACTAAAGTGCCAGCCAATCATGGACAGTCAAATTTCCCAGGACTTAAAGTTATTGTTATGGATGAGAACAAGTTAGTAACATCCTAATCATGTTATCCTCTATTTCCTTTATGAAATTTAATTGATCTTTACATTTTATAAATGCATGTATTGTTTCAACAATGGCCAAACAGGATGTATGGCGATAGTTTTCTTAGTAGCATCTAAGTGGTAATTTAATCTGTTGTCTTCAAAATGTGTTCAATGGGAAGATGTTTCCAATGATATTTTCAGATAACAGATATCCATTGACTAGGTCTGTTGACATACCTTATCTAAAGTTACTCCCTAGTTTCTACAATTTAGATTCAAAATGATTTGGTAGTTTGCCTCCCTGTAAGTCTATAGGCAGGTCATTTTCAACAAATTCTCAGCTTTCTTCCACCATATCATGTGATGCGAAATCCTCTGAAGTCTAACCATGACAGAACATAGAGCCTAACCTTCACAAGCCATCCATAGAGCTGACAATTTGGAGAAGGTTCTTTTATTGCATTTTTCTTTATTTAGCTCAACTTCATTTGTCCCATTAGAGATGTATGAGTATGGTGAGATTTGAAAGGCAGAATGCTGCTTATAGTGTATTTAGATTAGTCATAGATATAAATTTGTGCTTCAAGCAGAATGTAGTATTGGTGCTTATCCTCAAGTTTATTTTTCTCCCCTGCCCATGCTTACCACGCTGGTATATAATATCTTGTGTGTATCTGGTTGAAAGCTAAAGGGGCTCGTGGTGTCGCAGGGTTAGCAGAATGGTGACCAAGGAACTTCTCCTGCATTTGGGTTGTGATGTAACAACAGTAGGCTCAAGTGAGGAGTGCTTGCGCATGGTTTCTCAGGATCACAAAGTGGTTTTCATGGATGTTTGCATGCCTGGCATGGATGGTTATGAAACTGCTGTTTGTATACATGAAAAGTTCACGAAACGTCATGAAAGACCATTGATTGTGGCACTTACTGGAAATACTGACAAAGTTACCAAGGAGAACTGCATGAGGGTAGGTATGGATGGTGTTATATTGAAGCCCATTTCGGTTGATAAAATGAGGAGTGTATTATCAGAACTTTTGGAGCATCGGGTGCTATTTGAGGCAATATAGGCATGAAGGAAGTTGTGGACCAAACAGAGTGAAAGAGAGAAAAGAGAAGGAAATCGTTTGTCTAGCGGCTTTAGCTTTATGTACATACCACAGGGTATTGCAGCAGTACAATGCAATGAAGCAATAGCAGCAGAAATAACTGGGCAAGTTCATTTATCTTGTAGGGCAATCAACTAGTTAAACTATTGGTGGAAACTCTGATTTCTCTCTCAGTTTCTCAATGTATCTCTTCTTATATACTCTTTGTTGGGAATGAGTTTGGTACAACTTTGTATAACTAATTTTCCCCTTTACAATGAGCTTATCTTGAATCCTGGCTTTTGTATCCAACCCCTCTGTGGAAGTTCATGTTTTGGTACATCACATCTACATGATCAGATTGTCTATGCACTTGATAAGCACAACAATGTAACAAAGGCCAAGGAAGCTTGTCATCAGGCCTGGCTTTATCCATTTTAGTGCAATCTTTTAGGTTGGTTATGTGAGATGAATTGGCTCATTCTTTTGTTTGAAACAGTCAGATGAAGCCTTTAAGCTCAACCAGATGATCCATCAATGTCACCTCTTTTTCTCCTTTTCTGATACAGGAGGCCACTTGCTAGGACCACCATTTTATGTTAAAAAGTATCTTTGCGTAAAAATCACAACCTGCAATCCACTTTGTTCTCCACCTCCAATCCATATGTGCAGATCGAATATGTCACCATCACCATTATTTCATCATTTGGTTCTAAAGTTTTAGCCTCAGCTTACCAAAAATCAAATGATTTTTGTTTTATCTTCAAAAAGAAATTTTCTTCTGTGGAGATTTAATTGAAGTTAAAGGGCAGTTACTTAAATATCAACCTTTAGGCACCCTTCATAATTTTATATCCAAAAAAAAAAAAGAAGAAGCCAAAAATGGGTAATTCATATTGTTTTCTATTAGATTGCAATCACATTTTATCATTATCATTAATTTTAGTTAAATTAACTGATAACACGAGCATGCATGGCTTAGACGCCTACTTAGAAGAAAACATAACCTTTTTTTTTTGGTACTTCAAGATAAAATTATGCACCACTGCATGCTTTGATTTGAATCTTCTCTCTTTCTTTAGTGGCAAACTTTACATGGTTTATAATAATGGATTAAATAGAATGTAGAATCCAAGGCCAAGAGTTAAATAAATACTTTATTTAAAGGTTCTTCATCATGAAATAAAAATATGCGTTGGGTTAAATATGATTAGATCAATGATTAAACAAAGGCATTGGCACTTCCAAGGCCACTTGTCAAAATACCCACAAAGAGAAACGCCTCAAAGTGAAAAACTTTACAAGCAAAAAAGGGCATTGATTTCATCAAATTGAAACCTTATAAATTATCCTTTAAAAAATGCTTGAAATTGCAACCATTCATTTATTGTACTTTCACAAAAAATTTGTCATTTTATGCATTCCATGTCCCTCACCACCAGAAAAATTTTTGGGAACCTGCAAAAAGCAGCTGCCAAAGTTGATGTGTGCAGGATCTCTCACTTTTTATCTGAGGTGGGTGGGTAAGTGGGTGGGTGGGTGCATGAACCCAACAGTCTAAGTACCCTTTTTGGCGATCAAATCATTCAAAGAAACAAACAGGAAGCAAAAATACTTCTGTGAGCTCTCTGTTGAAAGCCATAAAGGGTTGATTTTGTTTGCTTGAGTTGGAGCAATTAATTATAGAAACGAAATTTGGAAGATTTATGACTGTGCAAGTTTTTTAATTCTTCCTTTTTCTTTGTTTTCTTCCTACCCTAAGTTTGCCAATTAAAGAAATGGTTAAGGAGTATATAGAGAACACTTTTTCTTGTATGTTAAGTGAAAATGGTGACATATAAATAAGGTTAAGGTTAAGGTTTAGGGTTAATTACGCATAAGAATAAATATGCATTAGTTAAAATATTGTGAGTTAATTACATATAAAAATTATATTTTATTTATTATTTTAAATCAAAATATTATGAGTTATAGTTTTTTTTAAAATTTTTAATGTGAATTTTTTATTTATAATTTTTGTTAATATTAAAAGTTTTTTTAACATACGGGATGTGCTTATAATTTTTATTAATGTAATCATCACAATATCATTTAAAACTCTATCAAAATAAATAAAATATTAATTATTTTTATTCTCTTTAAAATTTATATTTTACATATTTTTATTAAATTTGATAAAAAATATTTTATTTATTTTAATAATATTTAAAAATTAATAAAATGATTATAAGAAAAGTTTTATGTATATTTTATATGTGAAGTAAAATCGTTAAGTTTTATAATAATTTTTTTTAAAAAAATTAAGAATCAAATAGTAATTTTTTGACAAGTTTTGATTTAAAATAAAAAACAAAATATATGTCTTTTAATCTAATTAACCCAAATATTATTATATTATTGTGTCATTTTTTTAACATCGAAAAGTTAATTTATGTAAGTATTTGCCAAGAAAATAATAAAAAACCAAAGAAAAAATGAAAAAAAGAATTTGATAGTTAATATTGAAAAGTATACAAAAGGTAAAAGAAACTCAAAATGAAAATCTTTAAAAAAAAAAACAAAACCTAGCGTGAGAATCCAAATAAAAATTCTGATTCGTTCTTATCTTTTTCTTTCTTTTTTATTTTTTAACGTCTTAAGCTTTTTCATGTTCTGTTTATTATATTATATCCAAAAAAAATAGTTGCATTTTGGACTAAATTTAAGGGATTATTGTTAAATTACATTTATAAAAAAAATTCTTAAAAATAAATTCATAATAAAATAAAAATCTCATCATTTTAAAAAAAATCAAATTACTTATATTTCTCTTGAACATAAATTCTTTACACAAGTAATAACTTATAAATAAAAGAAAATTAAATTATGGCGTGAAAGAGGCAAAGGAATACCAATTCATGCAACTGGCTTACTTAGTTATTTTTCTTTTATGTAATTGTATCATAAATTTTGATACCATGCCTCATTTTTTTAATCATAAATTAAGAAATTTAAGATGGCAAAAATTCTTATTTTATTTTGCATGCACAAAACACAAAGAGCCAAAAAAAACGATCAATTAATAATATGATGTGGATGATGTAAAATTTAAGAATTTAATATATATATATATTAAAATCATGTAGTAAATTAAAGAAATATTTAAAGGTCACAGAAATTATTATTAATTAAAAACTCAACTAAGGAAAGGGTGAGGGAACCAAAATTGGATTGTTGCATTGAATTTCCCTGGCATAATTTACATACGGAGGCAAATAATGTAATTTGTCACTAACCTAACACCAATTGGTCAACACACCGACATCATTTTGATTAAAGGAAAAAAAATAGTGTATATATATATATATGTTGCACCAAACTCTTTTAATTAAATGAAATATTAAAGAAGATGCAACTACAGAAATATTAAAAAGTTGCTTAATGATATAAGATCATAAAATTAAAATATAAAATAGTAGAATTTACAATTTTTTAAAAACAAAATAAGTTTGAAATATGGCAGGATTTGAGATGCTTACCTGTCCTTATATTATTTTTCAACTCGTTTTCCATTTGAATTTTATTTTTTAATTAACAAAATTTGAGAAAAACTAAGAGTATTATTTGAGTAATAGGATCCTCATCCCCGCTATAAATACTCAATTAATGAAAATAAAAAATTTTAAAAAACTTAATTTGATAAATTCTCAACTTAAATTTTAAATAAAATCAAAAAATATGAATAAATTTTTATTTTTTATATTTTAATCAATATATATATATATATGAATATGTTATTTATACTCTCAATTTTGGTGTTTTCATCGTTTCTTTTTTCCTTTCTCTTCTCTCCTTCATATTTCTCTTATTTTTATTTTTAAAATTTTTATTTCTATTTTTTATTTTTTTATTTTTATTTTTATTCTTTTTCATGTTTTATATATAAATGATTTTATTTAAATTTTTATTTTGAATTAATTTAAATTTTATTAAAAATTAAAAATTAGAAATACTCAAATTTGAAAACTTTATACAATAAATTTTGATTTAAAATTTTGTATAAACATGAAAAATTATTCAACCTATAATCATAAAAAAATTTAAAATTTTATTAGTACTGAAAATATATTTTTTATTTTTATATTTTTTAAAATTTAAGACTATTATAAAAAATAGTTCGTAAATAAAAAAATGTTTGAATTTGAGAGATGTCTTCAAATACATTGCAAAATTTGTTTTAATTATTTTTGAGTTATTTTAATGATAAAAATATCATTAATTTTTTTACTATTTGATTTAAAGTTTAAATTAAATTAAAATAAAATGTTAAATATGTAATTAAAAAATAAAATAATAATATTTAAATTAAAAGTAAATGTTGAATAAAATTTTGATACTTATATCTTATTATCAATCAAATTTTTATATTCAAAAAGCGACAAATTGAACGTTGATCTTTTTACTCATACGATTATGAAAAATTAAATATATTTTTATTATTAAGATATTAATTTAGATCCATCTCTAAAATTTAAATAATTTTTAATGCAATATCTATTTTTTGTAAGTTTTTAAAATTTTTGACATTATAAATTTAAAAAACATATTTTCAAATAAAATTATGAAAAGTTTTTTTATAACGGTAATTTGAATATTTTTTTACATTTGTAGAAAATTTTAAGTGAAAATTCATTGTATAAAATACTTAATTTTACATTAAATTAATAGATTAATGTTTAATTTATTACTTTTTATACATGAGAATTTGATTGATAATATAAGGTAAATATAATGGTTTTATGAAACCTTTACCTTTAAATTCAAAATTCTAGGAAGTTCAACAATTTTTAAAGGTACATATACTATAAAATTCACATTTGTATCTTATGTTATCAATTTAAAAAGTGATAAATCACGCCATGATTTATTAATTTAAGCTAAATTAAATTTTGTTAAAAAATTTAAAATTAGAGATATTCAAATTAAAAATCTTATATAATGAATTTTTATTTAAATTTTTTTATAAATATAAAAAAATACATTCAAGTTTCTATTATAAAAATTTTTTAAATTAGTTGAGTATTAAGAATATAATTTTTTAAATTTATATTATTAAAATTTTAAAAAATTTACAAAAAATAGATTTTGTATCAAAAATTGTTTAAATTTAAAAGATAAACACATTTCAAAATCATTTCAACTAAAATTTAATTTGCACCAAATTGATGTATCAAAATTCACTTATTATCTTTTGAATTTAAAAATTCAATTAACAATATAAAATAAATATTAAAATTGTACTTAATTTTATGTGTGATATAAAAGAATCAATACTTTTTTATTGAAAAAGTATTTTTATGATTTAAAATTTATTTTGTATAAATAATACAAATTTATTACTTATTTTTATAAAAAATATTATTTATTAAGATAAAAAATAATATTTGTTATTTTATATTTTTAAATTTTTTACATAAATATATATTTAAAAAATTATATATTTATATACTTTTAAAATTTAAAAAATAAAATATATAAATTTATTTAAAAAACATATAAGTAAATTCATCATAATTCATTCTTATTTCAAATGAAAATAAATATACAAAAGAGATGCGATCTTAATTTAGGTTTTCAAAAGTGGAGTAAATAATTTATTTTAAATTTAATTTTTGATTTATTTTAATTTTTATTGATTTTAATTTTTATCTAGTTGAAATTTTATTAATTTCAATTATGTATAAATAAATATATATCATGAATGCAATAGATTTAGGAATGCATTATATGTAATAAAATTTTTAGAAAAACTTGAAAAAGAATGTTAAGGGGAGTTTGTTTAAATTTGATTAGTGGATGGTAAAGGGGTGATATGAAGAAAAGGGTAGAGAGAGGAAATACAATCACAACAAACCCAAAGAGTTATGGAGTATCAGTTATGATGAGATATCCAATTCCCAACACAGTAACAGAGACTTGGGAAAGTAACCGCAAAAAATGGGGCTTTCGCTTAAGTCATCTTTACGTTAGCTTGGCTTCCTTCCATTTTTAACGTCCTTCACTTTAATTCACTCTCATCTTCTCTCTCTCTCTCTCAACTACTCTCACTCTCTCTCTCTAGAAACTGTGACCAGAAAAAGGCCAAATAAGGGAAGGGTAGAGGAGCAAAACCCAGACCCATCCGTTGTTCTCTCCATCATCATCTTTGGTCATTTTTCCATAAAACCCTAAATCTCTTCTGGTGTTCTTTTTTTTTTTTTTCTTTGAAGTATATATTCTTTGTACAAAGAAATACACATACATTTATCTTTCTATCCCTGCATTTTTACCTTTTATGTGGACATTTCCTTATGGGTATCTGTTTGTAGGCAGAATTCTCAGATAAAGCCCTCTGATCAAATCTCTCTCATAATTTTGGTGTCTTCCCTCCTACTGATAGAGGGAAAAGATAGGAAGTAAAAATCTGTTCAATTTGTTGATTCCAATTTTTTATTGTTTGTGGGGTGTTTTGATACTATGGCTGCGGTTGCTGAGAAGCCTGCTGAGGCACCAGCTGCCAACAACAACGGCAACGGCAACAGCAACAGCAGCAATGACAACCACAAGAATTTGGACTCAAAATCAAAGTCAGAGTCCGAATTTAACGTGCAGAAGCTTGTGGATATGTTCACAAAGTTGAATCCTTTGGCCAAAGAGTTTTTCCCATCTTCTTACAGTCATAAAACTCATGACCAGAGCAACAATCAGTTGTCAGTGGACAATTTTGTGCCTCCTAATAAGCAATCGGGAAATGAAATTCATCCCAATAACAATAACAATAACCGGAAGGTAGTCATGATCATATCCATTTCATTAAATTTGTGGTGAAATTTTGATTCTTTCACTTGGTTTAGTTGAATCAGTATAATTTGAATCATGGGTTTCTTTAATTTCGTATATATCTGTAGCTGGATTCTTTTGACTGGGTAGCTTGATTGGTTTTGCAATGTGGACATTGGGTTTTAGCGAATCTGTTTGGTTTTGTTGGGGTTTGTGGTGTGATTTTATATGCAATGAGTTTCTGGACCAAGTATTCTGGGTTTTGGAGTTTATCCTTTCTTGGGCTATCTATGGTCAGAATAATTCAAATTGACTACGAAAATAGTACTATTTGATACAAGGAACTTTTGGCATTTTCTTTGTTATTCTATCATGTAGTTCTTGTGCGGTCCTGTCTGAGCATCTGGACTTTTTTTTTTCCATCCCAGTTACTCTCTCAGTTGGTCCTTTGTATTTGTATCAGAAAACTTGTTGGGGTTTTGCTTGGCCATTTTTATTTTAATCATTATGATTTTTAGTTCACTATTTGTCCAGTCATTGTCTACTTATTGACTATGATTGAGGTCCTGGGTTCTTTTTTCTTTTCTTTTCTTTTTGTGTTTATCTCTTTCTCAATTGCTTTTTGAGGCTGCAGATTATTTGAATTGAAAATCTAAATGGTCACATGATTTTGAAAAAGCTGCTATGCAAAATATCACCTTTAATATGGTTGCAGTAAGTTCTTTTCTTTTCTATACTTGTTGAGACGCTATTTGTTTGCCTTTCAGAGAAGAAATAACTATAACCAGGGAAAGAGGAGGTTGAATGGGAGAGCTTATAGAGCTCAAAGAGAAGATAGTATAAGACGAACAGTATACGTTTCTGATATTGATCAGAACGTAAGTGAAAATGATGGTCCTTATTTTATTTTTGTGATGTTTCAAACGTATAAATGTGGATTATTGTCACCTAAACCATCTTATTTTTCCAATATAGGTTACTGAAGAGCGGCTTGCTGGCTTATTTAGTAGCTGTGGACAAGTAAGTGAAAATGTTTATTTTCAGTTTTTAACTAATTTATTGTGTTTTTCTTTTGTAAAGTATGATAATTAAATATGCTTACTAGTTAGAAAGTGGGGCACCCGTTACGTTTTTTTTTCTTTTGTGGGATGTGAAGGATGAAAACTTAGACCGAGGGCCCACATGGTTGTCTCAGTGATCAAGAGCGAATATAGAATAAATTGTATTCATTTCGTGCTAGGCATCAGACTCATGCTAAGATGGAGTGGGTCTTGTGCGAAGAAGGCATCACTCCTTGGATTTATCATGCAAGGTTGGGTCCATAATGGCCTCATTTGGATGAATTTCATGGTTATCAAACGAAAAAAAGAAAAAATAACTGAGACCATATGGCCAGCAAATTATCCTATTCTTGTTTGAATTTTCATTCACAAAACTTCTTCAATGTGCATTGAATCAAGTTTTTCCTTTTGTTCCTTAACTATTTATGTTATCTTCATTCAGAAAATGACTTAGATAATATGAAAGCCAAAGAATCATGGTATTTCTTTTAGTTAAGGATATTGCTTTTAGTGTCTTGAGTTTTTCCAATCCATATCTGTTGAGAGTTTTTTAGTATGCACCAGCATTAATTAGCTTTATGGAGTGCAGTGAATATTTGAATACTTTGACACTTCAATGGGATAAATCCCATGCAGTCACAGTCGTTAGGAAATTTTGAATCTCAGTTAGAGGTATATGGCCTTGCTTCAGGATGTCTCTGTACTACATTTTATTTTAACTTTTAGAAGGACTGCATGGATCATATTATTATGTTATTGACTAACTTATTCTCCAAAGTTCCTGTATTTTCCCATAATTATTATTTTCCTTTTTGAAGCCGTATTTTGATTGTTCCCATGTTTTTAAGTTTGATCTTTTTGTTTCTTAACTTGGAATGAAATCCTAATCATTTTTCTAAGTTCCAAAATGTTCCATTAAAATGTTGAGGAAGTTGCTTACTTATATTACTTTGAATTCTTTCATATTTATTCATTTATATATTTGTACTTGCAATGTATGCCTAAATAACAGATGCCACAGTGTTACCGAAGTTAATATTGGTGGCTGAGTCACATTGAGAAAAATTAGGTTTGATTTTTAAGGTGTAATGGGGGCACTTTGCATTTGAGGTTGATTTGGTCTTGAATTGAAGTAGCAGATATTGTAAATGGGATTAGGATTGTGGGAAGGGTTTGGAGGATTAAATGGGATCAAAAACTGACAAAGAGGAAGGATTAAGGGTTTCAAATTAAGCAGGAAAATGATAGTTTCGAGGATGTCCTGGATACATGTGAACTGTATGTGAAAACATGAACTGTTGACTTCTAGAGGGTTTCAAAATGATATATTGGATCTTCATCTTTGTCATTCTTTGGTATAATCATTGTTCATTTCAGTAGTTACCGTTTGTAATGGATAAAATACCTTTAAAAATGTTTTCTTGTGGCTCCATTGTTACTATTTTAATGTCGAGCTTGTTTGTCATGCATTCACTGCATTCTAGTATTCATGGAAAAATGCATGTTCCTCATGCTTCCTAGTTCTTTGAGCATTAGCTCTCTCTCTCTCTCTCTCTCTCTCTCTCTCTCTCTCTCTTTTGTTTTTTTGGAGCAGAAGAGCATTAGCCCTCTTTAAACAAAATTTCGAAGTCTTTATGGTGTGCTTCTGTGTTGTTTCACAAAGTAATAAGTATGTAGGTTGCTTTCTTATAATTAAATCATGGACTTTTCAATTCATGAGTTTCCTTGTAGTTTGTGGCATATTAGATGTTGGTTGAGTTTAGAGTGTCCTTAGTCACCCAATCAGTTGTTACCTTTTGTGTTTATTTCTCGAATTTAGTCTCCATGAATCTGTTTGTTGAAGATGAGTTTTGTTGGGTGAAGGTGCTCCTTTTACATCTATGTGCTCAATTAAAGAGTCAATAAGCATGCAGCTGATTCCTAGCTACATTTTTTCTTTTTTTATTTTTAAAATATCCTTCCTAAAGTGACTAGTTAGCTTTGGTATTTTGCAGCATTTTTTCAGTCATGCTTCATGCAGAATCATTATCTTGTGAAATCGTGTACCTTAGTTGCATCTGCATCTTTATTAAATTGTTAAATTGTTGAAGAAATGTCAAGTAACTAGCTAATCAAAGGTTAGAGGAAGGATGGTACCTCCAATGCCCAGGTGGACAAACCCTTCCGCTGCTGTCTTCTGTCTCTTTCTCTTTTGTTCATCTGTTTCTCTAAAGTCAATAAGTTACAGATGAATATCACTCAGAATACCATCATCATCATTTCCATCTGTTATGCCAAAACCGGAAGTCATACCTCCAATACCATCGTCATGGCTACACTGAATATAAAAACTAATGTCCCTTTGTTTCAATGGTGAAACTGGCCAATGCCTGCTCTGACAACTGCAGTAAGTTTGATGTCTTTAACCACCAGTAAGGCCCCTGTAGCTTTCTCGTTGTATTCAAATCTAATTATATGATATAGTATTTATTTTAATAGCTCTATTCTTTCTTTGTTCTTCTAGTATTTCATCCATATGAAATAAATGTCCACAAGAGTTCTGTAATTGTCATGTCTTGCTTAATGAGGGATGAATTGCTAGGGCTTATGTTATATTGGTAGTTGTTGTTCTCTACTTGATGGTATGTTATAGATTTAACAGTGTCTTTGATATTTATGAAGTGATTTTGGAATTTGTAAGGTTGTTGATTGCCGAGTTTGTGGTGATCCACATTCGGTCCTTCGCTTTGCATTTGTGGAGTTTGCTGATGAGCGTAAGTTGATTCTTGTTTGCTGAAAGTCCTTTTAACATTATCTGCAACAAACTGACTTACAATTATGCACTTTTTAATGCTAAATGGATTTTTTTTTTTTAACAGAAGGTGCAAGAGCAGCCCTGAACCTTGGTGGGACAATGCTAGGGTTCTACCCCGTTAGGGTCTTACCTTCGAAGACTGCAATTCTTCCTGTGAACCCCACATTTCTCCCTAGGGTATGAATAAATAAACTTTCTGTGTCAAATCTGCATAATGCTCTACGTATCTTTTTCCTCTGTTTGAATATTTAAGGTTGCAGTTTGGTAGGTCTGACTTTATACTTCTTTCTTGCTTTGGTGATATTATTTTTATATGCAGTCAGAAGATGAAAGGGAAATGTGTACAAGGACTGTTTATTGTACAAATATTGATAAAAAGGTAAACTGCCATATTCTCTTATACGAATGAGTATTCTTCAGGAGATTGCTGGGCCTGCTGTAGAATTGTTCGTTGAGCTCTTATGCTAGTGCATCTATACATATACATATATGCAAGCATGAAACTGTCAACTCTATGCTTAGTTGATTAGTTGATGATGGAAGATTTTTGTAAGTGCAGGTTTCTCAAGGTGAAGTGAAGAATTTTTTTGAATCAGCCTGCGGTGAGGTCAGGACAGAACTGAATGTGATTAAATTTTCCTTTCTTCTTCATTTAATCAGTGGATAAGACAAAATTTCTTAGAGAGTTCACATAATGTTTTACTCACAGGTTACTCGCTTGAGGCTTCTGGGGGATCATGTTCATTCTACCCGTATAGCTTTTGTTGAATTTGCTATGGTAAGCTTGTGACAATTGCAGGAAACTAATTTGTTAGGATGTGCTAGTGATGGTTTGAGAATTTGCTTCTAGATTTAGCTTGAATCAATCCATTTTTCATGACAGTTTACCTATTCTTTTTCTCCATAAAACATGAACTGCATCTCCAGATAACAGTTAAAATGAATGCTTTAACCTTTATCTTTTCTGCTTCTTTGCATGATTTCTTAAAAGTTGTAGAAGTACTGCCTTTATGTAACTATTAGGCATTTCTTGCTTCTGTCTTAAGTGAGGTTTCTTTTACAATCTTGTCCTATTGCGAGAGCTTGTCATCTCTTTTTCTTTTTTAAGAGTGAGTTACTCTTCTTTTTTATTAAGTATGATGCTTTGTCTTCTTTGAGGTTTATATTTCATCTAATTAGAGATGACGTGGGATTGTTTTCCATGCCAAAACATGGCACAGGACACATTTTTGTTTCCCAAGTTCTCCACCCTAGAAACAATTTGTCTTGTGTTTGCGAAACACAGTCATGTATGTACTGTTTGTGAACCCGTCAAGGGGTTCAGCCCGCTGGTAAGCAGATGTTGAATTATTGGTCAGGTCACTAGAAGATTTCCTAGTCGTGAACTTTAGGGTCCTGAGGAGGATGGATCTTCTATCCACTAGTCAGATTCCTTTGGATACATCAGTTATCGAAAAAAATGAAAAAAAAAAATTGTACATACTGTTTGTGGCCTCACTGCCCACTGTCCTAGGTTAGCATCCCTAAAGTCTATATTGGAAATTCATTGATTGTATCAGTCTTGCTGTGTTACTTTCGAGATAGCAATCTGAAATGAGTAAAAATACTTTATTCTCTATGTCTGAGGCATATTGTGATTCTGCATGCTGAAGTGGTTTGATATGGTATCTTCCGTTCAGGAGTTGTTATGTCGGTACATAGGGTTATCTTTGGTATCTGTGAGTATTTATAGCCATCTTTGAAGAAGCAGACAATTGGGTGACAGTTCTTCCGTTCAGGAGTTGCTATGTCGGTACATAGGGTTATCTTTGGTATCTGTGAGTATTTATAGCCATCTTTGAAGAAGCAGACAATTGGGTGACAGTCGCTGTATCTATTTCACATGCATACACTGACACACATGTACAAACACGTTAAGGCTCCAAATGCTGTTTTTATTTCTGCCTCACATTTTACTGGTACCAAGTGCAATCACAGATAAATTACTTGTAAATATACTCTGAAGAACAGATCTCATAAATGTGATCAGTTAATTTAAACAATCAGCATAGAAATTATTGCCGTTTATCAGGAAAAATAACTGATGTATTGCTTGATAACTGATGATGAGTAGATATGGTCTTATACCAGCAGAGTTGGAGGAAAGGATTCTTGTAATTAGACTTTCTGATATTCATTTTTCTATTGGGTGCAGAGGAACTTGGAATTATATTTGGTAAACATACATATTTCATTCAAGTGGTTTGAGTATATTAGCTTCTGATGAATTTACATGTTCCGGGCTGTCTTTGGAAATATTATGCACTTGCTAATTCACCCTGCTTGCCTAATGGCTGAAGGTCAGATAAGGATGCCTTCTCTTGCTAAACCCTATTCTTTTGTCTTGATGAACAGGCAGAAAGTGCCATTGTAGCCCTGAACTGTAGTGGGATGGTACTGGGAACCCAACCCATAAGGTCTGCTTCCTTGAACTGATTGTATAACTGATATATGTTCTTTTCAAATATCTTGACTAAATGAATGATTCACTCTATTATAACTTTTAGGGTAAGTCCTTCCAAGACCCCTGTAAGGCCGCGAGTTACCCGCCCAACATTGCATTAGTGAGTCCGAAGGTCCTGGATGGAACTGGGTGGCTTCCATGTCAAGAGAAACGTTGTTGTGTTGAAGGGGTGGTGAAACCTTCAGTTTCCATCTTTTTGGTCGCAACAGTATCTTTCTGTGACTGACTGAACATGTCATGTTGCTTCAAATTGAAGTTCTTAGCAGACTTTCAATCTTGAGAATATTGACCTCATTCCATCCTGTGGTTTTGACAATGTCATATCTATCAAGTTAGTTTCAGTTTTTTCATTTCTGGATTCTGGTTGATTGTCATGGCTTTGCAGTTTCTCTGAACTCTTATTATTTGATATCATCTTGTTCTGGCTATTACATCAAACCATCAGGGTCTGGGACTCGGTAATGAAGTCATATGAAACTGATTAGTATGGTAAAAACTTGGATCCGGTCATATGAAACTGATCAGTGTGGTAAAAACTTGGGATCCATTTTTGATTGTGAATTTGGTTCCGCTACAAGTCCGGATTTACTTCAAATTTGAGTTTTCTGAATCCATTGGGACAGGACATGAACTCAAACAGACACTTAATACGTGTAATGGCACCTGGATGAGCAAAATCTATTGGGAATTCCATTGCTTTTAGGACTCTTACTGCATTGGTATCCCTGCTTTCTGCTTGTGGTGGTGTATCTGTTGGTAAATTTATTTTTTAATATTTTTTATTTAAGAAAAACAAATGTGTTACAAAGATTCTTCGTTCCCATAAAACTTTCATTTCCATCCCATTTACTTGGTAAATAAAAATAATTAAAGAAAGAAAGAAAATTGAAGACTAGGAAACTATGAGGAATACAATTCTCTCAATCTTTATTACCATGCATGAGAGAATAAGTGAATCTCCACAAGGTCCTAACCATGGCAAATTTTGCCATTCCACTGCAGATTATGTAGACTATTAATGCGTGGATCCACTGCCACACTTACAACTCGAACCCAGAAGCTGTACAGTAAACATCATTAAAAGGCTACTAAACAGGAAACAAGGAAAGGTAGCAATACCTGGTAAGCTTGCAAGGGAGGAAGAATCATAAAGTTCTACAAGCAAGAGGGAGGGCTCTGTCTGCCATAAGAGTTGCCTTTCACATTGGAGCACTTCGAAATCGGTGGTCCCTCCACTCCCAGGTGGGTTAAGTTGATGTCCTTCATCACTATGTTCCGGCATGGGATTTTCGGGCTGCAGTTTAGATTAACAGCAACTCTTGACATGGAAGTGCCCCTAATGTTTGTATAAGTCACATCTTTGATTTGAATATGTGATGCAGCCTGCAACACAATTGCGAATTAATTAATTAAATCGTAGTCTTCTTCTCTTCATGGGAATGATTGTCAAGAAGATTAGGATACGTACATGTTGATTGCAAGGAGGGTATGGGCAGTACTGCTGATCGATGATAATGGGGTTCTCTACATCTTCGATGATAACATCTTCAAAAGTAAAATGAGAAGCGACAGCAGAAGACAAAGAAGATGCCCATGTCTTGATTCTCACACCGTCGCTGGTTCTATTCAAGGTGCAATTCCTTAAAGTTATTCCTCTCACATCTTTCTCTTCCCGGTACTTTCCCAAGCTCCCGATGCTAATCCCATGACCAGGTCCACAGAAAACATCTGACATGTTAATGTTTGTGCTTCCTCCAAGAATGGCTACACAGTCATCTCCTGTGCCTATGTTTGTTCTTGAGATCTTGATGCCGTTTGAGCTTCCGATCTTGATGCCGTCTGTGTTGGGGCTGTCAGCCGGAGCTGATATGGTAAGCTCGGTGGCTTCTATGTCATCGCATCCAAAGAAATGGAAGTGCGTATTTTTGCTGTTGATTGATCGTATACCACTGATCTTTGCGTGCCTCACGAACTGGAATCCGATGTTCTGAGCCAAATAATTAATGCATTGTAATAAATCGTTTCTTATTTGTCCGAAGTGAAAAAAAAATTAATAGCAATCATCGATCAGATAAGACTTGGTTACCGATGGCAGACTGATGCATTTATGGTTCTTGTGACAGTCGTTGAACGGCCAAGCAGCGGGGCCTTGGCCATCCAAGGCACCACCGCCGGTCACCTCCAAGTTATCAACGTAACGGAAAGCTATCCACGGGTCAGATGTGATCTTAAACGGGTCACGGGGAGCCTCCAAGTTCCCTTCCATAAAGAAAGACATGGAGCCTCTGCATGGACCCTGAAACATTAGCTCCCTAACAATGTATGTTCCCACCGGGACGTAAATCCTCGTGTTCCCCCTCCATTGACACGCCTCCTTCCACGTGTTCATGAACGCCTGCAAATGAACAGAAACTAAGTCAAAACACAGACATGCACATGCGATATTATCATCAGAAGAAACTCGTGGATTTCTTATACCTTCGTGTTATCTGTTTTGCCATCTCCTCTGGCGCCATAGGTTCGTATATCGAACAGCTTGGCTGATACAGTTGCTCTTATGACAAAAACGAAGAAGACGAAGACTGATAACAAAACCCTAACAATGGAACACTTCAGACCCATCTTCTTCTGCTAGCTACACCTGACTGTGGAAAATGAGGATGGGTTCTTCTTCTTTATATGACTCTAGGGTTCATAAGAAACCAAGTAAGCAAGGATTTCTCCGTTCCTCTGGTTTAATTAACATGCTTTTTGGGTTGTGATGATCTGATCTTCTTGCTGTTTTGGGATTCTTAGTGATTTGCTTCCTAATATTATATATAAACTGTAAAGAAGCAATGATCATGCTTATGGAACATATTTCTACGTTGAATATTTGGATTAAGGAGTCTGATTTTCTTCTATATCAGCAGTACGATTTATGCAACAATTAGAGATTTTCTGCCAAATATTACCCACCAAAATGATTGATGGTAAAATGTTTCCTTTTCTAGGTGTATCATATAGGTATGACAACTAGTTATAATTCCCTAATAAAATTGAAAAAAAAAGTGAATTAAAAAAACTATTTTTGACTTTTGTAATTTAAATTCTATAGATTTAATTTCACAGTTTTAATAATTTGATTCAATTTGTATGTTGTTCGAAATGTTTAAAAAAATTAATAATATTTTTATTATTAAAATATTTTTAAAATAATTTCAAGAAATTGTACATTTTATTTGATTTGTCAATCACTTAAATTTGAATAATTTTAAAATTATAAAATATTTAAATAAATTTCTAAATTTTAATGTATAAAATTATATATAGAGAGAGTTTAAGTACTATGAAAAATATTTATTTTTTATATTTACCCATTAAAAAAAATTTATGCTCATTGAAGTCATGTTTATTACATGAGGTTGAATTGAGATATAAAGGATTATATTTATCCTGACTTCATATTTGGTGCAAATATGAGATTGCGATAAACTTATTTCATATCTTTTTTATCTTATTAAAAAAATAATTTTATTAATTTGAATTAGTGGGATAAAATTGTCCTTCAAAAGATGGATTTAATTAATGCATAAAATTAAATTTTTTTTTATATTATTAACATTATAAAATTTTAAAATATATTTTTTAAATTACTATGAATATACTTTAAAAATTAAATGAAAATTTAAAATTATATATATTAATTAATTAGTTATAATACAATCTTGCGATAGCATTACATTGTAGTATTTTATTTTAATTTTCAAGCAAACTTATTTTTAAAAATTAATAAATTAATTAAGTATTTATGATTAAATTTTAATTATTACTCATATTTATAAAAAAAATTATAATCATATTTTTCAAGTAAAAATAAAATAAAATTTAAAAGATTTGAATTAAAAATATATATTAATGAATTACTATACAATTTAAATTTGCGCTATTTAGTAAATTATATCATTATTTTTACCATCAAGATATTTTAAAATAAATCAAAATTATTAATTGTAATTATATTTCATATCACAGTAAACATATCACAGTATTAATATAATCTCTATTTAATGTAATCTAATTCAACTATATCTCATCAGAACAGTTCAATTTTATTTTGCATACCACACAAATTATTAAAAGTTTATAATGAAATTTTTTTATTAATTTAAATTATGTTAATATTTTGACATGTAATAATTTAAAATTTTATATATTTAATTTTTTATTAAATTAAAATAATGAATTTTTAATGAAAAAATAAAAAAAAAGCTCAGATTAACAAAAAAAAAAATCTTCCTTTATTTATAATTAGTTGGTCTGTTTGGAGGTTAGATTAAGTTGTTTGGTTACAACCAGAATAGGCATAAGTTTATCTGTGTAGACAAACCACAGAGCAACCTCCTCCCCTCACTGGAGAGGCCAAAGCTTTGTGTGCGCGCGATTGAGAAGAGGACAGATCTGTAGGCAATCATGGCATGATTTCGTACTGTCAACACCATCGATCTACGGTCCCTGGTGTCCCCCAAAGTTTTTGGAGCTTTCTATTTGCATATTAATTTCAATATAATATTCGCTCATGTTTTGCATAATTAAAAATATTTTATTTGTTTTATAAAAAAAACAAGAATTACGCCTCATTATCCCTTTAAGTCTATAACAATCACAATTTAATTATAAGCTTATGAGTACATAAAAATAAAAATATAATTAGTAACATAGAATCATTATATTAATTTAATACTAAATATCGTTATAAAATCATTCTATCCACAAGACTCACCTAACTAAACCAAATCATCACCATCCGAGGAGAGTGGAAAAAGGAAATCAAATGCGATTATTATACATATTTGACAAAGATTTTTATCTCTTGTAAGTATTATTATGAGACTAAATTAAATTAGTTTAGTATATTGTTTCAAGTTTATCGAATTAATTACTTAGGAAATTAGTTTAAAAGAATTAATTTTTTTATAATCTAATTAATTTTTCATAGGGTTGCCAATCATAGTGTCATTGACCGTAAGATCCGAGGAAAGGTTTCGTTTGGCAAAGAGAGGTTCCACGTAGATCGGTCCCAATAATTGTTGAGACAGAAAAATGGAAGTCAAGTCTTTGCAAATTGTACCTAAATTTGGAAGGAAAATTTGGGTAACCTTGGGCCACAAGGAAAGAGATAATGAATGCAATTAATATGATGAACGAGAAATGTGGTAAATTCAAGAAAAATGGCTATCAGTAGCATTACTAAGAAAAGAGGAGCAACCTTACACCTAACTAATTTCCTTTCTTGTCCGACGAAGACAGTGTGTACAAATTTCCTGGTGCATCGTATGTCTACATGTAAATTTTCTAGAAATGAAAGAACTTTCAAAAAAGAAAATGCTAAGCATGTTTTCTTTTTGCCGTTTATGAATATTTTTGTTTTTATTTAGTTAATGATAGGTAAATTAAGTTTTTACATCTTACAACTTTCAAAAAAAAATTGTATATTACAAAATATATATAATTTGGATTCCTTAATTATATTTAATGAATACATAATTAAATACGAATAATAATTAGAAAGTATAAAAATAACCATACCAAAATCACTCTAATAAAATTAATTAACTTATGAAACAATAAATTAAATATTAATACAATTTTTTTTAAGAAAACAAACGTTATCGTATAAATATTTTAAAGATAAGATGAAGGTACCTAGTCAAAACAAATGGAGTAACCATTTTGAATATTTCTTCCGGTTTAATATCAATTCAGATTACTAATTATAAATTACATTGATTTAGCCGACAAATCATAGATTAAACTATAACACCATAACAAATCATAATTTAACTGATCATCACGGCTTTACGTTTGAATGAAATTACGTGTCGTGCCTAATAATTTCCTTCTTATCATTACATTAATTAAATTAACCCCAAAAAGACACCGGTTGTTTTCCTGTTGCTAATTATGGAGCGTGACAAACACGCGCTGTGTGGTAACTCTAGTTTCCAGGCACGTGATGTGGGGATGATTACTTTATGAAACTCAAAGAATGCGTGCTTTGACCCAATCAAGTGGATCGATCGCTCCTTAGTCCTTCTGGACTGCTCAAACTGCGAACGACGGTCAACTTATCTCATCTCTTAAACCGTCAACTGTCCGCTGTCCGACCCTTTCCGTACGATATCTCTTCTTATATAGCACACACGGCTACTTGATTACTTCCGCAGAAAACCATTCCAGCTAACAATTGTCACTGCTTTCTGCTTGCATTCGTCACTTGATCAAAACAACTGCTCATCTTATTATTGTTTCTGTGGTCAGTCGTCATGGCGGATGGCGGGAGAGCTGCAGTGAGGGTTGTGATCATCAACACACAGTACGTGGAGACAGACGCCAGGAGCTTCAAATCGGTGGTACAGAAGCTGACCGGGAAGGACGCCAAGGTGACGAATATTACTGCAGCGACGTCGTCCAGGAGTTGTGAGGTTGAGAGGCAAGATGGGTTTCGCAAATCAGAGAGCCAAGTGGCTTCGTTGAAAGAGTTTGAGAGATTGCTTAAGGAGATGCCGCCATTGGAGGAGCTATACGGGCTATGGGGTGATGATGATTAGAGAAAAGCACATATGCTTCGTTCTGTATCGTTTACACCATATATATATATATATGCATATATTCTTTCATTCTTTGATCTCTTGTTGTTTCTTCTTCATTTCTGCTATCTGGGTATTACAGATTCTCTGGTATATATATCATAGAGATTTATATAGATTTTACATGAATATTAATTCCCTCATGCTCTCTCTCTCTCTCTATATATATATATATGTCTCTCTTCTTTCTCTCCCTGTGGTTGTATGAAATGACTGATACGAGTTTGAAAAAATATAATGTGAAGAATGTGAGTTTATTCTGTGGGCTTTTGTTTAAGTTTTCTTCCTTACTTAGGGCATATTCTGCAAGGCTAATATATCCATTCTTTTCTTGTTAATGCACTCAAGAAAGGAGTTCAATACGGACCAAAAGGTTGAATTTTGATAAAGATATGATATTCCATTCATCCAAATAGCTTGCTTATATATGCTTACCATCAATATGCCCAATATGATAAAATAACAACATTTACATGAAATGATCGAGACTTTGAAACCCTAATAATTATCACTCCTAATTATAATTTATATCTTTGTCCGCTGTATATTCATTGTAATTAAAATATGATTAATTCAAGCATAATATGGACCGTTCATAGTTATTTATGTATACACCAAAGTGGGAAATGCCCCCTCTCCAATAGCTACCATTCTCAACTAACCATGCATACTAAATGCTTTCTTCAATTTTCATAACATCCCTAACCCAAATACCCACTAATCATTAATCTCTCCAAATTATTATAGAAAATTAAGTTAAAAACAATACCAGCAATTAATTTTAAAGCAATTCAACAGTCAAGAGTCAATTATCTGAATCAATGAATCCTGCAATTTGTATTTAATTTATCTCACTTCAATGGTGATTAAAAAAGGTTAGTAATGTTAGGTTACACTAATCAAGGCTAATGGACAAGAAGAGTGACGTTTATAGCCATATCCTCATGCATTAGATGGTTCACCCTCCATAACCAATTTCGGTGAACCACATTATAGTATACAAGGCCTTCTATTGTCTGCATATCTTATATGCGCAATTAATGTATAATAATAGGCATAAAAATTAAGCTTATGTGTCCATATTTAGGGCATAATTTATATAATCGTCACAACTAACCCTAGATATATTAGTCAGATAACCCTAGATTTGGTCAACAAGATTAAACCATCCGGCATTGCCACTTAAATTATGCAGATCTTGACAAAAAAAAAAAAAAAAAAAAAAAGAGGAAAGAAAACAATTCATGGGCCACCATAGAATACTAGCTGCCTTTATGCATAAAAAGATATAACACCCACCCATTTCATCTGAGCCGTAAACAACAATTTTATTTTTTTGTCATAATTTAATCTGAATTTAAATTAAAAAACAATTCATTGAAATTAATGGGGTCGAAAATTTTGAATTATTTGACAAAAAAATATTGTGAAAAATTTAATTTAATCAATCATGTATCAAAACTGCAATTTAATTAACTTTAATAAATATTTTAATTAATATATGAAAATTACTAAGTAGGTAGTTTGATGACAATAATTTTTTTTTATTTTTTTAATTCACCGGGTTAATTGTATTGATTTGATACTCATCAATGGTATGTTTAATTAGATAAAAATAAAAATTGAAGGCTTATGGACTAATGGGCAAGATTTATGAAGAATATAGTTGCAATTGGGCTCAAAGATTTAATTCTTTTAAAAAAATTTGCTTTTTCCGAATTTAGGTAATTAAGCCCAGGGGATGAGGAGATTAAAACACACGCGAATTAACAGCGAGTGAGATGATCTTAGAGGCTGGCACTTTAACCTTTGATTGAGGATAGTGTGATGATTCTTTTCTGGTCTGGTACTCTACCGTTTCGTGCCTTCCTTCCTCACATCACAAACTCTACATTTCTCACACTTGTCTGTCTGTCTCTCTCTCTCTCTCTACAAATTTCTGATTTTCTCTCTCCGTAAGATTTTCCGTCACAGAAGTCGAAAGGAAACAAAAGCAAAAAACCAGACAAATACATATATAGTAGTTTATATAAGCACGTATAGTATATATAAAAGAATGCTCTCTCTTTCTCTCTCCGGGAAAGTTCTGATCGTGTTTCTCTTATTATTGGCAAATCTCTCGATCTTGTATTCTTTCTCAGGGAGACTCTCTTTCTCACTCTGTACAAAAGCCTAGTCTCTCATTTCACTTTCACCATTTGCTTCAAGATTTCAAGGTTTGCTTTTTTCTTCCCTCTTTGCTTTTTGTCTCTTCGTGCTTGTAAGCTAATTACCCTGTATGCCTACCCTTTAGTTTTCGTGGTAGAGCATGCCTGGGCTTTTTGGAGCATATTGTTGTATGTATTATGTTCAATTTTCTGTTTCTTGTGTTTCTGGCGAGTGGGTATTAGTGTCCAGTTGTTGTTTTTCAAGGTTTTGCTTTTTCTGATGGTTTGCAGAGTTATGAAAATGGTCCTTGGCAGCAAATTGTAAGCAATTGGGCTAAGGATGAGATTTTGGTAGGCTGATTGTTTCTTCTAATTGAGAAATTAGGGTTCTTGATATTGTGGATTTCACTTTTGGAAGTATTTTTGGTTTTCTAGATTTGGATTGCTTCTTCAAAACTCAAAACTATTGTCTTCCTTTTTGTAGGATTGGATGGATGGTTTCCTCCAGCAGAGTTTGTTGCCAATTCGGCTGAAAACAGTTCCATTTGTGTGTGTGTTGATTGTCTTGTACACAGACCATGATTTAGGGTTTAGATTTAATTCATTTAATTTTTGTTCAATAAGTGCCAATCTGATTGGATTGTGTGAAAATTACTTTGTTGTTTCTAGGAACCAAGTAGTATTAGTAAAAAGAATTTTTGGTCCTTGTTCTTGTAGTTAATTTTTGTCCTCCAGAAGTTGGAGAATTAAAAAAGAAAAAAAAAAGAGCAAGAGGAGAAGAGAACATAAAGAACCTTAATTCAAGATACTGGATGGGTAATAAGCTGGGAAGGAAGAGACAAGTGGTGGATGAGAGGTACACAAGGCCACAGGGGTTATACGTTCATAAAGATGTCGATATTAAGAAGCTCAGAAAGCTAATACTCGAGTCTAAGCTTGCCCCATGCTATCCTGGGGATGAAGAATCGTGTTCCGATCTAGAAGAGTGCCCCATTTGTTTTTTGGTAGGTACTTCTATCATTGGCTTTCTCTTATCTTTTTCTTGTTAGTCCTTTGGAGCTCCGCATTCATTTACCCTCTGATTGGTTGCCTCAAGAATTGAGGAAAGAGAAACAAGGAGAAAGCTGAAGTTTTTAAAACTGCTATTTTAGTTTCCTAGAACATCAACATTAATTCAAACCTGACTAAACCATTGCAAGGAAGAAAATTGGCATGATTATGCCTTCGTTTCATGTGCGATAAAAAATTGACTTTTATTTACTTTCCTCAGAGTAAGAGCAGAAGATCTTACAATTTCAATGCTTTCTCTTTTTCAATGCTCTTAGTTTCTTTCTCCTTGGTTTCTGGCTGATCAATCAAAGGAGAATATGAAAGCCAAAAACAAACCAACAATGTAGTTTCAAAGCTCTGTTGGATGCCCCTTCTGCCCTTTTCAATAATTTGAAGTGAAATATATAACATATTCTAATCCCTCAATTTTTTATTTTTTTGTCTATTCCTTATTATTCTAGTACTATCCGAGTCTCAACAGATCAAGATGTTGCATGAAAGGCATTTGTACAGGTAGTTTCTTATCGTTCTTCATAAATTAACATGTGGTTTGATAAATGTGCATGCAATTTGACTTGTCTTCTTTGCGACAGAGTGTTTTTTGCAGATGAAAAATCCCAATTCAACTCGCCCAACTCAGTATCCTTCATTGATAATGCTATGCAATTAAATTTTAAAATAGCATGCTGAAGCTTAAATTATGCTGATGTCATTTTTTTCCTCTAAGATTCATAGTTCTTGTTGTTGACCTTAATTATGTGAGATGCCCTTTTTGTAAAACCTCAAATTATGCTGTGGAGTATCGAGGTGTCAAAACAAAGGAGGAAAGAGGCTTGGAGCAAATTGTGAGATTTGAGTTAGCAAATCTTTTTGTCAAAATAGAGGAAAGCTTTGCTGATATTGTTTGGATATGGGATGTGAATAATTTTTATTTGAGTTTTCCTCTGCAAATGCAGGAAGAACAGCGGGTGATAGAAGCAAAAATTAGGATGCGGCAGCAGGAACTGCAGGATGATGAAGAAAGAATGCAGAAAAGGCAAGAATTGTGTTCTTCTAGCACAAGTGCAGTGCCTATGGAGGTTGAATATGGTCCAGCAGCAGGTACTATCTCCTAGTTCTCTTTTCTACTATGTGAACATGTTGTCAGCTTGATGGTATATGAAGGTTCTTTTATTGTTTTTGTCTTTTTCTTTTCCTTGTGTGTAGTTCCATCATTTAGGTCTGCTCTGGAAAGTGAGGAAGTTGTTTCTTCTCAAGATTTATGTGTTGCATCAGCAGCGAGGCAACCTTCACACCCTAGAGCAAACAGGTTTGTATTGTCCATAGCTGTTGCCTATCATTCTTCATCAAGTGAAAAACGTTTTTCTGTTCCCTCTGCACCTTTTCCTCAATTCTTGGCTAAAAGTAGCTGATGCTAAGATAAGCTTATCCATCGTCTTAATTCAAAATTTGGATCCGATTATGTAGATTCACAAGCTGCTAGAAATAAGATCTGATTGCTTGCTTGTACTATATTTGATGTGTCGGATGTCATTGTAGGGATGATGAGTTTGAGCTTGATCTTGAGGACATAATGGTCATGGAAGCAATCTGGCTTTCCATTCAGGTAATATTTGTTCATCTGATTAACTCTGAATTTGTGTAACATTTAACATTTATTCATCTGATTGGTTCTGTATTTGTGTTTCTCTCTGTGGGAAAGAAGAAAACAAAATTCTGAACACCTTTGCTTTTTCACACTAAGCACCTCATGTTATAGGTTTAGAAGTGTATTCAGGCAGTTTTCAGATGAAATATATTATATTGTTTCCAAGGGATGTTCTTAGAAAATAGACAAAGAGAAGGTTGTGTGCTTCTGCAGCGTCGGCGATTACTGCTTTGTTATTATGAAAGGATTTGTTGAATGAAGCTCAGATTTTCTTAAGGTGGTCTAACACAGTATTTCTTACTGCAATATGGACTTCAAAGTTCAGCCAATGATATGTAAAGAGGCATCTAAAAGTGTAAAATGACTGAACATCTTCAGACCTTCATATGGAAGCTTCATTACAGATGGAGATGGTTGAATTGCATAAGGTTCCAACTAGTTTTCTGTCAGCAATTGAGACACCTGTCTTAATGATTTGCTGGTCAGTTATTGGTAGAATCATATAACTGTTTATTGCTATGAATCAATGATATGTGATTATGATGGAAAGATCTAAAGCAGTTGGTATCAACACTTTGCGGAGAAAAAGTGAAATTATTTGTTGTTGAACTTGATGGTGTTTATACATGGATAAGAACTAGTGTAACAGTGTTGCTCAGTGCTTTAAAATCAGTAGTTTCTCTGATCTTGGACGTTGATGTTACAGCACCTGTTCTAATCTTCTTAAAGGGCAATTAGCAAGATGCACATAATTCAAATTTATTGAAGTCTATGAGTTTTTTATGCTCATCTTGATGCAGGTAGAAATACCAAAATATTCATCTTTAACTCATGGCTTCTTTTCCTTAAGAGACAGTAAAACATTAATTTTATTTTCTTGCAACGGCATGCACATTCACAGGTAACAGTGAGATGGTAGATTTCTTCTTCCACCCTCCTGTTTCCCCAAGGAGGAAATCAGTTGGTGGTTGGATGCAGAAGTTTCCATTTCATCCCATGTTAAGTGGGAGTAGAAAGACTTTTATGCGATTACTTGTCGACATTAAGTCACTATACTAGTTTGTAGATTTTATGTTTTGATTGCTTATTAGCAAGTTGGCTTTCCATTTAGTGGTAAACGCATATTGCTCATATTACTATGGTATTGATGAAATACCAAAAGAACTGTATTACATGGAAGACAACTGCTATAATTGTCACAATTTCTTTTCATTAAAGCAATTGTCAGTACAATCTGTGTGCATATCTTTTCCAAAGGTGGTTAAAGACTTTGTACTTCCTGCAACTTACCTGATTATGGTTTCATGAGAAACCAGTGAACTGCTCGTTCTGGCATGCAATACTTCACTGGGTAAAGTTGAAAAGGGATATTAGAGACAAGTGTCTGATGCACTTAGTCATAATTGTTCCATAATACTTGTTGAAGGTGCAATAGGTGTCAGTACCACCTTTGTATATTTATCCATGGTTGATCAGTTGACATTGTTTGTAACTTTTCCCTACTGTGTTGGCCCCCCTTCCCTCTTTTTTTGAGGTGGGTGGGTGGGTGGATACCTTTCCCATTCTGTGATCTGTCCACTGCGGCTGCGTTGATGTGCTTGTGCATCTCTGGCATCTTTCTTGATTAAGCCTGTGGAAATTCAAGATTATGATTTGTCTCCCAAATAAGCTCAAAGCCTGTTCTCAATGTAAGGCCTGAAGAATAATTCTATGATACAGAAGATACTAGGAAAACTCTTAGTTTGAACTTTGTTTACTCAGATCAATGACTTAATATATATTGTCTTTCTCTCCGTATCTCTGAATAATCCTTATTGTTATTTTGATGTTATGCCAGTCTGATAGCAATGTCATTTGATGTTAGTGATGAGTTGGAGAATATAGTATTTACTTTAGACCAGTCTGCTTCCTAACCCAGCATGAGTTCTACTGTATTAGTTTGTCATCGAAAGCTTTTTTCCAAACTAAAGCATTGATGCATGTCTCGTACACCTCTGCACCATTCTTTTGTTGTGAATGTGTTCTTACGGTGTTTCTGCCCTACCTAATGTTACTGCATCTCTATTTTTCCCTCTGAGGCAGCCCCTCCGCTACTTCCACCTACTCCCCCTCCTCCTGAAAAAGAAGGAACAAAAGAAAGTGAGAACAGAATGTATCTGACATGTTTTCTTTTTTCTTTTGATTTGCCTGATGCTAACAGGAGACTGGTAGACGGACAAACTCGGCCCATGCTGAGGCTGCACCTTCAGAACGGTATGTCACAGAAGACCGCTATGTCTCGCCAGCTACAGCTCCAGTGGCAGGGTCATCATCATCTCCTTCTGGTGGTCTGGCTTGTGCAATAGCTGCCCTTGCAGAACGTCAGCAGATGGGTGGGGAGTCCTCTAATAACCACAGTGGAAATATGCCAATGTTCAGCATGCTTCCGAGCAGCAGCAGGTATTACAACAGTGTAGACCAGGATGTGGAGAATTATCCTCCTGCTGAGAGCTCCAGTCACACATCTTCGGATGAGAGGATTGCAGTCACAAGGGATGATGGGGAATGGGGTATAGATCGGGTATCTGAGGTGGCTGAAGCTGGGACGAGCTATGCAAGCTCTGATGTGGCAGAAGATTCTGGTGGAATGTCTGCATTACCACAGCCAGATGAAGTTGTGGGTAGCTTTCAAAATGTGCTGACACCCATTATTCCTGAGAGTTTTGAGGAGCAGATGATGCTGGCCATGGCTGTTTCTCTGGCAGAGGCGCGTGCTATGACAAGTGGACCAGAAGTTTCATGGCAATAGTTCAAAACCAGAGCTACCAATGTTGCATTCACATGACAGATGATGCTGGCCTTGGCTTTGAAAAGTTAGCTTTGTCTTGTGCCAGGACAAACGCAGAATTATAGCTGCATGAAATTAGTTCAAAGGTTAAGCAGATTGATTATTCACACCCATCCTGCTCTGGTCTATCACCCCAGATATAGGTATCAAAGGAAAACAAATTATTTTAGTTAATGGAAAGGTTGCTTGGATATGCCATCCGTAATGATTCAGCTTCTGCCTTTTCTTTTGTCTATATATTATATATTAGCACATGCCTCTCTCATAGTGACAATCAATGTTTCTGATAATTTTTTTGTAGTATTATTTGGCCCTATCTATCAAATTTCCGGTGAGCCCCAGCCAGGCCATTTGTCCCGCTAGCCATGAAAACAATTTACTGAATTTTTCATTGCCTTTTTGCAGTTAATGTTGTGCTCACTTCATCCCACACCATAGCAGCAGTTTCAAGTCTTCACTGTTCTTATTTATGCCTGTTATTCTTTCTGCTCATTGTTACTAGTATTCTTTGTCCCTGCAAGAAAATACTATGAAGAAATGACAGTCATAATCTCAGTTTAGATGTCAATGACCTGGGTTTGAAAGGAAGAGCTGGGTGCCTTATCACCTCATGGCTCCTGTTGGAGCTAGGGTACCGTCTGTGAAACATAGACTTCAATAGAATTGATAGTCCGACACTCATTAAATTGGTACTTGTAACATGTGCTGACTGCTTCTCTGTATGCAATGTCTAATGGGGGGTTTCAACTTCATTTACTGTGCCTCTGCACCTACTCTCTGTCTATATGACATTCATGTCTCTGGTGGGTCACTTAGCTTATCCGGAAAAATAATATGTTGGTCTTGAAATTAACTAAATATTATGTGATACATCAAAATCATGCATTCTACTTCTATGCATTCATTCCATTACTTGTATAGCGTTTAGCTATGGATGAAAGTATCATCAAGATGATGTATTTATGGTGGATCGAGTGCATTCGACAAATGCAAGCAACTGATTGAGATGAGGAGTAGAAGAGGTTTGGACCTGTGGGTAGTTGAAAAATAATCAACAACTATTGAATTTCACATGCTATGTCCTTTAATAATGGGAAGGAAAACTCATCTCTTTCTTTTGGTTTCACATGCATTGTCACCCCACTCTATCTTGCCTTTTTCTTTTTCATTAAATGATGGTAGCTATGATATCTTTAGCTAGGACCACACCGCATCCAATAATTCACCAAATACTCTTACTGATAAAATTGAAGCATATGAAAAATGAAATTTATGTAAGTAAAATAAGTGAATTGGTTGTTAATTGATTGGTATGAAGCACTTTGATAACTAAACCAAAACACTGCTCCTTCATTAAGTATCTGTTCTCTAGGATAATAAAGGTTTATTTCTAAGCTTAATTAGCAAATTCTCATCAGATCAGATTCTTTATGACTAAGATTCATTCTTAAGATCAACAAGAGAGCACAAAAAAAGGTAGCAGACAAAGCTTTTGCAAAAGAAACAAGACAACATTAATATATGAACGATGACTCTTTGTTTTGTGAATTCTTAATTCGTTGATCTTAGACTTCAAAAGGGTACTAGGTTTTAGGTTCCTGTCATTATCCAAATAAGAAGGACCTCAACCTAAAGATGCCAAAAGTTGTAAGAAAGCCAAGCTAAGTTCTCTGCTACACTGCTACTTCAGCCTTGTCCTCATTGCCATGTGAATGTAGAGAAAATCAAGCTCCACTCAATGAGTACATGTTAAATTATAAGATTAGGTGGGTGCTAATCGCCATTGGTTTTGACCAAATTGGACAAGAAAACAATTTAATTATTCATTACCATGTGCCACATTTGCATTATTGGGAGCATAATCCAGACAAAACCAACCACTGAATCATGCTAATGATGCTAGATGATTATATTTGCACATATGAACATATTACTTTGGCATTATTCGGAATGAATTATGCCGATGTCTTCCAGTGACATTGACCCACAAGGGTCAACCACCAATCAATCTTAAAAGGGCACTATTCATCATGTACTGTTGTTTGCCAAGTTGTGAACATGACCCATCATTTGTGAGATCTTCCTTCATGCATGAAGCTATTGTCTATTAACTTGACTGATGGGTTCTAAAGTTACAGTACATTCAAAGTTTACCACCAGAGAAATTCACTTGATCAGGTAAAAGGGACAATAATATGCTGACGCTGCATCCTAAAGTTTCTATTAAGATTGTTATTTCATCCCTTTTAATTGAAACTTAGTGTTCTATTCAAGTCTATCATTTGAAGTGACAGGTTTTTTCTGTTTGGAGCTCCATGCCATTGGAGAGCCAGACAAGTTATGTGTTTGACAACACGAAAAGGAAGATCTTGCATAATCAAGATGGTGCTGCTTTACAGTCAACATAAAAATGATGGGTATGATGATGGCAGTAATAACTAATAAAGATGGCACTCATTATCTTTGATGCTAAAGCTTATGATAAATAATCATGCCGTTTTACTGACGAAGAACATCACCACCAACAAAAACAAAGAGAAAGAGAAGGGTGAGGTTAGATGATTACTCATTTGGTTTAATTTACACCATCTCTCTTTTTGCTTTATTGTGAGTTGACGTGAAAATTTTAAGAAATACTTTAAACAGTTCCTGAGTTGTCATAACTATCCCAATCAGCTATTAGTGTGCTTCCTGTGCTTCAATGCATTGCTTTAATGCGAGGACCTCACAGTCATGTAGGGCACAGCAACAATGGGTGAATTTGAAACTGCCGGAGGAGGAACTGAAAAGGAACTGGAAAAGTGGGTTTATATAGTGTTTATCAGTTGCAGCTTTGATCAATTGTGTTCAAGGCAATCCCTGTAGAAAAGGACTGTATAGGCATTACCGTGGTTATAAATGGACTTTTATGAGGAGGGGACCTATTATAGAAATTGATGGAACATAGTGGCAGTTGTAAAGTGTATGCCTTGCAAACATGACTCTCTTTATTAATTTTGTATAATAAGAAATTGCCATAGCTCCAAGTTGAAAGGCAAATTACCATTTAGATCATCTGGGTCTTCTTTTTTTCTTTAAAAGTTGGCATTCAAACGGCCAAATTTCTCTGATTTTCTCTTCCAAGGTCTTCCTGGCTTTTAATGAATGAACACCATTTGCTTTGTGCCATTTCATTTGTCAAGCAATGGTTAACCAAGAAAAGAAGAACAAGCACACAATGCCAAGGAAAAAACAGTAAAGAAATGATGTGGCGTGTGATATTGGTGGGACAAGGAAGCTGACAAGAGCACTGGAATTTCACCCTCTGCATGCAATTTCTTTTATGGAATACATATACATTTCACTGTTTATGTTTCACAGTTGCATTTTACAGGTAAGACCTTTTGAAGGATGAGGTGCACGCATGAGTT
The DNA here is from genome assembly GCA_021397835.1 of Moringa oleifera. Lineage (NCBI taxonomy): Eukaryota > Viridiplantae > Streptophyta > Magnoliopsida > Brassicales > Moringaceae > Moringa > Moringa oleifera. The sequence goes on from JAJFZO010000863.1 coordinate 3,258,838, forward strand.
CTTGGAAGAAGAGGAGAGTGTTCGAAAGTAGAAAAAAGGTTTGAACTTTTGAAAGCAAACAAAAAAGACAAGAGTTAAGAAATAGTCCTATGAGATACAGGTTGGATTTTCCCAAGAAATTAAATTACCCTGTTGTCCTCTTCCTTCTACATTTTATAATATCGTCCTCTTCCTTATGCATTTTATATTTTCTCCACGTTATGTTCTCTCTTTTTAAACCACTACTAGGATCCAACTACACTTACCAGCTTTATTTCAAACTTCAAATCTCTCTATATCTCTCTGCCTCCCTCTTTCTGTAGGTTAAGAGCTTTGTGGGTTGTGTCTTTTACCTCCTAATCCTCTATGATTTGAAAAGAAGAAAGCTGTCAATTTATAGATACCACACTACTCTCTCTATTCAATAAGCATACTTCTTTCACTTCCTCTATATTTGGGTTTTCGCCTCCTCCTTTGCTTTCTGTGTCTTGTTGCCTTCCATTGGCAGGAACGGTTTCTCAGGTCATCATCCGAATACGTTACTGTATGGAGAGTATTTCGTTGAAATCCCACTGCAGAAGCTAATTTGGTTTCTACAGATTAAGGTAATATTCCCTCTCTTCTTTTGTGCTGTTCCTCATTGTTGTAATGATCAACTCAGAAGGCAAAAAAGTAAGCTCTTTTTTCTTCTAGTTTGAGTTGTCTCTGTCATTTTAAAGCATGCACATTGTTCGGCATCCTTAATCTGGGTTCATTTTGGTTCTTTGATGAGTTTAGTTGCCAAGAATTGGAGGTGAAGATTGTCTCAAGTTAAAACCTTTTTCGTTTATTTTTTCTGCCATCAAACACATCTGTTTTTAGGATCTCAAAGGACAAAGACGCAGAGAATTAAGGCCGTTTTGGTTTTTTAAGATCTAATCCTTCTTGCTTAGTCAGTAGGTAACCAATGTTGACCTTTGTCTTCTAAATGCCAGAACAGTTCTCCATTTTCTTTTTCCTTGGGTATCTGGATTTTCCTTTTCCTTTCGGAATTGGTTCTCTTTCTTTTTTGGGTTTTGTCGAAGGAGCTTCTCAAATCGTCTCTTAGATCTCACTGTGTAAACTATCAACCGTTCATCAGTTTGAACATTTAATTTATTTTTTTTTTGTTACCCAGTCAGAAAGCATGTTGGCTGCATGTCTGCACTGAACAGGACTGAGAGTGGCCTAAAAAATTTATCCCTGGGTAGCATTGATTGTAGTGACGACCACCATGCGCGTGGTAGCGCGTGAAGTGATTATTTATCTCCATGTGTTCTCAGGGAGACAGGTTTCCCTTCTTTCAGCATCCATTGCTCCAGTTGCTAAGGGCAAATGAGGAGTGGAATAATGACAGAAGTGTCCTTGTGAAATTTGATGCTCTTGTAATGTTGTTTGATGTTTTGAAGGTGAATGGTATAATAATTTTGATGTTGATTAGTACATAGTGAAAGGAAGAGGGCATAGAGAAGATAAAATGCTTTTACACTGCCCCATAAAGCAAGCGCACCTGCAGAGAAATCTAAGCACCTAGAGACAAGTAAAAGTGAAATCTAAGGACCTAGTGGAACCTTGAATTATTCATTCAATGTACGGAGCTCTCTTCTTTTTTTCTTCCATTTGCTGCTGGGGAGGACTGTGGGGAGAAGGGCTAGCCCTTAGGTCTAATTCACTACATAATTGATTTTTCTGGTTTTGGTTTTTTTTTTTCTTTTTTTTGAGTTCCATCTTTGCATGCTTAATGGGTTGCCTGTTGGGTACTCCTTTGGATCACCGTGTCAGTGTAAGGTAAAAGTGTATGAACTCTTCTCATTTGTGAAGTAGGAAAGTTTTGAAATTGATTCCATGATAGTCACTGGGTCAATGATTTTAAGTTGGTTACATTATGTTTCCTCACTTCACTGTCTTGCCTGCTCTTCCTCTCAAGTTGTCTACTTAATGGATTTACTTACTAGGAAAAAAGGGTCCTTCCTATTGACCTAAAGAGATTACTTCAATGAAACTTCTAAATCATTCAATTTCTTGAGCTACTTTCTCAAATTGTTGCAGCAAAAACTGAAAAATCAAGAAGAGCCTGACTTTCCCATCAATCTTTATTGTGACTTCTAGTTGGTTTCAATTTCTTCAGCTTCTTTCCAGTGGCTCTGACTAGATGCCAAAGTTTAAAAATGTACCTGTCGAGCCACATGCCATGTTTGGTTCACTTGACTTTCCTGGTCTGGATCTACTGGTATTTTTGCATTGAGTTGGCAAGATCAGTTTTAGCACACACTACCTTAAAAGATGCAGCATGCAACATTACATGAAGTACCATAAGAGTTTAAACTTTACAAGTCCAACTAAGTTGGTTTCTTTGTGGAAATATTGAGTTCAAGAAGCAAACCTGGAGCCCAGATGGTGTCCCCTGAAAAAAAGGAAAAAAAAAAACAAAAACAAAGATCTCTTCTTTGTTTTAGTGATGCTAATTTATAGCTTACAAAAAACAAAGACAAGAATGAAACATCCAGAGTTTTCTCTACAGAATGTTCCTTTTCATTCATTTGTTGGTAGGGTGAATAAGTAAGAACATTGATTACTTGGGAACTTATTGTAAGTAACTGCTGGTCAGGTTTCTGCCATACGCTAGGATCTATATTGTAGGAATATATGATCTGCAGTAGCTGTAGTTTGTCTTCATTTTATTTTGTCATTATGTAGTTTATGGACCAGTATGTCTCATTCTTGAGGTATCTTTGTTTCATTTTTTCCTATATTTCCTACTGATCACATATTTAATTCCTCAGGTGACAACCCTTCTCGTCAACAACTCCTTTTTCCTCCTAAACAGCTTTTAATAGGACCAGATGCCAAGATCAAGGTGAGAAAAACTAATACAAATGTGATCTTGAATGATGTGTATTGCATTGATTTGCTAAGGGATTACTCTATATCTACGAGTCTTATTCCTGGCAGTCACCGTTCATGTCTTGTATAGGAGTCCATTGATGAGAAGGGCTTGGGGAAAGCTTGAACCCAATTCCTACAGTGATGAATATAAGCACAATTGAAATTCCTGGGGAGATATACATTTGCGTGTTGATAAGACCATTCACTATTTCTTGAAGCTCAATCTCTTCCCTAGATGAACCATATAGCCAAGAGAAACCATGAACCAGAATAGAAGAGTTTGCCCCACCCATCAGTAAATATTTCGTAGTAGCCTCATTAGACCGTACATATTTCTTGGTATATCCAGATAATAGGTAGGAGCATAAACTGAAACATTTTGGAGCTACAATATCTTTACAATTTTACTTGCATCATAATATATTTGGTCACTGTTTCTCTGCTTGTGCTCATAAAGTTTGATGGAGCTTTGCCTTTTCTTTTTGATGGGCAATAGGGGGTCGGAAATGCCTCAAAGGCAATCTCCTAGGCTTAGGACTTCTACTTCTGATTCAGATCCACTGCATCATCGACCAATCACTGAGCGGAGTCCTAAACTAGGAGAACGTCGATCCCCAAGGGGTGCCCCTCAATCTGATCCGTTGAATCAGAAGAAGCTTGGTACACGCATTGCAGATTTGGAATTACAACTTGGTCAAGCACAGGAGGAGCTGAAGATTCTGAAAGACCAATTGGCTACAGCTGAAGCTGCAAAGAAAGAAGCTCAACAAGAATTGGAAAAGAAAAGCAAGAAACCTACGGCCCTGGATTCTGTGCAAGTACAAGAAAAGTGCTCTCCAGCTGACGTTCAAGCACCCAAGAAGACAGACAGCAATGGGTCCAGGGATGAAGTTCTCGATGACAATCAGCAGGAAACTGATGTGTTTGAAGTTCCCATGGAGAAAGTGGCAATTGAGCCCAAAGTTGAACTGGGTCAACTAGCAGACCAACCAGAGAAAGAAACCCAAACAATTGACCTATCAACAGAGCCACCAGCAAATTCAGAGCCAGAGAAGCCATCTTTGCATGACCTGACTTCGAAGAATGAAGAGATAAATATACTGAAAGCCAAGCTCCAAGACAAAGAAAAGGAAATGGAGGTGTTTGGTCAAGAGAATGAGAGCTTGAAGCAGCAGCTAAATGAGGCAGCTTTAAATATGTCTTCTGCTCAAGCTAAAGAAGAGGAAATGGTGTTAAAGTTGAGTAAAGTGCAAGAAGAGCTGAGTGAAAGTAAAATGAATGCTACTAAGTTAAAGGAGAAGCTGGAAGCTCTGGAAGGGGCAAAGGAGGCATTGGAAGCAGAAACAAAGAAGATGAGAGTGCAGACAGAGCAATGGAGGAAAGCAGCAGATGCTGCAGCAGCTGTTCTTGCTGGGGGCATGGAGATGAATGGAAGGATTTCTGAGAGATGTGGCTCCATGGATAAGCACTTTGGCAGTGTATTTGACCCATCAGCTGGTGGGTACACTGGTTTTGTTGGATCACCTGGCATGGCTGATGACTTGGATGATGGTTTTGGAAGTGGAAAGCGGAAGAATTCTGGGATCAAAATGTTTGGAGACTTGTGGAAAAGGAAGGGACAGAAATAAGACTCTCACAGTAGGTATTCTCATCCCTGTTGTGCATGACACCAGTGAAAGAAATGGTTGCTTACCATTTCTGATTTTGTTGGCTAGGTTTCAGTGTCGCAGCATGCTAGCCAGTCTGTTCCATAGTAGTTAGTATATTATGCTCAAGTAATCTCTGTCTCTAAAGGATGATCTTCGTACCTTGTACTTTGTTTTATAAGCAAGGCTTTGGAAAACCTTCACGTGATCTGTGGGAAAATCTTTGTTGCCCTGCTGGTAAACAATGTTCGCTCACTTCTCCAGCTGCCTTGCAGTTGTTCTATGCTTGTCTTTAGTGCATATTCTTTCTGAAACCTCTAGCAGACAAGCACCCTTTATTTCTGGACCAGATCCCTTTATGAGAAGAATTTAAGTGCAGGCCGTGGACTGCCTTCCTTTGCTTTATGCAGGTCAAGGGAAATGGGAAGGTGGTGTCATCCTAAGGCTGCCAACTATACATGTTAATCATTAAAAAAATCTGAAGAGATCACGGATTGATGGATTAAGATTGGGAGACTATGAGCATCAGAGCTACCATGGACAGACATGGGTGTTTTATGATCTACTTAGCTATTTACCCAGCTGAACCAAAGATGTTGCTGCAGTCAGACTCCTACTAATGCCTAATCAGGACAGCCAGTACACAGCAGAGAGGGTCTCTTTTCAAAGAACTCAATTCCGTGGGGATCATAATATGTACCAGGCAAATTATCCTAAAAGAAATCTCATTTTCTTCCCTGAAAAGTCAGGCTACAGCATCCCCTGCAGCATTTCTACTCTCCCAAACAGTCAATATGAAAAAGTTTTAAAATACAATCTTGCAGTGAACAAACAAGTAAAACCCACAAATCCATGCACCAGTGCACATAGGAATTGCTTGGATCTGCTCCAAACAATCTTGTGATATTCAACCTAATTCCCAATAGAAACTTAAAACATATATTAAATGAATTTCACAGATTACCAATGGGACAGGCATAAAGGTTTTGGAACACAGTACAATAATTTACTAATCATCTTCATCACTTCCATAGTTCTGGCACAGAGACTGCAATGCAATGCTTTTATCATTAGTTTTTGTTTCTTCATGTGGTTTGCTCTCTTCTGATTTTGCCGAAGTGTTACCATCTGAAGAGAAAGCTGGTTTCTTGATGACTGAAATCCTGACTGATGCTGATTTAAAAGTGAATTTAGCATCATTTGACCCTCCAGTACTTGAATTTTCTGTCAACAACCAGCACAAATATTACAGTTTGTTCACATAAAGTACAAACTAAAATCAGTATATTCTATCTTAAAACAGAAACGCCATATTTTGGAGGGGCGAAGTTGATGCAAATTTTTCTCTCAATATCAGATAATCTTTCAAACAGGTGCCTACAACATGCAAGCAAGATAATCTTTCAACTCTGCACATGAAAGCCAAGTTCAGTTGAGCCTAACAGTTAAATAAGGAAAGATTTATGTTATTTCAGCTTCATTCAGAAGGTAACACAATGGACTGATTTATGCGTGCCCCAAATACTCAACCTTCCTCTTGACAAGGGAAAATAAATCTTGATTAGATAACACTCAAAACAAAGATATTGGAAATAATCTTTCAAAACTTGGGATGATTAGTTCAGATTTTTATGTCCCTGTAACATTGAAAATAGACCAAGTCTCATCCTAATTGTCAGGTAAAGTTATATACTAAAAGTTGCACTCCAATATCCAAATTCTTTTCTTAAGAAACATGATCATTTATATTTAGCAAGAAAATTTTTTGCAAGAAATTTAAGACATCTCCATAAATTAGTACTTTATATAATAGCTTCATCTAACATGAAAACAATATTTATTGATAGCAAGTAGGATTAACTAACTGATAATAGTCAAGAACTAAGAGAGCACTGATGACACATTCAAAAAACTATTGTTTGACACTTCCCTTAGGAGTTCTTATACCTCAAATCTTAAGGCATTTGATTCTTAGATAAGAAAGAAACTTAAAAAGAAAAAAGAAGGAAGTTTAAATGAATGTAACACACCTCTATTGCGGGAACTGTCAAGAGCACTGGCCTCTGTCAAAACATCTGTTGGTTTGCTCAGAGCTTCCTCAGAAGCCTTTCTTTTCTGCATCACAAGTCAAAGAATGAGCTGAGAGACTACCTAATATTTAAATAGAGTCGTCACTATTTACAAGTGCCCCTAAGAAACTTGGACAATTTCGGATAGGATATATTGATGAGTGGAAAAGAGGGTATCATGTTCACTTAGAATTTGTGGCAACAAGGATTCAAATAGCATTCTTAAGATGTAATTGATATCATAAATCAAATGATGCCACAAATAATTTCTCACATTTCTAGAAGGAGATTTATGCATCAATACAAACAAAGCATAAGATTGTAGAGTATGATTAGGTTCATGTTCCCAGCTAAGTATTAGCGGATGATTATGCCACTGTATTCACATGGATTTAAACCATAATCACACTGTAAAACTTTGCTAACACAGTTCAACTTTATTGCTGTCGCTCAGCAACGAAAAATGTAAGTGCTTGAAAGACATTCAAAGCAGTGCCATCGTGATAATTTTTTTTCAAAGGAAAAAAGAGCTTATTTTGGCGTCTACCACATGAATTTGAAAAGTAACAGGTCAGCTGTCAATTCTAATAACTTTGAGAGGTGCATTATACACTGCCAAGAATCTTAAAACTGTCACAAATTTAATGTTCTAGGTTTGTAAATAATATAAGAAGATATCATATTCCTAGATTCTGCTGGGACCTCTGCCTATTTGACAGGAATCCTAATTTGTATATATTTCTAGTTTAGACTTCTTAGCTTTGTATATATACGTTACAAATCACTCAAAAAACATAAAATAGGATATTATCTTTCTCATATCTGGCTGATGTTGGGCAAAGGTTAGGGATTTTATTTTAGGGCTTGAAATTCTGTTGCAACAGTAAATTAGGACAAAATCTGGGTCAATTCTCTTGAGTGACCATTTGTCATCACCACTGGCGAAGAAAGAAGCGCCTCCTGTCGATAGGCATTTTCCCAAAATCCAGTGACTAGTAGCCTCGCGCATGGTGGCGCATCCGGTCCAGCCACTCACTGTGATCACCTTCACTGGCTTCGTTTGAGTTTGTATAGCACATATCTGCACTTTGTGTTTTATCTGGGTCAATCTATTTGTACCTCCGCAATTTTGTATTTTGTCCTTGACTCAATTAGTTTCTCTAGGTAGGTTTTGTCCTCTTTGTGCTTCAATAATTCTATTTTTTTATTCTGTTGCAATTAACCACCAAACTTTTAATGACAGTGACAATGTTTGATTCTGAAAGAATTGTGTACCACTATTCTCATAAGCCAAGACATATTAAGCAAGTGTCTGTACAAAGCTTCAGTGCAAGGCTCATAAATCTCACTAGGCCTATATTGCCATCCACTAAAGATGCATCTGAAAAATCAGTCCCAATCTCTGTAGATGACTTTGCCAAGTTCTCTCACTATCAAGAATCATTAAAGTTTTCAACTACTCCAATCATTATTATTGCCAATTCAGGTAAACTCGATGCATGTCTTATTTTCTCATCCTCCAAATGGGTTATTGATTCTGGTGCCACATATCACATGACAAGTAATTCTAGTCTTTTTTTGCTTTTCGGTCATATAAAATTGATTCTAGTGTTATTTTAGCTAATGGGATCTAATCTTGTGTTCTTGACTATAGCATGAGTACCCAACCCGTCGGCTTCTGTTGTCATTTGTTATATATTTACCTCAATCATCCTTTCATTTGTTCAGCGAGCTAGCTCACTCGCACTCTTAACTACTATCTCATTTTTTCCCAATCATTACTTAATTCAAGATCTTATGACGAAGAAGATTATTGGTAATGAATACGAGTCTAGAGGTCTCTCCGTTCTTGACACTGACATACCTAAACCCATTGTATATTTCGGAGTCATGTCCCCGTTCGAGGTGGACTATAGGTTAGGTCATCCCTCTCTTCCTTGCTCATGAAGCTTTGTTTATAGTTTTCGAAGGTCTTCATTAGATTGTGAGTCATGTCAGTTCGCCAAACATCATTGTTTTAGTTCCAGTCTTAAAATCAATAAACATGCTAATTTTCTCATTTTTATGTCTAAACCTAGTTTTAAATATTTTGTTACTTTTGTTGACAACTATTCTCGTATTACTTATATTTAATGAAATCTTGCTCTAAGTCATTTTCTCACTTTTGTGCTTTTTGTGTTGAAATCAAAACTCAATTTCATGTTTATGTGCACACATTGTGAATTGATAATGTCAAAGAATATTATTTCGAGCCCTTTTGGTCTTACATGACCAAAAATGAAATGCTTCATCAATCCTCATGTGTTGGCACATCATCTCGAAATGGAATGACAAAGAGGAAAAATATACAACTTTTTGAAATAGCAAGAGTACTCCTATTTCAAATAAATATTCCAAAACCCTTTTAGGATGCTGTCTCTACAACTTGTTTCTTGATCAATCGTATGCCTCTATCTGCTCTTAATTGTGAGATTCTTTATCATACACTCTTCCCACTAAACCCTTATTTTCTATTAAACCTAAGATATTTGGAAATGCTTGTTTTCTTTGTGATGTGTGCCCTTAAAGTCACCAAATTAGATCTTAAATCACTAAAATGTGTTTTTTTTTTTTGGGTACTCTCGTCTTCAAAAAAGATATCGATATTGTTGTCCTAATCTTAGTTGATATCTTGTGTCAGTTGATGTTACTTTCTTTGAAAACACTTTTTCCTTTCCTCCATCTTCTATTGTGGTAAGTCAGGACGAGGATGATAACCTGTCAGTCTACATTGTCACATCTACCGTTCTTACACCTACTCATCCAACCACTGCTCCTCCTTCACTTGCTCATCCAACCACTGCTACTACACCAGCTAAGCCTCCTACACTTCAGGTCTGTTCCTTGCACCAAGCTCTTCCTAAGACATGCCCTACACCTAAATCTTCATCATCAGATCAGGTCTCAAGCAATGATCTTCCTATGCCTTACGCAAAGGTAAACATTAATGTACTTATTTTCTTTCTTTTTTTGTTTCTTATAATCACTTGTCACCTTCCTCTTGTTCGTTTATTGCATCTCTTGATTCTACCTCTATTACCACGATTGTTCATGAAGTCATATCTCATCATAAATGGCACAAAACAATGATAAAGGAAATGAATTCTTTAGATGACAATGGTACTTAGGACTTAGTCGATTAACTTTAGGGAAAAAAGCTATTAGGTGCAAATGGGTATCCATAATTAGAGTAAATCTTGAAAGAACAGTTGCTCAACTGAAAGCCCGCCTTGTTGCTAAAGGTTATGCTCAAACGTATGAAGTGGATTATTTCAATAATTTTTAACATATGTCCAATTATTTATCTGTATGGTAGCCACTCATAATTGGCCTCTTTATCAACTAGCTATCAAGAATGCTTTTCTTCAAGGTGACCTTCAAGAGGAGGCGTACAAGGAGCAACCTCCTAAATTTATTGCTCACTGGGAGTATGGATTTGTCATCTTCACAAACCTCTATATAGTTTGAAACAAAGTCCCCGAGCTTGGTTTGAAAAATTTACTCAAAGCAGTTCAAAAGTTTGGAATGAAAAAGAATAAAAAAGATCACTTTATCTTTTATAAACAATCTGAAGTCAATATCATTCTTCTAGTTGCATATTTTGATGACATTATCATTAGTGGAACTAATGCTACAAGAATCTCATTAAGTCTTTTTTTCACTCTCAGTTTCACATGAAAGAATTAGGAGTGCTAAAGTATTTCTTGGGTGTTGAAGTCACAAAGGGTGTATCTTTCTATCCCAGTAGAAGTATGTGACTGATTTATTAACCAAGACAACAAAATTGGAGGCAAAGCCATGTAGTACTCCGATGACTCCAATATACAACTTACAAAAAATGATGAACTATTTAAGGATCATGAGAAATGTAAAAGATTAGTTAAAAAGCTGAATTATCTTACAATAACTCGACTAGATATTGCATATGTTGTCATTGTTATGAGTTAGTTGATGTCATCTCCAACGCTTTATCGTTGGACAGCTTTAGAATGAACTCTTTGTTATTTGAGAAAGGCACTTGGGCATGGTATCTTGTATCAAAATTATAACCATATTCAAAATAAGTGTTTCTCAGGTATAGATTGGGCAGGTTCAAAGATAGATAAAAGATCCACTATCGATTATTGTGTCTTTGTTTGAGAAAATTTGGTTTCTTAGAAAAGTAAGAAGCAAATGTCGTATCTCGATCTAGTGCAGAGTCAGAATATAGGGTCATGGCTGAATCCACATGTGAGATTATGTGAATATATCAACTGTTGACTAAAGCTAGTCTTAAGACATCATTATTAGCAAAATTATGGTGTGATAACCAAGCTGCCCTTCATGTTGCCTCCAATCCTTATGTTTCATGAAAGAACTGAGCACATTGAAAATTAATGCCATTTCATCCATTAAAACTACGAGAAGGTCTAATCTCTACAGAGCATGAGAAGATGAAGAACAATTGGTGGATATCTTTACAAAAGCCCTAGACAGGACTCTAATTGATTATCTCTATAACAAGCTATTCATGTTTAATATTTATGCTCTAGCTTGAGGGGGAGTGTTATAGGTTGTAAAGAATATAGGAAGATATCATAGTCCTAATTGTAAAGATTCTAATATAAGAGATCCTATCGGGATGATTCTACCTGTAACAAGGATCTTAATTTGTATACATTCCTAGTTTAAACTCCCTAACTTTGTATATATATGTAACAAATCCATCAAGAAAAATATAACAGAATATTATCTTCCTCACCTCTGATCACAGATTTTTTTTTTAATAAAAGAATCAGAGAAGTAGCATAATTAGATACCTTTGAATTATCACTTGATGTTTCCCCATTACCATTTGAAAGATGAATCATATCATCATCATCAAGATCTTCATCAGAAATTCTTCGAACAATTTCCGTCGGCCTCTATTGACATTTCAATAAAAGAAATGTTATAAACAAGCAATATAAGAGTGGAGAAACAATTGAAAGGAAGTTGCAAGAGCAGCATATGAATACTCACATTGAATATTGATTTTATGAGTGCCTCATCCTCTTCTTCCAACTTCTTTTCCTGTGAGAAAATATATCCAAAACCTTGTCAGAATCATCAGATTTCACGAAACAAAAACAACTATAAAAGGAAACAGAGCATCACGTGCATGCATGGACAAGCATGCTTGCATGTTTCTAGGTGTGTGTATGTGTGTGTGCATGAGAGGGAGAAACGAGTGAAGGATCTCAATATTTCTATAATGAGAACGGGTAGAAAGTGAGGGCTGTGTAAGATATACTCTTGGATCAAAATCTATCGATTTGGCGAGGATAATATACCAGCAGTTCCAAGAGTTGATTCTGCTGGCACAGGAGAATAGTCAAAAGAGTAAATGATTGAACATGAACAAGACCACCTCAAGAGAACACTAGTATATACTTTTTTCTTTTTTCTGTTACAAAGACCACTAGTATATGCTAAACTCAAGTCAGCCATTATGATTCAGGAGATTTGGCATAAAAAACTTCCATGAACTAGGATATGAAGGCCCCAGTTGGGGGGGGAGAGAGAGAGAGAGAGAGAGAGAGGGAGGAGAACATGCTCTCTTTCCTCATATGTGGAATTGCAGTGCAGATTTTGGGTTTCAACATAGTTAGCTACCAGAAATTACTTTGACAAACCACAAAAGATGACAGAAACATCAGCACTAGCTACATGGCTTGCTGCAAATACAATGGATCCAACAAATCAAGGATGAAATGCATAAAGAACAGCTTCCAGCAGCCAGAACTAAATTACATGTCTCATATAAATCTAGCAAGCAGCAGCAAGATCAGGTAGTGTTGACTCACTGGTCTCATGTCCAATCCAAAACGACATCACATCAAATTCCTTTACTTATCTATTTAAATAAATAAATAAAAAGAGCATAATAATTGCACCTTCGCCATAGCTGTGCGCTGCAGAGCCTCAAGCATCGCATCTACACTCACAGTTGCATGTCTAGACTGCCATGGGGGAGAAAAGGGTCTGTGTCAGTACAACCTAAGACAAAGGCAACTATTGACTAAATATATGTGAAACATACATTCCAAGTTCACGTATAAATCGGAAGTGAACAAACTTCAAGGGGAAATAAGTTTTTGTTTTATACATAGGAATGAAGGAAAAATAAGTTGATGAAGTAAACAAACAACATCATGGGTCTTCAGAGATTAGCACTTTCGCTGGCACTAATGCTTCAAATCTTTCATAAATTACCTTCATGGATTTCATTTCATCAAGGGCAGCAAGGATGTCCATCTCTCTTTTAGAATCCAAGGTCCTGTTTTCCAAAGATTTCATTGCGTCACCCATCTCTTCAGCTTCTCTTTTCTGCTTTTCCTTCTCTGCTTCCTGCCAAGAGGACCATTAAAGATATATGCATATTAGTAAAGCCACAGAATACACATCTCATACTATTGAAGGCTCAAAACATGTAAATTGTATGTGCAATGCTGCACCTCATCTTCTGAACGCCAAGGTTCAAAATTCCGCGATGCCCCAGACTCAACAACATAATCTGAATTTTGTGGATCAGTCTTTATGGTAAGCTCAGCAGAGCACTTAGTGCATTTGAAGTAGAATCTAAATATTTGGATTCCCAGATATGTCTGCAAAAAATTTAAGGTTAGTCAATGAACATAATGGATTCGTATCATATCTCATTCATCAGTCCATTCAGATCTCATCAACAAAAACCAACATGAAATATAAAGTTCAAAATTGGTTAAGCAAACAAAATAACCAAACAAGCTGAAAAAAGAAACACAAGTTTTCAATTTTTCCAGTAATATGCTGGATCCACATGATAGATATGCTTAAAATTCGATAAGATGTTACCCAACAGAAGTCAGTGCTAGAATTCAATAGAAAAGGGTAGTTTACATATAAGTTATACTTTGTCCCAGAGATAAAGACACCAGCAAGGTGGAGGCAAGACCTTGACAGTAACTGACGTTCTTCCATGTCCTAAAGATCATGGCCATTAATTCCCATGTCAGGAATAATATACTGGAAACCATAAGCAATACTTTTGAAAAAGTTCTACTCGAGACCATAAACCCACATTAATTAAGAAGATAACCAAGTAGATAACTCATTCAATAATCAGCATCGTCCATCCTGACCAGCATATTTGTCATTTTTACTAATAGCCCTCACAGAAATTATAAGAAATCAAAAAAGAAACGCGAAGTCGAACATATACATGCATATATATACATATAAATACGCGTATTTGTGCGTGTTACATACCTCGCCGATGACGTCCTCTTTGCGGGAATTGAATTTGGTCCCTTTGGAAATGTAGTTGCCGCAGGTTCTGCAGCGGATACTCATAGGCAACATCATTCGGACCTTAATCTGTTGGTTCTTGGGGCGTCGGATCCGTGGAAGCTTCGACGGGTCGAAGTCCGGCGGGTAATACTTATTAAGCACTTTCCTCTCTCCCATCCCCTCGTTCTTCTTCTTCTTTCTTCTCCTTCTTCTTCTTCTTCTCTCAGCGAAGCAAAATCAACAAAACAGGAAGTTTCTTCTCAAAGGGAGAGGGGAACAGGCCTTCACACCTTGGGGGTTTTAATTTGTTCTGTTTGGAGCTTCAATAGCAATAAGGATTTATGTGGTCAATATATCAAAATTGACCATCAATATCAATGGTTGCATATTTCTCTTCTTTTTTTTTAAATTATTTTATTTTATTTTTATTTTTATTTTAAAATATTATGATTCATTTTTAGATAAATATTATTTAAATTTTAAATTTTGTATTTTGTATTTTTTAATTAAATTTTGATTTTTAAAATATTTTTAAACAAATCTTTATCTATTAGTTTTGTTTAAATTAAATTTTTATCCAAAATAATTTTTTATTATTAAATACTTAAAAAAATGACTATAATAAATTTTAAACTCTGTTTCAACTTCTTCTGTTAGATTTAAATAATTTTTAACTAATAAATTATTTTTTAAAATTTTTTATAATGTAATTTTTTAAAAATAAAATAAAATATTCATAAAGCTCTAATGTTTAACATAGTGAAACATTTATATTCATAATAAATTGAAATTTAATATCTCAAATTAGTTTAAATTATATCTTATTTTAAATAACTATAAAAAATTAAAGAATATTTACTTTTTATCTTTCAAATTTAAATAATTTTTGATGTAAAGTTTATTTTTTAAGTATTTTAAAATTTTAATATTATAAATTTACAAAATATATATTTTTAATACCCATAAAATTTTACAACTTTTTTTCATGATAATTTGAATATTTTTTTAAATATATGAAAAAGGTCAAATTAAAACTATTAAATACAATCTTTAATTGGAATATCTTTTATTTTTAATTTTTTTATAATATGTAATTTTAATTTAAATTAATAAATTAAAATTTGATTTATCACTTGTTAAAAATAAGGATTTAATTGACAATATAAAGTAAATATTAAAATTTTATGAAATTTTTATTTTAAAAATATCTTTTAGTGCTCAAAAAATTTTAATTTTTTGAAGATGGTGCCTATAATATTTTTTTTATATTTACAAAATTTTAAGTCAAAATTTATTATAAAAATCTCTAATTTAAATATTTTTAATTTTTAATTATTAAAATTGAATTAAATTTAAAATGATAAATCTTAATTAATTTTAAAATATTTTAAAAATTAAAATTTGATTAAAAAAATAAAAATTTTAAATGATATTTACCTTTAATTTTTCTTTCTAATCCTTAAAACCTCTATTATTCTTAAGCAAAAACAATTGAATGAGAATTGTATCCTTCACGAGCCATATCATTTATGAACTTTTAATATTATAATTTCAATTCAACTTAAATCAATAAATTCAAATATAATTCAAATCAAACTAAATTTTAATTTAGATGAATATTTGTTTTGTTACATATTATAATTTTTAAAATTTAAATAATATTTATTGTTATGAATGCGATGCACCAAATGCTTGTATCATAAGAATAATTTGTGTGGTTATGAGTTTATAATTTTTAATAAAAATTAAATATAAAAAACTTTAAACTATAAACTTTGAATGTTTCAACATGGTACAATTTAAATGTTGATTCAAATAATTGCAAAAAATTAAAAATAGTTTATTTTTAAAGTATTTAAAAAGATTAAATGAATTTTATATTTCATCAAAATTTCATTTTTCAATTTTAACATTCTCAACTCAAACATTATTTTGATTAATTTTTTAAAATTTTTTAATAATATAAAATTAAACATATATTTTTTCATTCAAAAATTTTAAAACATTTTTATGTTAACAACTTGAATATTATTTTATATCTATTAAAATTTTAACATCAAAATGCAAACTCAATATAAATATCTCAGTTATTCAAAAACAAGTAAAATTTAAATTAAAATACAAGTAAAATTTATTTTATTTCATATTTACCCATAATAAAAATTCAAAAACCATCAACAATTGCATTTCCCAACACTACTATTTAAGGAAAGACAATAGCCACAACAGAAATGCTCTATTTTGTGGCCACTACCATAACCTAACCTTGCATACAGCCTTATATACATAAGCATATATATTTCTTTCACATTTTCTTATCAACTCATAGACTCCACTAGTGCGTGGCTCAATAGAATAGATCAATTAACTCAGAATAACAGCAGCATTGACATAATGAAATTGCAGAAATAAAGAGTGGCTGTAGCATAGGACAATGCTGAGGGTGATCTGCGAATGCAAGCATTTCAGTACTCAAGAAATCTGAGGGATCTTTTAGACATCCAAACACAAAGCAGGGAAGACGAAGATGCCTGACTCAGTAAAATCGGTGCTTCCAAAAAAAAACAAAATCTGTGTGCTGAAACATCTGGATCAGGTCATCCTCACATAAAAACAGTGAAAACGATTCCAGTGCTCAGCTGATGATACCTCCATATTATTAATAGCTTGATCTTCCCAGTACAGGCTATGTTCACCCAAAATTACACCTCAAAGTTCAGTATTCAAAGAAGAAAGTACAGTACTGAATCCATTTGGCAATTCTTGTAAACTAATATCTGAATGCGTTGATAAGTGAATGCAGATTCCATTTAAATGCAAGTTTACAAATAGAATATTTAAGCAATTCTTCAGTAAGACAGCCCAAAAGCCACAAACACAAGTACATCCTCTTCCACATTATCTGGTTATTCTGTAACTCTACATAAAACAAAAACATAAAATTAGTTTATAACTATGAATATGAACGATGTGAAATCACGAGAGATTTGACCAAAAATTTAAGCATTTTGCAATTAGAATACAGTTGATATCAGGAAAGACCTACCCAACTCATTCAAACAAATATAAACCAAATCATCCACTGAACATGCATACCTTCACCCGCTTTAGCAGATCCTTAGCATTAGGGTCATTGTTGAAATGATCACGAACAGGCTGCATGGATAAAAAATGTTGATAGTTAGCTCGCAAACACATGTGATAGATCCGCATACCACACACCAAGTTGACTCCAAAACAAGCCTCTGGGAGAAACTCTGTTAAATTCCACAAGCAGCTTAGAAAACAAGAGAGGAAAACCATCTGGTTGCTCAAGTAACAGTTTATTTCCAAGCATTTCTCCTTCACTATTCTTCATCCCAGTGGGAGCATCTACCTAACGTGTTTTCTTTCAACTAAATTACTGTTCCTGACGTACAGGGCCTGATTAGATTGACAATAAAAGTTCAAGGTCATGACAATCAGGCAAGATGGGGATCTTTACCAGCCATCAGCCAACTTTCAACCTATTAACAGGAACAGGGAAAGAAAACTCACTTGCAGTATCTTATTTAATGCTTTTGACAGTGCTGGCTTCAGGTCACCAGGATGTAGCTCCCCACTCTCATAGCCAGCTATAAGTTCTTCAAAGCTTTTGAAGGTCCTGATCATGCAGTGTGACCATTGAACCAAATAAAAGTAAGAATTTCGTTCATGGTAAATAAGACTACCAAACAAGGAAAATCAAGGAAATAATGGATTTCAAAGCACTGGGGAAAGGACCTCTAGACATATATGCAAACAGAAAGAGTAGGATGTTAATGCAAGGTTAATAACACTCACTTATCACCACCATTGTTTGCAGCACGTTCCACCTTGAACTCATTAAACCATGGGAAAACAATGTATTTGATGTACTCTAGACATGGATTCCCTTCAACAATCTTTGGGGGACAGTATGCCTTCTTTATCTTTACATTAACTTCTGCCTGTGAAAAAAATACTAAAACAGCATTGTAAAAGCACCTCCGGAGGACTCAGATTCACCAACAATATTTTGCCCAGCATTAATTACACAGACATCTTGACAGTTAAAATATCTCAAAGAAAACCAAATCATACCTCCTCATCCTCCATGTAGATGGAAGATGATGGATCACTCTTTGACATCTTTTCCTGCCCTTGCTGAAGACCAGGAAGCATATCTGCATTGTAATAATAAATATTCAAAAAAGAAGTCCATAAAAAAGAGAAGGAATTCATGAAATAAAGCTTGAGAAGGGTAAAGGTGGAAACATACGATGAGACAAAATGATGGGCTTATTTTTCCTCTTTATGTCATCACAATACTCCCTCGCCAGTACATTTACTTTCCTTTGATCCATGCCCAACTGACAAATGTCCGCCTGCATAAAGAAAACAGTTCCAAATACACTTTTAAACGTTCTCATAAATAACTTTGAAGCTGGAGCTCCAAAATACCACTGTCCCAGAATCTGAATTCTTAAGTAGCGAGATAACTGATAAACCAGACTCAAGTAATCATTTGCAGACAAGTATATGATCTTACTAATTGTCATTCCAGCAGTTGATAATCAACAAATAAAACATCAATAGCAGAGATACGAAGTTTGGGCTCCTCAAGGACCAACAAAGCTTGACAAAGTTTTCTCTTAGTAGCTCGCTCTTCCCACCCAGACCTTCTGAATGGTCTTAGAGGCGTGCAATTACAGCTGAGTTTTAAGTTCTTGAATATATGGATGTATAGATCCTAATTTTTTTGCACTTAACTTCAGAATTTGAACGGTTAATACTTAAGTATAGATTACCTAACAAGATGTATGATCTCAATTTGACACTAGATTCCATGTCACTATCCACATCGAAAATGTAATCTTAATGCAGCTATTCGACAAGATAGAAAAAGCTAAAATGATCTTTTGCAGCCCTGTAAAAATGAGAAAAGAAGAAATTTTCAGGAAAACTTCATTACAAAAATATGAGCACCTTCAAGAAAAATATGTCTGCACACTGCATGCATGGGTAGAGGATCTGGGCTGCAGTCAACTCATCAGTCTCACTTCGACCCATAATCTGAACACATCTGAAAGAAGCAAAAAAAATACAAGTCTCGAACTTAATGATAACACTTCCAATAAATAAAAGGTCCAAGGAGTACCCATGTACCTCATTATCCGGGGAAGCTTGTTCCTGCGTGCTATATCCATTACAAGAGGCCAATACTCAGATGCCTTAGAGTTAATTTCTTCAGAAGACCACAGAAATTCAACTTTATCTCCTATGCTATTCATCCCAACAGCTTTCCATATCTCAATCAAGTAACGTCCAACTGTTTGGATTTTCTTTAAGTCACCTCCCATTTTGTTATTTAATTGTGCAAACCAATCTGCAATCCAGATTTTCACTCTGCACCCCGCAGAAGTCAATTTGTTCACATTTATAGTCTTCATCACTCCCTATTCCCCAATAAATGGCAACAAAGTCATCAAGCATCCATGTCAACAGAACCAAAAGAAAGAATAGAAGGGGGAAAAAACCACTCCAAACATAGCTAATGAAAACAAAAATATGACAACAAAGGAACATAAATCTACCAAAATCTAAACTTACTCCATCAATAATACATCCCAGGTATTGTTCATGGAACCCAGTCACTGAAAAGCGTGTTATAAACGATTTCAAGGAATATGGACCATTGTCATATGCTGAAAATTGAACCCTGACTTACCTCCATTGAACATTTAGCAGTTCATATAACTTTTTTCCTCTCCGTTTGATTAATAGTAGAATAATTTCCCTTAAACACTAAAATTTTGTTTTAGAATGTAGCAAGCATATAGATTTTTAAAATGTCCATCCAATGATTTTTCTATTTGCCACGATTGATAATGCACACAATGTAAAACATTAAAATCTTTACACTTTAACATATTTATTAAATACACGAAGATAAGTTGACTACTATCATAAAACGACAGAGAAAATAAAACAAGGAGATAAAGCCCATGTATGCTAAAAAAAAAAAAAATCTACAAGGAATGATTTAGAATCAAATCACTATTAGTGATCCTATTTTGATCGACCTGTGCATAAAGGATAAAGAAAATCATAGTACCACTAAATTAAAAGATATTTCAGTTAAAAAAAAAAAGACCTGAGCGATATGCATTCTCCCTGATGGTTCAAACCCATCATAGCAAATGGGTTCAGGCTTCTTTGCGAGAAGATTCCTCAGCTCGTCCTCCTGTATACACTCCTCCCCAACACTCCTCACAATCTGAAACCTCCTCCCCTCATCACTCATCCTGAATAAACAGACACATCAATAAACCCCAAAATATAAAAGTATCCACATTCTAGGCAGGAAAAAATAACCAAATTAAATTAATCACTTTCTTAAAATAGAGATTAAAGATTTATTATATTACGGGTTGATATCCAATTCAATGTAAAGAAACAAGAGTCATGCCTTAACCAATCCTTCGTTAACTTGTTAATATCTCAATCAATTATCAAAGATCACAACATCCTTGAATAATCCAGACGAAAACTTTGTTATAAAGAAAGTCAAAATGTGGAGGTGCCTAATTATCAGGTCGGCATTACAATAAAACCACACACAAAAAAACGAACTTGAATAAATGTAGAGCGTCTCTCGCACTATAACACTCCACAATTTGATCGCTCCATCCACTTCTTCTCCCAAGCCTCTCTCCTTAAAGAGCAGCACCCGATCCCCACAAAACCAACTTTAACCCTCATTTTCGGAGAATTACCCAACACCAAGCAGAATATGATTTATATTTGAATAGGGAGAGAAAGAGAGAGAGAGAGATGAAACTTTAGCGGGAACTTACTCAGCAATAGAAGACGAGGAAGATGGCTGGTCCTGTGAGTTGACAGAGAGAGACTGCATTTCGTCAACGGGCGTGCTCTGCTCTTCAGGCTGGTTCTCCATTGAGACTTCCGTGAGAGGCGCGGTAACAAAGAGAGGAGCTAGGGTTTCTCCTCTGTGCAGTAGAGGAAGAGTGACTTGTAGTTTTGAGGAGGGTATGATTCTGTGAGTTCACGTTTAGCTGTACTCCGGCATCCACTCCTCATCAGCATAAGATCTGTAACAGCTTTGATTCCTTAAAAATTAGACCTTTTTTATATTTTAAAATCATAAAAAATAATTATATAAAAAACAAGTTTGTAATATTTAAAATTTTAAAATGAATTATATAGTTGAAATTAAAACTTTGTCTGTTAAGTCAAGTTGACAGAAATATTTTTTTAAAACTTCATGATATTGTTTAGAATTGATTCTTGATAACATTAGGCCAAAAATTATGCGGATAATATGTGAAATCAATCATATTGTTAGGAAAGAATATAAATGTGCATCAAGATAAGAATAATTAATTGAAGAATATAATTAAATGTCGCATCCTTCCCTAATGATCTACTAACTAGAAAGTTTAATCAGAGATAAATCTTTCAGTTTCTAGGTGTGCACATTTATTGTATTTTTTACTTCATCTCTTGTCTTTAATTCATCTCTTCAATTATATATATATATATATATAAACTAAAATTGGATAAATTAACAATATAAAGCTCGATATCAAAGTTTATAATATTATTTTATTAAGAGTTGAAAAAAAAAACTTATTCCTAATAAATTTTATCAATTTTAACATTAAAATTTTCAGGTATTAAAATTATAATTAATTTTTAACTAAATATGTTGATATGAAGTTAATTATTGTATTTTTTAATTTAATTTATTTATATAAATTTTTAAAATAAAATTTTAATATTTACTTTATATTGCTGATAAAATATTAATATTTAAAAAGTAAAAAATCAAATTTTAATTTATCAATTTAATTTAAATTAAATTTTGTCAAAAAAGTTGTCACTTTTTAAACATGAATAATTAAAAAATAATATAAAGTAAATATGAAAAATTTATGAAATTTTCTTACTTTAAAAATCAATTTTAATAGTTTTCATTGAAAATTTTAAAAATTCATTTAATTTTTTGTTATTAATTATTTTTGTTATTTAATTTTTGTAGTTAAAATCAAAATACATACAAACAACGTGAAAAGAAAAAAATAATTCTAATTAATAAAATTTGAATCTATGCATGTAAAAAAAATTCAAAAATAATTAATTGTTACAAGAAGCATAAAATTAACAAAATTTATTGGAGAGAAGTTTCATACTTCAAAAAATTTCAAAAAAAATATATATCTTTGATTTATGCAAATTTTTATAAATATTAATTTAAAATTTATAATAAAATATAAATCTCATTTTTTTAAAAAAAAGTATAAATTATGTCGGCATAATCATCAGCTCAAAATTTTACATCGGATTGATTGACAATAATCAAAAATGTAAGAATTCTAAGAAATATTTATGGGACGTTGAATTTCCATGGAATTGGGAACATAGCTTTCAACATAAATGAGATATTGCTTTCTTGTACATAAATTAACAAAACATTATGAACTATGAAAAGGGCGCAACAATGAATGTGATTTAAGAGTATGGCCCTAGTCCGTCTGTGTACATGACATGTGACTATGGCCGATATCTTCTATTCTCCTTCCTTTTAAAGAATGACACATTTTATAATCACACACACCAAATGTTGCCTTGAATACTTTATCAAACAAGTTGCTGGTCCACTCTTGGACCACATCCCATCTCCTCAATTAATCACAACCCCCTTCCAAGTAGATTCATCGTGACATAAATGTCAGATGTTAAACAAAGTAAATATATATTTATTTTTAAAAATATTTTATTGAAGTTTTTGACTGATTTATATATTTAGAATTTTAATTGAAATTTTAATGTAATAAGTTTTGATTTGAAAATTTTCACAACCGTAAAAAAGAAAAATTGTTCAAACCAATATCATAAAAATTTTAAGAATTTTTTGAATATTGAAGTTTTTGTAAAAAATATTTATACTATCTAATTTTTTTAAAATGACTTATCAATCGAAAAATGTTTAAATTTAAAGGATGAATTTCATACAGAAAATAGTGTAATTTATTGAGTTTTTTTTAAAAAACAATAAAAATATAATTAAATTTTCATACTCATATGAATTAAAGTTCAACTTGAACTAAATTAAAATTTTAAGTGTAAAATTAAATTAATTAAAACTTAAATATCAAAATTAAATTTTTGATGATTTTTTTTTATATCTACCCTATCAAATGTTACCAAATATTATCCAAAATGTGCCAAGTTAATAATTTGAAGTAGATCATGCATGTGGGTATGGTCCAAAAGTATATGTTAAAATATATAAAGAGTGAAGATATTTTCTATATGTTAGAGAAGAGGAGAGAATTGTGGTTGATTTTTAAATGAAAGACCCAATAGTAATGGGCAAGTGCATGGTACCCAAATGAAAGATTTTTCTGAGATCACCAAATACTCTGACAATGGGGGGGCTCACTGTTAAGTACTTGCTCAATAATTTAAGCCCAACATGGAATGTTCTATTCCACTTCTTTTTTTGGTTAACCTTTGTGATTTTCACCTTCAAAAAAAACCATGCTCACTATTAATATTACAAAAGGGTAGTAGTAGTTTACACAAAGCAAGAACATGAACAAGGAACTTATACAAAGTATTTTGGTTTACCTATAGCAAAATTAGATAAGCTGCTTTTGTTTCTCTAGCCCTAGTTTTTAGTGTAGAAAAATAGAACCCCGATTCTTCTTCTCCTCCTCCTCCTTTTTCTCCTTTTGGTTTTTAACTACGAGGCTGCTATTCTCTCAAAATGCATGAGCCTGTTGTCTGCCAATTTGGAGTGGTAAGCTGAAGTTTTGTACTCAAACCATGTAAACTCTTTGTACAAGCTTTCCTCTCCTTTCATGAGTGAAGGCAATGGAGCTATCTTCTCACTCAATGGAGGTCCACCAAAGTAAATCATTGAAGTTCTTGATTTTGAGCCGTTGGCTAATACCCTATGCTTCACACTCTTAAACCTTCCATTGGTCATGACCTGCAATTTACATGTACAAATTTACCCATTAGAAAAGAAAAAATTACCCATTAATACAAATTAAAAAAGAAAATTACCCATTAAAAAAGAAAAATTACCCATGAATTAAAAAAAAAAAAGATTCCGTGGTAATCCCAAAGCTTGATGTTGTTTTCCTTTTGCTGTTTGGGATGTGAAAGTTGGATAACTCATACAGCTAAGCCATATCCGTGCCAATAGAAAATTATTATTGGTGTTTGACCAAAAGAGGAAAACAGTTTAGTAGGGACTGCAAGAGGGATGAGGCCAACTCAAATTGTCCAAGGAAATTTGGACAGATTTTTTTGAAAATAACAAAACAATTTACAGTTTTTCAGAAAAAGAAAACAGAAAGTAGGATAGCGGTTAGGAAGATGCACTTAGAAAATCAGCAAAAACCAAGAAAAACCTTTTTGGTAAAGCTACTCCAGGTTATCCAAACAGTAAAATCTCCGGACAAACTTAACCATTTTCATATCTTATCTATAAGCAGAAGGGACTAAAAAGGGGAGTGGGTATCTTTTCTTTTCACTTGTATTTTGATTAAATTCAGTACCTGTAATGAGTCACCAACATTGATGAAAAATGAGTTCTGGTCAGGTGGTACGGAAATCCAGGTGCCATCTCTGAGAGAGATTTGCAGGCCAGAGGTGTTATTGGATCTGAGCACTGAAATGATTTGTGGGTCTGTGTGCTCACCAAACCCAATCACATTGCCGCCATTGGAAGCTTGAGCATCTGGGCATGGAGGGTAGTGATTCAGCCTGAAAGCAGAGTCGCTCTGTTCATCCATCAGCAGCTTACTGAACACATTTATCGGTTGAATCTTCAATCCCTCAGCCATCATTTCCAGTATCTCGCAGCCCATCTTCCTCACTGCTCCTATGTACTCATTCAACGCACGCCTGGTAAAGCCAGAACAGGAATATTTTGAAACGGCAAAAACATGGAGAAATTCGAGTTTGAATTGATTTAAGAAAAATTCCGTACCTAAACTTTTCTGGGTTGTCGGCGTAAACTGATAGTAGTTTGTGGGAAATGGTTTCCTGAGTGGTTGTAAGGAGGAGATATTCAACCCAACCGACATCGCCGTTTGGGCCAATGCTCTTGTTGCCGTACCCGAACGGATTAGGGGGCCCTGCTTTTTCTTTCTCTGACAGCGGCAATGAGAAGAAGTTGTTGGCTTCAGATTCCAACCGGGCAACGACCTCCGTAGGGACTCCATGATTGATCACCTTGAAGAATCCGAATTCTTCACAGGCCTTGATGATGAGTTGCTTGCAGTCGGGTTTCGAGAGGTCCACCAGCGGCACTCCAGAAGAGAAACCGTTGGGTCTGCAGCTTCTCATATACGAGAACTGTTCCATTGCTGGTTTAGAGAAAACCACCATTGCTGCCGAAGCTAAAGCTGATTGGATGATGAATTAAGGTGAGTGGATGTGAAGAGAATGGACAGAGTCGATATAACTTCAAGCAGGGAGGCACTTGAGCATATCGTTTCGCGTTCTGCTCCTTATTTATACTGTCAAGGAAACGCACGGGAAGAGAGAGAGAAAGAGAGGGCCTTATGATTTAAATATATTTCAAAAATAAAAAAAATGTTAGCAATAAAGAGCCATTTAATTTCATATATGCAAAACAATAACACATACCGATGTCACAAAACCTCGCGTATTTATTATTGTGATTTAATATATTATTAAAAAATATTAATTCTATTTAAAATATTATCAAAACTTTTCAATAATAAAAAATCATAAATGTAGTTACTTTAATTTTATTTTATGAAGAATTATTGATGCCGTATTAATTTTTTGATAATATTTATTTTTTTATTATAAAGTATATAGAACAGTATCTTTCAACAATAACCCCATGTGTGTTTGAAATCAATGGAACAAATTACACTCCCAAAATGTCACAAAGGCTAGCCCACCTCCCAACACTAAATCGAAGATGATAACGATATCGATCTACTTCCAAGCTGGACTTCTTGGTCACCACAGTTCTTTTTTAATTTTTTTTAACAAAAATACCCTTTTAAAAAATATAATTATATATATATATTTATTTTTATCTTTTCATTGAAAAAAAAGATTCAACTAAGTTGAATTGGAATTGAAATATTAGGTTTAAATAAAAGAGTAGGCTGCTTCTTACCGACTTGCATCAATAATTAATATGATTATTCCTAATTAAGATAAACATAAGTACCAGCTTTCCTTTGGTCTGCCCTATTAGTCTATATAGTTCATTCAATTAACCTTTATGTTCACTACATTACTTCTCCTTGTGAAAGCTTCCTATAATTATTACCCTTTTTATCCTTTGGATTATTCTTTTCAAGCAACCATCAATCATATAGTTCATTGCATCTTAATTTACTTGGTTTTTAATAAATTTATATTTTTTTATTTTTTAAAAAATATTTCGATAATTTATGATATCTATAAAAAATAGAGGCAATGCTTAAGCCTTTGATTCCCCGACATAATGAGGAAGGCAGAAGAAATTAGTTTAAGCAGCCTAAACTTTTCTTCCATGCTTCACTAACTATAACTGCAGTAAGTTCTCCTCAAAAATTCTGATTCTTTTCATTTAAAACAAAAAAACAAACCATCAGGTCAGGTGACGTCACTGCAATGCTAGAGCAGTAATATAATAAAATAAAATAATAATAATGTCTTTATTTAATTTTATATTGTAATACCAAAATGTCAAAATCACCCTTTAATTTCTGAAAACTATGGGCGTTTGCTACGTTAAACCGACACGTAGTTTCCACACCGGATGACGTGGCGCGTCGTGAGTAAGTGTGGGGGTTGCCTGGAAAGTCGCGTTGTGCTTGCGGTAACGTAGACAGTGTGCTGTCACGTGACATTTTTTTTTTCAAGATACACCATGCGCGTGGAAAAGCATTATCGTAAATAGAATAAGATATTTTTAAAAAATAGAAAAAGAAGAAGTGCTGGCTGTTGCTGACCGGTGACTTATAGTCAGCCATGAAGCAGGTTGTTGAGGCTGAGAGAGACCCATCAAAAGATCCTTTTTTTTTTTTTTCGTACTATTTTTTCTCTCATTTAAAAAAAGAAAAAAAAGGAGCCAGCTTTTTGGGTTAGGGATGAAAACACAGGTGTTGAAAGGGCAGCCGCAGGCTGAGGAGATTACGCTGGTTGGGCTATGATTGTACGCGTGGATGTGCACGGGACTACTATTCCCTTATCGTATGCCTTATCTCATTGGTTAGGTAAAGTTGTCGGCTCCATTACCTTTATTATGATACTATTGGTTTGTTATTAAAATAATAAAACGGCAGTTAAAACAGTGATTTGGTCGGTTAGTGTCCAGACTTTTTTTCTTTAATAAATTATATATATCATATGATTCCTTTAATGGTCGGTCCAACGATCAAAACATTGTCCTTAACTGTTTTTTCTTCACATGAAGCATAATTTATTGGGAAATTTTCACTTGGACTGTGAATTATTGACTAAGGGTGGGAACATCTTATGGGAAAAATGAAAGTGAAGATTAAAGAAAGGGTCCCTCAAGTAAGTACAAGTAGAAATTGTTGTGGGAAGAAGGGGTAGGAAAAGCTCCAGATGCAAGGTACCATAGCGAGGGGCAGGGAGCCAATAATTAGGGACACGAAAACCAGCTAAGCTACAGGTGTGTAAGTTGGTGATAAATGTGGGCATGATTGGGTTGGATTTTTGTGATGTGACCCATGACCAAGGAGGGAACCTCCTCTCTTTTGACCCTTCAGCCTGAACCAGGAACAGAAAGAGAGAGAGAGAGAGAGACGCATTTATGGGGTTATTTTTGCCTACATAGTGAGATGTCATTGTAGATAGTCTTTCGCATTTGTGACACTTTTTCCATTCGGTCTAGTTTTTATTATTATTATTATGTAGATGCTTCGTCCCACGTGTGTGATCCTAAACCCCATGAAAACCAACCATGCCCTTTTTCAGATTTCACGCATGGCAGGTAAATTTAGAAGATCTGTTCGGTTTTTTCTGGTAAATAATCTAGTCATCAAGATTTAAGGGTTTTAATAACAATAAAATTATAAACATAAGGGAAATGTTTTTTTTTTAATTCTTGTTTAAGAATGTAGAGTTTTCACAACTGTCTCAAATATAGAACAAACATTTTTTAAAAAATAATATTTATTTTTTGTATCAAAATTAAAAATAAATAATAAATAAATATTTTAAAAATACTTGTTTTGATAATAATTTAAAAAATATTATAATAATTTTATATATAAAAGTCAGATGCACGTGTGCATATGATCATTATTTTTAATAAAAATTATAAACAAAAAATTTACATTAAAAATCTAATATGTATAATTGTAATTTTATAATTATAAAATAATTTAATTAATAATTAAAGTGATAAATTAAATAATTTTTTGTATAATAATTTTTAAATTAAATAATTATAAATTAATGACATCAAATACGTCTCAAGTTAAATTTTTATGAATAATTTTTTTAAACATACATTAATTGGTTTTCTTAAATATTAACTTTAAATTAATAATAATTTTTTCAAAATCTTCAAATAACTTTCTGTTGACAAACTAAAAAATATTCATCTTTTAAAAAAATTAAATAATATTCTCAAGTTATACTTAAATCAATAACAAATAAAAATTTTATTTGTTTTAATGTAATAAAAAATAAATTATTTAAATAAAATAAAAAATAAAATTTTAAAAAATAATAAAATAAACAATTGAGTTTAGTAATTTTTGGAAAAAACTTCGGGCAGGTGAGCGGTTGAGGGTGACTACCATCTCGTGTAAAAGAAAATAACAGAAGAGAAAAAATATAAATATAAATTTTTATCCTAATAATTAAGGGTAAAAACATAATTTCAATAAATTCGGGTAGCTCTCACGACATTACGGCCTTGATGGTTAGTGAGAAAAAAAAAAAAATCTTGATTAAGAGCTGTGGGAAGATTACATGGAGGTCCCTTAGATGATTTAGTGTGTACCGAAGATTCATTGAAAGCATCCATCATATTCAATGGATTTGCAATCTGTGAGTTAAGCCAACAGTCGTCTCTCTGGTCCCCCTCTCCTCAAAAAGCGGATTTGATCATCGGTCGATTCTTTTCCTCCACGTCACAGTTTGTCCCCATCATCAGAGCAAGCAAAGTTTGAATCAAATTCTTACGCACTATTTCTCCCAAGTTTCCAAGCCTGCCCATCTTTTATGTGGATATATATTTTTCGCAAAAATAAATTATATTTATTTTTTATTATATTAATTAGATTAATGTACCTTTGATTTTTAATTTAGTTTATCATTATTAAAAATTTTAAAAACTAATTATACTTGTATTAAAAAATTTGTATAATTAAATTTTTGTCTTAAAATTAAAAAAGTTAAATGTATAATTGATACAATTAATACATCAAAATTTAAATTTAAAAATAATTATAATTTTATGTTTTATTGTTTTATATTTATCTTATATTCTAAGTAAATATAGAAAAATAAAATTATTTTTTATTTAAAATAACACTTTCCTTTAAGAAAAAAATGTAAGAGAAAAAAAACTAACATATCTCCATCCAACTGTCTTAAATCTTCAATTTCTCGTTAGATAATACAAATCATTAAATTGTTTGATGTTATATTAATTTATTCACTTTTATATTTAATTTTTTAATTTAAAATAAATAAATATAATTTATAAAATTTTAAAATTTTATACAAATAATTTAATAAATTACTAATTAAAAAAATTTAAAATATAAAGTTTTATCCTCTTTTTGTTATTCTTCATTTCTCATTTTTTATTTATTTTATGAATTATTTTAAAAACAATAGTCTCTAATCTTGAAAGATAAATTGTAATTTAGTTTAAGATAATTAAATCAACTGATTAAATTTACACTAGATTTAGTCTTATTTTGGTACATTTATCTTATATATATTTTTTCAATCTTCGATAAAACTCTATATCCTTTTACATTTTATGAAATAAATAATGATAATTAAGTTTTTTTTATTCTATATCAATTGATAATTATTTTATTCATTAATATATTAAAATCTATAAATATATTTTATAAATTGCATCAAATATTTAAATGTAAAACTTGTGTGATCGGTAGTCAAAATAATACTATTATTGTTCAACAAAATATGAATATCATCAATAATGCTGACAATTTATTCAAAAGTTCATTCACCAAATCTTGCTTTTCAAATTTGAAAAGAATTTTTTTTTAGAAGATAAAATACTTAAAAAAAAAAAACATGTGCCAAAGGAATCATATTCTGCAGGAGAACCAAGAAAAAAAAAAAGAAAAAGATTTGGGATAAATATTAGAGAGTGTAAGATTAGGGTTAAGAAGTTTCATCCTTATCACCAAGCAAAGTTGCAGCTGATTACTAAAGGCTAAGGATGAGACCATGAACCCATCAACAAAGCATAAATTTTACGCCTTTTTCATGTCCTTATCAGTTTCCTATTGTCCATAAATATCTATGTCCGTTAAAATATTTTTTTATTAAAATTATTTTATTATTTAAAATTAAAAAATAAAAAGTAAATGTATAAAAAAAATCTTGCATTATATCCGCTTTTTAATTTGAATTTCACATTCAACTCAATTTTAGGTTTAATCTTTTAATTTGTTTAAATTTAAACTTTATAAAAAAATTTGAATTTTTTAAGCATCAAAAATATATTTAAAAAAAATTTGTATTGTAAAAAATTTAAAAAATTCATATAAAATAATTTGTGATCTTAAAATTATTTAAATTTGAGCTGTTAATTTTAAATAAAGTATAAAATTTATTTAAGTTATTTTTAAAATATTTCATAATTTTGTAGTTGGTTTGGGTTAAAATTCAATTTAGATTAAATTAATATTTTTAAAATAAAATTAAAATTAAAATTATATTAAATTTATTTTTTAATATTTATTAAAAATATAATAATTTATAGTCAAGTGTACCGAAGTCCACAGAAAAATCTAAATTCATTCAATGCAAATGTGGAATGCAAGTCAATCAAGATAAAATAAACATTAACATATATATACATATATTTCAATTTTAAAAAACATTTTTTGAAGTAAATTTTTTTAAAAAATAAAATCGTATGAGATATCTATTAATAACGATTGATATTAATAGAAAATATTTTTATATAATTTTAATACATATGACAACAATTTTAAACACGATGATAAATTTTATAAATTTTAAATTCATGAAAATATTATTGATTAAACGGAACATTTAATAAATTGGGTGTGTATCATAATCATTGCGGACAAATGTTGGGAACACGTGAATTGGGATATGGAATGGGATTTGGGTATGTTAATTCAAAGTTAGAATCAAAGGTTGAAAGGGAAATGTGAAGGAAGATAAGGAAGATGGGAAGAAGTTGTCAAAAGGAAGTTTGATTGCAATTGGGAAATGGATGCTCACTCTTATAGTCTTGTTAATGGCCATCTTCTTTGGATAAATTATTAACATCTTTCTTAGTCTTAAGACAAGCAATCAATGTCTCATCCTACACATTTTAAATGATGCCTATTGCTTTTATGTTACATCAATAAGTTCTGTTCATAGGCAGGCTGCTGACATGCTTCTTAGTTTTCCATGTGACTTTAATTAGCAAATCTCAACCATATTGGAGGAATCAATTCTGAATCCAATTGCTCCTATAGATAAGGAAATTCCACAAAAATAGATTTTCGATATGACACGGGTGAAGAATCACGATACATTTTCACAATATCTTGAATATATGTTAATTATTGATGTCGGAATATTTTATTTTTTAAAATATTATTTAACAAATATGTAATATTATGGTTGCATGATAAAAGTAATTTTACCAATTAGTGATTTATCATGATGATCTCATTTTTGACATGCTCGCATCAGTATTTATGTAGATTAATTTGATATTAATTTTATGTTTTATATGTGTATATAAATAATTTTTAAAATTTCAATTTAATAATAAATTTATGTAAAAAATTTTTTAAAAATATTTTGTTTTGATATATTGATTGGGCAATTAATGAATGGAAATCTTGTTCATCAATATGCTTATACAAAGAATGTTTTAATTAAGAAAGCATATCCCTCACACATTTTAACATGAAAAAGGATTATTTGCATTTTTCAAAAGATAATAAAAAAACTTTTAAATTTTGAAATACAATATCTTAATATAATAAATACACAAATATATCTTATCGAATAATAATATATAATTTTTTTGTGATTAAGATAGAGTTAAACATATTTGTATTTTTTGAGCAATGATTGACATGTGTTATTTTATTCAAATAAATTTGTATATAGTTTATGAGTTATGCAAATACAAGTTATTTATCTGACGCACACAAAAATCATGCTAAAAGTTCTTGCAAGGTAAGTTAGAGAAGGTATGTGGTTGAGATCAT
Source organism: Moringa oleifera (assembly GCA_021397835.1). NCBI lineage: Eukaryota > Viridiplantae > Streptophyta > Magnoliopsida > Brassicales > Moringaceae > Moringa > Moringa oleifera. The sequence continues at coordinate 3,291,259 of JAJFZO010000863.1, forward strand.
CATAATCCAAGAGACATGTAGTTGATAAGGTATGGAGATAATGTTGCTTGCATAGCTCAACTCAAAAAATAATATATTAAAGAAAATAAGACTAAGTATATTTCATCAAAATTATATTTTACACATGACTTTCAAAAAAATGGTGATATTGATTTTAAATAAATTACTTTAAGTGATAATTTGATAAACTTATTCACACCTGTAACATTTGAGAAACTAATCCATAATGTTGGAGTGCACTGACATAAATTATACGATAATGAGAAAAAGTTAATACAACACTTTTTTGTTTTTAATCAAAATTTTATCTCATGAAAATTTTTGAGAAAGTTTCTAATGAGAAAATTTACATAGCATAATTAACACAAAAATAATGTACTCTTTTTTCTTCATTAGAATATTTTTTTTCCTCAGGAGATTTTAGATAAATATCATTTAAAATTCTGAAGAATACTCTTTTTTTCAGTTTTTATTTTAAGTTACAATTATTCTAAAATAAATCTTGATTGATATGAAACAACTTAATTAAACCTTAACGAGGAATGTCATCAAATTTTCAGTTAATGTTAGGGCACTTTTGTTTGTTTAGTTTTGCGACTTTCTTCCCTAAACAAAGAGTAAAATTTATTAAACACTTTGCGCGAATCTCTTTAACCGCATTCGTGAAATCGGTTGAATCCATTGGTAGAAAACGAAATTGTTGCTTTGCTATGGCTTCCGCAACTTTGAATGCATTGTTTGTTTTTCTTGATATTAATTTGGATAGACGAAGAATAAAGCTAATAAAAGATAGCAACAAAGAATGAAGGAAGAAAAGCAAACAGACGAAATCCAAATTTTGGTTTTCTTGTTATTTGATACTTTGATGTAGCTGAAAAAAGGGAATGAAAAGAAGATGAAAAAGACGTGTAAGAGGTATTGTAAGGAAATCAATGAAGCATCAAGCGACAAGAGTGACGAGCATAATGAGGATCAATATTAATCGACCATCTCTATTTTTTCTTGGTGTAGTAAACTTACGACAAGATTAATATACCCTAATCAAAATTCTTCATTGTTTTGATGAAAGATTTGACTTGATTGGAGAGAAGACACAATTTACAAAGACGAGATTTTGATGAAAAAAATTGAAAAAATTAGGTAAAATTTATCTTAATTTATGAAATCTCAGCTTTACTTTTCAAAAAATTTTAATTTTGGATAATCGATGTCAAAGTTTTACTAACTGAAAAATGCAGTTTAACTATTTCTTATTAATTAGAGTTTGTTTGAAAAGGATTTGAAATTCAGAGTAAAAATTAAGAGCGAAAATATTTTAAAATTTTAAATAATGTTTATGTGAAAAATTTTTGATAAAATTTTAATGAAACTATTATATATATAAATATCTAAAAAGGGAATATTATAAATATTAAATAAATGAATCTCCATTTAAATTCCTTCAACGATGAAAAATCTCAACTTTTATATTTTAAAATGCTTGAAAAGTTTCCAAACTTTTTGTATCTTAAAATGTATGATTTACTTTATTTATTATGCTATATTTATAAATAGAGACTGTGAGATTATATTGGATAAAAAAATAAAAAATATATTTTTTACTTTGTTCGTGTACATAATTTTTTATTGTCTTTTTTATTTTATAACAATATTAAACTATTCTTTTGTATTTATATTAATTTCAAGCTAATTTCATTTAATTGCTAAAATATTAATCTTCATTTTTTTTGTCATAAATAAATTTGAAGGATTATTTTCCATTGGGCTTCAGAGCCTGTGAAAAACACAACTGAGCCCCAATCAATGGGTCTATGGTTATGTAGAATCCTTCTCTACTTTGACATGTTTTCTGACCCTTTCAAATAGCTTGGTTCAGCTGGGAATGCTCTCTTACCTTAAAACCAGAATCTATTCATGCTAAAGAACTAACAATTAATAATCAACAACTCTAGCATAGTCATCATGACGAATAATCAATCCTGGAAACAAGCCTGAGACCCACAACATTGATCCAGGCAAGAAAATAAAACCCAGCAGGAGGAAAATGTTTCACCTTTTCTGAGGTTGATTTATGCTTCTTACAGGTTGTTTTATGTACTTCAATTGCCTCATAGAACTGCTTCATCTTCTAAAATGCTAATCTCCCACATTCATGGATATGAACTGATTTCACTGAACCAACGCAGCTTGGCAAACCACTCAGCCGTGGACATCTGTGTACAAAAAGATGTTGCAGAGAAGGGAATTTTCCCGGGTCACCTTCGACATCTAGCCACTCTTCCCAAGCAGGCATGCTCTCAAATGACAGAATGTGCAGGGACCTGAATGGCGGATGCAAGCCTGAGCTACCGAAATAGAACTCACTGCCCACACTTCTTAATCTGATCATGCTTGAAACGTATAGCTCTTTCAGACTGGAGAGCTGTCCCAGTGATGGCAATGATGTGCAGTTTTGGCACTCACTGAGTCGAAGAGATGCAATATTGGAGAAAGAAGGATCTCCTAGCCAACCTGGAAACTTGACGCCACCGTAATTATGAATGGTGAGTTTCTGAATGTCTTCATGAGGTCGTAAGAACTCCAGAACTTGTGTTTCTTTCTGCAAATCTTGAGCAGTAGTGCTCCATTTCAAGACTATCTCCTTCAGGTGCTTCTTATTCTTCAGATTGGCACCTGCAGCATCAGCTGCATCTGCTACATTCTGCAGGTCCAAGATTGAAAGCTTCCCATGGAGATCCAGAAGGTCCCTCAACGCAGAAATCCTTGCTCCACTCCCTCCACTGACAATGAAAGTACTGAGAGTTTGGAGACTTTTCAATCTACCGAAATTGATTGGCATTTCTCTCAACTTGGTTCCAGTCAAATCCAGGTACCGTAAATTAACTAGGTGCCACATTTTTATTGGCAACTCAGTGAGATTAGGACAGTATGACATGATCAGTGTCTGCAAATTGTACAGAGAACAAACTGATTTGGGTAACTCTCTGATTGCTGTGTAAGAAAGATCCAGGTAACGAACATGTTTCAGGTGGCTGAAAAAATTAGGCTTCATGGCTGTGATGTTGTAATGGGACAAAGACAACACACGCAAACAACTTAGAGTTGGCAGCAATTTCTCAGACACCATTTTGTCTAAGCAACAGGACCTGATGGAATCTGATAAGCTCAATGGAAGAAATGTGCGCAGAGATTTTACCTCTTGTAAGGCCTCAAATTTGATGGGTGTACAGTAATGATCTCTTAGGTAGGAGAAATAGCGAGCTTTCTCAGAAACTCCTTGGGACTCACCGTTCTCATGCTTGAAGCAGAACTCCCCGGCTGCAAACTGAGATAAGTCATTCAGAAGATCGTGCATTATGAATTGCGACTGGTTCTTCTGCTGGAAAAATGACCTTGATAGGAGTTCATGGAAGTACTCGTCACCCAGCTCTTCCATACTCTTTTCACTACCTTCTCGTTGCTGCAAGAAACCTTCTGCCATCCATAGGAGAATTAGATTCTCCTTTTCAAACATGTAGCCTTTAGGAAATATCGAACAGTAGGCAAAGCATTGTTTCAGATGAGCAGGAAGGTAGCAGTAGCTCAGCCTTAAAGCAGGAAGTATGTTGCTCCGATCAACCGGCAGATCCCACATTTTGCTGTTCAAGATTCTTTCCCATTCGTGAACTTCAGCTACAGAGTTAAGTAGACCCCCCAGTGTCTTAGCAGCCAGAGGCAGGCCCGTGCACTTCTCCACAATTCTTTGACCAAGTTGCAGCAGCTTTGGCTGGACCTTGGTTTCTTCATCTTCAAATGCACGTTTTGCAAAAACCCACCAGCAATCTTCATGGGATAAAGGTGAAAGAGGATGAACGAGAGCAGCACGCATGGTCTCTGCAACTCGGTGACTTCTTGTTGTCACAATGATTCGACTCCCAGAGGCGGCGGCTTGTAGAGGCAGACGCAGGAGATCCCAGTCATCAAAACTCTCGTTCCAAAGATCATCCAAAACGAGTAACAATTTCTTCCCTTTCAGCTTCTCCTTTAATCTGAGCTGAAGCACATTCAGATCTGTGAAGCTGCAATGCCACAGAGCCACAGACTCAAAAATGGATTTGGTGATATTGAAAACATCGAACTCCTCTGAAACGTGAGACCATGCTCTCAAGCTAAAATGCTCCCTCACCCTCAAGTCATTGTACAGAAGCTGAGCTAACGTCGTCTTGCCGATCCCACCAACACCAACTATTGCAATCAATAGCATATTCCTTTGATTTCCAACGTTACCCGGCAGCAAGAACTTCATAATCTCCTCTATGTCACCATCTCTGCCACAGACTCGAGACTCATCTACCAAAGACGTTGTGGGTAATCTAGGTGCTGGCTTTCCAACAAGACCTTGTTGCAGGCCAAGAACAATTCTCTGGTCTGCTAAACGTTCTAGCCTTGAAGTTACATTATCAAGCTTGGCGACTAAATCTGCATTAAGCACATCAGGCATGGAGGTTTCTCGGGACGGCTCTCCGTTTGTCCACAACTCGGCCTCCACATTGCACCGCAAAGCTGCAGTTGCAATCTCATCCAAGATATCCTCCGCGTGGTAGACGGCATCTTTAAGCTCATTAAGCCACCCTTTCACTGATGGGTTTGTGATCTGCTTCTCCTCTGCATCGGCGAGGACTGCGTTGACTGCAAGAAGCGTAGACTGGAGCCTCTCCAGGATGGTCTCGTCCAATCTCCTTCGTCTGAAGAGGGCTAGGAACCGACGAGACACCAACCGGTCAAACAGAACTTGCAGGACAGCTCCAAGCACTGTTTCCAAAATCATGGCTTCCCCTCCTTGCAATGCAAATTAAATCGATTCAAGAAAAATATCAGATTGCCTTTTGCTATGAATGCCTCCACAATCTATAAGTTGTCTTTCTGCCTTCTATCACAAACAAAGTACATATCAGACCTTTTCCAGCTACTTGTATTCACGACCTCATATCCGCACCCCACTATGTTCAAAACCTTAAACAGTAATTATATCGTTTTCCAAGGCTTTCCCTTTGCTTTTGCCAGAGAGAACCGTTCCAAGGAACATTACAAATCAATCATCTGTGCAATTAATTCAATTTCATATAGTACATTCTTTATGAGAATTATGCAGTAATAATTGAAATAGCACAGTGAATATATACGTGTCATGTTAAGGGTTACAAAAAGTCACACAAAAATCAGATTCTACAACCGAGGAAACCTTTGAATCTTCCAGTGATAACAACCAAGAAATGGTATGATAGCATTCATTTTTGTTGTTTTCTTAGTCATTGACAAATAGGGTTCTTACCCATTTGTGAATTTTCTTGGAAGAGTCCTGAAATGCAAGCATAGAAGAAAAAATAGTTGATTATTGAACAATAGTTAAGAAATATGTAATTTAAGTACTTAACCATCTTTGTATATTCCATTAGTTGAAAGATTCAAAACATTGATTTACCAACACTTCTGAGAAAGACCTTCCAATTTATTATTAGTTTAGGGAGCTTCCACGAACATTACCTGTTCCAGTAACACAGTTGACTTCATATGATATTAACAAAATAAAGATATGAATTCAGATAAAGAAGAAAGAATAAGACTCTAGAGAATTAGGAGAAAAAAAAAAAAAACAGTATCTAGAATCAGCAAGTAATCAAATTTATTTGTAGTTCAACCTATCACCTATGTTTCTATATCAACTGCCGTCTGGTTGTACAGTTTCAACTACCGCCCATATCATTGTAAGAATTTTAGCTGTCATGATGAGCTGTGATTGCTGGGGAAACAACTAACCTGTAGAGCCTTAGTATTGCTTGCCGTCTCAACAGTCATTGCTGACTTTTCAAAGGAGGTTCCACCATTGATTCATGATTGCTTTCAGACAGATCCAACAATTTAAAATTGTTCAGAAACGTGTTCTCACAGGATACAAGATGCTTTTAAGGTCAACAGATTACCAGCATTTATGATGCAAGTGACCAGTCTATTACTGCAAATGTAACCCTGGAAACTAAGCACTTGTTGAAATAACGGCTGCTGGGAGTTTTAATTCGAATTTTCGAGGCAGCAAGGGACAGATTGGGGAGATTATTCATAGAAAATGGCCAACGCGTCCCTGTCTGCTTCCTTCCAAGTGATGCTTGACAGGATCAATGCCTGCGGTGAGCTCCTGGAAGTCTTCCGTGCAGATAAGCTTGGTGCATTCTTGAAGAGGTTGAAGAAAACTTTGCTGACTGCATATGCCGTGCTGGGTGATGCTGAGCACAAGGAGGACCTTGATGCAGCTGTCAAGCACTGGCTCGATGAGCTTAAGGATGCATTCTACCAGGTGGAGGATGTACTTGACGAGATCTCCACTGAAGCTCTACAGCGCAGATTGGAGGCCGAAGATGGCATTAAGGGTCGCGTATGGAACTGGAAGCTCCTCTCCAGCCCATCTTCCCTCAACAAAAGGATAGAGCACAGGTCAGAAGCCATCATTGAAAGATTAGAAGGTCACATGAAGCATATAACCCCGATCGGGCTGAGAGAATATAAAGCGGGCAGATCATTTCAGAGACTACGAGTAAGCCCTACTCTTGCTGATCAATCCAAAGTATTTGGTAGAGATGAAGACCAGCAGGCCATACTCAATCTATTGCTGTCTGATGATTGTGTAGCTGGCCAGGATTTGTGTGTGGTTCCCATAGTGGGTATGGCCGGGGTCGGCAAGACTGCTCTGGCTCAGCTTGTTTACCAGGACAGCAGGGTCAATGATCATTTCGATCTGAAAGCTTGGGTTTGCCTTGGGGAATACTTGGATGTTTTCAGGATGATGAAAGCTACTCTTCAGGAATTCAATCCGGAGCCTTGTGATAATGAGGATCTAAGTTCACTTCAAGTTGGATTGGAGAAGATTCTTACAGGGAAGAAATTTTTACTCGTGTTGGATGATGTTTGGTCTGAGAACTGTTCTGACTGGGAATGTTTCCGACTTCCTCTAAATGCTGGAGCAAGAGGAAGCAAGATCGTTGTAACTACACGAAGCAGTGTTGTAGCTTCAACAATTGGGCAGAGTGTCCAAAGGTATGATTTGAAGTTGCTACCAGATGAGGATTGCTGGGAGCTGTTCTCCAAACTTGCATTTGAAAACAAACAAGCTGGTTCCTTTCCAGAACTAGAAGCAATTGGGAAAAAGATTGTTAAAAAATGTAATGGGTTGCCTTTAGCTGCAAAAGCAGTTGCAGCTCAGCTACGCACCAAGCTAACCGTTGAAGAATGGCATGCTGCATTGAAGAATTTCCAGCACTACACGGAGGACATCCTTCCTGTCCTCAAGCTGAGTTACGATGCTCTTCCTGGTCACCTAAAGCGATGCTTTGCCTATTGTTCAATATTCCCAAAGGGCTACCAGTTTGAAACTGAGAAACTAGTCCTCTTATGGATGGCAGAAGGTCTTCTGCAACAACCCAAGAGCGACAGAAAATTGGAAGATATTGGTCAGCAGTACTTCTCTGACTTGATCTCTGGATCCTTTTTCCTCCACTCAAGCGGCAAAAGATCTCATTTCGTGATGCATGATCTCATGAATGATTTAGCCGAGTCTGTATCTGGAGAATTTTCCTTCAGGCTGGAAGGTAATGGAACTTCTCAAATCTCTGGCAAGGTTAGGCATTTTTCGTTTTCCAGAAGTGAATGTGATGCTGAAACAATCATTGGGTCCATCTATGGAGCCAAGCATTTAAGGACCATTCTACCATTTGAATTGCCACCCGATCTTGAATCTTCTCGATTAACCAACAAGGTTCTGCAGGATCTGCTATTGAAGCAGCAATGCTTACGAGTGCTTAGTCTGTCCCATTATAATATCGCCAGGTTGCCTGAATCAATTGGGAGTTTGAAACTATTGCGGTACCTAGACCTCTCCGACACTGCAATTAAGAAGCTGCCTGATTTGGTGTGTACACTCTACAATCTACAGACATTGTTGTTGTCAAACTGTAAGTCCCTCAATAAGTTGCCAACAAACATGGGGAAGCTCATCAACTTGCGATATCTTGATCTTGTTGGAACTTCACTGAAAGAGATGCCAACAGGAATGAGTAAACTAAAGAGTTTGCAAATGTTGTCAAACTTTGTTGTGGCAAGATTAAGTGGCAGCGGGATTGAAGAGTTAAAAGAACTAGTGTGTTTACGTGGAACACTTTGCATATCAGAGCTGCAGAATGTGGTGTTTGCTAAAGAAGCAAAAGAGGCTAGTATGAAAAGGAAGCAATACCTCGAAGGGCTAGTTCTCAAATGGAGTGGAAGAGGCTATTCATATTCTGGTTTCCAAACATTTGCATGCGATCAACAGGAGGTGCTTGAGTCATTACAGCCTCATCCAAATTTGAAAAGCCTCAGCATAAAGTTCTACCAGGGTACTAGATATCCCGGTTGGGTAGGCGACCTTTCATACTCGAATATGGTGTTCCTTTGTCTTAGCAATTGTAATTTCTGCTTGTCTTTGCCTCCACTCGGGCAGCTTCCATCTCTTAGAGACCTCATTATCGAGAGATTAGATGGTGTGCAGAAGGTTGGTCCTGAGTTCTACGGGACAAATGTTCCTCAAGTTAAGCCTTTTAGATCCCTGCGGACTTTAAAGTTTGATGGAATGTTAAGATGGGAAGAATGGATTTCACCTGAAGTGGAAGGTGGTGCATTCCCTTGCCTCCAAGAACTCTGGATACGGAGATGCCCCAAGCTGATAAGAGACTTACCGAAGAACCTTCCTCCTTCTGTGAAACTTTATATTTCTGATTGTCAGCAACTTGAGGATACAATTTCAAGTATTCAAAGCACAGATGAATCATATGAAAGGGATAGCGTTGAGATGCTTGCAGCTTCCTCAAGTGGACTTCAATCATTAAGTGAACTTCAGTTGCATGATAGTGGCAACTTCAGCATTGATGAGGAGCTTATACAATCATCATCAGGATATTCAATTAAAGATGAGACATTTTATGAAAACAAAGAGCTTTCCAAGCAGCATTACGAGATGTTGGCTGCAAGTCCAGGACTTCCTGAAATAGAAGACTTGCAATGGCAATTGCCTGATGATGAAAAAGTTCGTTCCAGACTAGAATATGAAACTGCCATAGAATATTCCAAAGATATCTCTACTTTTGAGAGCTTGAAAGTTTCTGAAGTTGCAGAACTGATGGAATTGCCATCAGGTCTGCATAGCCTCCAAATTGAAGGGTCTGATGTGCTGGAGTCCCTACCCAAGGGATTGATGGGTAGAAATACTACTCTCCAAGATTTGTTTCTCATCAGCTGTAGTGGTCTTAAGTCCTTTGCTGGAGGCTATCCACCCATTACCTTAAAATCTTTGTATCTCCGTGACTGCAGGAAGTTCGAATTCATCCAATTTGCAAGGACTATGCACCAGTTTGCACTCCTGGAATATCTGTCTATAGGGAGTAGTTGTGATAAAATCCAGTCGTTCCCTTTAGCTTTCTTTCCGAAGCTTAAAAGTCTTTCCATCTGGGACTGTGCAAATTTCAGTTCTATTTCTATTCCGAAGGGAATCGATGACAGCCTCCTCAAACTTGAGACCTTAGAGATCAGGGATTGCCCGAATCTAGTATCCTTCCCTGAAGGAGGATTGCCAACACTAAAACTTACATCGATTCTGCTTTCCAATTGCAAGAATCTTAAGGCGCTTCCTGACCGCTTGTACAGGCTCTCTTCTCTTGAGTCATTGTTCATGAATGAATGCCCAAAACTTGCAGCACTTCCAGAGGGAGGATTCCCTTCCAATCTGAACACTCTTTGCATCATTTACTGCCCCAACCTCATACAGCAGCTGGACTGGACGTTACAGAAGCTTGAGAATCTTTGTTGCTTCGAGATTGAAGGTGGATGCAGGGATGTTGAGTCATTTCCAGATGCGAAGCTGCTGCCTGGAAACCTTTACTCGCTACGCATCAGTGAACTCGTAAATCTGAAATCTCTGAATCAGACAGGGCTTAAACACCTAACATATCTCGAAATGCTAGAGATCAGCAGCTGCAATAAGCTTGAGTCCTTACCAGATGGGGGTCTTCCTTCCTCTGTATCTTTGCTGCGCATAAATGATTGTTCTCTACTCAAAGCAGAACTTCAGAACAAGAAGGGAAAGGAGTGGTACAAGATTGCTCATATTCCACATGTAGAAATTGACGGAGAAATGATCTCATGAGCAAGTCTAGAAGTACCCGTCTCGCATATGGATTACAGGAAAGAAGAAGCAAAGCTACTTCAACCATGTCAGACAAAGATATCAGCTGGATTTGGTACACATAATGAAACTAAGAAGTACAGCAGCAATAGAAGCTTGCCTGGATCACTTGTTGCTGGAAGATTTTGACTCCAGCTTTACCAGTAGGTCAACATGGGTGTCTGTTAACCTGCAATCTTGTCAGCTACTATGTATTTTCATTTGATCAAAGTACAGCAATTCCTCTTTGTTTTTACTCCATAGTTAAAAGATATGTTCTGTCTAGGACTGAACCCACATAAATTGGGCAAAAATAATCTTTCCTGCAGATCACCAACAACAGGAATTAAATGTCCTGACATGACAGAAATCTGTGGCTCTTCTCTGCTTTTCCCAATGACAAAATGAATGTAATTGCAGTATAAAGCATACACAGAGGAAGTCAGATTTCAGATAAACAGCATAGTCTTAAATTCCACATATTACAAAATTAAGCAGGCATAATAAAACAATAATCACTAAGATACTGAAGTTTGCATTTTTGTTCTAAATGCATAAGAATGGCTGTCCAACAAATTGGTCCTGCCCACAATGAGACCTATAAGATATTGAAGTTTGCACTGTTGTCCTACCAGAAAATTTATCCTGTAAGAAGCACCAAGAATAAACTGGAATCTTGAGCAGCATCCCAACCATTGCCAAAAACAGAATCAGAAATGAATTTAACCAATCTGAAAATGCTACACTAATGCACAGGCTGCCAAGGCTTCCCATCATTGACAATTCATCTTTCTTCCTAGATTTTCAGTTCGTCTTGGTTCTGATGATCTACATCATAAGTGACATGAAGCCCAACCAACAGATAGTACAAAACCATTACTGCACTGCAAATAATAAACCTCAAGAATGCTACAAAACCCAAAGATCCAATGAGAAACAGATTCATCCCAATTGATAAAGATGGCAACCATGGAAGAAGTGGAACACCCCAAATCTTTGGATCTCGCTGCTTTGGAAGCAGTTGCATCCCCAGAGTTCCAATGAACCAAACCAGTCCTACCACCAAGTACCCAATCCATCCTCTCAGATTTGTCTTCCACATTACTGTTATGCCATGGAGGAACCAATAATCATAAAAAGAGGAAAACAAGAAACTCGATTACATATTTCCTTGGAGTAACATCCTTCACATAATACTGCCTCACGAGCAATGCCACAGCTACGAGCATAAAAATGAAGAGGGTACTGAAAGACAGTATACTTGATAACACATCTAAACTGAGAGAAACAAGCAACAATTGCACTGATTATGGCTATCAACAGAGTAGCATTAACAGGGGTTCCAGTTTTGGGGTGAACCAGAGCAAACCATGGAGGTATCATATGTGCTCTAGCAATCTGAGTAGTGTATCGAGCCTACCCAAGGATCCAACCAGCAAGCTTGTAGTCATTCCCTTGAGTGCACATATACTCACCAAATATTTGGCCCAGTTCATGCCAATTTGCTCAAAAGCGACAGAATATGCAGCATTTACATCTATCTCTGTATACTTCAAGATCATGGTCAGTGTCAGAGACATCAAGCAATAAACCAGAGTGATTGCAGACATTGAACAGACCAGACCAATGGGTACATCTCTTGCTGGGTTTTTTTTGTCTCCTCTGCCATATTTGCTGCGATGTCAAAACCTGTATAAGACCAATACACAACAGCTGCAGCTTGAAAAACTCCCTCAGCGCCCTTAGGAAAAAAGGGCACCAAGTTTCAAAGCCTGGCATGTATAAACCCAACAACTATGACAAACACGATCACACCAGCACTAACGAAAGAACTGACCCAATTCAGCAAAGAAATTCTCTTTGTCCCACTCATTGCCATAATATTACCAAGCAAAAGCACCAAAACAGCAACTGGGTCTAAAAGATTAAACCCTTGAGGCAAAGAATTTACCCTGATTCTCAAAAAATCTGAATTGTTCGTAATCGTACTAGCCAAATAAGAAGACCAGGACCGTCCAAACCCAGCTGCACCCACAAGAGAATATTACCAGCTGCAGTAAAAGCAATGAAGTCACCGAGCTCTACGCGAAGATAAGAGAAAGACCCACCTGCCAACGGAATTTCAACTCCAAATTCTGCATAACAGAAGACTGACAGCATCACAGACAGACCTGACAGCGCGTAGGACAGTACAATAGCAGGGCCGGCATCGTCATGGGCCTTCTGGCCAGTGATGACGAATATACCCGAGCCGACGAGGGAGCCAAAAGCAAGCCACATGATGTCCCACCAGGTGAGGCATTTCTGCATGGGGTTCTCGCTCTCCTTTTGCAGGGTTATGAGCTCGTTGGTGTCGGTGGAGCGAGCGAGAAGGCGGTCCATGAGGCGGGGACAGGTCAAGGAGAGTGCGGCTCTGTAGGAAGACATACTCCAGAATGACTTCTCTGGGAAGAAGGCTTGCTTGCTCCACCGCCATTAGCCTCTGTTTGAAGATGATGATGAAGACGGCCCTTGTTCATCTCCTGCCTGTGCATCCATGGTGGTCCAGAGAGAGAGAGAGAGAGAGAGAGGAGAGAAAATTGATCTTGCTGACAGAAGAAATCCAGTAAAATGTCATTAACATATGAAGAAAGAAAGAACAGAGAGACAGAGTAAAAGGAGAAAGGGTAGATTTAAAGAGATTCAGCATGAGAAGGTTGGAAACAACAGAATTTCCCAGCATCACTTGTTGTCTCCTTGTTTTTCAAGGCACAGTCCGAATTTTAGCAGGTGTACTAATGGACTTTGACTTGTCAGTATAACGGCTCCACTTTTGGAGTGGGACAATGATTTGATGCCGTAGAGCTCACACTTCACTTCAAATGTTTTACTATTGTCATTTTTAATCAAATTTTAAATAATTTTTTATCAATTATATATATTTAATTTAATTTAATTTAATTTTTTAAAAAATATATAAAATTTAAATATTTATATAATAAATTTTCACTTAAAATTCATAATAACTCTAAAACAATATTCGAACAATCATTATAAAATTGCAAAATTTTTATAATTTTTAAGTATTAAAAATATTTTTATAATAATATTTTTAGTATAAATTTTTTTGAAATTTTTAATGTTGTTAATATGATTATATATGATTAAATGTATATGATTATATATATATATACATATTTATATATTTATTGTATAAAATTTTTAATTTGAATTGTTTATTTTAAAAAATTAAATAAGTAATTAATTTATATCAAATTAATATTTTACACGTATAATTAATAAAATATAAAAACTTAATTAAAAAATACAAATAACATAAAATTTATTTTAATATTTATCTTGTATTATCACATGCATATGTATAAAGTATAAAAAAAATTTAAACAAGCATAATTTTTTAATATAAAAAAACATAAATATAGTTTTAACATCATCAAATTTTAAAAATAAATTCTTTATTAGTTAAACATTTTTTCTAATTTTTTGTTAAACCTTAAAAATCATCTAATGCCTTCATTCTGAAGAAGATTAATCTCAACATATTTTGTTTTATTTTATTTATCTCTAATAATTTGTTTACTTACAAATTTGAGGACAAGACAAAATATAATCATTTCATATTCTTTAGAGGAATCCTATCAAAGATCTTCATTGAATCTAAGTAACAAGGATATAGTAAATGAAAAAGCTATCAATAATGTATGCTCTTCGGGGCATAGTTACTGCATATTTAAGTGAAGGCCGCGTTCCATTTTATAAGCTATACCATCTACCAAGATAATGTTGTACGTCTAAGTGGGCAACGTGATGTTATGAATTTGGTGAAGATTTGAGGATAGGGAAAATGCTTAGATGGTTTCACAAATAGTGTCGTAGCATACCATATGAACATAAACTGATAGTAACAGTAGCTTTACATACAATTTCAGGAGTCATAAGTTTTTTTAATAAAAAAAGAATATATTAAGACTGTAAGAGATATGAGGGTTACAGAAAAAGTTTGATATGGTGTTAATCTAGACTTCATTGGACCTTAAATTGATGGGTAAGCATTGGTAAGTGAGGGTAGGTTACAAGCAAATTTATTATAGATTTTGGGTGCATGGTAGAATAAACACGCTACATAATTAAAAACTAGGGTATGGATATTTATACATGTACTCCCCTAGTCAATCAAAATCTTTTTTCCTTGTTGGAGTTTTAATGTCGTTGTGGTGTTGTCGTTTTCCACAATAAGGCGTCAGTGCCATGGCTGAATACAACTTTCAGGTCGTATCAAATGATCAAGAGTTTACTGTGTAGAGAAGAGGAGGCTCGAAGCGCGATCGAAATTGCACATAAAAGGTTTTTACTCTACTCATAGTTTGACTTACTTGGTAACTGCATTGAAGAAGGCATCAATATTTACTTTGATCACACCCGTCAGGGGAGGTTGCTAGTAGGAAGGCATTGTTATTTGTGGCATTTGTTCCTGTGTAACATGCAACCCTGTTTGGATCTTTTTAGCCTCTCGCACAATGGGAGACGGGAGACTGCAAGTATATGATTATGGAGATCGTAATGCTGGTCTTCCATGTGCTCCTACAATAGAGAAAGAAAACGTCCATAAGTTCCAATGCCTACATGTGAGTGATAACCTTACTTCAAAACTGCCCATCTTCTGGTAACCTTCAAGGAAGGTATCAAGCCCATGGTGCAAAGCATTCGACACCTTTCTACTCAGATTGCATTAGGAAAAAAAAAAAAAAAAAGCTGGTATGATGAGTTTGACCCTTCACCATAGATGCAACATGTATTGGCTACGTTAATGCCTCAACTTACAAGTGTCAACATGGTCGATAGAATACCTTGTAATATTTGCCAAACAAAATCTGGACACTCGGAGGTATCGGTGCTTTCTATATTGTAGTCCATAGCAAAGATCTGGTATTCATGTAAGAAAAGTCTCTACTAAGGAGTCGTTTGGCAATGTAATATCTTACCTTAACCGTATAAGTCCTAGCGTTGTTTCCTGGAAAAATGAGGGTGTCTTTCGTCGTGCAAGTACTCAGAGGTATATTTAGGATGGCTTCGGTAACCGTTGGCTCAAAAGTTTAATTATAGGAAAAGTTATCCATTCGTTAGTAATAGGGTTGATCAATCAATTCAAAGGCATATAAGTGGCTAATGGCTCTGAGAGGAAAATGGTCCTTAATTCTTGATACTTTCGATACCCAGTGATCTCTTCAAACATCGACTTGGACTCTATCACCTATTCTTCATCGAGCACCCTTGCTGATGACTACCCTTCCTGCTAGCAAACTTCGCCATACATATGAGCCTTTCGTCTTTTGGGACATTATGATGCGATTGGTATAAAGGAAGTATTTGGCTTGCAGGACTTTTGAAGTAGAAAGAGTCTTTGGCATGGATACCACTGCTTCCCGAGGAGTGCCATATTAAAAGCTTCTAAATCTCTGACCCCATCCCACCATCAAGTTTGGAAGTGCCTAAGGCGCCCAAGATTTCCAATGCATTATTGTGGTCAAACCCTTTTTTCCCCACCAATATCCTACCATCGAGTTGAGCTCTCAGAGGAAAGTTTCCAAAACAACTCATTATATAAGTCGAGATAGCTTGGGCGACGACCCGTAGAAGCATGCTTCCACTTGCTTGGGAAAGAAGCTTCCCTTGTCATATAGCTAGCTTGACCGACAGAAAAGCTTTAGTATAGTAAGCTCCTGCTTCTTAAAGCGACCCATGATCATAGGGATGCCAAGGTAGGGGTTTCGATGGACACCTAGTTATTGTTTTAGCACCACTTGTTGTGTCATGGTAACATTTGAGCTAAGTAATTTTCCAGATTTATCCATGTTGACTAGTTATCTAGATTCTCATGTCTTCAAGATATCCATAACAATTTTGCATTCATCTTTTCAAGCCTGAAAAATAAGAGGTTATCATCTGCATTCATCTTGAGGTGCTTTTTTGTTGCTGCTTGAATGAGTAACAAGGAGAAACCCTCGGCATACAGTAGGACGAGGTAGGGAGAAAGAAGGTCCCCCTACCCCAATCCTCTTAATGGTATCAGTGGGCCATGAGGTTGGCCATTAATCAAGATAAAGTAAATAAGTGATGAGATGCACTCCATAATAAGTTTGATCCATTTGTCAGGGCAGTTCATATATATTTTCATAATTTTCTTCAGAAATATCTGTTCTATTCTGTCATAAACCTTAATATCTAGCTTAAATGCTAACTGTCTTTAGTCTCATGGAATAGATTTTCTTTATGCTACAAGGGCGTTATTGAAGATCATACCATCCTAGATGAATGTGGATTGAGTGTTGCTGAAAATTGAGGGAATGACTGCGCTCAAACAATTGGTAAAGACTTCTAATACAATCTTGTATACAACATTACATCAGTTGATTGACTGCTAATCCTTTGGTTGTGTTGGAACTTGCATTTTCTTAATCATAGCTATATATATGAGTTCCATTTATTGCCGCCAAAAGCTGCCCTTATTAAGAACATCATATACTGTCGTGGTGATGTCTTTGCGAACGATCATCCAGTACTTTTGAAAAAAACATGGCATTTAACCTATCTAGCCCCGAAGCTTTACTGGGAGCCATTTGCTTCGGAGCTTTTAAGACTTCATCTGCTATAAAACTTTGATCCAATAGATCCTATACATGGGTGATAGTAATCTGCCTTGCCTAGTTTGACAAACCCTAGCTGCCCCATTTGCATTAGCTGAGGAGAAAAGCTTAGAGAAGTATGCCATGAAACCTTAGTTATCCCAAACTCAAAATATACCGATTCAGCATTGATTGCTTGTATTCTGAAGCTGCAGTTGGTTCATCTTCGCGTGGACGCTTCAGAGCGGAAAAACTTTATATTTATATCTCCTTCGCGAAGCCAAGAATTACGTGACCGTTGGCGCCACATGATCTCTTCTTTGTGTAAAAAGAGTCATAAGTTGGAACGAAGTTTTGTACTTGGTAGTACTGAAAAGCTCAGTGAGTTAGCTTTGTTATGCAAGTTTGGTAGATGAACAACACGTGAAATATTACAATAGTCCAATAAAAGTTACTAACGAAAGTGTAAAAAGAATGCTTATAGTGGGAGGTATGAATAATAAGTTAGGATTTAACTTACATGAGTAAAAAATTAGGATTTGACTTGCATAAGCAAAAAGCTCTACAAGCATAAAGTCAAAGAGATTGTGGAACGAGCTTAACCTCTTGATGGATAGACCCACAAAGGTAGAAGCAAGTTAGAAATACAAAACTTCAAGAGTGAGGTGGGTAAAGCTCTAAACGTTAGACTTGAGTTAGACGAATTGAAACAACTTGCCTAAGTTGTTAGTCCAGGTTGTGGAAAGACTAAATCCAAAGGAAGAATGGACAACAGACATATAAAGTAAACTTAACTAAGTAGCAAGTTGAGCTAAAAATAGTGATAATATTGCACAGGAAGTCTTGATGATAATAGAGTTTTGGTGGAAGCCAAACTATGTGGATAGAACTATCTGCAGCTCAGACGTACAAACATGAAAAAGGCCAATAAAGGGTAGCTTAAAGAGGCATGATCCTCCTGAAAAAATTCAACCAGGTCTACAAGAGTTGGTGCTTGGTAAATTCCCAACAAGAAAATGTCACAGGGTTGATATTAATGAGTTGTATATAAATAAACCATCATGTATAAGATTTTATGAAGAGAAAAACAAGAGGAGTCTTGTGAGAGTCATAAGAACTATAAGACTCATTTGACCATGCCCTAAGTTTATATGTTTTCCTTTATACAAGATTAATAAAGGATCAGAAAAGAGTTCTCATAATTTATCGTGTGCGATTCTTTTTATTTATGTTTGTCGTTTTCTTCTGTTTTCTTAAGCCTTGCAGAAAAGATTGGTTGGACAATAGAAGTACTGCTTAATGCCATCACACGCAAGGGATGCGAATATAGTACCTACTAGAGTGACAGGTAGATTAGTGGGAAGGATGTCTATATCATAAGTAAGCCCAAGATCAAACTAGTGACTTCCTAGAATAAGTGATCACCTTGATGAAGAATCAATCATAAATCAACCATGAAATTCTCTACAATATACAGAGACTACCCATGGCTATGTACTCAGACTAACCTTGGCTGGAAAACCAGTTCCTCTGCCTCAAGGCTGTAGGTTCTGCTTCTGAAGCCAAAACAATTAGCCAGAAACAAGACTTGGATCTCTTATAATCGTTTCCACAAGCTATTACCATAACTTCTAGAGGGTACTACCTAAGACATACTTGTGGTTCAATATAATAGGTCATTCTGCAAATCATTGGCAATTTACTGGCAATCATCCTACGGTTTATGGCACAGGTAGAGACTAACAGAGTTTAGTGTTCACTGGCATGTTCAACTGCATTGACAATTAACAAGCAGGACCTTGGCTTAGTCAAGCATCCCAAAAATAGTGCAAGAAAAAGTAGAACAAAGTTCATTTTGCAATGGAATTCACAACTGCTTTCATAATTCAACATGCAAAAAACTAAGTTTTGTTACCTATAATTTGTCAATTGAATATAAAATGACAGGAAACTATAGTAATGACAATATACATATTGGAGAGAGTTTCCCGTGATAATCACTAACAAATAGACATACATGTTATTTCCACATCCTAAGCAGTAGAAAGAACAAATGATTCACATACCCTAAAATGCCATGCCACTGCACTACCAGCTGCTGTGTTCCTTGATTTGGAGAGTTTAATTGTTCTCAAGTTTCAACTCTTCTTGATTCCGATGAGCTACATCATAAGTTGCATGAAGACCAACTAGCAGATAGTACAAGAACATAACTGCAGTGCAAATGACAAACCTCAAGAATGCCACAGAACCTAATGATCCTAGAAGAAACAGATTCATCCCAATTGACAATGATGGCAACCAAGGAACGAGTGCAACACCCCAAACCTTTGGAACGCGCTGCTTTGTCAGCAATGCCATCCACAAAGTTCCCAAAAACCATACTATCCCCACGGCCATGTACCAAATCCACCCTCTCTTATTTAAGTTCCACAGTGTTGTTACTCCAATTGAAGAACCAATAATCACAGACAAACAAACACCAAACATAACCAAATCATTCCTTGGGGTAACATCCTTTACATAATATCGCCTCAAAAGCAATGCAACTGCTATAAGCATAAAGATAAAGAGTGTGCTGAAAGAAAAAACACTCGATAAAACATCCAAGCTGGTGAAAAATGCAATAATAGCACTAAGTATGGTTACCAACAGAGTAGCATATACAGGAGTTCCTGTTTTGGGATGAATTAGAGCAAACCAGGGTGGGATCATATGGGCTCTAGCAATCTGAGTCGTGTATCTAGCTTGTCCAAGTGATCCGACCAGCAAGCTTGTTGTCATTCCCTTTAGTGCACAAATACTCACCAAATATTGAGCCCATTTCATGCCTATCTGTTCAAAAGCAACAGAATATGCAGCATTTACATCAATCTCGGTATACTTTACCATCATGGTCAGTGCCAAAGACATCAAGCAATAAACCACAGTGATCATGGACATTGAACCAACTAGACCAATTGGTATATCCCTTGAAGGCTTTTTAGTCTCTTCCGCCATATTTGCCACCATGTCAAAACCTGTATAAGACCAATAGACAACAGCTGCAGCTTGGAAAACGCCCTCTGCTCCATTTGGGAAAAATGGCACCAAATTTGAACTCTTGGAATGAAGAAACCCCACAACAATGACAAACACAATGGCACCAGCACCAACCAAAGAACTGATCCAATTTAACCAAGAAGTCCTCCTTGTCCCACTCACGGCTATACCATTAGCCACCAAAATCACCAAGACAGCAACTGGGTCTAAAAGATTAAACCCCTCAGCAAGGGAAGTAAGCCTGATCCTAAAAAAATCAGAATCATTCTTAATCATGTTAGCCAAATACGAAGACCAGGACCGTCCTAACCCAGCAGCGCCAACAACAGCCTCTAACAGAATATTCCCTGCTGCAATAAACGCAATGAAGTCACCAAGTTCTACACGAAGATAAGAAAAAGACCCACCTGCCACTGGAATCTCAACGCCAAACTCCGCGTAGCAACAGACTGACAGCAGCGCAGAGAATCCTGATAATGCATAGGAAAGTACTATGGCAGGGCCGGCGTGGTCATGGGCCTCCTGGCCAGTGATGACGAATATGCCCGAGCCGACAACAGAACCGAAGGCGAGCCAGATGAGATCCCACCAGGTGAGGCATCTCTTCATGGGGTTCTCGCTCTCTCTGCGGAGGGTAACGAGTTCGTTGGAGTCTGTGGAACGAGCAAGCAGGCGGTCTGTGAGCCGGGGACAGGTCTCAGAGAGTGCGGTTCTGTAGGAAGACATGCTCTGGAACGAGTTTTCCGGGAAGAAATCTTGCTTGCTCCATCTCCAGTAGCTTCTTTTTGATGATGACGATGATGGGTTCTCTGGGCATTCGAGCTCTGCATCCATGGGGGCTTGTCTAGACAGCGAAAGAGTTGGTTTCGCAGAAAGAAGAGATCTACTGATTCTACCCAGAGAGAGAAGAGAGGAGCAAGTGGGTATCAACAAGAATCCTTCTGCAAAGGGAAGTGAATAGAGGTGCTATTAAAAGGGAATCCTAATCGCAACTGGAGAATATGCAGACAAGACAAAGAGAATCCTTTTTAGTCAGGTGTGCCAGCTGGCATGCCCCTCGATGACAATTATTTCCCTTTAAAACTTCTGGTTCGCTAGAATGAACATGATCAAGATCTTGGAATGAGGGGGGGCGCGATTTTGGGCTGTTGAGCAGCCAGCTGATAATCTTCAGAAGAAAACCGAAGGTGATTCCTTCAACACCATCACTTTCTTTATTGTTGGAATTTGTTTGATGTGAGAATTACCTAATAATATATTTAAGGGAAAAGTTCATATAATTTATCATGAAATTTCTATTTTTAAAAGGGTTAAAAAAATTTACTTCATTAATTTAAATTTAATTGAATTTTATTAAAAAATTTTAGCTTAAAAATTTTTATAACAAAATTTAACTTAAAATTTTTAACAGTTTTAAAAATATATTTAAATTACTGTTGTAAAAAATTTTAAAAAATTTTTAATCATTAAAGGTATATTTAAAAGAATATACTATTAAAATTTTGAATAAGTTATTAAAAATTAATTTATGATATTATTTTATTATATCAAATAAATATTAATAATATTATCAATAAATTATTTAAAATTAAAATTTTAAAATATAAATTAAAAATCAATTAAATTATTAAATTTAATTATAATATTTATAATATAAAAATAATTAAAAAATTTAGATTCATATATCTCATAAGATATTAACTGAACAATTATTAATCATAATGATCAAATAAATTCATCACTAGTGGTTGACCTAGTGATTGATCAAGATCAACCATGATACTTCTTTGGTGCCCACCAATCGGATGATTGTTTTTCAACTTAGTAAAATGATACCATTTAAAAATTAACTATTTGGAAGCTAGTGAAAAATTACGTTGAGACAAAAATATCTTTGGGTATAAAATAATTGAAAACCAATGAGAAATAACGTAAAGATGAAAATATTTTTGACTATGAAGTAATTTTTTATTGTCTTAAGTAGCGGGGATTGTATCATTAATTTTTATTATTTTAAAGTTTGTAATGTTACTTTTAAAATATAAATGTTTTATTTGATAATAAAAGCTAAACTTCACGATTTTATGATATTTTTACTTAATTATAAAATAATTAAAAATAAATATTATTTAAGATCTTGAATAATACTTTATTTTAAATATTTATCATGAAATTCAAAACGTTTTTAAATTTCTATTAATGAAAAATATTTAAATTGGACATTGTTAAAAATTTTTTTAAAATTTTTTAAACAAGTTTTGAAATATAAAGCAAAAATTAAAATAAAAATTATTTTTTAAAGTTTCAAATAATTTTTATTCAATAATTAATATTAATATTTTTAAAAAATTATTATCCATGTCATATAAATGTGAATATAGACACCTTAAAAACGTTTGAAATATTTTGATTATTATGTCTATATATATTAGATTTGAAAAATAAATTTGAAATAAAATATAAAATTGATTTAAATTATTTTTTAAGTATTTTAATAAAAATATTTTTAATAATATCAATTTTTAATTTAAATATAATTATTAAATCAAAATTTATTAATTTGTTTTAAAAAATTAAAATTTATTTAAAGAGATAATAAATTCAAAAATTTTATATGATGTTTATTTTATATTTAATAAATTAAAACAGTAAATAGTAAAATTGTATAATTATTGAACTATCAATCTGGCCCCCACAAGGCGGAAAATCGTGGACCAGAAAAAAAAGGAAAATGTTTAAAGAAAAAAATTGAAACGACGTCATTTTTTTTTCGTAAATCAAGAACGCCAAGAACCCCTCGCAAAATTTGGGAAGTGGAACCCAAAACCCTCCATTTTTCATCTCTGTCAAGCTTCCCTTCAAACATAGCCATCGGACATCAAAAGTTTCCGGTCAAGTCCCAAATGAGAGGAGCTATAGGAAGAAGAATACGGAATCCCAATGCTTACAACCTTGCCAAACAGACGCCTTTCTTGATCCAGTCCTCTTCTCCCTTTTCCAGTTCCTCCGGTTCCGGCCGTGGCCGTGGCCGTGGTGGTGGCTATCCTTCCGATTCGGTCCACTTCGATTTCACTCGGACCCTGGGTGAGGCCGCCGACTCAGACGAGCCGAAACACGACACCGAGTCCCCGCCAGTTGGACTTGGTCATGGTCGTGGTAGACCGATCTCCTCCGACCCACTTCTCCCTTCGTTCTCCGCCTTCATATCCTCTACCAGATCCCCTTCTTCTGGTGCTGGACGCGGCCGAGTCGCTACCGAGTCGTCCCCTAGTCGGCCCGCTAGTGAGTCACGCCCCAGTTCGCCACCATCGCAACCACAACCACCGGCACCACCTCGAATGCCCATATTCGTCAAAAAAGAGGACATTGAGGCTGCCACTGAGACTAATCAGTCGAGTGAGTCCACCCTTCCTTCAAGCATACTCTCAGTGCTCTCCGGAGCCGGACGAGGAAAACCCATGAAGGAGCCTGCCCCAACCCAGGAAAGTAAGGAACAAAACCGGCATCTTCGGCGAATGCAGCAGCCTACAGGAAGAGCTGAGGCTGGCAAAGCTGGCCCGGCTCAGCCCAAATTGAGCAGGGAAGAGGCGGTGAAGAAGGCAGTTAGCATACTGTCGCGCGGTGGTGGTGACGGTCAAGTTGAAGGTGGTGGTAGAGGCGGCAGAGGGAGAGGAATGAGGGGGAGGGGTGGGAGAGGAAGAGGGAGATTTAGTGGAGAAGATAGGAGGAGAGTGACAGATTCGGAAGAGGGACATGCAGCAGGTTTCTATCTGGGTGACAATGCTGATGGGGAGAAGTTGGCTAAGAGAGTTGGACCTGAGTTCATGAACAAGTTGAATGAAGGTTTTGAGGAGTTGAGTGATAGGGTGTTGCCTTCTCCATTGGATGATGCTTACCTGGATGCAATGCATACCAACTTTTTGGTGGGTGTTTTGAATTTTTTTTTTCTTCTTCACTTGTTGTTGAGAAATTTTAGGATTTGATAGAAATTGATACTTTTTCTTAGATTTTTTTATTTGGATTAGGTAACATGAAAAACCAGGACCTTTGCACAGTTTATAGATGATATGATAGTTTTAAGACTAAAAATGTAAACAAATAAGACAACAAAGCACAATTTGGTAAGTCTTTGTCTCTGTTCTCTGTTTGATAGCTCCAGTGGTTAGCTGGACATTACAAATTGTTTTTTAGAACTGAGAAGAAAAAAGATTAGAAACAAAAGGAGTGGTCAAATCGAAATTCACTTGGACTAAACAAAATTTGTTAGACCAATTTTGTCAATTGGATTGGGTAAGGCTTTCTAATTAGGACATAATCTTAGGAGATAATCTGTACAAATGGATTTTGCTGTGAATAGTAGCTTTCATTGATCTTCTTCCATTTTTTCTTTTTTGATATGAGTGGCTGTAATTTCTGGGTTGCAGATAGAGTTTGAGCCAGAATACTTAATGGAGGAGTTTGGTACAAATCCAGATATTGACGAGAAACCTCCAATTCCACTTCGGGATGCTCTTGAGAAGATGAAACCATTCTTGATGGCATATGAAGGAATTCAAAGTCAAGAAGAGTGGGAGGTAGATCCTATCATTCTTGCTTATTTTCGTCAAATTAATATGCATCATGAGCTTCTGTTACAAGTTATTTGCTATCATTGTTGTCTAACATGGTTGATGTTTAGCTTGTGTTACCCTTCTGCTTTGATTTTGATGACTAGAAACTAGCTAAGTTAACTTAGGCTTCATCATGACATTCACTTTGTGTTTTACACTAACATAAATTTATTATCTCATTGAGTGTGATCTTTGAATCTGATGGTACACGAGATAATTAGGTCAGATGACTTTGATCTTTGTACATTTTACTAACTTTTTTCGTTAGTTGGGTCTTCTCAAATTTTGGCAGGTTAGTTGATAGTCATCAATTACATAGTTAAGTAGTTCTCTGTGCTTATTTGAGTTGTATCAGCATTGGTTAATCTTGATTGCTCTTTGTCCCACAAAAACTCATTTTGAAAATTTTTATTCTTGATTTCCTAATGCTGGCTCTCGAATCCCAGAATAATCTGTGATTCTGATACTGCAGATTTTGTTCTTTCAATTAATGGACTTTAGAAGGAAAGGAAACTGGAAACAAATGCTTCAAAGTAAAATTGATAATTTTCCTTGGTGGTAAAATGGATGGTTTTATGTGCCTGCTTACAGAAGTATGCATGATTCAAGAATTACTGGGGGCTTTTACATTTCACCACCCTTAAAGAATTTCCTGATATTTCTTCTTGTTGCCTGTTTCTTTAGGATAAGCTTTTTGGTGTAACTACTTTTTGCCACTGAATAGATATAAGTTACTTAAAGTGTCATTTTAGAACTGTTAGCTTGCAGTGTAATCCTTTCTGTTGGAATCCAAATCTACTAAGTGGAATGTTTTATGGTTTATCTTTAGGTGCTTGAAGCAGTGGTTTCATGTTCCTGGAAATGTATCATCAAGTGGCTGTGGGAGTGTCAAGATTAGTAGTTTTAAAGAATTTAAATTCTTGAATAAACTGTCTAGGGAATATCATTAAAATAGAGTATAGTTGTCTAGGAAACTTGAGGATATGTATGACATCTTTCTTAAAGAGGCCAAGAGGTTTGTGTGTTCTTTTTCCCTTTGCTTCTTTGTGTGTCAATCTCCTGCCTTCTTTTCCCTTTGATTGTAATTGTCCATAAACCACCTGTGGAAAAATTGCGAGTGATGATCTGTTGGTTGTTGATATGAATGCTTGATCTGTCATTTAAGATGTATGCTTTTGTTTGTTTTCTACTTATGAGAATAATCTGGTTTATGCTATATGTTACATCCATTACTTACAGTAACAATCAACGAACCTACTGGGGAAGTGCATGTATCTTTACAACTACATTGCTTTGTTTCCCGTGTGCACCCCTTTGTGTTTGTGTGTGTCTGTCAATGCAAAATGTTTACCAAAAAAACTTACAGTGTTTATCTATTATCTTTTTAACTTTTTTTAGGAAGCTATTGACCAAGTAATGGAGAGAGTACCCCTGCTGAAAGAGATTGTTGATCACTACAGTGGGCCAGATAGGGTAACAGCAAAGCAACAACAAGAGGAGTTAGACAGAGTTGCAAAAACAATTCCTGAGAGTGCACCTGCTTCAGTACAGCGGTTTGCCAATCGTGCGGTCCTTTCTCTCCAGGTTAGTGTTAGATTCTGATAATTTTTCATTCAAATTTAGTTGATTTAAGTTGGATTTTATTATATTTACTGCAATGTTTTGCTATTGATCATCATGCTAGAGGCATGAAAAATGCTGCCATGCTGAATCCAAATTGAAACACTGGATGCTTGAGCGACTAGTCAGTGCAAAACATCATCTTTTCTCTAGGTTATTGAGGGCTTGAGCTTGCGGACATATATTGAAGCGAGTTCATTGAGTGAAAGCTTAGACATGTTGAGACATCTAGCATTATTCTAAGGCAGAGTATCTCCAAGCCTGCAGTTTTTTGAAATTTCTTATTTCATGTGAATTCCATTCAGTTTTTCTTTTTCAGTTTTTAATTAACTAGTTGTCAAAAGAAAAAAGGTATTCGTTCAACAGTGCTAAGAAACATGGGTAAGTACTTCAAAGCGCAGGGGGGGGGGGAGTGTGGACATGGTGAAGTAAAATTGATCTTTTCTTGGTGGTCTTTCCAATTGCTATGAAGTAAAATTGAATCCTAAAATGTAGAGAAAAGCACCATTGCTTAATGATGCAATTAAAGATCATATAAATGAAGAGAGTTCTCAATATTATTCAAGTGAAAAGAACAGTAATGTTGTAACTATTGAAGTGGGGAAGAAAAGAGGAAGAAAAACATCTCTTTCTCATTTAGTTCACCTTTTGCTTTTTTCCTTCTTGAGTTACATGAAACAATAGGATGATATTTTTGGAGGTTTATGGTTTTTGTTTCTTCTCTTATAGCTTAAGCCAGTTACGGTTATCCCTGTTTCTTTTTCTTTGGTAATAATACTTATTTTGGTTGTCTTGAGGGTGGTGTGGAATGTCAGTGGCTGCTAGAAGTTTTGTTATATGTAGGGTGTACCTTTACATTATCCTTTCCTCTTGCACCGATGCTCTTTATCGTGTTTTCAATCTTACAATTTATGAAAGGATGTACCATTTTATTTTGTACTGAAGTCTCATAATATTGCTCAGCTCCTTCGATGAACTTATATCTTTGTTAACTTTTAAATAAAGTGGCAGTTGATATTCTGTGTTAAATATGCAATGGTAATTATTTATGTCCATGTAATATGTTGAAATTGACTGTCATGAGAAAATAACCTTTTGCATATTTATAATGAATGCAAATATAGGTTTTTCTAGGTGCAAAACTCCTAAAACTTAAAATGGGGGTCAAGGATTCTGAACTGCATGTTGCATATTTGAAATATTTGTCAAGGTTTGTTGACCCATACAAATTTTACAATGCAGAGCAACCCTGGTTGGGGATTTGACAAGAAATGCCAATTTATGGATAAGGTTGTCTGGGAGGTTTCTCAGCACTACAAGTAGGATCGACCGTCTAAATCGATCATATCGAATAATTACAATGACCTTAATTAATGCAATGTTTTGTAAGTGATCTGGTCTTTAAGGTTTGACCATTTTCACGATTTTCTCAGGGCATTCGATTGTTCCCTATTTTTAGAATTATCTGTGTTAATCACCTTTTGCAATAAGGTTGTCTTGTTATTTTTATCAGGGTATTTTTTTTTTCTTTTTTCACCCTCTTGGGTAGGGGTGGGGGGATGGATATGTTATCAGGGAATATGAAAATTTTGTAATTGATCTTAGCTCTATATGTGCAGCAAGGCATTGTCTATCACCTTCATGTTAAGGCCAACTTTGTTTCCTTTAGTAATTATTTCTTCATAAATTTTTTTGTTGAACCCATTTGGAGGTTTCAACCGTTCCCTGATAGTTTTCTTGGCTGGAAGAGAATGCAATGCTGGTTAGGAAGATTTCTGATTGATGATTCTAATAATTAACTCTTATTGATGATTCTAATAGTTAACATGGACCATTCCAGGATATATAACATGATCCCCAAAGACTTGGGTCTATGTTCAACTCTTTTGGCCCAAAGCTCTATCTGATTTGGGAGCTTATGATATGTAGATGTGTTTGGTTGAGAGGTGTCCTGTTTTATGGGTAAGAATGAAGAAACCATGTATGCTGTAATTAGGCTTTGAATATGTTATTATGCTACATTTATGATACATTGTAGAATTTGATGCTTTAGGAATTAGACCTTTTTAGGCCCTATGCAGAGGGCAAATAATTTTCTTGATTCCTTCATTGTAATTCTTGCTAGTTACCCTTGAGCCACTAGTTTCTTGATTTTCTATCTAAGACACTTCTTATCCTCTTCCATCGACAAAAGGGAGTGTATGCATATGCTCACTGGATTTGCATAGTGCATTTGCTGTTTCAAGTTGGCCAAGCTAGTGAGCTAACCTAGCCAATTAAGTATATTTGACAGAAACATTAGGATCTAAGTTACCAACGGATTGTTGATCTACACCACATTGATCCAGGGAGTCGAGTGTTTGCTAACTTTTTTCAAGGGGCAAATTCCTATGCTATGCTTATTTGTGTAGATTGTCTATATTTCTGGTATGTGGTTATCATCTAAGTCTTTCATATCGAGCTAGCCGGTATTTTGACAAAACTTGGGTTGTGTCTTGAAGTGGGAATGAAATAAGGTTCCTACAAATTTGTAGAGAGACTCACAGTTCCTTTGCCTAGAGCTTTACTAGTTTTGAGACCCAACAGAAGTTCTACAAAGTCTATGTCAGTGAAAATTTGAAAAGTAAGGACACGAGGGTTGTTTCTATGAAGACCAAACATAAGAATTTTGAGTTTGATGATGGAGGAGGGAATGGTGGCATGAAGTTGACGAAGCAAGGGAAGGTACGAACGTGTTTGCGTTTATGAGTAGGGAAGATTGGAGATGTTTTTGGTTGTTGATCGGTAATCTTGTGATGGTTGAGAGGAAGATGGGTTAGTGCGCAAAAGAAGAGGGGGTTCGAGAGTCTTGGTTGCTACGGTGGGGGCGAATAGTGGTGGAACATTTCTAAGGTTGAATGAGTTTGCCAATGGGTGGAGGAGATCTCTGTTTGTGCCTGATGAAGGAGAAGGTTTCAGTTGGTGGAGGAGAGTGAAAGATAACTTCAAAAGGAAAGCTTTCGGCACAGAGGATGAGAGTGTGAGACGATCACAGAATAAAGATTTATCGGGTTGAAATCAGGAGGAAGGGGGAGTGTGGAAACATGCTCGTATTGTGGGTATGCAATCCAAGATTAGGCAGTGGATAGAGCACAACAAGGTATTAGATCTAGCGGTGCAAAGAAATCATGGAAGCAAGTGCTAGAGGAAAGAGGTAGTAGAGGAAATGAAGGTGATTGAGGGCTAGTTGGCCGAAAAAGATGAACCTAGTGGGTTGGATGTCGAGTACAGGGTTAGACTCGGTACTCGGCTATGGGCCTTGGTGGAGTTCTAAAAACATGTGTTAGGGGATGGGTGAACCAGATTTGAGAGTTAGGATGGGTGGGCCTAGATTGTTGGGCTTAGGGAGGTCGGGTTCAATAAATAAAGTCCAATCGGGCTTGAAAACGAAGGTTGGTCGAAATTTTGAAGATATGGATTGGGTGCATTAGGTACGGTGGGCCTGAGGAGAGGAATAATGGGGAGAAGAATTTGAAGATTAGCTCTATGGAGATAGGCTTTGTGGATTTGGGTAATGGGAGCCTAGGAGGCAGTTGGCTTGGGGCAGAGAAAGTTAAGTTTCCTGAAGAATCATGGAGAGTGTGGGTAAGGTTATCGAGGTAGAGAGGATTGATGCTTAAGTGTGCATAGGAAGGAAGCCACGAGGAAATAGAGGTGGTCAGAAGAGAGATTGCTCGTTGACGATGGGTTCGATGCAGAGTCTAACACAGTTCGAAGGGAGGCTGGCATGGTACGAGGAGAACGAAGGTGAATGGGGGATTCAGGGAGGTGCTTTTGGTTTTTTGGGTAACAAGGTGAGTAATTGGGCTGGGGTGGGCAAGGAACACGGGTTGGAGGTGATTTCGTTAGCAACGACCAAATGATAAGGGGAGAGAGGAAGGGGAGATAATCGGTGGGTACAGCACTCTGAGAGAGAGAGGGATAGAGATTACAGGGAAAATGGAGGTAAATATATGATGATACAGATAAACAAGAAATTTCAAGAGGAGTATTAAGGGATTTGAACAGTGTATGTAAAATGATAGGCCTGTCTTTCGAGGGGCTGGAAACTGAGGCTTTTTCTTTGTTTGTGGGATTGAGAAAAGAAGATGGATTAACCATAACATTAAAGAGAAAGAGGGGAGTAAGGAGAAGAGCTATAAAAGCATTAGTAAAGAGTTGAGAAGATTGGAGTGTGGAGTTAATTATGACAGGGATGAGAAAAAGAAGGGAGAAGGTAATGAGGCTTCAATACGCCTAGGAAATTTATACAGTGATAGTACATAGAATTTTAACGTGGAATGCTAGGGGAACGGACGAGAGGGAAAGGGAGAGGGAGAGGGAGATTTTAATTAGACAAGTGATTAAAAGATGAAGAGTAAATGTAGTGTGTATACAGGAGACTAAAATAGAGGTGCTGTCTTATGGCCGTGGGGAGTTTGTGGGGCAGGAGAGAGATTCAATGGATGGCAAAGGTGGCTCAAAGGAGTTCAGGTGAAATGTTGATATGCTGGGATGGTGAATTGGGTAGATTGAAGAATAACTAGACTGAAGTAATGTTTGTGTTATGTATGTTTGACTGGGAGGGAAGAGGAATGGATTGGTTATCTATTAGGGTATATGGGAGCTATGTTAAAGGGAAAAGGCAGACCCTATTGAAGGATGTGAGAGAATGCTAAAGGAGATAAGGAGAATTACTCTGGATGATTGGAGGAGATTTTAATAAAGTGTTGTTTACTCATGAGAGCATTAAGGCAAGTAGCGGGGGTGAAGGATGTGGGGAGTTTATGTAGGTGGTGTCAAAGTTGGGATTACATGATATCTCATTGAGTGAGGATCGATATACCTAGTCTAGGTTGAGAGACAACCCCTCAATGTCTTGGTTGGATAAGTTTTTGATGCCTAGACCAAATCATAATTCGGTAATGCTAGTTTTGGACTATATAAAATGGGGATCTTGTTCGTTTAGGTTCAAGAATATGTGGCTGAAAGTTGAAGGCTTCGACAAAGTGGTAAAACAATGGTGAGGTATAGTTAAGGAGGAAAAAAACACGAGTTTTTTGGTTACTACGAAATTGAAAGTAGTAAATACTGACGCAGAGAAGTCGAGTAAAAAGCAGGTTGACAACTTGGGACAAAAAAAAAATATTATGTGGAATGAGTTGTCGGAGCTAGACTCCATAATGAGGGGATGGAGCACAGCAGAGATCCAAGTAAGAAGATTGGATGCGCATAGGGAGTTGGTCCATATTTTGAAACTGGAAGAGATTACTTGGAGGTAGAAGTCAAGAGTGTTATGGTTGAAGGTAAGGGATAGGAAAACAAGGTTCTTTTATATTATGGTCAATGCACACAAGAGAAGCAACTTGTTATGTAGGTTGAAAATTGGTGGGGTGCAGCTCATTGATGAGGAGGAATTAAGGAGGGGATAAATAATTTTTATAAGGACTTGTATCTAGAAAAGGAGGCTTAGACGTTAAGATTAAAAAAAGTGGAATTTATGCAGATTTGGGCAGATCTAGGTGGTAACATAGAGAGGGAGTTTGAGGAAATTTAGATTGTTTTGAAAGAGTGCCATGGGGATAAACGCCCAGATTGGATGAATTCTCTATGGTATTTTTGAAGTCAAATTGGGAGATTTTGAAAGAGGATATAGTTAAGGTGTTTGAGGAGTTTCATGAAAAACGAAAAGTTTGTAAGATCTTTGAACTCAACATTTCTAGTGCTCATTCCCAAGAAAACTAGGGCTGTAAGTATTAATGAGTATAGGCCAGTTAGTTTGGTGGGATGTATTTGTAAATTAATTTGTAAGGTGCTAACAAGGAGGCTAAGAATGGTATTGAAAAAAGTGGTTGCGGATAGACAACATGTTTTTGTTAAAGACAACAAATATTAGATGTTTTAATAGCAAATGAAATTGTGGACAACCAAAAGGAAGGGATTGGTGTGTAAATTAGATATGAAAAAAGTGTATGATTACGTTTCTTAAGAATTTTTGCCGTATGTATTACGAAGGATGGGGTGTGGTAGTAAGTGGGTAAGTTGGTGTATTTCCATAATCTCTTTTATTATCCTAGTTAATGGCTCTTCGAATAGATTTTTTAAGTCTACCAGTGTTCAAACAAGAAGATCCATTGTTTTTCTTATTGTTTATACTTGTAATGGAGGCGTTGGATAGGTTGTTATCTCGGGTTGTGGATAATGGATTTTTGGAGGGTGTTGTAACGAGTAGAGTTAGGAGTGAGGTGAAGGTATATCACATCTCTTGTTTGCGGATGATACAATAATATTTTATGGTGCGGAGGAGAGGCAAGTGATTAATTTGATTGGACTTCTATTGTTGTTCGAGGCAGTGTTGTAGTTAAAAATAAATTTAACTAAGATCGAGATTGCAGGGTTGAGGGAAGTTGATAATGTTTGTGGATTAGTAACCTTTAGGTTGGGGGGGGGGGGGGAAGTTGTCTAAGTTTCCTTTGAAATACTTAAGGCTGCCCTTAGGTGTTAAATGTAAGAAAATTACGATATGGGATGGAACTGTGGAAAAAAAAATTTGAGCAAAAGAGGTATAGATATCATCTGGTGAAATGAAAAGTTGTATCTTAACCCATTGGGGGAACTGGGCATAAAAGAGCTAATCTCTTTTAATAAGACTTTATTAGGAAAGTGATTATGGTGATCTATAGTGAAAAAGGAGGAATTATGGAGGAGAATAATAAAAGCAATGTATAAGGTAATGGAAAGAGATTGGATGATGGTGCGCGGAAGGGAAGCATACGGTGTTGAAGTGTGGACGACATTCAACAATGGTTGGGAGGAGTTTAAAATGGGGAAGGATGATAAGATTAGGTTTTGGTAAAGGACCTGGGTAAAGGAATGTTGAGGGAAAGTGGGGTAGGAGAATCTTGGTTTTTTTTAGATGAGAAGGAACGTAAATGAGTCGGAGTTTAGCCAAATTGAGGGCATGTATGCCCGTATCCAAAGTCTCAACACTGAGGTTGAGAGGGAGGATACAGCGTGCTGGAAAGTGGAAAATGGTGGTATTAGCAAATTCTTGATGAGATCTTATTTTTGGGGTTTTAATAATGGTAATGAAGGATTACAATTCTCTTGGAAATAGATCTAGAGGATTAAAGTCTCACCTAAAGTAGCATTTTTCACCTCAGAAGTAGTTTTGGGAAAGATTTTAACTATTGACAATCTGAAAAAAAAAAAGAGAAAAAATAATTCTTAATCGGTGTTATTTGTACAAAGAACAAGAAGAGTCTATGTACCACCTATTGGTTGGTTGTAGATCGTCTATTCAGGCATGGGGATCAATTCTAAAGATGTTAAAGGTTGTTTCGGGCTGTTGCAGGATCAGTAAAGGAGGAGTTCATGCCTGATCTGAGTTTGAATTCGAGAAAGAGGAGAAGTTTGGTAAAAATGTTGCCGCATCCGATGTTTTGGAACGTGTGGTGCCAAAAAAACAAAGGAGCACTCAATAATGTTAAAACACCTGTAGTGGTGCTAACAAAAGCATGAATTAGAACCTTGAAATATGGATTTTTTTTTTAAAAAAAAAAATGAAGAAGATGCAATTGATTGATGACATAGTGTAAGATATGTGTAAAAATATTACGCTTTTTGATGCTGGTGAATAATACCTATACTTTTATTTCAGTTAAAAAAATTATTTTTACATAGAATTTTATTGTTATTTTTTTGTGTGCGCTTTGCATAAACAGGAGCATTGATGCACACTCATCCTATGATCCTTATCTAGGCATCTCTTTTATTTTTCCAATTGAAATAGAAAAAGAGAAAGGAAAATGAAAGATTCCAAGAGGTTTGTTTCTTTCCTTCAAAAACTTACCAAATAATAAGAACCAATGTAATCAAGCAACATAAACTTATATATATATATATATATATACAAAATTGTGAGATAGATAGATAATGAACTAAATTTAACATTTATGGGGACTTTGCATTGAAGAATAAAATGTATGCAAGAGATGCACTTCTCATGCTAAGGAATCCACAGGAGACAACCCAGAAATTTGGTTGCAGAGAGAAGTGAAGTCTTTTATCTTTTGATGAACTTGAAAAGGTACAGAACTAAGACAGAACAAACTATCCTTCAACGGGCATGAAAAGTTATAATTTTTGTATGGTGAAATGGAATTGTCAGATGACATGGGGATTTCCACACTACCATAAAAATTGTCACTAAGCACTTCTTAGATGGAATTAACTACAGAAAGGAAAGCAACTTTCCTGATTCTTATGCAATTTAACATGTCACGTACTGGTGATTTCAGTGCTGACATTTAGAGTCCATTACAGGCCATGCAAGCTTACGAAAATAAAAATGGAGAAAATCATAAGTGACAGTTCCCTCATTGGCCATTGCTAATATACTATGTTATGCAATGTCATTTTGATTTGAAATATTTTTGGATATTATTAATTATTTTTAAAATATTTGTATATATTTAAATGAATAAGATAATTGTTAACCCAAGATACATGAACCACACACTAGTGAAAAGAAAAGAGCGCACTGGAATGGCAAATGATGAGAACAAGCAGAGTGGGTGGTCAAATATTAGGGTTAAATAATTAATTAATAATTGGTAAAATAATAATGAAAATGTATATTTAAAGCAATAATTCGTTGTGTTTGAAAAATGGTGTCAGGAGCCAACAATTATACTGTCAGCGGCAGAGTGATCCCACCCTCTAAAAATTATTGGGAAGAACATCCACTGGAACCCACTGTTTGAAACCCTCCCTTTTAACCCGTTTTGTTTTGACCACAGGCCCACATGACGCCTCTAAACTACCATCACAGTGGCACCCACCGGTTCAGCAGATCCGACGGCTTGAGACCAATCATGCCCATCTCACTTCACCATAGTTTAAAGAACAGTACTAATGTGGGCTCCACCGTCTCTTAGTTATCCTCAAGTGGGTTTGCGACACGTGGCCAAGGGTGAGAAGAGCATCGTTTCGTGTATGAGCAACTTAGACATAAAAGTTTCCATGAGCTTGAAAAGTGAAGAGAGAGAGAGAGACGGATGTGCAAAGTGTGAAGCGAGGCACAAACTGCACATAGAAAGAGAGAGAGAGAGAGAGAAAGAGGAACTGTTTGCTTCTTACCATCTAAGGAATCAAAGAATCTTTTTGAAAGAAGGAGAGGGAGGAGGAGGAGACTGTTTTTGGGTTGTGCTCAGATTTATTCTTGCTTTCTTTTTGCTGCATGAGGTAATGTAAGACTGGAAGTAAACCCAGCTTCTGCTGCTTGTGTTTTTTTTACCATGTTGTGCCTTTTTTTTTTCTTTGCGGTTCCTGAATCTCAGATTAGGGACGAAATGCTTTGATTTCATTGGGTTTCTGCTCCTTGTTTTGAATCTCAGATTGAATGGTCAGCTTGTTCTTGTGAAAAAAAGGTTTTCTTGAGGTTAAATTTGTTGCCAATATTTTGTGGCGTCCATGCGGACAATGCTGGACTTATGTGGGGTTATTTAATGGAATTTCTTGCCTTAAAAGTGAAATTAGGAAATTTTAGAGATGGATTCCTCTAGAAGTCTTTGTTTCACAGGTGGATACTTTCAAACGGTGGAGATTTTTAGTTTCCTCACTTTATTGCCTGTGGAATCATACCTTTTTTTTTTTATGCTGGATTTGGGTATGTCCTCGAAATGTGATGTTGGTGAAAGTTCTTTTTTTTTTGGAAACTAGCAGCCTGGGGGGGTGGGGGGGGGGGTGGGTATTATTGAGAACTGATGAAAAAATCATGATAGACTGGTTCATTGACTGAAAGCTTTATTTCACTTGTTAGAACCATAACCATCATATATTTACTTATAAGTTTTGATTTTATTGGTTGGGATTCTTTGCAAGCTATTCCATTTCCAGCATGGTAACTATAGCAGTAATGTTGTCAGATCATTAAGAAAGTCCATGTATGTGGAGTAGTTAAGAGGAAAGTTTTCTCACTAGTAGACAGAAGTAGCAGGGTGCTTCGTTGTTGTTTTCTTCTTTTTTTTTTTCCTGTGTAAAGGCTAGATCCTAGATAATCTAAGGTTTCAAGGCTTCACTTAGTGTATTCGACTGGTCTCAAAGTTGCTGTAGCCAAACTGTGCTAGTTTCCACAACAATCCTAACCGCATCCAATGATTATGGATTCATAGTAATAGGACTTTGAAGCCTTATCTCTGGAAAAATATCCTTGGACTCTCCTCAGCATGCTATGAGAGGGACCTCTGATCATGGTAGGTGTTATTATAATGGAGTTTTGATTGGGTATATATCTTTTTTATCCCTTGAAGTAGTTGAAAGTGATATTTCTCATGTGGATCTATACTTTAGTGTTGTTTAATATTTTTGTTGTTAGGCTGCTGCATAAAAACGGTGCGAAGAATAGCACCTTAACAAATATGAATGCTAATAGCTTTAGCTAATCTTGTGGTATATACAGGTACACCAAGGATGGAAAAATGACATGGTATTTGCTTGTTGTTTTTTTTTTTTTTTGTCTTTTTCTTTTCCCTTTGAATTGCAGTTTTACTTTGCACTGGGAATCTGAATACTTTATAGGTTGAATGGTGGAACATGATTCATGCTGCAGTTTATGATGCTGACAGTAGAAGTTGAATCACATGTAGTCATGTAGCTTCAATAGACCCTTTTGGGTAGTGATTTTGAAGGAACTGGACATGAGTATGCTGGTGGGGACATGCTTAAGCCAAGGGAAGCTGATATACCTGCGCTATTTCTGGTCTTGGTTGTGCTTCCTCTGGTTGCTTACATCATACTTGGGAAATGGAGTGAGGCTGCAAAGAAAAGAGAGAGAATAAGTTTGCTTGCTCACTTGGCTGCTGAAGAAGCTCTGAGAGCAGAAGCCATGGCTGCTGCAAGTGTTATTCCTCTTGCATCTCCTTCAAAAAATGTGCTTCAACCAGTAAACACAGAGTTACATTTTCTTATGAAAAAAAATGGGCCTCAAGTGTGTGCTAGATGCTCTGGTCCAGCTACAACCCGCTGCTCCAGATGCAAGTCTGTCAGATATTGGTATAATATATTTGCTTTTGGCTTCAAAATTCTACTTACTTTTTCAATATTATGCTATTGTGTACTGATTTTTGTCCCAAAAAAAAAAAAAAAGCATAGTTAGAAAATACAAGCTATAATATATTAAACTGTAGATATGAATGTAGAGTTGCACAAGTTTTGACTGTTGCTAGTCCTTAGAAGTTCAAATGAAATATTTGGATGTCCAAAGGGTTTAATCTTTCTTGGTCTTGATCTTCTTTCCTTTAGATAGCAGCACTCTTTTGGTGGACACAGAAATTTAGAAACATTCTTGCACCAAATTGATCTGTGATTTATATGAGTTACTTGTTTGTTAACTTGTAACTTTAATGGTTTTATATCTACTATAAATTACCATCTACTAGGATAATAAATTAAAATGCATTATATATGGATTTTTCACCTGCACCTGTAGCCTTAAAATAAATTGTGGGCCTCGGTGCAACAGTAGGTTGCTACATTGTGACCTGGAGGTCACAGGTTTAAAACACGGATATAGCCTCTATGCAAAGGAAGGGTAAGGCTGCATACGTCTAACTCTCTGCAGGAGCTTTGTGTGATTGGCTGCCCTTATCTGTTGCCTAAAAACTAATAGTTAAACATGACATGGCCATTCTTGAAGTTCCTGCAATTTTCTGATTGATAGCCTGTATGCAGCTCTGGAAAGTGCCAGATAATTCACTGGAGGCAAGCTCATAAGCAAGAATGCCAGCCAGTGGAGACTACCACCTCAAGCTCATCTCTGAATGTTTCAGTTGACGACTCTATTCTGTTTAACGATGACATGAAGTTGCAGCTATATGGTAACAATATAAGGCAGGGTATGATGGAGAAAGCACCTTCAGGAAATGCATTTCATCCTTCATTGAGAACTGCTGGCTTTCCTAGCATGGATTACTATGCAGGTGATACCTCTCAAGTCGCCATGCGAGAGAGAAGAAATACAGACAAGCGATGTTCCCGTAAATCCAACAGAGAACTGTCAAAAAGAGAGACTCGTGTTGTATTTGAGTCATCTCATGAAACCTCTTTGAGTGAGGCTCCCAATTTACCGTTTAACAATAACAGTTCATCAAAGGAGGCCTTAGTGAGCCACAAGGTTCTTATCTTAAGTTTTACTGTCCATGCATTGGTTTCTAAAATCATCTCATAGTATCTGATGAATATCATAACTTTGCTGCAGTCAAGTACTGGTGGCTCTGTTGTATCAGAAGAAGAACTTCTCAAAAAGCAGAATGTTAGTGGCTCTAACGTACATGTCAATGACCGAGCTGGAGCAAGAAGTACCATGCATGAAAGTCGTAAACATCAAGGTCGAGATGGGAACTTGTTAGAATCAAGAAACAACTGTCGACATTCTAACTCTTCATGTGCTGCAAAAAGTAGGCCAAATGTTGATGGGAATGAAACGGAGTTTGTTCAGAATGGAGGAAATTTATTCAGAGGAGAAAATACTGTTAATCGTGAAGCTGTCAAGTTGAACTGTTATCTGGAAACAGTTGCAGTGAAGGGAGGTGTAAAACCTAAGAGCTCAATGGATTCTGTAGGGCCCAAAACTGCTAAGTTGTCAAAATCAGCCGTGAAAGTGTCTGGAGAAAATTCATTCCCAGAACCAGAAAAGAAGGGACAAATTACAGATGAATCAAGTAGGGTTTGGTGGACTTTTCTAAATTTATCCTTGCTCTCGTAGTTTCTCTAAATTTGTTCTGGTAATGTAGGTATTGCAATTCTAAGGGATTCCATCCCGGTACAAGAAGGTAATGGAGCTGCAAGTGTAGGGATTGTGAAGATGATTGGTTTAAGACAGCCAACAAAACTTGCCAGGCAGAATCTGTCAGAACCATGTGATGATAGACACAAGAAAATAAAAGTCAGTTACCTGCTACATGTATTTATATATGGATTCGTTTGCTTCCCTTCCTTATTATCATCACTAGGAACTTGAGTTCTCTTTGCGATTTTTATTTCATCTTTTGCACCTCAGATGCTTTTTCCGTATGAGGAGTTTGTGAAGTTCTTTCAGTGTGATGTCTTTGACTTATCACCAAGGGGACTAGTAAATACTGGGAACAGGTACTCGTATTAATATTTCTGCCTTTCACTTTATTCTGTCACAATTTTAAGATGGTGTCTGGATGAAAAGAAATGAAGATTTTCCAATGAATATATCTATACTTAAACAATTGTTTATATCTTTATTGGTATATGTAACTTAAGAATATGAAATAATTCTCAATATCATATTGTATATGTTCTTCGACAGATAGAACAAGAGCTTGAGTATATTATTTCAATTATTTGTGAATGGGACGTTTAGTGCATGATATGAGCATGAAATATTATGGACATGAATGATAGCTTCTGTTTATGCACGTAAAAGCTATAGGTACTTGTATTTTCTCTCTGCATCTGGTATCTGGTTCTCTATTGATTATAAGCTTTGTTTTGCAGTTGCTATGCTAATGCTGTCTTGCAGTGTTTAACCTGCACAAAGCCTCTCATCATCTATTTGCTCCGTAGATCACATTCAAGAGCCTGTACTTGCATTTTCTCATCACTCTTATTCTTAGTTTGAAATTATCCAAATTGTAACTTATCATGTGGGCCTTTTTTAACTTCTGCTACCGGTTACGTGCCTGACAGGTTGTGGGAAAGATTGGTGTCTCATGTGTGAGCTTGAGCAACATGTAATGATGTTAAGAGAACGTGGGGGCCCTTTGTCTCCAAGCAGAATCCTTTTGCATATGCGGAGTATTAATTGCCAGATTGGTGATGGAAGTCAAGAAGATGCTCACGAATTTTTAAGGTCATTCAAGATTTACTGGCTGATTTCTTTCCCAAAAGTTTTATATCCCATAAACTGTTTCTGTTTCCCTTATTTTCTGTGAATTTATTTTTCCCATTTGGAACGATTCAATTTCAAAAATCTGGACTTCTATCAGTTGGATGGAAAATTGGAATCCTTATCTTCTTCTCTTCAAAATTTCGATTTCATAGATATTGTGGTCTCTATTTAGGCTTTTGGTTGCCTCTATGCAATCCATATGTTTGGAGGGACTGGGTGGTGAGAGCAAGGTTGATCCTATATTGCAAGAAACAACCTTTATCCAACATACCTTTGGCGGGCGTCTACAGTCAAAGGTGTTTATTTCTCATTATTTCTTGGAACTTTAATTGTAATATCTTTATAGCCTTTCTTCTTTTGCATCTTTATTTCTACTCTTCGATACCCTCAGCATAAACTTCAATGCAATCAGGTCAAGTGTTTGGGGTGTTATCATGAGTCAGAACGGTATGAAAACATTATGGATCTTACACTAGAGATATACGGTTGGGTAGAGTCATTGGAGGATGCACTCACTCAGTTTACAACCCCTGAAGATTTGGATGGAGAAAACATGTATAGATGTGGAAGGTTTGAACTTTTCTGAGACTTCACTTTTGTTATTGTATCCCATCCTTGTACTATTTTAAAGTTTAATGGTCTAAACTTGTTCATTTCATTGGCTGTGTATTCATTTTATGTAAAAAGGTGTGCAGCATATGTTCGAGCAAGGAAGCAATTGAGCATACACGAGGCACCAAACATCCTAACAATTGTTTTGAAGAGATTCCAGGTATCATTTTCCAGGGATGAGAATGAGATCCGTCTATACAATTTTTCTTTTCTTCTTTTCTGGTTTTCCCTAAAAAGTAAATGTGGAAATGTGCCTCATCATTTACTGTTTTGGTTGGATCAAACACGATTTTCAGTCTTGGTTGGGTTGGGCAGTCAAAAAGGTTGCTTTCATGAATTTGTGAGGCACTCATTCCAGTTCTAGCAACTCAATCATAAAAGGATCTGCTTCTTTGTGAGGTGGAATAGGAGCCATCTTTGTTCTATATCTCTGCCTTGTTATAACTGGCATTCGAAGCAGTTCAGTTCACTTGTTATCAAATGCATTTGAGTCTCTGCAAAGTGATCTTGAAATATGTGTTATTCTGTTCTACATTTTCATGCCTTCGACATGTAATGCCTTGATGTTGTTTTGGATTTTCATAATTAGAGTTGTTTTTGATTATTATCTTCTGTGTTTTGCTCCTTCAGGAAGGAAGATATGGGAAAATAAATAAATATATCACCTTTCCTGATATGCTAGATATGGTTCCATTTATGACCGGAACTGGTGACATTCCTCCGCTCTACATGCTTTATGCTGTCATCGTGCATTTGGATACGCTGAATGCATCTTTTTCAGGACATTATGTGTCATATGTAAAAGATTTGCAAGGCCATTGGTTCAGGATAGATGACACTGAGGTAATCTCTCTCCTCATTTTGCTCTACAGCATGGGTTTGGAAGATTTGTGACAGTTGTTTAACTCTGATACCTGGATGTCATAGAGAAAGCCTGTTGTTTATGACAACCTATCTGTCTCCCTCTTTCTCTCTTCCTTTTCTCTTCACTATGTTTGAGTCTATCAACTGTGTTAAGGTAAGTTGTTTAGGTTCAGTGAAATCAAAGCCATTGATCTGTCTTTCATGTGCTTGTGTTTAGTTTCTGCTCTGCATCA
Source organism: Moringa oleifera (assembly GCA_021397835.1). Taxonomy (NCBI): domain Eukaryota; kingdom Viridiplantae; phylum Streptophyta; class Magnoliopsida; order Brassicales; family Moringaceae; genus Moringa; species Moringa oleifera. The sequence goes on from JAJFZO010000863.1 coordinate 3,333,024, forward strand.
TATATGTCCATGGAATCTTATTTCATGTGGTGGGATTTTGACTCTTTCTTCATCTACAGGTTCATCTAGTGCCTATGAGCCAAGTCATGTCAGAAGGAGCATATATGTTATTTTACATGAGGTAGATGTTAATATCATTGACTACCACTTTCCCAATCTTGCCTCCTCCCCTTCTGTTTATCATTGTTCTAACATTTGCAGATGCAAGTGAAAATTAGCTCTATCTGTTACTCATCCAGGGGCAGTCTGTTCTTATTGATATTTCCATTGAGTTTTGAAGTGTTTAATCTCTCTTAGGTCTTATCCTCGTCCTGAAAGGGTATGTACCGGGAAATCTATCAGGCAGAAGGTTCCAGCCCCTGTTAGGCAGTCCACATTGAAGGATCAGAAGCCTTCAAGACCAGAAGAAAGCAAACCTACCAAGAACTTTGTGGGCACGCAGCCTTCAGCAGACTTCAGACCAGAAATCGCCCCTGGTTTGGCCAACCAGACACCAAATGGTATCCATCGGAGTAGGAACAGCAATATCCTGCCAGTGATGGGAAGATATGCTGAGCCAGCTAGTGTGGAATTCTCTGATGCTACATCAAGTGATTGGTCCCTTTTCACAAGCTCAGATGAGGCTTCTTTCACAACTGAGAGTACAAGAGACTCTTTCAGTACAGTGGATTGTGCCGATGCATGCAATGTGGATCCATTTGCAATCTTCAACACCTCATATGGTATGGAATCATCCTCTCGTAACACCATCGCATGTAGAATGTTTGCAAATAGTAGGCCACAGACTAGGTTTGTTTTGCAGGAGAAGGGTTATGTTTTAGACTCGTGCTTGTCCTGCCAACCTCTAAACAGAGTGCAGAAAGGAGATAATTTCAAACAGGCAAGTGATTGCACGAGTGAATTCCCTTCAGATAGTACCAACTGTCAGTATGTAAAATATGGGAGTAACCCAAGATACGGTCATGATCAGACTTCTGGTCATTGTATACTCTAGTTCAGATGGGGATTTCAACTGATTACATAGGTTTTACTTAGTTCAGGTTGACACTGGCCCCATAAGTTTTGTTTCAATGGTTTGTTGATTGGGGCATGTGAATCACATTAAAACAGGCAAGAGAAAAGGAATTTTCTTCTTGTCTTCTGAAATTATTTTTCTTTTCTTCTCTTTGGTCATAGGAAGCAAGGAAACTTGTATTGACCTGGCCTGTGCCTGGGGAAGAAGTACAAGATGGACCAAAAGCTCTTGGTCCCCTGAGATGATTGCTCAAATTTGCATGGAGTTGGCACAGGCCCTGTCTGCTTCTTTTTCCCCCGCCCTCTCTCTCTTTGTGTGTCTCTATTGATCATTCTTTTAGTTCATTAAACTAGTTGGAAGGCCAGTCTGCACCTTCAACTTAATATTTCTGAAGACAATAACGAAAACCTTATTATTATTGATGAAATAATTTCTCCAATCTATGTTCCTGTGAAGTAGCATGGAGGGTAGTTATTCAATTTCTGGTGGACAGGACTCCATTTAGCTGAAAGCAAGCCGTGTCAGCTGGAGCTTGATTTATTATTCAGTATGTCCATGGATTATTGAAAACCTTAACAATGCAAAAGGATTTACTTTATTTAGCAAAGAAATAGGATTTGTGGATGAAAGACTAAAGAGAGCAAACCATGTCACCAACCTAGCTTCCTAGTATGGTTTTCCAGGGCATCTCTAACTTGCAGCATCATTATCGGCAAACTGATTTTCTTCATTCTCAAATTGAACTCTTATCTTCCATCTGAAACAACATCCAGATTTCATTCACCCTGCCTTCGTATTGGAAGGGAGAATTGTACTGTGCGACAGTGTAAACTGAAGCTGAAGAAGCTCTACGGTTTTTCTCAATGGCAGCAGACCAGACAGTGCCCAGAAGACTGGCTTTCAAGGCAGCAGCTTCCTCTCCAATGTTCGAGTCTGATACAAAGCCACTGAATTGCCTCACTGCTGCATATACAGGTTTCCATCTCTGGGCATGAAGGCCTTCTGCCGGAGGTGGGTTCGCCTGGTTTTCCTTAGGGACGTAAAAGCTGACGTTAAAGGAGGATTGACAGAAGGGTCCATCGCTTGGTAACACATCAGTGATCACTGGAGCTGTCATCTCTATCTTTTGCTTGTAACTGTTCTTTCCTTGAATATAGTCGAATAGTCTGCAAGAAGACCAAAACGATCAACACAATGGAATCCGTAACCCTTTTCCAATCCACGTATCCAACTTAAAGCATCATAGATTACAAACATATTGTTTGATAATCAACTGAAACACACACACACACACACAAAAAGGAGAATCTTACTGTAAGAATCCTGTTCTGGTGGCTCCAACGACAGAGATATCCTGAATCGGAGAAGTTGTCATCCACACAGTAGAATTGTAATGACGAATCTCATAGCCATTGCCTAGATGAACCACTTGATAGCTTGGGCACTCTATGCGGTTGCACGAAGGTGGGTATTTTCCCAAAGTCCCTCCAGTTTGCCGCTGAGCAAAACTTGAGTCGGAGAGCAGAGTCAGAAGAAATGATAGCTTGAACAGGATAAGACCAGCCATGGGGTTTGAGTTTCAGAGACACCCGAGCACTCCGGTCTTGATGATAAGATTAGAGAATCAAAGCCTGAGATCCACACAATATGACTAGTTTGGATGATATGGAAGACGCAAGAGAGCCCACATGGTCATTCTTATATACAAGATTAACACTTTTTGGTTAAATTTTTATTATCACCCATTTTTGGTTCAGGCCATAAAAGAAAAGAATTGGTTACTCTCTCCTTATGTCTGAGTCAACTATCAAATCTTTTTTCTTAAAACAAAAAACTATCAAATCATTTTCAGAATATGAAAAGAAAAAACAAAGAAGGAATTGTTCTTTGACCAAAACTCTGGCCAGGCTTTATCATTGGGTTCATCATCTAATCCATCTGTTAAATGATTTGAATTAATGAGTTTTAAGTCTGACTCATTGGGATTAAAATTATTTATAACTAAATTTAATCATGAATCTTGAAATTATTCAAATTAGTTTCAATTAAATAAACTAATAGTTTGATTTGTTTAAATTTAATTAAATTGATGTAATAATTTTATAAATATGTAAAATTAATTAGTCAAGAATAATTAATAACATTTATTTTATTTTTAAAATTTATATATTTTTTATAAAACAAAAGTTATATAAAACTTTAATATTTACTTCATATCATCAAACTCTTATATTTTAAAAAATAAATAAAAATTAATTTAGTCTAAATTAAACTTTAATTTAAATAAATATAAAAAATTAAAAATATGTTCTTTAATCATAAAAAAATAACTCAAATGATTGTTCGGTCCATGTTGAGTTCATCTCTTCAATCTAAATAATTTTTTGTTTAAGAACTTTTTTTTTGTAAATTTTAATAAAAATATATTTTTAATAATTAAAATCTTTTATTTTTAAATTAAATTTATTATATAAAATCTCTACTTTAAATATCCTCAATTGTTGCATATTTTAATAAATTTAATTTGATCCAAAGTGTTATATCAATATTCAATTTATTATTTTTTAAATATAAAAATTTGATTAATAACACTGAATAAATATTAAAATTTTATATAAAATAAAAATAAATTAATATATTTATTTTTAATTAAAAATATGTTATTATTTAAATTTTATCTTATAATTAGATAACAACACATAACATAAAAAATGTATTAAATTTATTAATTTAATAACTTTTTATATTATTTTTATTAACATTTATTTTGTATATTAAAATTTAATTAATTAGTTATATTATATTTTATAAAATAATAAATACACTCATCAATTAAATTATTTTATATAAAATTTATTAAATCAAATTCATATTTGTTTAGTTAAAAATTTATTAAATTTATTTATTTAAAATTTAATAAAATAACTTATCAATATGATTAGGTAAATAATAAATCATATATATATATTTTTAATAAATAATTCAACTCGATCAGTTACCATAAAAAGGCTGTTGAATTCTATTACTGGCCAAACTTGAGGCACTATTTTATAGGTTCAGTGACACTAACCTACCCTAGGCCCTGAAATTTAAGTGGAACTTAGAAAGGTTTAATGTGAAAATTTAAATAATAAATTTACATAAAGTTCAAAATCTTAAATTATAAAATCTTAAATTATTTCTTAATTTTAAATAATATTAACATTTAAATCTAAAAGTTTTTTTAAATTTAATTTTAAAAATTATAAAATTATGTAAACAAGTTGATTTTTGGAATTCCAGAATTTGAGTCATAGCCATCCTCTTTGGTGGACAGACTCATGGCCGGTGCTGGATCAATCCGATATGTGATTAACTGATTGTAAGTTGACATTTTTCATTGATTCATGATGGACACTGAAGCATCACACCTAAGTTTACGTCTGAAGCTTTTGGGAGTCTTCTTTTGTCAGGATCAAGTGGCCGGCTTGTTAGTTGGTGGCTCTTACAATCCATTTATGGCGTATTATATTACTTTATTTGTTAGTTTGTAAAATGCAACGGCTATGAAACTACAGGAGCCAGCTGCAGATAGGGCCGAGAATAGTCGTGAGGATGATCTTCTGGAACCACGTCCCAGTGACTTTCACTGAGAGAAGATTCTTCTCCACCCTCTTCTTCTGTGCATGTCATTTCATCAATTCAAACAAAATTTCCGTGCGACATAGATTAATCGACTTCAGGTATTTCTCAAAATTGGAAGTAACTACAGGGATACGCTTTCATGATCCCGTTTCACTTTTGCATTGTTTAGGTGATGTTAATGAATTAAAGCATGGGAAGTCACTTCACTCACTTTACATCAAAAGTGGGTTCAATGAAGATGTTTTTGTACAAAACAATCTGATTAGGTTTTATGGGAGTTTTGGTGACTTAGGGAGTGCCTGGTTATTGTTTGATGAAATGGGTGAACCAAACTTGGTGTCTTGGACAAGTATAATATCTGCATATGTGCATGATGGCCAGGACGAAAGGGGGTTGCAACTTTTTGCTCTTATGTTCCGGTCTGGATTGAGGGCAAATGAGTTTGGTTTCTCCGTGGCACTTAAGGCCTGTAGAATTTTGCAGGACTTTCTAATGGGTATGCTTATTCATGCGCAGATAGTGAAATGTGGGTTTGAGTCATGTAGCTTCTGCAGTGCTTCGGTTCTGAGCATTTATTGTGAATATGGGGACATTGGGGTTGCACTTAAGTTTTTTGATGGAATTCCTTTGTCAGGAAGATCTGAGGCCTCATGGAATACCTTACTCAACAGTTACGTGCAAATTTCTGCTGTTGAGGAAGGGGTTGACTTGTTTTGTCAAATGATGTATTACAACGTATCGCCAAATTGTTTTACTTATTCTGTTCTTACTAAACTTTGTCCTTTTGCGCCAAATTTAGATTTAGCAAGGTTTTTTCATGGACACCTCATAAAGTTTGGCTTTGAAAATGATGTTGTCGTGGTGGGGCTCTTCTTGATGCATATTCAAAACTGGGACTTATAGATGATGCCTGTAAAGTGTTTCAGAATCTAAAAGAGAAGGATAATCTCGTCTGGTGCACCCTATTGGCTGGGTTTCATCAGATTGGGAATGCTGACCAAGGCCTGAAGTTTTATCTCAAATTTCTTTCAGAAGGTCATAAGCCTGATCCCTTTACCTATGCAACTGTGTTTAGTTTGTGTTCAAACTTAGAGGCTGGAAATGTTGGTTCCCAAGTCCATTGCACCTTCATCAAAGATGGTTTCATTGTAGATTCGTTCTTGGGGAGCACCCTTATAGACATGTATGGTGGGCTGGAAATGGTTTTTGATTCTTATAAATGCTTCCTTGAGGTTGGAAGGAAAAATGAGATATGTTTTAGTTCCATGATCAATGTTTTACTCCTACATTCACATGAAGAGAAAGCCCTAGAGTTGTTTTCTGGGATGATGAATTTAGATTTTGCACCAAGTCACTCTACCACCAATTATGCTCTGCGGGCTTGTACTAATCTTGGAATGTTAAAAGAAGGAAGATTTCTACATGCTTACATTGTTAAGAACTTTAATGACAGTTATTCTAATATCTTCTGTGGAAATGCTCTTATTGAGATGTATGCTAAATTTGGAGAAGTTCACGAAGCAAGGAAGGTATTTAGAGGGATGGAAATGCAAAATGAGTTCTCATGTACCACTATGATATCTGTTTGCAATGAATTGGGGTTGTTTGATGAAGCTTTGAGGTTGTTCCAGGACATGTTTCTCTCTCCAAAATTGGCAAAACCAAGTGAATTTACCATAATTATTATTATTCAGATGTGTACAAAACTAACCGCGCTTGAAAAAGGGAAACAAATTCATTCCTACATCATAAAAATGGGATTTGAGTATAATCCCTTTGTTGAAAGTGCACTAATCAACATGTATGCAGCATTTAAGCATGAAATTCAGAATGCTTTTCGGGTATTCTCATCTGTGAAAGAACCAGATCTTGTCTCCTGGAGCACCATGGTGACAGCATGGGCCCAAAATGGCTATGAGGAAGAGGCTCTAAAGCTTTTTGCAGAATTCCGAAATGCAACCAATTTTCTGGCTGATGACTCTATCTTATGCAGCTGCCTCTCGGCATGTGCTGGCTTAGCAGCACTGGAGGTGGGAGCATGGTTGCATGCATACGTTGTCAGAACTGGGTTTGCGTCTCATTTTCATGTTACTTCCTCCATTATTGATATGTATAGTAAGTGTGGAACCATCCAAAGTGCACGCAAGTTCTTTGATGAAATAGGAAACCGTAATTTGGTATGCTGGACAGCAATGGTATCTGGATATGCTCACAATGGCCTTGGCAAAGAGGCTGTTGAGGTATTTAAGGAAATGAAAGAAGCTGGGTGGAAACCAGATAGTGTCACTTTCATTGGTGTTTTAACTGCATGTAGCCATGCTGGGCTTGTAAATGAAGGTCGGCAATTTTTTGAGTCCATGGCAAATGATTATGGTTTGGCAGTGTCAATAAATCATTATGCTTGCATGGTCGATCTCCTTGGTCGGGCAGATCAGGTGGAAGAGGCAGAGACGTTCATAAAGAAAGCACCAGTTGATCCAAAATCAAAATCCCTTCTTTGGAAGACATTGCTGGGTGCATGCAACAAATATGGGAATATTGAAATGGGTAGGCGTTTTGCAGAGATGGTGGTTGGATTAGAACCAAATGATCCCTCAACATATGTTTTATTGTCTAACATCTATGCATCAGCAGCATCATGGGATAATTCCATGGAGACAAGAAAAAAAATGAAAGAGGATCATGTTAATAATAAACCGGGTTATAGTCGGATTCAATTGGGGAGTTAAGATTCTGGGTTAGCGTTGTATTTCTTTGTATGTGAAGAAAGTTATCGGAGCATTCTTCCTGGTCTTTCTAAAAGTCTTTTACATTTACTTGTTTTTGGAGTTTCAAAATACTATGGAGCTGGGACAGGCCCAACCATTATGAGGAGCAGGCAAGCTTTGTAACTGAGCAAGTTTGGATTGAGGTGACAAATCCAACTTTTTCTGCCTTCTTCCTTGTGCCAGCAAAGGGGTGGGGGTCACCACATGGTAACTTCACTTCTGTATGTTTGTTCCTCCTATGTGTTGCAAGTTTAAGCAGACAAATGTAAAGAATGTGCATGCTCAGTAATAAGACTCACATAAGCACCTTTATCAAATTTTCAGCATTATAATTTATCATTCCCCTTGCTTTGACAGAAATCTTGTTTTCCTGGCCTCCATTGCTAGTTGCATCAATGAGGAGATTTTGCACAAACAATTATGACTTGCTTAAGGAGGCCAGGGCTTTGTGAAGGAGGTCAATGAGATGAATCTTCAGTTTAGTTAGGCACAGAAACTCTGGTGCTAGCAAAGAAGGCATGTTCATAGCTTCATACGTTGTTGAACGATTTATATTAATGGCTGCACCTAATTTTTTTAGTTTCAAGATTTTTGTTTCCTTCCTGTTTCCCCCATGATGGTGCTGCCCTAACCGCTATTACTTGTTGTATCAGTGAGAAACTTCTGTATGAACAGTAAGAGGTCAGAGATCATGAAGATGGGCTCCATCTCTTAGTTGCAGTTGGGCAGATTGAGGCTGATGATCCAGATGTGATCCTCTTTAAAATTGGAGTGGGAATGATACTTCAAACTCGGTCGGGCAATGAGGAATCACCACAAAATGCACTGAACTCTTTGGAGTACGCAGATTAAAGATAAAGCATCCAATTTTGAAGTTGTGAAGGATAGAAAACTTAAGACAAAATAGTTACCATGATCTACCAAAGAAGACATGATTCATTGGTTCAGATGCTTGATGTGAAGCCTTCTCCATACTATAATCCGCACTTGTCGATGGACATTTTTCTGCTGCATGGGAAGTGAAACCTGTTAAGTGGCATCTTTTTGTTAATTTTGTCATCTGCATGATTAGTGTCACTTCATTCTTGAAGTTTTCTTGCATGTGCTAGATCACTAGTTATAGTGTGTAGTCACTCCCATGGTTTAATGACATTTATTGCAGTTTCATGCCACCCATAAGTTGCATGTGATGCCTATAGTAGCTGAATGTGAAGTATGGAGCAGTATATTTTGAGTGGTATTTGTTATTAGATATCCATTTAATTGCTTGTGAACTTCCATAATTGTAGGTGCAATTTATATCAGATGAATATGAAGAGTTAGGTTATTCTCATATTGCATACATTTTATCATGGGATAAATGACCACTGACAGGGGACAACAAACAAGTGCCTGCTCTCTCTGAACCTAACTCTTTTCTTGCTAGGGCTTGGTTAGTCATGTATTTTCATTTCCATCAATGTTTAATTTACATAAAATACTAAATAACAAAGCTTCTAATCCATGGCTGTGCTTTTCCTAGTGGCCTTAGTTTGCCTCTAGTCCATCAGCTAGGATGAGGATCCTGAAGAAACAATTTGGCTGATCTTGTGCCTGATTACTGCCCAGCTATCTGCTGCTGGTTGTTGTCTTCCGGCTGGATTTGATGTTTGCCTTACTCATCTGAGTGTCCTCTTTAGAAGTGCTGCATCTGTGTATATGGTAGTTCTAAATATTTGAGATTCTCTTTCCTGGAATTGCACTGATTTTATTTGTTAATCTGACCATATACAAACCACAGAGACACTAGTCTAATATATGCACACACATATACCCACAGACAAACATGCATATGCGTGTAGGCATATGTTAATTTACAGTGTCAAGTGCAGAATTTGTGCATGAACATTGATGCATTTTCTTGATTTTTCTAGCATTGGAAATTTTTAACAGTGAATAAATGGAGGCTAGACATGGCAGAAGAAGGTGATGAGGAAAGCAGGTACATGTGAGAGGAGATGTATCTAAGTGCTGCAAGTTGTAGCTGTCCTGAGCTTCGAGGATGTGCCTACCTGACTATGCAAGTGGCTGTTAACTGATCACTACTCCATTCCTGATACGCTAGACCTGAGCTTATAGTATAACTCTGCCTTCGGCATGCTAAAGGTTGAAGAGAGCAGCTTCAGGTTCCAAGTAAGTGGGTTTCCAGTGAGGTATTCTTTTCACCCATGAAGATTATCTGAAGGCATGATGCAACCCAGGTTATAATTCTGCTCTGGATTACTAAGAGCCTCTCATTTGTTGGAATAAAGTAGGTTTAGAATGATGGAACATTGTCATATTAGCTCTAATGGGAAGCACTTGGGTCATTGCCAGTTGCCTTGGTGAAAATTTATTTGTTGGGTAGCAAAACCTTTTGGATTCTGAATGAATCTCGAGTTAAGTCTTGGGTGCTGTAGATGGCATGAGAATCCACTGTCAGTGAGGAACTTGGCTTCCGACAGGTGCCCTTTTGCCACCAATCTGAATGTAGTGTAGTTTATGATGCTGCAAGTTTTATATAGGTGCAAAGTCTTTCTCAACCGATTTGTGATGGGCATTGGAATGGGCTCTCAATAGATGGGAGGAATTGGTGGAGATTCAGCTTGATAGTATCAGTCATGTAACTCCAGATAAAATACATATTTATTTATGGATTTCAGGAGCGTATATTACCAGGAGTTGATTGCCTTAGATGAATGAAGATATGTCTTGAAAAACAATTCTGACTTACTATATTCTCTCCTACTCTGTAAATGTTAAGAAAAGTATTTCAGAATGTGATGTTTAATTTGCAAAGTAATCTTCCCTACATAGATGTAGTGTTGCAGTGATGTACTGGCTTCAAAGAACTGAAATGAGAAATTCTCTGTAGTTTCATGCTCTCATTGCTTCAATGTTTCACTTTTTCCTTGCTAATAAAAGATTGCCAAAGTTTGTCTCTCCTTTCTCTTCTGTCCCTGTCTCTGTCTCTCTCTAATCCTGTTTGTGGTTTCTGGAAAACTGAACAAGAGGAAGATTGGAGAAAACATGAAAAGAAAAGAGGGGAAAAAAAAAAGGAAGGGAAAATAAGAGTTTTGTTACTGTTATGGAATCTTTGGAGTTTTGGTAGAAAGGGAAATTGGAGAAATAACCAAATAGAAATTATCACCAAGTAAAGAAAACAAAGGGGAGGATTATGCCTTAAAAAGTATATAGAAATAATGAAATATCAATCTGCTTGTTCTTAAATTCGTTTAGGAAAGATATCCTCTGCAACATTTATCATTTTTCACCCAAAAAGAATTTGAAACCTTCTTCAACCCAGGCTTGAGTGTTCCCCTTTGCATCTTCTTGGCTTCTGTCAAAGTATCAAGCTTTCTTTACCCCACCTTCATATATTCTCCCTTGGATACTTTGCTTGATTAGTTAATTCCTTGAATTGGGGTAAGCTTTTCTGTTTGCACTAGATAATTAGAATCTACCATCATCTAATATAAATTGCATTGGATTCTCCTCTCCACCCAGACTATTTCGAAGAAATTTTATCTATTGTAGCATTTCAATCTTGCTGGAAATTCTAAACAAAAAGTACATTCATCTGAGAGGTAACATCTTACATAATTTCTGTTATTTCTTGGCTAAATTTCTGTGCTTTCATCTTACTTATCTCTTGCATCAAGTTAATTCGAAGCACCAATCATCAAAGCAGGTATGTTTTCTCTTTAGATATATTATTTATGTAAAAATATCAATTAGTCATATGATTTTTTTTTGAAGTTCTTGCACATTATTCTTAGATTATATTTGGTTTTGAGCAATATAAGTTTTAATCTTTAAATTGATGACCATGTGTGTTTTTGCATATTAAATACTTGCACACTTTGTATTGTCAGCATTCTATCTTAAATATATATCAACTCAAAGTTCAAATATTAAGGATAAATTCTTTAAATCAAAATTACAATAATTTAGGCATATGGCATGAAAATTTTAGGGGCTGTGACACAAATGATATTGAGGGTTATCATTGCAGTCATAGAGAAAGATGATCATAAAAGAGTTAGATTTCATATCTTAAATCCCACCCAATGATTTCATTTTGACGTAACTCTAATGATTAAAAATATTATTTCAACTAAATATTTATTTGTATACCATGATATAAGAAAAAAATCTACCTTCTTATAAAAATGCCTTATCTACTTATAATTTTCTCATAATTACATCAAATAACAGAAGTAGGGAATAATTTAGTTTGAATAATTTATCTTTTTGAATGTATTGTTGAAACATTTAACTTTTGAACTTTTTTTTAAATTAGATACAGAGTAATTTATTTATATTAATAATAAAGACATCAAGAGGGTGCCACCCATGTTTATATAGTTAGTTTTTACTTGATAGGTGAGGGGCATATATGAACTTTACAAGCTCATCCTCGTTTAAAAGAGAGAGAAAAAAAAAAAAACCATTACTTCAAGTTTTGAAGTATGAATTCATTTACTCCTTGAGCTTTTCTGTATGACTGTCAGCTTTGATGCCTACCTAAACCTTTAACTTCTGAACTTATGAGTATGAAAATTATGCTCACAGTTTTTGTCTAGCTAATGATTTTTGGGGTTTGGATTGAAAATATTTTAGAGGGTTTTTTTAGTTTGTTTTTAATTAAAAAATAATGGCAGAAAATAAAAAAAAATTAAGTAGGTCGATATCAAAAAATTTGGAAGCAATCACTGTAAATATTTGATTAAAAGTAACAAAGTTTTTTTTTTTTTTTGATAAAAACATGTACAATTATATTGCTATGATATGGCACGAAGCGGGTGCCTCCCATTTACGAGTATAAGGAATTTGATGAATTTCTCTAAATCGTCCTCATTTACAATGTTAACACTTTTCATCCAATCTTCAAATATTTTAATTAATCTATTTCTAATCAGAAAAAGAGGAGTTTCCTGAAGCTCTTCTGTTTCTTTCGTTCTATACGAGCCAAAGAACCAGTAAAAGATTCTTGCATCCAAATTCCTCTTCTCTTTCACCACCTGCAGCCCGCCCATGCACAAATCTCTGCTGCCACCGACCCAACCACCACTCACCTATAATCCAACAGCTGTAAAACAGTTGCATTTGCATGAAAGCAGTATGTGATTGACAGATTTTGCACATTCTTTACATAGAAAAACACCTGATAATCAAAATCTTTTCTCTCTTCTGCAAATTGTCAATAGTGAGGGGCTTTCTCCATGTAGATGCATGGAAGGCTACCCTAGAAGGTACTTTGGCTTTCCGTATTACCTTCTATGGAAACAAACCTATTTCTCTCTGTTCATGACTACCTTTCAATCCTTCTGCAATAATTTTTAACGGTAAACGACTTGGTAGTGTTCTCTCTTCAAAGTCCTGTTCACTCTAGTCACGTATATTTTTTCATAGAAATGTCCCACTATGCTTGCCTCCCAATCTGGTATATCTTTTCCATGGTAGCAAGTTATCAATAGTAAGTTGCAAAGTTTAGGGGATGTGCAGGGGAAATGAGGTGAGGTTGTTTCCCTGGAAATAGGTGTGAAGAGTCAAAATTCCTCCTAAGGCAGCTTTTGAACATGAGAAGCAGTGAAAGGAAACATTTTGACTGTGGATAACCTGAAAAATGGAGAAAAATACTGGTTAATTAATGCTGCCTATGCAAGGAGCAAGAAGAAACTGTGTTTCGTTTACTGGTGGGCTGTGAATGGACTGCTCAGATCTGGACATTAGTGCTACAACTGCTGGGCATTGCTGCGCATTTCCTGGGTCACTGTAGGGACAGTAGGCTTGAAACTAATGGAATGGTCAGGAATGAGCTTAGGGAGAGAAAGGAGAAGGCTAATGAAGATGATCCCATATGTCATTTTTTGGAGTGTTTGGCGTGAGAGAAATATGAATGCTTATGAAAATGTTAAGACACCCATAGTATTTTGAAATTCTGAGACTCGGCATTATTTTGTAAATATGTACTCAGGATTATTTTGTAAATGCGTTAAGACTTAATTGACATCATGGAATTGTTAATTTCCTACACTAACTATACATGTAATGAGTTGCACCCCCTAGGTGCTTTGTAAATAATATACTATTCTTTGTGTCTGCTTAAAAAAAATAAAAAATAGTGAGTTGCAAAGTTAAATTGATGCAACGATTCACTAAGGTTGCATTCAGAAGGAATTAATTCATATAATTTTCAGTCTTATTATAATCTGATAAATGCTGATGTTTTGAAAATATAGTAAATACAAGATAAGGAACAAGATATACAAGATTAACAACCTGTTTACAATACTCCTCAGGTTGAATAGATATTGATTCTGAGTTGCATTACTGATACAGAGTACTATTTTACGTGTAGGGAATTGCAAATGGATTATGTAGGACCAACCATTGAGACGGTGAAGTTGATAGGACATCCAGCTTGGAAATACTTGCAATATCATAGGAAGCTCAGTCAATATGTGAATGCTTTGAGAAGAACCAAGGAAGATTTGAATTCCAGAAAGGAAGACGTGGAGCTAAGTTTGGCTGCAGAGCTTCGTGTGGACAAGATGGCAAAGAAGGAAGTTGAAAGTTGGTTAAAAGATGCAGAAGAGGCAATTAATGGTGCACAGATGATTGAAGATAAAGCCCTTCAAGCCAGATACCTATATCGTTGTTTGCTGGGAAAAGCCGTTGATGAGAAGATACAAGAGCTGCAGAAACTCCATGAGAAAGGGAAATTCTTGGGTAGTTTGGTCGTTGAAGCATCTTCAAAAGGTGGGGTGTCATTTCTCACATCGGAATTGGTGGGTGAAAGTACGGTGAAAGAGAAAATCTGGGCTTGCTTAATGGGAGATGAGGTTCAAAAGATAGCAGCTTCTGGAATTGGAGGAGTAGGAAAGACAACCATTATGATGCACATCCATAATGAGCTCTTGAAGGAATCTAAGTTTGATAAGGTAATCTGGGTGACTGTATCACAGGACTTTGACGTTATTAGGTTGCAGAAAGATATTGCATGCGTGTTAGGTGAAGAAAAAACTATGTCAAAATATAGTGAAAGAGCTGTGCGGGCTGCAATGTTGTCGAAAATCTTGGAAAAGCAGGGGAGGTACGTGCTAATCTTGGATGACGTGTGGCAGAAATTTTCCATTAACGACATTGGAGTCCTTGAGGCAGATTTACGGAAGGGATGCAAGTTGGTCTTGACAACCCGTTCGATAGAGGTCGGTCGATTAATGGATTGTGAGATAATCAAAGTTGAGCCTCTTGCAGAGGGAGATGCATTAAGCTTATTCTTGAGTAAAGTTGGACATGGCATCTTGAGGGTCCCAACTTTAGGGTCAACTTTGAAACTCATTGTGGAGCAATGCGGTGGGCTTCCTCTTGCAATCGTCACAATAGCTGGCAGTCTGAAGGGAATATATGACCCTCAAATATGGGTGAATGCGCTGAACGAGATAAGAGGGCTCATAAGAAGTGTGGAGAGTGCAGGAAATCCAGTATTTGAATGTTTGAAATTCAGTTATTATTGCTTAAAGGATTCAAAATTGCAGCATTGTTTCTTATGTTGTGCTTTATATCCTGAAGACTTTGAGATCAGGAAAGAGGAGTTAATCCAATATTGGATCGATGAAGGACTTATAGAAGAAATGGAGACTAGACAAGCAATGAATTATAGGGGCCACGCCATTTTACTTAGACTTGAAGAAAACTGTCTGCTGGAAAGTGTTAGAGACGGGAAGTTTGTGAAGATGCATGATCTTGTGAGAGACATGGCATTGCATATCACCAGTGTGACCCCAAGGTTTATGATAAAAGCTGGCTTGCAGTTGGAAGAGTTACCAAATGATGAAGAATGGACAACTGATCTTGAGAAGGCTTCGTTAATAAGGAATTCCATATCAAGATTTCCTGCAAACATGTCTCCAAAGTGTAGAATGCTCTCAGCCTTATTGCTACGAGAGAATCCTTTGACCAGGATCCCAGAATCTTTTTTCTTGCACTTGGATGGGCTCAAGCATCTTGATCTCTCTCGAACTGATATCGAGAGTGTACCAAATTCTATGTTTGATTTGAAGAATCTTACTGTGTTGTCGCTTAATAGATGCGTGAGGTTAACATATTTGCCTTCCATTTCAAGGCTTCAGCAGTTGAAGAAGTTGAATCTCTTTCTGTCCAGCCTCAAAGAGGTTCCTCAAGGTTTCGAAACACTGGTAAATCTCAGGTATCTTGATCTCCGGATGTACACTCTAAGAGTGATGCCTGTTGGCATGCTACCAAAACTCTCTCGGCTGCAGCATCTGATGCTTTACCGGGGAGACCTGAATCAACTCTATGTAAAAGTAGAGGAAGTAGTGGGACTGAGGAAGTTGGAAACGTTTGGTGGAGCTTTCGGGGACCTGCATGGCTTCAACACGTTTGTCAAATCAATGCAGAGTGGAAGACAGCTGATCAATCAGTACTTTCTTCATTTGGGGAAAATGCCTGTGTGGGATGATTATGATAGATGCGTGTGTATCACAGATCAAAACATCTCTACAAATCTGCTGCTGCTGCCAATCGATGTTCAGGAACTGACTATTGTACGGTGCTCTGATATTGGAAGCTTAGATCACATATGGTCTTTTGACAAGTGCACTGACTTGAGGCAGTGTACCATTGCAAACTGTGAAAAGCTGGAGGCTCTGCTTTTTTTGTCCTTATCGTCCATCTCCTGCGATGCCCCACTTCACAGGCTTGAGGAGCTAAAACTTAGAAATCTGAAGAAGTTAATTGCACTTTTTACAGTACGAGATAACTCAACACCAGCAAAATTTGTATACTCTGGCACCTTTTCATGTCTTAGAGATTTTTTGCTTGATTCATGTTCTAGTATAAAGCAGCTCTTCTTCCCCGGATTGCTCCCTAACCTCCGAAACCTGGAAAGGCTTCTTCTGTTTGATGCTGAGCAGTTGGTTGAAGTAATAGCAACACCGGCACCAATCCATCATGACGAGGAAGGAGGGAATCATGTCAAGTTCTTTCTTCCCAGATTAAGAGATCTCGAGCTGCGGAATCTACCGCAATTGAAGAGCATCTGTCCAAACAGAGGAGTAATCGGCTGCAATTCTCTCCAAGAACTTAGGATATTTGGATGCCCGAAACTGCAGAGAATTCCTCTCTTTCTCACCATGCTTGAAAACGGGCAGCCATCTCCTCCACCTTCCCTCCGGTTCATCTGTGCTACCAGAGACTGGTGGGAGTCACTGAAATGGGACAATCCTGACTTTAAAAATGTCCTTGAACCTTTCTGTACAATGTAAAGATACATCATGTGACTGAAATTTGTGATGCATAGTACGAGGGCAAGTTGATGGATAAGAAGCATGGGCCATGCACACCGGTAAGTTTCCCTTCAGTTGCTCACAGTAAATGAATTAAAGCCATCTCATACACACATAAAATCATATCCAATATTTGGTACAGTTGTGATCTCATGCAGGTTTTCTTATTGACAAAGTTATTTCAGAAGCAAATTTCAAGGCCAAGCTAAATGAAACAAAATCCAGTCCCTTCACCTGGGCTGATTCTGCTTGAACATTTCGGCACTTCGGAGTTATGAACAGAAACTGAACGGTAATTATATTATTTTCTTTTTCTTATGCAACGAAAATGTATGCAGTCATAAGCGAAACTCCGAAGGGGATGATCATGTGACATTTGAAAATAAAATTCCTGTTGTTATCACCGGACGGTGGAGTTCTGGTCTCTATATCACAATTCAATTAGCTGGTCTTCATCTTTGCTGGAGTCTTCATATCTGCAGCAGCATGCTTACTGACAGTGGCTGATCTCACAAAAAATAATCATAAAAATTCATTCTGCACAAGAAGTCAACTGAAGCAACTTCCTTCCAGTTTCTCATAAACACCAGAGGAACTATATTGTCAATAAGTTGTTTTTTTTTTTAAAAAAATTCATTTAGTATTAGATTGCTTCACACAATTTATGTACATATAAAAATCATGTTTACCAGAAGAAATTTCAGCTTTGAGCAACTTCAAGAAAAATGAAAG
Source organism: Moringa oleifera (assembly GCA_021397835.1). Classification (NCBI taxonomy): domain Eukaryota; kingdom Viridiplantae; phylum Streptophyta; class Magnoliopsida; order Brassicales; family Moringaceae; genus Moringa; species Moringa oleifera. Next base: position 3,350,495 of record JAJFZO010000863.1, read on the forward strand.
TCTATGCGATTGTCCTGATAGTCTGTGCCGCGTGGTTGCACCTCTTGTGCTATTGTGGTGCCTTGACAAGATAGGCCGCAGCAGCAAACAAACCAGGTATCCGCCCAACAGGGCTGCTACTTTTGCAGCACAACGAACTTATGTTGATGTTGAAATAGGCAAGACTAGACGTACGATAAAAGATGGGGGGATACTTATTTTACCAGGAGCTGCCGCTGCGGCGGAGGTTGTGGCTAGCGTAAATAGTAGTGGAGTGGTGGTGGAATGGTGGCTACGATGGTGGTGGCTGCGGAGATGGTGGCTGCGATGGTGGTGGCTGCGGAGATTAATAACAGGTTCAACAAAATTAATGCATCTATCTATCTTCTTTTTAAGTTGCGCATGTTGTGTTTGTGAAACGTTTTCCTCTACTGGGTTTGCTGTTGGAGTTTGAACATATATATATATATATATATATAGATACACACACTGTGCCCACAATAAGTTTTTCATTGCATGTTGTTGCTGTCTCATCTTTTCTTCTCTAAATCAGATCAAAGAAGTCAAATTAGCAAGATGAACATATTTTTTTTACTTTATCAAGTAACTTAAATTTGGATAAAGATAGTCTTTTAATTTAAAGTTTGAATTCAAATTTTAAGATATTTACAATTGATTATTTATTTTTTCTTACAAATAATATAACGAAGCAAGCAATTTGAAGTAATTTCAATCATTTTAAATTTCAAAAGTTATATATTTTTACTTATTATTCTTCATCTTTTCTCAAAAATCCAACAAATTCATATCAAAAACCAACAAAGTGGTATAAGAGCTTTTATCTTGAGAAATTTATAAGATTGAAAAAGCTCAACCACAATCCTTAAAACACTTTTTACCCATATTTTAAAAACAAAAACTTATACCTAATGGGTTCAAAAAATTCGTTCACAACAACTGCACTTCCGGTGTTTGATGGAGCAAACTATCAGGTGTGAGCTATTAGAATGAAAGCTTATCTAGATGCAAACGATTTGTGGGAAGTTGTTGAAAAATTATATGAAGTTCCGAAATAGTCAATCAATCCAACTCTTGCACAGATCAATAACTAGAACGAGAGGAAGTAAAAAAAAATAAAATAAAAAGAGCAACATTATTTTCAATAGACTCATTCATTATATTTATCAAAATAATGATACTGAAAACAATCAAAAAAATGTGGGACTTTTTGAAACAAGAATACAAAAAGAATGAAAAGATCAAAGGAATGCAAGCGCGAATTTGATCCAAGAATTTGAGATGCAAAAGATAAAAGAAATCACAAATAATCAAGGAATATTTCGATTGGCTTTTCGATATAATTAACAAAGTTTGACTTTTTCGTACTGATTTTCCTAATTTTAGATGTTCAAAAGATCTTAGTGACAATTATTGAAAATTTTGAGGCTATAATCTCATCTTTTGATAACACTAAAGATCTGTCTAGTATTATCTTGACAGAATTGTTGAATACACTAAAGACACAAGAGCAAAGAAAGCTTATGAGACAAGAACAAAGGGTCTATAGAAGGTGCTTTTCAAGTCAAACCACTGAATAACAATGGTGGTAAAAACAACAAAAATGGTCAAGTCTTTCCATCTTGTCCCTATTGCAAAAAAATCAATCATACACAAAACAAGTGTTGATAGAGGCAAGATACAAGATGTCACAAGTGTGATTAATTAAGGCATGTGGAGAAAATATGCAAATCCCCTAAAAGCTAGTTTATAGACAATGGTTGCACAAACCATATGATTTATGATAAAAGGTAAAAGAACAGTGATAATAAAAATTCTACCAAAATTTCCATTTCTGATGTCAGAATTGAAAATAGAGCATATCTTGCGATAAAAGATAAAGAAACAGTGATAATTAAGGCTGCATAGGTTTGAAATTCATTTTCACAGTTTTATATATTCTTGAAATTAATCAAAATCTTTTGAGTGTTGGTCAGCTCCTGAAAAAAAGATATAGGGTGGTGCTATTTGAAAACAATCATTGCCTGTTACTAATGCACAAGAGAAAGAAATGTTTAAAGTTTTAATGAAAGGTAAATGATTTACCTTAAATATGATAGAAGAGAAGCAAGTTGTAGTGTACAAAGACAACAATGCGGGGCACTTTCATTATAAAACCCTATTTTTTATGAAGAATGACAATTTTAGAGAAGATTTGCTTAAATTAAAGGAGGAGTTTTCTCAAGATGCTAGTTTTTAATGTAGGAAGCAAATCAAGCTTCCTTTTCAACAAAACAAACCTTATAGAGATAAACAAAAATCATAAATAATTCATACAGATATCAAAGCATCAATGAGAACACCAACAAAGACTTCGTAACCAAAAACTCTATTTTAATAGAGGGCAAAATATCAAAGTATTCCAAGTTCAAACTGAAAGGAGTACAAAAAGAAGAAAAATACTGTCAAATCTACAACAAAATAAAAAATAATGACATCCTAATAAGTTACTTTCAAAAGTTGATGTATGCAGTAAAAAAATCAAGGAGTGTTAGCAAGGTGCCTTATTTGCCCCGAAGAAAACTTATTCACCTATTTTATCAAGTAGTTTGAATTTTGGATAAGGATAATCTTTTAATTTGAATTTTGAATTCAAATTTTAGAATATTTAGATAAGTATTTATTTTTTCTTATAAATAATGTAACAAAATAAATCATTCAAAGCAATTTCAATCATTCTAAGTTGCAAGAGTTATATCTTCTTATCTATTATTCTTCCTCAGCTCTCAAAAATCCAACAAACCATATCAAAAACCAAAAAATACTTGTAAGGTTTCCTTTTATTGCCATGAATCAATCTTAAGAGGAAAAAGTTTCAACTAAAGAACAAAAGGAGAGTCTCGACGTACTTCCCTCACCAAAAACTTCCCTTAATGCTTCCTCCATTACAGAATATATGAAACAGTGTGCTACTGCATAAACAGGCCATAAGAATATGAATTTGTGTAATCCAGCATACCTATGACGTGTAATCCAGGGATATAGGCATTAACGGCAGTGAGGGTTCTGGCGGTAGCAGTCTTAAGGTAATTTTGAATAAAGGCATGATTCACTCAGTGCATGCATGACAACTTCAGAGTAGATGAAAATTCTCCAGCTTGAATCCTGGGGGACCTGTACGTTAATAAAATGCAGCATAGCAGCTAAAATAAGCATAGCATTGCCATCACAGGAGAAGCACAACTATCAACCAAGCAGAAAGAATTCACCCGTCAGCTCCATACTATGACAACCTGCACAAAGAAAAACATCAATAGAAGAGAAGCACTTCGATGTCAAGTAGCCATCACTAGTCTTCGAAAGATTAATGGGCTTTTCTCATGATACCTGTATTCCTTAAGTTGTCCAGCTGAAAAGCGGAGGGTTACGGGCTTTTCTGATTAACAACCCTGTTTACAGTAATCCTCCTCAGGTTTAGCAGAAGTTGGTTCTTAGTTCATTACTGACACAGAGTACTGATTTATGTGTAGGGGCTTGCAAATAGATTACAACTGACGAATGGTAGCCTCTGAACAACCTTCCTGAAAGCCCAGAATCTCAGCCAAGAGAACATTAGAGGCTGCTGGAAATTCCAGAAACCCCAGCAGCCTTTAACCCTCTCTGGTTTTGCCTCAGTCACAAGATCACAATCTTCCATGTATGCAAATGTTGTTAGTGTGTGGTGAATGAAAAGATAGAGGATCAAATAATCTTTCTTGGGTTGATATAAAAATTCAAAGGAAGAACACTTTGCAACTTTAAACTCTGCCTATTTTACAACACCTTTCTTTCACAAACTTAATCACGTCGAAACAAACGAAATACAGCAAGAAATTGATGCCGCTCTAATAGTCTTTGAGGCCTCTCTCAAACTTTATCAAAATCGGTCAGAAACTCTGCCAACTGATTTGCCTGAGTTTATATAGCTGAGTTTCTTCTGCCTTCAAGTAACAGTCTATGGGGCCAACAACCATGTCACTTAGAGCGAGTTGGTGCTTTTTCATTGGTCCACGTATCCCTTCTTGCCCAGCTTGGCCAGCAAACATGATGCACGTGGAAGTGGCAGAGCAGAAAACACACTGGTGGTGAAGCTTCTTGGAACCTCCTGCATTTGGTTTCCCTTGAAAAACACACAATCCGTCTTGCTTTACTCCTTGGAGCATCACTAAGGCCCCTTTCAAGATCTTCAAAACGCCCTTCTCATCCAATGACCCAAGAGATCGGGTTTCTTCTTACCTGGGGAACATGCCTCACATCTTCCAAGATCTTTGTTGTCCATCTTGCCGTTTGGAAACATAATGGAACCAAACTTCCCTTATGTCACAAGACTGGTTATTTCTCATGATAACCTTTCTTGAATTTGTTTCAGCATAATGCAGGAACAATTCTTGCTTGGAACACATGAAAAAGTACAGGCTAATCCATTCATCCTCGTTCCTGGACTCAGACACTGCTAAAACATCACCTTATTCAAGGGAATAGTAGCTACTGCTGCATCTCCTCCTTTGTTTTCCTGTTCTTGTTGCTTTTTCTTTTAATTCCCCACAGAATCTTCTTAGATGTCCAGCTTGTCCACAATGGTAGCATTTTCTGGCAGTGGTTCTTGACTTTGATCTAAAAGTGTTTTTTCTGCTTTCCTTTGCTGAGGTCTTTAGCTGGGAATTTCCTCCTCCTTTTTGGCCTACCTCTGACAAATAAGACATTACGTCCTGAAGATCCAGCCTTCCTTTTCTGCGTCATTTCTTGCTTCTTGGACCTCGCAGCAGATTCCAATTCTTCCATGGATACAGACTCTTTGATATACATGGTGGTATCTCTCAGTTGGTTGTAGATTGCTGGCAAAGAATTAAGCAAGATCACTGCTTGATTTTCATCAGTAATCTCACTGATATTCTGAAGGTCAATCACAATCTTGGAGAATTCATCGAGGTTTTCATCAAGACTCTTATCTTCTTGCATCTTGAAGCCAAATAACCTGGTTTTGAGATAAATCCAGTTAGTCAAAAACTTTGTCATGTAAAAGCTCTCCAACTTATTCCACCTCAGTGGCTGCCTTCTCTTTGGATGCTTGTCAGGATATTATCACTAAGATACAAGATGATGGTGCCGTAGGCAGTCTCCAGCATCTACTCTTTCTCCACAACAGTCATGGTATCAAGCAGTTTGCTTTCTCCTCATAGGGCCAAAGCTACCTTTTGCTGGACCAAGATGGCCCTCATTCTCTGGCGCCAGATGCCAAACTCTCCTTTGCCATTAAAAGGTTCCATCTCGAATTTGGTAACCTCCAACTTTCTTGGAACCTTTGTCTGGAGATTCTTGGTGTTCTTGAAGGTTCTTGGTCCTTCTTTGGATCTTAATGACTCCAATACCACTTGCAGGAAATTTGACAGCACAACTGATGAATGGCAACCTCTGAACAACCTTCTTGAAAACCAGAATCTCAGCCAAAAGAACAGTAGAGGCTGCAGGAAATTCCAGAAACTCCAGCAGCTTTTAACCCTCTATGATTTTGCGCCTGTCACAAGATCACACTCTTTGATGTATGCAAATGTTGTCAGTGAGTGGTGAATAAGAGAATAAAAATAGAGGATCAACTAATCTTTCTTGAGTTGATATAAAAATTCAAAGGAAGCACAGTTTACAACTTTAAACTCTCCCCAGTTTTACAGCACCCTTCTTTCTCAATGTTGATAATGTAAAAGCAAATAAAATACAGCAAGAAACTGAAGCCGATCTAATCATCTTTGAAGCCTCTCTCAAACTCTATCAAGATTGCTCAAAGACTCCACAAATTGATCTTGAAATTTGCCTTGATTTCACAATGCAGAAGGAACTCTGCATTTCTGGGTTTATATAGCAGAGTTTCTTCTGCCTTGAATAACAGTCCAAGTGGCTAACAACCATGCCATACAGACGCTTCATTGACTGAGTTGGTGTTTCTTCATTGGTCCACGTATCCTTTCATGTCCAGCTCAGCCAGCAAACATGACGCACGTGGAAGAGGCAGAGCAGAAAGCATACGTCAGGTTTGCTGCTAAAATCCCAACAACTGGCAATATCATAAAAAACACAGTCGACTTGCGAATGCTTTAAGAAGAACTAGGGAGGACTTCAAGCGCCGGAAAGGAAGATGTGGAGCTGACATTGGCTGCAGAGCTTTATGTGGGCAAGATAGCAAAGAAGGAAATTGATGGCGAAGACAATCTTTTTCTTGCACATGGATGGGATCCAGCATCTTGACCTCTCTGAAACTGATACGGAGAGTGTACCTAATTCCACGTTTGAATTGAGGAATCTTACTTTGCTGTCGCTTTCTGGATGCAGAAGCTTAGCATATTTTCCTTCCCCTTCAAGGCTTCAGCAGTCGAAGAAGGTGGATCTAAATCGATCCCCCTCAAAGAGGTTCCTGAAGGTGTAGACACACTGGTAAATCTCAGGTATCTTGATCTCCAGATAAACACTCTAACAGAGATCCCTGATGGAGCTGCAGCATTTGATGCTTTTCCGGGGAGAAAGGGATCGATCATTTCTACCAGCAAAGAAAACAGTGAAATCAAGGATAAAAGCAAACGAAATAGTGCGACGGAGGAAGTTGGAAACAATTGGTAGAACTTTAGAGGATCTCTGTGGCTTCAACATGCTGGTCAAATCAATGCAGAGCCGAAGAGACTCGCAATTTCTACTCTTGGGGAATGTAAACCTCGTAAGTACGAAATCAATAAGTAGGCAGCAAAGGTTTTTTTTTTTTTTTCTCCCCCACCATGATGGAGTAAGAGACTTATGACAGAGTTGCAGACATCACAAATCAAAACTTCTAAGGAGATCTGCTGCTGCTAGCCTGCTGCTGCCGACAAATTAATGTTCAGGAACAGACTATTGTAAACTGCCCTGATATTGGAAGATTAAATGACATTCTTTTAACAAGTGCACTCACCTGAGAATTTGCATCTTTGCAGACTGTCGAAGGCTGGAGGGTGTCCTTTCTCTGTCCTCATTGGGCGATGCCAACTTTCAGAGACTTGAGAAGCTAATACTTGATGAGCTGCCCAACTTAAATGTACTTTTTACAGCAAGAGATAACTCAACACCAGCAACATCAGTATGCCCTGACACCTTTTCATGTCTTAGAGAATTTCCACTAGATACATATTCAAGTATAAAGCAGCTCTTCTTCCCTGAATTGCTCCTAAACCTCCAAAACCTGGAAAGGCTTGGTCTGGTTAAGTGTGAACAGCTGGTTGAAGTAATAGCAACACCAGCATCAATCCATGATGATGAGGAAGGAGAGAATCATGTCAAGTCTTTCTTCCCAGATTAAGAGTGCGCGATCTGCAGAATCTACCGAAATTGAAGAGCATCTATCCTAACAGTGGAGTAATTTTCTGCCATTCTCTCCAAGATCTTAAGCTATTTGGATGCCGAAAGTGAAGACAGATTCCTCTCTTTCTCAACATGCTTGGAAATGGGCACCCATCTCCTCCACCTTCCCTTCGATCCATCTGTGCAAGCAGAGACTAGTGGGAGTCACTGGATTAGAACAATCCTCAAGAATGTCCTGGAACCTCTGTATAAAATGTAAATATACATCATGTGACTGAAATTGTGATGTACAGGACCAGGGCAGGCTGATGCATAAAATGAATGGCCTATGAGCACCGGTAGTTTTCTTCACTTCACTGGCTAATAAATGATTCAAAGCCATCTCATACCCAGATAATATAAATCATATCCAATCTTCGGTGCAGTTATGTTCTTATGCAGGTTTTCCTATTTACAAAGCTATTTTAGAAGCAAGTGGCAAAGCCAAGCTGAATGAAATAAATTCCAGTCACCTTCCCTGGCACTGATTCTGCTTGAAAATTTTGGGAGTCATAACTGACTCTCATGTAACAGCGACTGGAAAGGTGGAGCCGGGAAGATTGGAAGATTACAGTTTTTGATTTAGTTTCATATAAGTTCTAGTTATCGCTTTCACAATAATGTTGGCATCCATAGCTGCCTAATATTACCCTTTCTTGTACAATGAGAGCTTATGCTACCAAAAGAGAAGCAAACTAGTTATTTGGTCAAAAGGACTGATCCTGCAGCAGAACATTTCGTTCAAATGGGCAAGATATTCAAGAGTAGTAGCACTAAACTTGGTGGTATGGTTACCAAAGCTGCTGTAGCTAGCATAAGTAGTATTGAAAGTGGTGGTGATGATGGTGGTGGCATTGGTGGTCATGATTGGAGCAGGTGGTGGTTGTGGCTGAGGAGTTGGTGGTTTGGGTGGTGGGGGTCGTGGTGAAAGCTGTTGAAATGGAGGATCTGGAGGCTTTGGAAGTGGATGTTGATTGTTTACAACTTCAACAAACTGCTTTAACTAGTTGTTAAATAAATTATATGCATGAATGTTGTATTTGTGACACCCTTTTTCCTCAACTCAGATATATAGCTGGGCTCCTAATGTATATCTGCTGTACATCACATGGTGTTGCTGTATTATCTTTTCTCTTACAGAGTCCAATGAAAAATATGAGTTTGTGTCATCCAGCTTACCTATTCTAATCTGATGAAAGAAATCTATTTGATTCCTTCTATCTGTGCTCCCATAAAGATTAAGGTTTATCCCACATAAGCCATTGAATTTCATCCATAATAAGAGCATTTCTAGCTGATTGATCTCTGCGAAAATGGTAACACATTAGTGTCATTGAAGAGCCTTTGCTCTCAAAGAAGAACTGCCATGGACAGAGACTTTTAGACACTGGAAAATGAAAAATCAGGCTGCTATTATGTAAGAGGGTACTAATGGCTTTCATGACACAACCAGTAAGTTTTCATCTTTGCTTGAGTCTTCATAGCCACAGCATGCTTGATGACATTGGCTGATCTCACAAAAAAGAAATTCGTTCTGTGCCAGAAGTCAACTAACACAAAACTTCCTCCCATTTTCTCTTAAACACTAAAAAACTACGTTGTAAACTTCTACATAAGTTGCTTCTTTTTTAAACAGATTTAATGTTAGATCAGTGTATACAATCTATGCATATATAAAGATCATGTTTACCAGAAGAAATTTCAGCTTTGAGCAGCTTGAAGAAAAATGAAAGCTTACGGGATTGCCCTGATAGTCTGTGCCTCTGTGGTTGCAGCACTTGTGATCTTGTGGTGCCTCAAAAAGAAGGGCCGCGGTAAGAAACAAAGCAGGTATCCAGCCAACACGAATGTTACTCCTGCAGCACAACAAACTTACGGTGATGTTGAAATGGGTAAGACCAGCAATATCAGTGGTACAAAAAATGGGGATATGGCTATTTTGGCAGGAGCAGGTGCAGCTATAGCTACTGCAGCTGTTGTGACTAGCGTAAATAGTAGTGCATGTGGTGGTGGCACTGGTGGTGGAGGAGGTGGTGGCTGCGGAGGCTGTGGAGGTGGTGGTTGTGGAGGCTGTGGAGGTTGTGGGGGTTAACAGGTTCAACAAAATGCTTTGGCTTATCGTTGAATCATGTATTATGAACCTCCTTCAAGTTGCACAGGGTGTGTTTGCGATACTATTTCCTTTACTTGGTTTACTGTTGGGGTTTGAATGTATGTACAGTGTACCCACAATAAGCTTTTCATTGACAGAGGCATATTCTTGCTGTCTCATCTTTTCTTCCATGAATCAAATTAAAGAAGCCAAATAATACTTGTAAAGCTTCTTTCCATTGCCATGAATCAATCTTAAGAGGAAAGAGTTTCAACTAAAGAATAAAAGGAGAATATCGACATAATTCTGTGAACAAAAACTTGCCGTAATGCTTCCTCTATTACAGAAGATCAGAAATAGTGTGATACTGCAAAAACACTCCATAAGAATGTGAATTTGTGCAAGCCAGCATGCGTATTATGTTTTGATGAAAGAAAGCTTCTCGATTCCTTGTCTGTGTACTTCCATAAAGATGACAGGGCATACCACTGCAGCAATTGGGTTTGCTTATGCCGTAACAGTGTTTCCAAAAATCACGCATCATGGACGGAGATCTAACTCGGGGACAAAGACCAACAAAAAAGACCTTGAAACTGGTAGTTTCGGCAGCAATAGGTAATGATGCCAGCATCAGCAGCAGCAGAAACAGTTTGACAACGGTAATGGTGCTAGGGTACAGATATTAGCAGCAGTGAGGGTGCTGGTGGTAGCAGTTTTAAGGTAATGATGACTAAAGAAATGACTCGCTCAGTTAAGTATGACAGCTTTAGAGCAGATGAAAATTCTCCAGCTTGAATCCCGAGTAACCTGTCCATCATAACAAATTCTTGTGAGGTGCAACATTGCAGCTAAAACAAGCATAGTCCTGGCATCCTGTCATGCACAGAGATGCACAACTATAAACCAAACACGAAGAATTCACCCTTCAGCTCCATACCATAACAACCAGCACAAAGAAAAACATGAATAGAAGAGCAGCCCTTCGATGCTGATAACCATCATTAGTTCTTTAAGGATTTAATTGGTTTTTCTCATGATACCTGTACCAGTTGAAGAGGGGAGAGCAACCTCAAAACCATCTGCTTCTTCCCAAAGAAAACTCCACATTTCCAGTAATTGGTTGTTACAACAGAGGAAACACTAACGAGCAACAATTGACACCTTAGATGGATCCTTTGACCAAGAAAAGTATTGATGGTAAAGTACGAGGTCCTCTATCTCCTTTGCAATTGTCTGCAGTGTAACTTTAATTTCTCCCCAGTCCATATGAGACTGATCTCCAGCAAGAAACAAATGAACTTTGTCCTTCACTATAATCCAACTGCATCCTGGACTCTTTCTTACTCCTTTTGATTTCTTGGTCTTTCTTATTTGATCCCCTTCCTTTTTTTTCCCCACAACAGAATATAAATGAGACAAGACCACATAAGGTGTCGCACTATCAGGCTCCAATTCCATAAGTTTCTTAGCTGCAAGTTTTGCAAGATCAAGATGTAAATGAATCTTGCTCGCGCCAAGAAGAGCTCCCCAGACTCCAGGATGGGGCTCAAAAGGCATTGAAGAGATCAAAGTAATTGCTTCGTCTAGCAATCCAGCTCGGCCAAGTAGATCAACCATGCATGCATAGTGGTCAGGGCCTGGTTCTATGTCATATGAAGATTTCATGGATTGGAAGTATTTCCATCCTACTTCTACTAGTCCCACGTGAGTACAAGCGGATAGCACAGCAAGAAAAGTAACCTGGCTAGGTTCCTGTCCTTCACTTTCCATTTTCATAAATAACTTAAGAGCTTCTTCCCCAAAACCATTTTGGGCAAACCCAGTTATCATTGAGTTAAAAGAAACAACATTGGGTTCGACAATACTTTTAAATATCTGATAAGCGTCATCCACATTTCCACATTTAGCATACATTGAGACAAGTGAATTCTGAATGGATAAATCAAATTCCATATCCATCTTTACAATTTGAGCGTGGATCTGCAGCCCTTGGTTTAATGTTGCCAAACCAGCTGAAGCACAGAGCAGACTGCTGAAAGTTAAAGGATTGGGCCTAACTGCTTTATGAAGCATCTCAATAAACCAGTTAAATGCCTCTTCATGCGCCCCATTACTCACAAACCCTGAAATCATAACGGTCCATGCTACCTCATCTTTCTTAGGCATCATTCTAAACAACTGCACAGATCTATCAATGTTCCCACTGCTAGAGAGTCCCATTATCATGGACGTCCAAGAAATGACATCTTTCCTGGGCATCTTCTGAAAAAGTTTATAAGCTTCTTCAATTTCCTGATGTTGTACACGACCAGAAATCAAGGCATTCCAAGAAACAACATCTTTCATGCTCATCATGTGAAATATTGCATTAGCCACATCAGTACAACCGAATCTGCAATACATCGTAATAATAGAATTTCCCAAAAAGATATCAAGTCCATATCCCATGGGGAAAACCAACCCATGCATCTGTATCCCCTCTTGGTATCTACCAAGATTCCCACAAGCTTCAAACATTACAGTCAAGGTAGTGGAATTAATAGTCGCAGTTCCTTCCCTTCTCATACTCAAAAACAAACAGAACCCATCTGCAAAAGAGCCCACTTTGAAGTACCCATTAATCATTGCCGTCCAAGTAACCACATTTCTCTCAGGCATCCTTTCAAACAATTCTCTAGCATCAATAATTTTTCCCATCTTGCAATATCCATCAACCATAGAGCTCCAGGAAACAACATCTCTCTTCACCATACCGTCAAAAACCCGTATTGCTTCCATTAATTTTCCCTTTTTCAAATACCCGCTTATCAATGCATTTGAACAAACAGGGTCCCGCCACTCAATTGGCATCTCAGCATACAACTCCTCCGCCCTATTAAACATCCCCTCCTGAACAAATCCCGTGATCATTGCCGCATATGTCACCGAGTTCCTCTCAGGCATCTCACAGAACAACTCGTAAGCTTCATGCATGTTACAATTATTTCTAATATAAGCCGTAATCATGGCGTTATAAGAAGCAGTATTTCTGTCAGGCATCTCATCGAACACTTTCCTTGCTTCCTCAACTTTCCCATTTTCTGCATACGCTGTGAGCATCGCAGTCCAAGAGATGGTATTTTTCTGCGGCATTCGACTGAAAATGGACTCGGCTCCTTCAATGTTTCCGTTCCTTCCATTTTTAGTGATCTGGGAGTTACAGAAAACAAGGAATGCGCTGCTTTTTTGGCGTTTTAGGTTTGGTTTGGAGAAGGCTTGGCCAGAGATATTAGAGCAAGGAACAGAAAACACTGAGTAGCTAAGACAGGAGCAGCCTTTATACCAAAGAACACTTGCTCGTTTCACTAGCATTGCTAACAAGGAAGAAGAAAAGCTGCTACAGAAGAGAGAGAGGGAAATTTTTCAAATCCGTCATCATATATAGCTTACTCGATGCAGGTTTGGCGCATGATCAACGCAACCGAATTAGCGCCTTCTATTGCCACCTGATGGAAGAGGCCATCGAACGGGTAGGATTACGCCTCATGTAATGAAGGGGTCCATGCTCCTTAAGTATCATCTCCAACAACACAAGCGAAAATTTTCTTACTGCCGGTTAGCTCTTTATTTTAATTTGCTTTTCTTTCACGCTGCTGAAGAAATTTAGTTTCTGCGTTTGTATAGTGGAGTGTTCTTCAACCTTCAGCTGCCTATCCACGTGGCCCACTAACATGCCATGCAGATCCTATATTAATTGAGCTGGAGTTTTATGATTGGTCCGCGTAACTAGTCTTGTCCACCTCAGCCAACAATCTTTTATACAAAGAAGAAACAAAGAGTAAGGATGCTTCCCTCTTTGCTGCAACACCGACTACTGCTTCAATCAAATTTAACAAACTCTTCCTTGACTCAGCAGGCAGTTAGGTGCTAGTCAACGCTTCCTCCTTTTTTTTTAAATCCACACTCAAAATTTTCAGGCAATTGGGTTATCATCAATTGGTATCTTTTTAACCTTTATGCAGCATTCTTTTATATTTTCTCAATTAAAATGATACTTTGACATCAAAATGCTTTTCTTTCATGATACGTTAGGTTTTCATATAAAAATATGGTTGATTGGTTATATGAAAACATCATCAAACCTAGATTGTACAATTTGAGGAAACCAAGCCGTTGTACGCCTTCTTTATAACCTTCAGTTATGGTTATATAGTCATCTTCTATAGTAGCGAGAGCGATCTTGTTGGAGTTATGCCTTTCAATTAATGCAATATCCATCAAGTATGAAAACATAAGCCGAAAGTGATCTCCTCTTATCAATTCATCAACAAAGAATGCATCCATATTTTCAGCAAGTCCTTACTAAATGAGTCCCTTTCTTGCATACACCAAGCTATATCGCTTGGTTGTTTATGGTTTGCTAATATTCTTTACTTGAATTGGCCATATACCTATTAAGAAAATTAATCACATAAGATAGATCAGGTCAACTGTAGAACATGGTATATACAGAGACCTCATCGCATTTAATTAGAGCATATTGGCCATTTCCTTCTTTTTTGCTTTTAAATTTAGATAGCTATTGGTAGACAACCTGAAGTGAGTTCTCAAAGGAGTTATGACTAGTTTGACTTTGTGTATAAAGAATCTTTTGGTCATTTTCTGCAGGTAGTGTTTTTGAGAGAGTTTGAGCCATCTCTCTTTTTCTTTGGATTTGCATTCCTAAAATCCTTTTGGTTAGCCCCAAATCCTTCATGTTAAACTCCTTTACTTAGCATCTTCTTTACTATACAAATTTGGTATTTGCTACTACTTATTATAACCATATCATCAACATAAAGTAGTAGTAAGATAGTATCCTTACAGTCAACATTCTTATGATTTACACATGCATCATATGAGCTTCTCTTGAAGTCTTGACTTAAAATGAAAGTGCCAAACCACCTAGACCATTATCTAAGGGAGTACTTAAGATCGGACAAAGATTTTTTCAAAAAAAAAAAACTTGGTTTTGCTTACCTTTGCTTCAAAGCCTCTAGGTTGCTTCATATAAATAGTTTTCAACAATTCCCCATGTAAAAATGTAGTTTTGACATCCATATGCTTTAATTCCTAATCATCTAAGATTACTTTAGTGAGGTTTATCTTTATGGCTTTGTATTTAATCATAAGGGAGAAGATCTAAGTATAATCAATCTTTTTCAATTAGAGTAAAGCCTTTAGCTATTAACCTAGCTTTGAATCTTGTTTTTTAGGCCTTTGAACAAGCTCCCATGCCTATTTGCTTATTGGGAGGTCATTTCCTCCTTCATAGCATGCCAACAATGCAATACATTTTGCTAAGATATAGTATCCTTGAAATTTTTAGGCGTCTTATGCACTTGGATCTATTTAGTTATATTGAGGAGTTCTACCTCAATCAAGCTAGTGCTAGATTTCTCACTTTAAAATCTCTTTAAAGACCTTCTGTTATCTTTATCTCGAGCTAACTAATATTCACTCAGTTGTTAATGGTCATCCCCGCACTATAACTCGTGCTACTCATTATCATCTATAAGGGCCAATTTATCTTTACCCTCTTCGTGAGCATGGACCAACTAGTACTAAGGCTTGACTAGTGGAGGCCTGAGACCCTCTTGGTTCCACCTTAGTCTTGATTATTTAGATTCCTCTAATTTTTTTGGATTCTCACTACTAGCAGCAACACCTCTTTGTTTAGTATATGGCATAAAATTTCTCAAAATGTGACATCTCTGCTAATCAGGATCTTGTAAGCTCTTCTCTCTTCACACAAATTTTTTAGCCTTCCACACCCTCAAGATAACCAAAGAACAGCACCTTTGGATTGATCTTTTTTTTTTTTTTTTGGATGTGTAAAGGTAGCGCACCCAAACATCTTTAAGTGGCTAGGGTTAATGGCTCTTTCAATCCTTATTTCTTGAGGTGTCTTCAAGTTTATAACTCTTGATGAGCATTTGTTAATTAAATTCATAATTGCAGTATCAACTTCCCACTTGTTGTATAAGAATCTTTTTTTTTAGATAAAAACATATTCATTCATCAAACAAACTTATATGCATGATGAACTTAACTAAGAATTTAAAATAAGATGTAATCGTAGATAACAAATAAACCAATAAGTAAAACCTTAAAAACTGCATAATTGTACTAACTTGATGAAATTGTTTTTGAAAAACTAATCTTATCTTGTAGTAATTACTTTTTTCAACTTCTTGCACAATTTAAAACACATTCTAACACTCCTCATTATCTTTGATGTTACAAACTCATATTTTGTCTCTCAGCACATCAAACTTGATTTTAGGCAAAACTTTAATAAAAATATCGACCACTTGTTCATCAATCTTATAATATATTGAGGAAACTTCACATTCATTCTAAATTTCTCTAAAAAAATAATACTTAATTTTAAAATACTTTAACTTTTTGCGAAATGCTGAATTTGAAGAGATTAATATGACTACTTGATTATCTATAAAAATCTAAGTTGATTCTTGCTACATTAAATTTAGATCCTAAAGAATTTTTTTGAGCCATATTGCATGATTTTTGTTGTAGTTACAGTAATAAACTCAGTTTTTGTAATGTTTTGAGTTATGATTTCTTACTTTTTTGAAACACTAATTGATCACACCTAACCAATTGTACTCTTGATATTATCAACTAAACCTACCGAATCATTGTCAAAAAAACCTATTAACTTAAAATTAAGACATCTTTCATACTTAACACTATAGTCAACAGTTCCTTTGATGTATCGAATAGCACATTTAGCAATCTACATGTGTTCCTTACTTGCACAGTGCATAAACTTAGAAAAGAAACTTACAACTTGTATAATATCAGGTCTGAAAGTAGTAAGATACATGAGGCATCCAATTAAACTTCTCTAGCGGTTTTCATTCACCTAGGCACTCCATCATCCTTATAATACTTGACTCTAAGCTGCATAAGAGTATCAGTAGGCTTACAACCTTTCGTATGAAACTTTTTTTTTGATCTCCTTGGCATCTTTACACTAATTAATGAAGATCTTCTTTTTAGTTTTCTCACTTTCAAACCAAGAAAGTAAGACATCAATCCTAAGTTAGTCATCTCAGATTCCTTTAACATTTCAACTTTGTAAGTATCAATAAGCCTTTGATTACTTCTTGTAACCAAAAGATCATCAATATAAAGAGAAACAATTAAATCAGCACCTATCTCTTTTATATAAAGAGTTACTTCACTTAGATTTTTAATGAAGCCTAAGTTTAGTTGGTGCTCATTAATATGACTATACTAAGCCATTGAGCATGCTTAAGACATATAAAGTTTTTTTTAATAAATACACATTTTTCTCTTACTCTTACATAACAAATCCTTTAAGATGTTCAATTAATATAGATTTCTTCCTCTAAGAGACCACTTCAAAAATCAAATTTCATATCTAGTTGGAATATTTTCCAACCTTGTTGTGCTGTAACAGCAAATAACAAACATATAGTTTCAAGCTTTGTCACAGGAGCAAAAGTTTTAAAGTGATCTATACCAAAAACTTGTGCATAATCTTTCACAACCAGCCGTGCTTTATACTCTTTTAATAATCCATTAGAATTTTACTTTGTTCTAAAATCCTATTTCAACCCAATAAGCTTTCTATTTTGAGGCCTTTTAATAAACTTTAAATCTGATTTTTCTTAATCAGTCAAAGTTTTTCTTCCATAGCAATTTTTCAATTTTGGGTCCAACATTGCTTCATTAACACTGTTGGTTCATATACTGCAACATTCACCTTGCATAAATATCAAAGAGTAATCTAATGCCTCTAATTGGCTCATCATTGAAATTTTCTTCATACAATTATAATTCACAAAAATGTTGATTTTCAACACCCGCTTTCCAATTCGATTGTTCTTTCTCCACAAAAATAACATCTCTATTGATAATTATCTTCTCTATTTGAGGCTAAAATATTCTATAGGCTTTAAAAGTGTTGCTATAGCCTATAAAGATTCCTGGCTCAAACTTATTATCCAACTTGTCTCTTTTAACCTGAGCAATATATAAAAAAAAAAACACAAACAGTCAAAAACTTTTAAATTTGACAAAGAAGGTTTATAACCCCATCATGCTTCTATGATGTTTGATTGTGATGTATTCTTATGGATTATTTATTTAGCAAAAAAACAACAATATTAACAGCCTTAGCGCAAAATTTTTTAGGCAAAACTTTCTCATGCAATGAACAACAAATCATCTCTATAATGGTTTTATTTTTTCTTTTACTTACTGTATTTTATAATGAAGTATAAGGAACAGTAAGCTAATGCTTAATTCTAGTCTCTTTGTAAAATATATTGAACTTTTTTGAGGTGCACTCTTTGCCATTATTTGACCTTACTATCATCATCTTGTAACCATTTTGATTTTCTACCAAATTTTTAAATCTCTAAAATATAAAAACTATTTCAGATTTGAACATGAGGAAGTATATCCAACATATAATACTTACTGGCTTTAAGTGATGATGTTTTGAATGAACTCCAATGTCTGTATGCACTAGTTGAAACTTATATAAAGCCCTCTAAGCCTTATTTGAAAAAGACAGCCATGTTTACTTACCAAATTGACAAGCTTTGTAACTTGAGATGCTTTCTTTCATGTGATCCAAGCTTTTTACCAATTTATGTTTCTTCATTAAAAGAACTATAGAATGACAATAATGCCATAACCTTTTATGTCAAAGGTCAGTGATGCTTGCAGAAGCGTGATATGTAAATTATTCTTTCTTCATCAAATCAAGCAAGAAGCCCTTCCCATTCATTTTAAGGGTAAACACTTATAGCCTTTTTACATCTTTGATTACATATATCCTATTCTCAAAATGGATTTTAAAACATTTCTCAAGTAATTAACCAACACTTAACAAATTTTGATCAATGTGTGAAACATATAACATATCAATAATCACTTTAATACAAGAAATAGTTTCAATTGCAACAGAACATTTATCTTTAACATGTATATAATCCTCATTTCTAACTTTGATTTTGAAAATTGATGCTTTTCTTGCTGTTTACATAGCAAGAAGCCATAAACAATTATTCCACCTCCTTTTTATTCACAATTTGAGTTTCATCTATTAGTTGATTCCTTTTATTTCTGTTAAATTCTTTCCTCATGACCCATTTGTTTGCATTTATTACAGTTTACATTAAGGTGCTCTAATACTTAGAATGACGATGATTGTTTCTGTCACAATGTTAACAAGGAGGATGATTAACTCTTTTGTTATAATTTGCATGATTATTGCCTGCATCACTACTGCTTGCTCCATGAGTTTCATTGATGCCAGTATTAACTCTTGAATTGCTTTTTTTTTCTTTCACTTTTTCTTTGTGCCTTTGCTAGAATCATGGGCTCACAGTTTGGCTTTCATGGCACCTTCCAAACCATCATTTTCTTTTATCTACCTTGGCTCATAGGCTTCCATAGCACTAAGAAGCTCTACCAATGCGATATCTGTAGGGTCTTTGACTTCCTCCAATGGAGAAATCTTGGCTTCAAACCTTTCAAGTAAAGTCATTAGGAGTTTTTCAATAATTCTTTATCATGCATGTCTTAACCAAGAAGGCTAAGCTTATTAATGACTTGTAGCAACCTATTTGTATACTCCTTATGGTTTCAGAGTCTTTTCTTTGTAATTCTAACTCTCTCATAAGATTGAATACTCACATATTTTTGGTTCTTTTATTACCTTGAAATTCAGACTTGAGAGACTTTCATATCTAGAAAGCTATTTGAAGATTCGTAATCTTTATAAACAAATTTTCAAACACAATTGAATATAGGCAAGTTTTAGCCTTGAATTTCTTAGAGATTTTTTCTTAATGATTCTTGATTTGTTGCATTGTAGGATTTTTAAGTAATGGTAGAATTTCTAGTTCTTCTATCACTACATCCCACAAATCCCAAGCTTGTAAATAAGCAGTCATCTTTACAGCCCATGACTAGTAATTTTCACCACTGAATATAGAAGGTGGAACCAATGTGAAATTCTTTGAGGCTATAGCATTCACTCGAGTTATATGAGTTGAAAAAGAATTGTGTTTGTTTTGAAACACTCACACTCAACTTACTCTCGGTTTACAACATAAATCCCTTAAGAATAAGGCTCTGATACCATTTGTTGTATAAAAATCTTTTTTTAAAGATAAAATCATATTCTATTCATCAAACAAACTTATGATGAACTTAACTGAAAATTAAAAATAAAGTTATCATAGATCATAAATAAACCAATAACTAAAACCTAAAAAACTACATGATATAAGTTGTGGTAACTATTTCTAAAAAACTAATCTTATCTTATACTAACTACTTTTTCAACTTCTTGCAACATCTAATACATATTTTTAACACCTCTAAAAGCCCTTGCTAAGACAAAAGATAATCAACAAACACCTCACTCTCACTATCATTCATTTTCTTAACCACTTTATTCTGTTAAGATATCTTCTTCAATACCATGCCTCAAAATCTCATGCCCCTTGCAATAAGTATCAAATGATGAGCTGGAAAGCTCTAACTCACTATTAATTCCTAAGGCTTTAACCTTTTTTTCAATTTGGTTTTCATCGAAGTTTTCTTTTGCACTCTTCCTTTGTTTTCATCAAATAAAGTCACATTTTTCTCGAAAATTTATTCAAAATGACAAAAAAAAATGCATACAACCATTATGAGTTAGATTTGTATTTAATCCACAAATCTGAATAAACATAATCCATAATTCCAGTTAAATTATTTTTATAAAGCATAAAAATATAATAATGCAAATGCATCTCTATTATTAAAAACATTAAAATAAAATTATTTTCTTCAAAAATTTATATGTAACCAAATAAGATATATATATATATATATGGGAATTTATATGGGGATGCATAATTTAACAAATGAGGAGAAAAGATAGGTGAGAAAAACCTTATATACAAAGAGTGAGGCAAAGATACATTTGATATTTTAAGTTAGAATCGTCCTTTTTATGAAACAAAGAAAGGTAAGAGATAGCAATTGGAATGTTGGTAATGAAATCCCAAATATTATAATTTTTTCACTAGAAAACAATTGGAATGTCAGACAAAACATTACAGCTACTTTGATTTTGGATACTTGCATTATTAAAAGATAAATTCAAAAAAGCTCTTTGCCCTCAATGCCCACCAACCTGCTTGGGTTTTCAACTTCTTTGTTAAATGAATGACCTTACCGATACTTTTTCATATATTTTTTAATTATTAATTAATACTATTACATTTATATATTTAATGTTATCAAAACCCACAGCATCTAAAGTCATTGTCGTTTTGACATGGCTTTGGTGAGAAACAGTTCAACAAAAATCACTAAGAGACGGGAGGTGCCAGTATCTAACATATAAAATTTCATAAAGATAACTATAAGAGTGGAAAGAACTTATTCCATTGTCCTTAATTTAAATATTCCCACTCCAAAAAATCTGAGGAAATCATGCATTTCTTCACCTTGGGCCTGACAAGGCCGAATGCAGTACCACAGTAACCAGGGCTTCTCTGTCACCCTGAATCCCAAGTGCTCTATGCTCTGGTGGAGCCCAGAAGACGTATTCCAGGTTCTCCTCAACAGGCAGGGAACCCTCCAGGGCCTTCACCACCACTGACATGGAAGGCCTCTTAGCATAATCACCCTGTAAACACCAAACAGCTACCTTCATCATCTTCACAACCTCCGCTCCATTCATCTGCATGTCTTCGCTGTTCTTGTCCACCAAATCCAGGAGCTGTCCCCCCTCTGCTTTCTTCTTGAGGAGAGTTAGCAGATGCATTCTCTCTTCAGGCTGACATCGGTCCACGTTCTTGCGCCCGCACAGGATTTCTAAGACCACCACCCCGAAGCTGTATACATCCACTTTCTCTGTGATGACAGAACTCAACCATTCAGGAGCCATGTATCCAGGTGTCCCCCTCATTGTTGTTACCACTTGGCTCAGCTCCTTATCGATTAGTTTCGCTAACCCGAAATCTGAAACCTTTGCGTTGAACTTTTCATCTAACAGGATGTTTTGGGGTTTAACATCTAAGTGAAAGATCTTTTGCCTGCACTCCTGGTGGAGATAGGCCAGTCCTTTGGCTATGTCATGGACGATCTTCTTTCTGGTTTGCCAACCAAGAGAAACCTGTGGGTCTCTGTGGAAGACCCATTTGTCCAGGGACCCTTTACACATATACTCATAAACTAAAAACCTGTGATTTTTCTGAGCACAAAAGCCTCTTAATCTGACCAGATTGACATGGTGGATGCTCCCCATTGTCAGAACTTCGGCTAGAAACGATTTCTTCACCTGACCAGAGCCATTAAGACACTTCACTGCGACTTTTGTGCCATTTGGTAATGTACCCTCGAAGACAGACCCGAATCCTCCTCCTCCGAGCAAGTTGCTGAAATCGTCTGTTATGGCCTTCAACTCTTCATAACAGAATCTACAGGGCATCTCTGACACCATGTCCAGATACTCGTCCTCAGGTTCTTCAGACTCCTTTCTGTTTCTCAGTATAAAGAAAATGGTGATCATGAGAAACATACCAAAGGCTGATCCGAGAGATGAACCCAGTGTCAGTGTAAGTCCTGGATGCGCATGCTCTGATTTCTTTTCAGGAACATTTACCACTTGAGGACCTTGTGCGGTTAGAAAATTTGATGGATTTTGCACTTTTATAAATGTAGAGACGGCTGTAAACGAAACGGTTGGCTCACTGCCCTTTCTGAAGGACATCACCTCAGATAGCAAAAAGCAAGACCCCATGTCAGCTATATATCCAAACACAGCAGCTTTACAGGAACAGTTCTTCAAACAGGCCTGCTTGCAGTTCTCCTTATCTGTTTCATTAATTTGGGTACCTAACTCAAAAGCAATATAATCTAGATAGTAAATCTGAAGAAAACTATGGTACCGAGAAAATTCACAAGAAATGGGTGTATATAATGCACAGCCAAGATATGGTGGTGAGTCATCATGCATCTGTCTGAAATAGCCAACAGGGCTGTCAGCTGATTCAGGACATGTGCAATGCCCATCAGAACAAATACCATAACTTCCACAAGCCAATGGATAACCACATGAACCAATACATGCTGTCAAAAGATCTGACACTGCGGCCCAATTTGATTGTCTCAACTCATAAGCCCTCAAATGCCCATCACTCCCCAACTGAATAAACCCAGGTGAGGATGCTGAAGGATGTGTGAAGGGGCCGAATTTTCCTGCCTTGTATTCAGCAAAATCAAATCCTTCATGGGAGATGTAGTACACTAATGGGTGACCTAAGTTCATGTAAGCAACCAATCTATGATTTTCAAGAGCAAAGGAATACAAACCTTCGCTCCAATTTGACGCGGATGCACTTATCAACTTTTGCCCAGGAAGTAGCCTTTGCCCCGGAACTAAAGAATCTGTTGGATGTTCAAACGATTGCCAAGCCAAGGTGTTGTTTCTCCCAAATAGCACAAGATTTCCCTCCTCAGTTAACTTCAGGCCTAAAACTGACTGACCTCCTGTGGCTGCAGACCACACCAAACTGCCATTTCCATCCGTGAGGAGCAAATCTCCATCATGAGTAAGCTGCAATTTTGATTCCTCATCAACAGGATTGTTTCGATTGGCAGACCAGACCATTTTGGGGGAAAATGTGGAGTGGTTGTCATCTGAACTGGTAGAGAATATAGAGACAGCAAAGAGCGTAACATAACTATTATAACTAGTAAAACCATAGTGGAAGCCACAAACAAAACTTCCACTGACAAGGATAGGCTTCACCCCGGCGTAGCTCAAGTCAGTTGAGGGCCTACTGAGCCAAGAGGTGGAGAGATTGGCAGCAGAAGGATACTGCTTTATCCTTTCTGCATTGCTTGAGAATGACAAAGCGATAAGAAGAACTAAAAAGGGGGCAAGTAGATAGAAAATACATCGGCTAACAGTCATTGCTTTATCAAACAAGAATCTGCTTTTCTGCTTTTCTACTTAGATTTGAAGCAGAAGAATGATTTAGTGTAGCATTCAAGAAAAAAGGGTACACCAGGAAACCCTGTGCAAGTCAAGTCATTCGTCAACGGCTGTGGAATTTTCTAATACAGTGAGCTTTTTTCTTTCAAAATAACACAATTTTCCATGTGATGGAATGGTTTTTCCTCTCCTCTTTTCTTTTGTTGGTTCTAGTGTTGAATAGTTTCACGAGGATGATTTTTGAGTGGATTTCTAATAACTGTCTATCTCTTAAGTCGATGTACTTAATTACCCCGGTTCTTGGGTGGAAAAGAAAGAGGCCGTCAATCTCAAGTGCACATTAGTTTCAGCCTGAACTTCAACCAATATAAACAGGCAACCATTAGAATTACTCAAAAGTTTCTGAGAAGAAAAATGGAATTCTGGGAAACAAGAACATGGTTAGACTAAAATTAACAGACTTGCGTGTTTCTCCGCACTGAAACGTGGAGGTACTCTACAACAAGATCAGCCCCCATCAGGCTGTTCCGAGGCAGACGTGCACAGTCCTGCCTAATGTGTGAAGTCAATCGGCACAACCATTCAAATACTCAATTAATCAACCAATGTATTGAAAAAGCAGCAGTTGCGTGATTACTTGCAGCAACTTGGGGACACCAAAGATGCCCAGATATTGAACCAAAAGCACAGTTAGAGTTTCTGGGAGAAGCCCGAAACCACTCAGCTGCTGTAGCTCCCCTCTTATGCATTGTTTGCTGTTTTCTTTTTGCAGTTGTAAAGAAACGTTAAAAATGAACAGAACATAAAGAGAAATTCTAGACGAGTGATTAATTTTTCGTGAGCACAATAAGAATTAGGCTCAGAAACTGAGTTCTTTTATTAACCGAAATAAGAAACCATAAAACACCAATTTTTGACGTTTACAACACCTATCTCTTTCCACCCTCAATCTCTAAAGGAAAATGGTTAACAAACAACAAGAAATTTGTATGAATCAAGTGCAATCAAGCTTGAAATTTCACTTTATAAAAACCAGGCTTCACTGGCTGGGTTTATATAAGCAGCAAGCATTCTGCATTTAACTGATAATCCACGTGGTCAACTGACAGGCCACATAGATACTTCATTAAAAACGTTGGAGCCTCGTGATTGGTCCACGTTGAAGACTTTGTTCAGCTCAACCAACGGCCATCAAACACCTGAAACCAAGTTATTTTTAAAAAAAAAGAAACATAGAGATGATGCCTTCATTTCTGGGTTACAGTACTGCTGTTTGTGGGATCAAATCTAACAAATTCCTCTTTGATCCAACAAGCAGGTAGGTGTGAATTAAAGTCAACGCTTCCTCTTTTATGTCAATCCACTTCATCGTTTAGAATCTTCAGGCATGTAAGTAATTCTATGGGGGGAACACATTTGGTGATCATATCTATTGAGTTGTCATTGGTTAAGATTTTCTCAAAGTTCTATACAGTCTTTCTTCCACCTTTTCTCACATAAAATAATATTTAATATCGAAATGTTTTGCTTTTTATGATATAATTAATTTTGACATAAATGAATGATTTATTAACTGTTTGAAAATATTATCAAACTTTTTGAGCAAACTAAGCAACCATATACCTTTTTTTAAACCCTCCTGCCATGGTTATATACTCAGCTTTTGTGACCAAAAGGGTCACTACTTGTTGGAGTTGTGCCTGTCAATTAATGCAACACCCTTCAAGCATAAAAACATAACTGAAAGCAAGAAAGATCATGCTGTTTAGTGTACACCAGACCATATCCCTTGATTCTATTGACATATTTGAGCAGCCACTTCATTGCCTACTCATTTTTTAATTGCATTGATGATATACCTGTTGAAAAGGTTAAGTAGGTAAGATAGGTCATACTTACTGTTGATCATGATATGCATAAGAGAGACTTTACTGCATTTTGAGTAGGGTACGGTATGTCGCCCATTTCTCTTTTTTCTTTCTCTAAATTTGGCCAACTATTGGTAGACAACCTCAAAGGGAGTTTTCACAGATGTTGTGACTGATTTGGCTCCGTAGATAAAGAATCCTTCACTCACTTTCTATATATATTATTCCTGAGAGAGCCTGAGCTTAAGCATTCTTTAAGCTCTATCTCCTTGAATTTCCGTTAAAATCATAAATATAAAATAAGATATTTTTTATATAAATTTAAAATTAAATAAAATAATAAAATATTAATTTCACTTAATATTCAACAATGAAAATGTTAATCTGGTCGAAAATTTAAATTTGTCTATTTTATTTTTCATTTTTAAACTCATGTAAGATTACGTATTTTTATTTTTATTTTTAAATAAAATAAAAAGATAAAAAATTTATTTCGAATCCTCACTTTAATTTTGAAATTTTGATTAATAAATATATCATAATTCTCAAAAACAAGCCTTAATTTGCTATTCTTTCATCCTACTAAAGAAAATTTATGGGTTTATATAGCTAGGAGGCTGCTGCTGCCCTCAACTACCTATTTAGTGACCACCTGACATACCATGTAGATCTTTCATTAATAGAGCTGTAGCTTCACGGTTGGTTCACGTCCAACTCAGCCAACAACTTTTAACCCAAAAAAAAAAAAATGAGGGTGACCATGGTTTAGTTTAAACCGTTGAATTTAATCATAATTTTTAAAATTTAAATTAAATCAAAACCGTTTATAATAGTTTCGATTTTGAATTATAATCAAAATTATTTTAAATATGGATCGATTATAGTTTATAAAAATTTTGAATTGAAATCAAAAAAGTCGATTCAAAATCAACGGTCTTAGTTCAGTTTTTAATTATATTAATTAAAAATATAAAAAATAATTTAATTAAAAATTTTATAAAAAATAATTTAAGATTATAAAATAATTTAATTTTAAAAATAAATATTTTTTAATAAAAATATGATTATTATATTTTTATTAAAAATTAACTAAAAATTTTAGTTTAATTACAAAACACTCTTATTAAAAAAAAACAATCTCTTTGACTAGAACTTAAATCAAATTTAAACTATTTATAAATCAAAACCTGAATTGCTTTTAAATCAAACTTTAATCGAAACTGAAATTTAACGATTCAATTTTTAATTTTTTTAATCATAAACTTTGAATTAATTGATCAAAATCGAAATCTATCGTACTATAATAAAGTTGCTTCTTTTTTCGGTGCAACACCTACTTGAATCAAATCCAACAAAAATAAAAAATAATAAAATTAAAAAATAATTTTTTAAAATTATGTATTTTTAACGTAAAAAATAAAAATAATTAACAAATAAATAAAATCATTCATATTTTTTAATTAAATTCTTATATTTGTTTTAACTAATTTTACATGTAAAAGATTGATTTGGTCAAAACTCATCTTTCTTTTTTTTTAAAAAAGCAATTCAAAATTAAAGATTTTGTATAATATATTTTAATTTAAAATTTTTATAGATATACAAAATATTTAAATTATCATCATAATAATTAATATTTTTATAAATTTTACAGTACAAAAATTAAAAAAAATTACAAAATTATTTTTAGCATTGAAAAGTTATAAAATGTTTTGCAATGATAGCTTGCATACTTATTTAGTGACAAATTTTAAATCAAATTTTATTATACAAAATTTTTAATTTAAATTGTATTTTTTTAAAGATTGATTTGTACTAAATTAAAAGTTCACACATAAAATTAATTCAAAAAATTCTATAGAAACTCGATTAAAAAACATGAAAAATATAAAGTTCATTTTGTATTTATTTAAAAATAAATAATAAAAAATTTCTTTCTTTTTAAAAAAGAGTAAACAAAATAAATTTACGGTTATATTTTTCATACATTTTTCAAAAAATTTTCAGATAAAAACTCACACATCTAATATTAATATATCATGTTAATATTTTTACCAGATATTTTTTTATAAATAATATTCATATTAGACAGTATAATTTTAAAATTTAATAAAAAATTAAAATAATCTTAACAGTGTAAAGGCTTAATAAGAATCCAAACGCTCCTAGGAAGCAGAGTACCCCATGTGGTTTTTAGGTCAACAAATTTGGTGACGATGTCCATTAAAACAAGCACCAAAGCCTCCTAAGATCCACCCATGTTCTTTTAGTGTCAAATATCACTGCAGATATAATATTCGACGAAATGCCTAAACGACATGGTGACGATGCTGAGTGCTGATTCCAACTCTCTAATCGCAGGATCATATGCCAAATCCACAAATTTTTAAACGAAGCAGTGGCTTAGTGCCATTTGCTTTACAAATCCACTGGTCAAGAAAAAAACAGATAGGCACATCAGAAGACATGGGCATTGATTCACTTCACTCACCACCCACAAAATGGGGGAGTTAGCTGGGCATCCAAGCCCCACCTAGGACGACCGCCATGTGCGGCCCAGCGTGGGTTGGCTGGTCAACATCATGATTTTATACATTCCACAGGGAACCACTTGTTTAGGTGTCCCAAAATCATTTTTGTAATGTCTCACCGGATCTCTGTCTTTGGCACTAGAGAGATTTTGTAGCAAACCACAGTGACCCATTTGGCAGATGTCCACAATTATTGTCACAGCTTGATTTCAGACCCTTTGACAAGAAAGATTTTTTTAATAAATTGAAGATCTGCCTATTCCACCCAGTTCGATAGGTACCCACTTTTGAATTGATTGGTCCTCTTTGCTTTTCTTTAATATAAGGAGATAAACTCTCTAAATCTAATCTTATCGTTCATTACAAGATCATGTTGCCAATTTTGGGCGCATGACAATCACTATTAGCAAATCATATACCCCGCAGTGGAATAAGATCATGATTCAAATGAGTAAGCAAGCACTAATTTTTTCTGTTGTCAAAGAGATAAAGCACCATAGATGATGAGAATCCAAATCGTATCATCAAAAAACTAAAATAGAGAAAAGCAAGTGCCACAGGCAAAAGAATAACGAACAACCCCATTATATCTTACTTTACTGTCTGTCAATTTCACAAACAGGTGATAGGCAAGAGCGTACCAGTGAAAGTAAGCCTCGTGGTGGTGTCCCTTTTGGGTACTTTTGGCCTATTTAAAGGCTTAACCTGCTCGGAGTTTCTTCACTCTCTCATTTCAAGCCTGCTCTTCTTGTGTCTCGTATCTCTTATCACTTACAGAAATGGCTTCTTCCCTGTCGGGAAACTGGGCATGCATTAACAGTGAAGATCACATTGAAGAAGCTCAATTCTCGCAAATCAACACTGCCCTTTGGGTCTCCTTGATGGAAGAAACCCAAAGCGAGGATCAGTTCAACGATGAGAGATTAACAAGCTTAATCCGATCACTGGAAGCAGAGATTAATCCTCACAAGACGGACACTCATGTGCGCGACTCTGTTTGCAGCCTGGAGAGTTACCCATCATGCAACAGTACAGAACAGGCGTACGGTCAAGACTGCTGGCCTTCGCTCGACATGGACCTCTGTTGGGATGACATGGAAATGGGTTCCGATACTTCCGCAAGTGACGACGATATCAGAAGTTGGTATCCCTCTGCAGATGAAATGGAAGGCGGTGTCGACTTTGGACGAGCCTACAGGGATTGCCTTCAGGGTAACGTGGAGAGCTACTTATGGCCGGAGGCATGCGATGTGGCCATGTAACCTGCAAGCTGATGCAGATTGATCACTGATAATAAGCAGACATGAAACAGTAAATATTACTATAGATGATAACTGGAGTTCCAGATTTATCAACTTGTGAATTCATCAAATTTGATCAGTTTACGGTTATTAATTAAAATTTTTGTATCTTTCGTCAATTTCATTATTCAGTTTCACTTTGTTTTCTTCTTAAAGCAGAGAATTGATAATCACAGAACCAACAAAAACAGAGGCTTCCACTTCTCTGCTCTCTAAAATTCCCCTCTGAAACCCAGAAAATATCATTAATTCGCAGAATTTTAGAAGATTTTCAGAAAATCTAGTACAAGAAATCAAATTGTTCATGTTTACTTGGCTAAATTTACAAGATTTCAGAGAAATTAAATTTTCTCATGAAACTTAAAAAATTATGGCTTAATCAAAACAGTAGGAATTTGATTAGTAATTTCCATTACATAAAATTTTTTGAAAGATAAGATATCCTTTCATCTATTTATGCATCTATCACATCTCACAAAAAAAATTTTGATTTTTAAGATTAATGTGTGCAAATCTAACAAGCATACATTTTTACCAAAACTTTTGTTAATAAACAACGTTAAAATAATGTAATTCATATTACTAATATATTTGAATACAATCAAAGATATTATCAAAAATGAAAATATTTCTTAGAAAGCTCATTAATAAATAAAATATGAATTAAAATCCAAAATAAAATTCATTTTACAAACCAATCGTAAGTAATTTATTTATCCAAACATTTGATTTTTTGAATATAAATTTTTTGAAATTTAAAAAAATGTGGGCATTCAAAATCTCGGGAATCAACTACAATTTTAATCATTTTCAATTGCAATTAAAAACGAGTACAGAGCTAAAAACAATTTCTTAAATTTTAAAGGCAATAAAATTTTGATAATAAGATCAAAGTGTAATTAACTTCAATAGTTTCTTTATCATAAAAAATAAAGAGATTTAAAGACCAAGAGCCATTTTTTAATATATGTATATATATATATTCATATAATTGCATCATATAATAGAAATAATAAAATATAAACAACAACGAGAAAAATCAATCAATTTATAAGAAATTGACACACTTATGATTAGTGATAATTATATTTCTGGAACGACCTCTTTTTTAAAGTCAATCAAGGACAACCATGCATGTTTGGCCAAAGGAAGCATAATCACACCGTAAAAATCCTACATTAATCATTTAATATCTAGACAAATGGATCCTAACCTTTCTTTATTAATTCGTATTTGGTAAGCATATTAGAAAGCAAGATTAAGAGCAAACCATAAACATAAGTATATTGGACATCAAATTAAGCAATAGAGTAGGAAGCACATCTTACAACTGTCAATCCCCAACATTATTATCAAATGCACCCATCGCCAATCAAACTTCATGTTTTGCTTTGTAAGTGGAAATAATGTTAGTGCCCATAAGGACATAGAGGGGGTTGGGTCCCTTTGCTTGATAGACAAATCAAGATTATTATTGTAAAGAGACACCCCATTGCCTACATAATTTTAAGATTTTTGCTCATTTTGTAGGACACATCACGTGGGTGTGGCTTCATTCTCCATCATCTAAAATGGGTGCTCTTTAATTTCTTTATTTTTTAAATCTATTTTTAAAAAATTAAAGTGATTTTGAGATCCAAACCCCCACTCATCATCTTGTGGCGGCAACATGTGCCCCAAAGTGTGCATTAGGTTGTCAACAACATGGGTACTTTGTCACACAAGTAATATTTCTAAAGTCTATGCCTTTTTTTTTTAATATGGTTCATATTTTTTAATTTAATGGATTAATTCTTTTTAAATTTAAATATTTAGAATTTCAGATAACATCAATATAACATAATATAAATTTAAATATATTTTCATTTTTCTTAACTTTTTCAAAGTTAATGTTTAATAAATATAACTGTATAATTACCATTAAAACAGATAACATTATCAGGTGAAAGCTGTCAAAATCAGGTAAATTTAGTCCAAACAGAAGTCAAAAGAACATATCCTTTAATTTAATGGGTTGGGAGCCACTGGTAGCTGAATCTAATATATTGAAACCACGCACATCTTGTCACCACCCTACATGAACATGTGAGTGCATGCGTGCAGAATATATCGGAGCCCCACTTGGAATATTTCCAGGTTCATCAGTTCTTGTGGATGTCAAAGCACCTGTCTTTTGACACTATTCTATTGCTTGAAAGATATTAAACTTGATCACGATCTTCGATTCGCAATTTTCCGAGGCTTAGTGCCTAATCTGGGACATGCTTTTGGACGTCAAAGTGCCCATTAAGATACATACCATGACGGCAACTACAAGTCTGTCTCTGCTTCTTGGGGTCCATCCGGTTGAGATAGTGTCCGCTGCTCTGTTCTTCTGTCTTTATCTCCGACTGGTCATGCATGCACCAAGGCTAGATTTTGCGTACCTGTAAAGCCCCTTCCTGCTATCGATTTGACATCTCATAATGTATCTTATGTTCCTTGCTTGTTTTTTCTAATAGTTTATGGGTGCATATGAGCACATTATTGGTGATTGTTCTGCCATGTGCAGACGTGAAAGCTTTGTGTATATAAAGGGTCTCTGCTTCAAATGGAGGAGTCACAAAGGCATTCTCAAAGCAATCTCTCTCCTCTCGGATTCAACTTCTTAGCTTCTGTTTGTCTAAAGAGTTCTTTTTCTTACCCACCCTGTAATGGCTTCTGTGGTGTCTGAAAACTTGGGTTGCATCAATGGCGATGCTGAGTTCTATGGGGCAGAGGTTCTGAAAGTCAACTACGCACTTCTCATGTCGCTGATGGAGGAGTCCCTGGTTGAAGACCACAATGATGAACAGCTGAACAGAGTGATCAGATCATTGGAGGCAGAGATCAATCCAAACACAATGGAAGGAGATGGTTCGTCAACAGAGCCTGAATGGCTCAGTGAAGGGGACCAGGATGATCAATCATGGAGCGAAGCGAACCTGGATGGTATTGATTCCCCTGGATCACAAGATCTTGACTTCCAGTGGGTTGATACAGAGCCTGCTCCTTCCTCTCCAAGCGATGACATGAGTTGGTACATGGAGTGTTATATGGATGAGATGGATGGTGTTGAATTTCAAGAGATTGGTGATTATCCTCAGACGTGTTATGGAGTTCCCCTGGAGGAACAGTACTACAGCTCGCTATGGCATGAAACGTGTGACACAATGATGTATGCTTAGTGTACTCTGTTTGCTGTCATCTTCTAAAATAGTTGTAAATTCAAATCTAAGTCCCCGTATACATTGATATTGAAATCCAATGATGAATGCTCTCTCAAAGTGACAAATCCAGGTCAAATTGTTGTTCTTTCCTCATTTTCAATTCTGCCTGATTCAGTCTGGTAGTCTCCTGTCTGAAAACCAACACATGAAACTGTAAGCAACTTCATTCTTCATTTAACAACTCACAGATCAACCTTGGATCCAGATTCCAACTTATATCAAAAAACAAAATTTTTATGATCTCCTTTGGATGCGAAAAGAAGCCACACATGAGAGAACTACTTGGTGAACGTCTTAATGGGAGTGAAACTGATATAGTTCACAAAGTGCTCATCTCTACCAGTTCTGACCCTGTGCTATGACTCTCAAAGCGCAGAGGGAGAACTTAAGTTGGGCTTTTCTTTCTTTCCTTGAATTCATAAATTGGGTCAACTGTAGCACCACGAGAGTCTGGGGCTAGCTTTGTTGTTAGCATATGATAGGAAGAACCCACAAATGACTGATGGGCTACTATTGAGTTAAAAACCCAAAAGAATATTGACTAGATACACAAATACAAGATTATCATGGCAAGTCAATATATGAAATTTAGAACACTATATTCGAATAAATTCGTGCACTCAGTTCTCATCAAACCCTACTTAGGCTAACTGTGTATCCACATTTTTATTAATAGATGTGTCTAAATCATATCGAATAGATCATATTTTTAAATATTAGGCTATCAAACCTGCTTAATTAGATCAAAATCAGTGACCTGTATTACCATTAATGGTAACCTATAGTACCAAAAGCATCAATAGTGGAGTTCCGTGAACATTTTCTTTTTTCTTTATTGGGTTCTGACTGATTATGCAGAGCTCCTTATGTGCGTGATAAATTGCAGATATGTTGGAAATTCAGCCCAGAACTTTGTTTAGGGGAAAAAAAAAATCTTTGCCTAAAAACTCTAGTAAGCAATGATTAAATTACAGAATTAAATAAGCTTCAATAGCATCACATCTTTAACAACTTCCATGAGATTAAGTTGGTTTAGCCTTGTAAAAGACTCCATGAACAGTTCTAATCTAATGCAAGACAAACTTTCTTTTTTTTTTTTTTTTCCTTCTGCTGTTGTGTATGGCAGATTTCGACAGACTTTGCCCAACTAAGCAGGTGCGATTTTGTCTAAGTATACACACAGCACATAGAGGGGAATGCCGGTGCCATGTAATTTCAATACAAACACAGGGGAAGAATACCTTTCGGATCCAAATCAAAAGGTCAGATACTCAGATCATCATATTCAGTCCCATCAAGAAGTAGACGGGTTGGGTTTTGCTTAGCCCACCAGATTCCAGAACAAAACAGTACCCATCTTAATACTTGCATATTCTTAGGAGTGAAGAAATAGCCTAACCATGGTAGGCCACTTTTTAGGAGTTGGATCTTTTTGATTTCCTTGCTGCCTTTACCAAGTTGCTGCAAACAATTAGTAGTATAGAAATTATTTAATACTTGCGTGTGTGTGACCACAATAATATGGGTTTGGTAAGCTTTTAAAGTTAAAAGTTGATGTACCCATGAATTTCATGAAGTTGTCCACTGTGTTCGCATTTTTAATTTGTGGGGATAAAGTGACTGTTCTGTAAAGCAATTTACTCTTAAAGATATTTTGACCTCTACAATATTAGCCCTTACTTGCAGTAGTGGAGCTTTTCTTAATTTGATTGGTTTTTCTTGCCCTGTTTTTAACTTCACATGAACATTGTTGGAGGACACCTAATGAACATGAAACAGATTCATGATCTTTATTGAAGTATGATGCACATAGAAACATGATTTTGTTGAAGCACTTGCAATCTGCATTTATTTAAGATGATCATGCGTGTTTAAAGCAAGCTCAGTTTCAATTGGATTCTTGATTAAGTTGAACAGAGTCTGCATGTTGGGCATTCGGCTTTGTTAGTCCAGGAAAAGAGTTAAAGGAAGAAATAAAGATGGAAATCAAACGTTTTTAATTTGTTTGGTATGTGAGAAAATGAAGAAACTTTATGAAAATACCATATGAATAGAGAATAGTTTGTGAAAATTTGTCACTTTGCTGTTTTTCATTTTTGCGGGGATTCAATTGATCAATTCTCTCTTTCCATCTCTTTCTCTCTCTGCTTTTCATCTAAATGGTCATTAAAAAACCGCCCAGGGCACTTTCAAAAGCAAACATGAAGGCACAGAGTGTCCTCTCTCCCATCCCTCTCCGAGAAAGAAAAGTTAAGACAAAACCCATCTCTCAAAAGCATAAAGCAAAAAAGATATCACACTATCATAAACCCTCTTTTTCATTCTCATCGAAAAGCATGCACATACACCCAACAAAGCAGACCTCATTAAGCAAAATGCAGAATGAGAGAAAAGGCCCTGCTTATATACTCTTTCCCTCCAAATTCCCATCAAGAACAGCAGCAACAACAATAACAACAAGAAAAGCAGCGCAAAAATTTTCGTTTCTGGCTTCACAACAATGTCTGGTGAGATTGTTCCTGCAGAGCCTATCAGTGAAGCCGACACGAACTACAGACGACCTATTAGCCATGAAGAAAGAACCAACAGCGTGGACCCTTCTGTACCTTTTACAAGGGCTCTCACTTATGGTGAACATGTTCCTGAGCCATTTGATAGTGAGAGGTTGCCAGCAACTTTTGCTTCAGAAATTCAAAGGTTTCTCCGTGTTGCCAATTTGGTTGAATCCGAGGAGCCTCGTATTGCTTATCTTTGTAAGTTGTTTATGTTTATAATTGGTTTATTTTATGAATTTGAGTTACCTTTTTTTTTTCCCAATAAGATGGGTTTGGTGTGTGACTTTTACTGATTTTGAGAAGCTTTTTAGGTTTAACCATTGTTTGTTTGCACGTTTGAATTATGAACCGACCTGTATAGCAGGAATCTTGTGTTTCTTATTGTTTGTTTCCTTGAAGGGAACATCTAGTTAGAAATGTAGTATGTTAAACTATGCTAGCGATCATGTTTTGGTCAATGGAATATTCACATCATTCTAGCTGAAATAGCTATGCCAAGCATAAATATGTGGAACAGATTGGTTTTACAGGTTCATAATTTTCATACCATTTACTTCACTGACTTTAATTTTTTCAGTAATCAAATGAAGGGAATTAATGCTTCCACATTAAGGTGATTGGTAGAGGCTTCATTTTCTAATAAATTTGGAATCTGGGCTTAAAATAATGTATATGAAACGGAAGTTTATTGCTTTGCAATTTTTTCTATTATATATATATATATTTGGCTGGAAATTCTAAAGCAACATTCTCAGCTTCCTCCATGTCGCAGAACTTCCTCCTGGAAACGAAATCAAATTTTAACTAGAAATTATGAATGCACATTTCACACTGATTAATCAGGCTTTTGGTGCAGGTCGCTTTCACGCTTTTGAAATAGCACATAACATGGACCACAATTCTACGGGAAGGGGTGTTAGGCAATTCAAAACTTCTCTTCTTCAACGACTTGAGCAGGCAAGAACTTGAATTAAGCTCATTATATAAACTTCTAAAGCGAAGTGATTGCTTAATTATTTTTTTCATATAAGAAGGATTTGCATTGAAGTGATTCTGAGATGAGAATGACTAACAGAAAATGCTGTACATGCCAGTGCCAACACAATAAACTGTTATATTAGTACATTACTCTTCATTAATCTTTTAATTCCTTTGTGATTTTAGTATGTACTTGTGGAGATAATTGTTGCTGGGTTCTTTTCCATT
The DNA here is from genome assembly GCA_021397835.1 of Moringa oleifera. Classification (NCBI taxonomy): domain Eukaryota; kingdom Viridiplantae; phylum Streptophyta; class Magnoliopsida; order Brassicales; family Moringaceae; genus Moringa; species Moringa oleifera. Next base: position 3,386,690 of record JAJFZO010000863.1, read on the forward strand.
CTTTATCATGGCAAGATTTTCATGACTATATTTATACAATTTGAGATTTCTTTTCTTTGCTGGTTTTGATGGCTTAGGATGAAGAAACTACCAAAAGTAGAAGAAAGGAGAAGAGTGATATACGTGAACTTAAGCGTGTTTATCATGCATACAAGGACTATATTATCAGACATGGTGGAGCATTTGATTTAGAAAATAGGTAACTGCTATAATCTTGTGGATATTTCTATTATGTGCTCGTGCAGCTGAACTTTATCCAACCCATTTTCCTTTGATATGCCAAATTAATCTGTGGGTTTTTGTTTCAATTAGTCACAGAGAGAAGTTGATAAATGCACGTAGAATTGCCTCTGTTTTGTATGAAGTATTGAAGACAGTTACAAATGCAGCTGGTCCTCAGGTTTTTCTCTTAGTTCTTTGCTGTTTCATGTTTCACCCAGTCTTTTGGAAAGTATGTGACTTAAATAAGTTATTGATTTTTCCTGATTACGTTAGTTTTCTCTCATACCAATCTCTGGTTCTTTTCTGATAGGCCATTGCTGATAGAGATAGCATTCATGCGAAATCCGAGTTCTATGTACCATATAACATTCTTCCACTTGATCATGGAGGAATTCAGCAAGCAATTATGCAACTCTCTGAGGTCTGATGCTATGTCGATAACTAAATGGTTTCCTTTTCCTTAATTTTTATTTGTTAGCTAGGACTATGTTGTGTTACAAAACCATTTTATTTTTCGTTGCTACTTCTGGATGAATTGCTTGAGGGCCTCATGTCTCTTCTTGCTTCTACCCCCTCTTAGTTGACATATTACTTAATATGCCATTGAATAATGTCTCTGGTGATACTAGTACACTGTGCAGCTAACAATATTTTTGAAGTTTGATAAATGGGATAAGTATGTTAGCTTACTATTTGAATGTTGTAGATTAAAGCTGCAGTTGCAATTGTTTGCAATACTCGTGGTTTGCCTTCTCCTGAAGATTTTCACAAACATGGGGCTTTCATTGATTTGTTTGAATTTCTTCAGTATTCATTTGGGTTTCAGGTAAATTTACCTACAAGATTCCTGCTTCTTTTTGTCTTTTTTCCTTTCCTCTACAGAGTAATCTGGAATAAATGATGCATGAAACATTGAGTTAGCAACTGGACACATGAATAGTGGTTCTGTGTTCTTAAATATAAAAGGATCTTATTCATGTCCATATCTTATGTCCTTCAGCAAGGAAATGTGGCCAACCAGAGGGAGCATCTGATTCTACTCCTTGCTAACACCCATATTCGGCTCTCTAATAAACAGTCTTCTATCTCAAAAGTGGTTAGATTTTTAATTCTCAATATTTCCTTATAAACTTCTCCACAACTTTGAATTTGACATGTATGCTTTTGTAATATCAGTTAGGGGACGAGGCTATGGATGTCTTGATGAAAAAGTTCTTTAAGAACTACACAAATTGGTGCAAATTTATGGGGAGGAAAATCAACATCCGGTAAGAGAAGTGAAAAAACTTGCTACTTGCTTTTGCAACAATGAAATTAGAAAACTTGTCTTCCATCTAATGCTGATAAACATTGTATTTCCTCTCTGTTACTTGCAGTGTTTTACTTTCATTATCTCATTTTTCTTCCTCAGATAGTTTTCATTGATTTCATTGTTGTTTTCATGTTCTCAGCTTCCATTGAGTAGCAACACTTAATCATTTACCTTGCAGGTTGCCTTATGTAAAGCAAGAAGCACAACAATACAAAATTTTATATATTGGGCTTTATCTTCTTATATGGGGAGAAGCTGCAAACTTGCGGTTTATGCCAGAGTGTCTCTGTTTCATCTTTCACCATGTAAGCTGAGATATCTGTTACTGCTGATTATTCATTTTGATTGATTCTTTGTTCAGATCATTGTTGCATGTCCAAATGCACCTTTGTCTTTAATGATAAGCATAGATGCTGCCTAATTCTTGAACTTGAAATATGAACCATTGTAGCTAAAGACTAGGAACTTATTTATTTAATACTTAGAAACTGCTATGTTGTCGAGCATATACTGCTCGACAAATAATGGCAAGTTGTTGTCTTCAAATATATTTACATCAATGATACATCATTCTGGGCAGGTTTTTGCTACCAGAATGAAGAGCAATCTAGTTTCTTACACTAAAGCAAAGAGTAGAAGGATGCATATTTGTTTGTTCTCAAGTGGAATCTTCCATGACAACTCATCCATATTCTTGTGTAGAAATGGAGAGCCATTTTCATAATTTATGTCAGGAACTAGTCTTGTTTTTGTTTTATCCAGTGCAAAGGAAGGATTTTTACTTGGATAATTCAGCCATTACACATCCAGCTCATGAAATTGATTGATTTTCGTCTTCCTATTTTATTGAGAAATTAGATATGTCGACTGTTCATATAGTTAAAGTAACTATTCACTGGTTCCACTTTTATCTATGACAGATGAAATTGGTCTTTCCTACTTTATTGCTTGATGAAACTCAATTCACATATGGGTCAACTTTGATCAAGCAAGCTGTTAACTACGTTTTGATTCCTCAATTTAGTCATCAGTTTATGCTTCTGAACTAAAATTCAATGAGACAGATTTTGGTTCGGGGTTAATTAATATATTGGCAATCCATAGTGGTTCAAGGGAATGGGGATCCTGTCAACAAGTTTCTCATATTCTCTTTTGCTCATTTCGTTTTTTTCTTTGTTTGGTTCAAGTTGCAAATATTGTTTCATTGATAAGGTTTCTTCAAGTATTCTGCTCCAGCTACATGAGGAATTTTTCAAATGAAATTGCAACAGGAATATAAGCAATATTGCCACAAATAGATCTCAATTCTTCTTGACTCTAATTAGAAAGTGTCAATGATCACCACAAGCATTTCTTTGGAGGTTAACTCTGTATTTTTGCCCATAAGATCTAATTGATGCCATTTTCATGCTTTAATCCAGGGAAATGACCATAGAATGACAACATTGACTTACAAGTTTGACTTCGGTTTTGAAATGGTTTGTACTTAACTGCCAGTTTAAGCACTTGAAAGAAGTATCTTTTGAGTTGTGTGCAAAAAGTACAACATAACTTTTTTTTTTTTGATATTCTGAACTTGACACGCTTGTATGGTATTGCAGGTTACATGTTAAGGTTGTGAATAAGAACTTTAAATAACATATATATGTGTTTAGCATATCATCATCATTAAGGGCACTGTCACAATTTTTTTTTCCCCTTTTTTATGTTTAATTTCAGATGGCATATGAATTGCATGGCATGTTAATGGGTGCTGTTAGTACGACTTCTGGAGAGAAGGTCAGGCCAGCATATGGAGGAGGGCCTGAGTCGTTCCTGAACAATGTAGTCACCCCAATATACCGGGTTATATTTGAGGTAGTTTTCTAATTTCACTGTCCCTGTACATCTTCTGATTGAGTATCTAATTCCGTGGCCCAAATCTGCAGGAAGCTGCTAAAAGCAAGGGTGGGACAGCTGACCATTCTACGTGGAGAAACTATGATGACTTGAATGAGTATTTCTGGTCAGTAATTGAGTTTTTTTTTTTTTCCCCTTTCTTTTGGAATTTTTGGATATCTACTGATTCAGGCCTTCAAGATATTAAGATGGTAATTAGTTACATCTGCTATGTTTCTGCAGGTCTCGTGATTGTTTCCAAATAGGCTGGCCCATGCGACTTGACCATGATTTCTTTTGTGTAGAGTCTTCACATAAGCACAAAGTTCAAAATGCTCGATCAGCTCTTAATACTGAAGAAGAAAAAGATAAAAAAGAAGGAAAAGAAGATGAAGAACAGGGGGTAAATCATTTCAGTGAATCATAGGAAAACCCTTCTCTTCCATTATTTGAAATAGATCCACAAATTAATGAGCCCTTAATCATCTTGTCACCTTGCAGTGTGCTATTTCTAGCTTGTTGAGGAGACTATAGAGCATATTATTGCTCAAGATCCAAATGGATTCTTTAGGACTTTAACGAATTGTTGAGACATTACACTGATTTGTCAGGTTTCTGTTAACATAGGAATAGAGATGCTGAGACAGAGATTGTGGCCCAGAATATCACATATAACTGTGTGTGGACATGCATAGTATACTTGTGTGCTCATGGATGCACTCATGATTCCTTGAGTGTCTTGTCAGCACCTATGTTTTTCTGTGTATGTGTCTATGTTTGTATTACGTATAGGTGTTAATCTGTAATTATTAGCTTTATAGTTATGTATTTGGTTTACCATTTTTATATTAAATTAACATGCATATAGAGCTGCAACTTGAAATTTGTGCACCTTCAAAAAAATATGTTTGTGATTTTGATTTTATTCAAAAGCATTAGCAAGGATAAGAAAAAGTAAAGTGTCACTAATCCAATTTGGCCTATGAGCTTGTGAAATCTTGAATATTTTGGGTTGCACTTGAAGGGCCTTTTCCTCTGTTTTGTTGATTCTGTTTATGAGCTTTTTGGCTCCAAAAGAGCTAAAATTTGAGATGTGATGAATTGCTTGTACGAAGCAAGATTGATAGTTTTGCTTGCAAGACTCAACTGTTCCATATTGATAAACTTTTGCTATCTGTGTCTAATGTATTCCTATTTTCTCTCAGGCTGTTACTGGAGAGACTCATGAACCAAAATGGTTAGGGAAGATGAATTTTGTGGAGACTCGTTCCTTTTGGCAGATTTTTAGGAGCTTTGGTAGAATGTGGAGTTTTTTTATTCTATCTCTTCAGGTTCTTGTTTCTTAACTTGTAATTTTTTTCCTTAGAACCCATTAAGAGTAGTGCACGACTTGCTTGCTTGTCATCATGATTTTACGATAATTCTATCACTTTCAGGCAATGATAATTATGGCTTGCCATAACGTGGAATCGCCGCTCCAAGTTTTTGATGCAGTAATATTTGAGGATATTTTGAGCATATTCATCACATCTGCAATTCTTAAACTCATACAAGGTATGTTGTTATTTCGCTCAGTGCTATCACATTTAGACTGAAGTACCAATTCAATCTGAATAAATGTAAATATTTTGACAAGTCCATCCACCGTGTAGATGTACTGATCTGGTTGAGATCCTTATTCAGAATTCCCCTTTTTTTTTTTTTTTTTGAGTACTAGGAGAACAATATGGCATGTAGCCTCTTAAAATATATGTCTATGGTGGTTTAGTTATTACAGATGTTTCTGTTATCTTCTTTCTAAAGAAATTCAGTGTCCTTCCAAGTTGCTCTGTCTATGATATTACTCTTTTTGAGGAACAGCATCCATTCCCACAAAATTTGCAAATTTGAATGAAGCATCATTCCATTTTCTTTTTCTCCCTCCTTCCCCCACTCTCTCTCTCCTCTCTTGTTGAGAGTATGCTTGCATGTGTATGTAGGTAAATCTAACTCAAACATAGAGAACACTTGTATAATACATAAATCTATACATGCCACATGCTTATGGGCATGTAAAGATATATTCAAATTTAGAAATATCAGAACTGAGGAAATGTTATGAATCTAAAGGAGGTTTGTGGTTGCAGCAATTCTTGACATTGTCTTCGTGTGGAAAGCCAGAAGAACGATAGAATTCTCTCAAAAAAGGAAACAAGTGTTGAAGTTGGTTGTTGCAGCAGCATGGACAATTATTCTTCCTGTGTATTATGCTCATTCAAGAAGAAAATATACCTGTTATTCCACATCTGGCAGCTGGCTTGGAGAGTGGTGTTTCTCGTCCTATATGGTTGCAGTGATGATATATCTGACAACTAATGCAGTTGAATTGGTTCTATTTTTTGTTCCTGCTGTTAGCAAGTACATTGAGACTTCAGATCATCGTATATGTAGAATTCTGTCTTGGTGGTCACTGGTAAAATTCATTACTGAAGTTACTAACCCTTTTGTGATGCCTCTTTCATTAAGTTTCAATTTTTTGTGTGTTTTGTACTGAAAAATTGGTTGCATCTTATGTGGATATCAAAAATGTTCTATCTGTTTATTAGATTTCTCCAAGTCTGTCTAATAATTTTTAGATGCAAACAAATAAGAATAATGAAATTAATGTGGTTTATTGGCACGAATGTTTGTTATTCTTTATTCGATATGAAACCTAAATGTGTTCTTACATGTGAAGCCCTAGTTAAAATTTCGGTCTGAAAATTAAGTGGAAAGGAGATTAGTGGCAATAGAAATGCTGTTGTTGAACTGGAATTCAGCATTTTCTATACCTGAGCAGAAATCAGTGGAGGATATTATGGGAAGGAATGTCACCAGTTCTTTACTTTATACTGATTAAATGAATAAATTGATAATCAAATAAATGATTTTGATAGTTGAGTGGAGAACTGCAGTTTTGTTTGAATTTCAAACTTAGTTGCTGCTGGAAGGTGAAATTAGAGACAAGTTCATGCTTCTGGCCCCTTGACAAGTTTTCTAACACAAACATGTTGAAGGAGTTTGTTTGAAGAATTATAGATGAGTAAGAGTTGATCTTGTTCCCCTTAGGAATCTAATGGAGCTGGAAAATTTATGGAAAAATAGCCTTTCATGGCTCCTAAACTATGAGCAACGTGGAGAAATTACCAGTTTATTTGATCTGCTTACCAATATCTCTTCATTCAATTGTTTTTTCTCTCTTTTTCTACTTCTTTGCTTTGACTGTAATCTCTCAAGCTAAGAACTGAAAGAAGAGAAAGTGAGTTGACAAAAGCTTTCAAGAAATGAAAAAGAAAAAGAAAATGAAGCAAGAGAGTAGTGACAAGAGAAAGAGAAAGAATAAGCTCACATCCAGGAGTTGTTTGTAATCCATCTTTTGCTCCATACTTCTACTTATTTGTTTCATTTTATAGCTTACTGTTCAAATCTTTGATCATATCTCAATTTTTGTTTGTCATGTAGCCTAGATCATTTGTTGGCCGTGGAATGCAAGAAACCCAAGTTTCTCTTTTCAAGTACAGCTCTGTGCTCTTTTTTTTTTTTTTAATTATTATTATCTGGTCTATTGCTGATTCTTTTCTAACATTTATTATTTCTTTATTCTAGATATACGTTTTTTTGGATTCTGGTTCTTTCAATCAAGTTTTGTTTCAGCTACACTTTTGAGGTGAGTAGTAACATAGCTGCATCCACTCCATGTCGAAAGTAAAAGTGTAATGAGTGTCATAAAATTGTAAAATAACTGAGCCTTAGGTGGCTCAGATTTTCCAAGCAGAGGAATGAGTTGTAGAAAAGATCAGTCTCCACCTCTTGAGCATGCCAACACAGCAATTTGTAGGATAAAGAATGTTTTAATAAAGAAAAATAGTCTTGACTTTTCTAATATTCCTAGAAAATAGATTCTTGGATTACTTAGACATGTATACAGAACATTTTTAAGTTTCATGTCAATTGTTGGAAGTCCTCTTGCATGAATTCTTAAATGCAATTTTTGAAATACTCTGCTTGATAATTCAAGGTATTATTTATCATTCAACATATAGAAACAGGCATCCTGTAGTCACATCGAGTTCCAATTATTTTCCTTCAGGTCTTGAGTTTGTTTAACAAACTTGATAATGGAACATGAGGAAAAAAGTGAGACAACTAAAGAAATTGTTGCACTTAAAATCAATATGATCGTTTTTATCTTATAAACTTTTGGTTCAGAGGATTATTATCCGTTAGTTGGATTTAGCACACTGTGGGATTTTAATTTGCTCTCTTTGATCATGTTTAGAAATGGATATGACTTATTGATATTTCTGTTGATTGGAAAATGCAGATAAAACCACTCATAGAACCAACAAAACTGATCATGAAAATTGGCGTACAGAACTATGATTGGCATGAACTTTTCCCTAAAGGTACTCTCTTTAGTTCTTCAGACATTTGTTTCTTAGTAATTAAACCTTAGTTCTTTTGATGTTAATAAATTAAGAACGCTTATTCTCCTCCTGCAGTCAAGAGTAACGCTGGAGCAATAGTAGCTGTATGGGCTCCCATAATAGTTGTAAGTTTTGCTTGTAAAATGTGTAGAACTTTTCCTTCCAATGTCAACCTTCACTATGATGAGCTAGGCTGAAACTCTTTTTCTTAATTTGAATTTAACTGACAACAATGACATCCATCAGCATTAGCCACAGGAAATGCACAGTTAAGTTAGAGATACAAATATCAACTAGGGGAGCTGTGAAGATGAATCAAATGCTGCTCAAACAATATATTGGAAATTTTTGCATCGTTTTTACTTTATGACAGTGTCAATTTGTATCAGGTATATTTCATGGATACACAGATTTGGTATTCTGTTTTTTGTACACTCGTTGGTGGGGTTTATGGCATTTTGCATCATCTTGGTGAGGTATGACTTATTCTTTTTGCTTCCCTAGCAATGGATTATGTATTTTTTTCTGCGCTGACTAAGAAAGTACTGGACGGAACTCCTCCTTTCTTTGTAGATACGAACATTAGGAATGCTGAGAAGCAGATTTCACAACTTGCCTTCTGCATTTCGTGTTTGTCTTGTCCCACCCACATCCAGAAATAATCATAAGAGAAAAAGGAAAAATTTTTTCGACATAAGATCTCATAAGGTAGGATTTATTACAAGAATTTTGGCGCCAAGTTGCTTGAAGCAATATGAATTCTTTCATTGTGAGCAGTCCCTCTTGATGTTTCTTAGGTGTTTGAGAATGAAACGAATGGTGTTGCCAAGTTTGTTCTGGTCTGGAACCAAATTATCAATAATTTTAGATTGGAGGACTTGATAAGCAACAGGTTGCTTCCACTGCTAATCCATTGCTAAATGGTTTTTCATGAATATTCCCTACTAAATACCTGATGAAGATATCTCATGGACAGGGAATTGGATTTGATGACAATGCCTATGTCATCAGAGTTATTTTCTGGAATGGTTCGTTGGCCAATTTTCCTCCTTGCAAATAAGGTAGAGTCTTTTGCAAGATTTTCATGGATATTCATAAAAATTTTCAGTTCTTCTTGTTATCTAGGTTCACCTATAAACATAGCTGCCAATTCTTATTAGTTTTCAACAGCGCTGAGCATTGCGAGAGATTTTGAGGGGAAGGACGAGGTTCTTTTCAGAAAGATTAGAAAAGATAAGTACATGTACAGTGCTGTAAAAGAATGCTATGAGTCACTGAAGTACATCCTTGAAATTCTTGTTGTTGGTGATCTGGAGAAGAGGTAGGTAGAGAACATATTTGATCAGTCTTTTGCAAACATTTCTTATAAATGCAGCTTGAGTTCAGCTAGCAATGTATAGCATAGTTTTTGCTGTCTTGCTTTTCTTGGTCAACAAATCTAGCCTGTGACAATGTTGTGAACTGTGTTGTGTTCTTCAACTGCTTTTTAGGGTAATATCCTGCATAATAAATGAAATTGAGGAAAGTATTCGAAGATCAAGTCTTCTTGAGGATTTCAAGCTGGGTCAGCTCCCAGCTCTGCAAGCCAAATGTATCGAGCTGGTTGAACTTCTGGTAAATGTTGCACTGAAAGCTAAAGTTCAATAATCGAGCATACAATGATTTTTTATTCCAACTCCCGCCTCTGGGTATGACACCTAATGTTGTCATATAACTTTTTTAAGGTTGAGGGAAATGAAAGCCATCATGGTAAAGTTGTGAAAAATCTACAGGACATCTTTGAATTAGTGACAAATGATATGATGACAGATGGGTCCAGGTTTGACTTTGGTATGCTCAGTTTCTATTTTCCTTAAAAAAATGAACCAAAAGGCTTCAACTTATGGGTTTTCATTTGCAATGCACACAGAATATTGGATTTACTAGATTCTTGCCAACAGATGGCAGAGGATTTTACCATTTTTACTGGGAAAATCGAACCACAGTTGTTTGAATCTCTTGGTGACAAGAACTGTATCCATTTCCCATTACCAGATAGTGGCTCTCTGAATGAACAGGTGATGTTCTTTTCCTTTCAATTTTGTGCCCCCTTCCCTATTCTCTCTTATTTAAAGAACATGGTTATCATACCACGGACAGAATGATGAACTTGCTTTTATTTGGTCTCTGTTCTCTGATTACATGAGCATGCATGCACAGATACACAGAGACAGAAATCAGAGAAAAAGTCATGTGGATGGTGTTTTTGTTAATCCATGTATAAATGGAAAATACGCAATAAAGCACATCTAATCATGCAAGTATCATAACTGAGCTCTTCTCTGGATGTTGGTGACAGATCAGGCGTTTCCTTTTGTTGCTTACTGTCAAGGATAAGGCAATGGATATACCTGAGAACTTAGAAGCTCGAAGACGTATTTCTTTCTTTGCTACTTCACTCTTTATGGATATGCCAAGTGCTCCTAAAGTAGGCAATATGCTGTCATTCAGGTCAAATTGTCTAATCCTTCCTCTGTTGTTTCTTGGTTATAATTATAACTATTTGGAGTTCCATTTATGCAACTGTTCACTTGGATGCAGTAAAACTACTAGATAATGTACTCCTAAAGGTAAAAGTATAAGTAGTTCATATTGATAATAGTATCTAAAATTCAAAAAAGAATAGGGACCTAATTCCAGGAGAGTCATGCACTCATGCCATGAAAATATAGGAGGGCCAAGTGAATATCAGTTCTGAACAGTGAATGAAGTGTAGAGATTAGGTCTGCTTGGATAGGTATTCCTCAAAAATATTGATCAAATTAAATAAAAAGTAATCTCTTAAGATTTTTGGAGAAGCTAATCTTATTCTCTGAAGTTTATGTTTTACTTTTTCTTTCTTTTTTTGATCAGAACATTCTACTTTTTCTTTCTTTTCCTTCTTGGCAGTGTTATTGCTTCAACAACAGTTGCATGAAAATTTTTTTAGCTATGTTGGCATTGTCAAGGGTGCAATGTAATAGTGATGAAGTTCTATCCTTGTTTTTAATATAGTTGCATAGATAGTTTCTCCAACTTTAAGATGGTGATCCTTATAGCAATCATCAACATGGACCCTAGGGAAATATTGACAAATTTATTGAACCTTTCTTCAACTAGACATGAAAGCTCAAAGACATATTTAATGAAAATATTAATTGGTAAATTATTGCAAGCATGTAAACTGTACCTGATAGATTATTTTCTTTAGTGCAGTGTTATGACTCCCCACTACCAGGAGGACATTAATTTTTCAGTGAAGGAACTACATTCAAGCAAATCAGGGGTTTCTATTATCTTTTATATGCAAAAAATCTTTCCAGGTAAGAAACTAGGACTTCTTACATGTATTTTTATCCTCTGGATAATTTATAACTAAGAAAATGCCAACATATCTATGATTTTCTTAGACGAGTGGAAAAACTTTTTGGAGCGCATGGGTTGTGAAAATTTGGATGCACTAAAAGATGAAGGCAAGGAGGAAGAGATTAGAAATTGGGCTTCTTTTCGGGGTCAGACACTGAGCAGAACAGGTGAAAAGAAAAAATTTTGTGTTCATGTAGTTGACAACCAATACAAACCTAGTCAATAATGTGATTTTCCTGTACATAACCTATATATATATTTTTTATGACAGTTCGGGGAATGATGTATTATAGAGAAGCCTTAAGATTAGAGGCATTTCTTGACATGGCTGAAGATGAAGGTTTGTCATCTTAGTTCTATTTAATTGTTCTCAGCAGGCTTTGTTTGGCAAAGTCATCATTGACGCAGTACATCAACATTATAGTATATGAATCCATTCGGGTGCATAAGCACAATGCTTGAGGTTGTCTGAAGGAGAATAATTTTACTAAAATTATTCTATTACCTGATTGGTCCTGTTCCTCCAGATATCCTTGAAGGTTATGATGCCATTGAAAAAAACAACCGTGCATTATCTGCTCAACTAGATGCACTAGCAGACCTGAAGTTCACATATGTCGTTTCTTGTCAAATGTTTGGAGCACAAAAATCTTCTGGAGACCCCCATGCACAAGACATACTTGACTTGATGAGAAGGTAGTCTTTATACAGGAAAGAAAAAGCATTATAGAAACACTTGACTTAATTGTAAGACAATTTTAGATGTCTTCTAAATATTATATTCTATTATTACCTGAAGGTACCCATCTCTCCGTGTTGCTTATGTTGAAGAGAAGGAAGAGATTGTGTCAAATAAACCTCGGAAGGTTTATTCTTCTATATTGGTTAAAGCTGTCAATGATTTCGATCAGGTAGCAGAAGTTTTCCAATTTTTACCATGTATTTTTGTGAGCTAGTTGGTTAGGTGACTCTTGTCTAGTTTGTCCCAGTTCAAGGGATAGGTATTAATCCTTGAAGCCGATTTTGACTCTAGATATACAAAGGGATTCTTTCATGGGAGAAAGCAACTGTATTTATAAGCTAACTAATTGAATAAATTGGATGCAGCACAAAATTTAAAACAGTCAGTGTTAAGATTTAGAGATGCAGAAATATAAGATGCCTAGATTATTACTCAATTTATGTTTGGCACAAATATCTAGTAAGCCTTGTGGAGATATAGTTTCTTTGTAATAGAGATAACAAAAGGAACTAGACACATCTTTCCTAGAATTTATCATATCCATTTGTTTGAAGTTGTTCCAACTATGGAGAATCTCACATTCCTTAATAGAATGTTTAATATGTACACAATACAAAAAATAGAAAGATGCACAAAAAGAATTGTGAAAATTATAGTTAGACTGTTTCTCCTCTACAACGCAGATGAAATTCACATGCACTTTGAAAAAATTTGGAACTGTTAGTTGTGAATTTTGGAACTGATTTTTCTAAAGAATTTGGAGTTATGGGATTAAAGCAAAAAATGTTGCTGCTTTGTAGCGTTGTATAAGTATTATTGTACCAACTAACAAATTCAGTAGCATTTCCACTCATTGCATGGAGAAGTAGCACAGTACACATAGAGGTCATTTTGAATTCATGTGTATACTCATATATAGTGATACTGTTGCCTGACTATGTTGTTAATTATTTAGGAAATATACCGCATCAAGCTTCCTGGACCGCCAAACATTGGAGAAGGGAAGCCTGAAAATCAAAATCATGCCATAGTTTTCACACGTGGTGAAGCTCTCCAAACAATTGACATGAATCAGGTGTGTTTTTGCTCTATGAGCTTAAAAATATGATTTCCATGCATTTTGTTCTCATAGTGAGTGGTTTTGTAGGATAACTATTTGGAAGAAGCTTTGAAAATGAGAAATCTTTTAGAAGAATTCCTCCGACACCAAGGACGGCGGCCCCCTACAATACTTGGTTTGAGAGAACACATATTCACTGGAAGGTTTGATTCTTTGATCCCTTTTCTGTACTTCCTATGTAATTGGGTTACCCTTCATATTAACCAGAAAGAAAATTACTGCTCTTAAGTTTTTTGAAATGGAAAGGGAGAAGAGGACTTAAAAGTAGAATATTAGCAATGGAATAAGAGAGTTCATTATGTAAGTGTTTGTACTTTACTACGTCTCAAAAATCAATAAAATAAAATAAATCATGCTGTTCCTTCTTGAATATCAGATTCTTGAAGATCTTTTAGATGTATTTGTTGTCAATAAACTATAACAGCATATGTTATTGCAATATGAAGTTGGTTGCATTTGTTTCACTTTCATTGAGCTACCAGCATAACATTTTGACCATGTGCATGGGCCAAATTTTGGGGATAGCCAAATCTTTGGTGCTTCGCGTCTCTTTCACTTCACTTTATCTTATCCTTCCTCTGCATTCTACTCTCTGGTAACACATTTTTTTTTTTGAAAAAATAATTAAATAGCTTGAGATTTATTTGGTATCAGAGCTGCCTGGTTATGATATGGTCAGGAAACACAGCATTTAATGTTGACACTCCATTGCCCATTCCCAGCCTTAGAAGTGGATATACATGATTTTTCCTGGAGTTTAGTAATGCTATTCTCAAATGGAGTTTTTTTAGCCCACTCAGAATATGCTGAAAATGTCTATCCTTCTAAGTTGTATAGAAAAATAACTGGATGTCTTTTGGTTCTTATATTTCTTGTCTTGCTAAATGTATAACTTTCTGTTATGTTTCTTTAAATATTAAATCTTTATTGCGACTTGATGAAACTATTACCAGTCTCCAATTATTATTTTTGAGTTTCTACATATGAATAGATTATACTTTCATTAGAAATTATGTGCCATTGATATTAGATCGTAAGGCTGACATTTTCTTTTCCCCACATTGCAGTGTTTCTTCTCTAGCATGGTTCATGTCTTATCAAGAAACCAGCTTTGTCACAATTGGTCAAAGGCTCCTTGCAAATCCTCTCAGGTCAGTAATCCTCGGGTTCTGCAAACTTTGGAAATGATACAATAGGCTTTGCATGTGGAAATAATCGCAGATTCATCCAAACTTTGCTCGGCAAAAGATGCACGATCAGAAGTTTGAAAAATATGTGACTCCAGTGCTACTACACTTAAGTCCTGTGATTTGAACGTGGAAATCCTTATTCAGACGCCTCGTTGAGGAACTAATTATCCTAAAAGTTAAAGCTGATAAGAAACAGATCCAACAATATGTTTGAGTTCTAACATAGATAACATATAATATATGTCTGAGCATGCTTTTGGAGTGTTATCTCCTCGCCTATGTTGGATACGTAGTTTTGTTTTCTTTACCTCAGAAAGCTTAGTCCTGAATAGCTAGGATTTACTTATTTTTCTTTTTGTGTATATGTGGAAAATGTTGCTTGCTATACCCTTCTCAGGAAAACTGACTCATACCAATTCAGATTGTAAAATGCACAGGGTAATTTAAATGTTCTACCCATTAAAAGGTTTTTACACATGCAATTCTGTTGTCTTGTCTCTCTTCAGTATTCTTGTTAGGGGTCTTTGATCATGAGATTCCATAACTGAGTTGATGTTTTCTGTTCTTATGCTCAATGCTTTTGTTGCTCAGTTTCTATATTTTCGTCTTAATACAGGGTGCGTTTCCACTATGGGCATCCCGATGTATTTGATCGGATATTCCACATAACTAGAGGTGGCATAAGCAAAGCATCAAAAACAATTAACTTAAGTGAGGATGTATTTGCAGGTAGGAAGTACTAAGACATCATATTCTGACCATGCTGCAAGTTATTCTTATCTATGAACATCTGATAATATATGTAGAATACTATTGTTTATCACATCCATGTGCATTGCATCATATATGTAGGATTCAACTCTACTTTACGACGAGGATGTATAACATACCATGAGTACCTCCAAGTTGGCAAAGGTCGTGATGTTGGCCTAAATCAGATTTCAAAATTTGAGGCCAAAGTTGCTAATGGGAACAGCGAACAAACTCTTAGCCGTGACATATACCGCCTTGGGCAACGATTTGATTTTTTCCGGATGCTGTCTTGTTACTTCACAACCATCGGGTTTTACTTCAGTAGCTTGGTAATTTTGTTTGAATCTTGAAATTATCTTCATGATATTAGAATAAACTAAAAATGCATAGTACCTTTTAACAAAACAATGCACAAAGACCTATTTTGGCATATGAGACTCAGAAAATCAATTGAACTGCTTATTAATTAATCAGTTGAATTTTCTTTTGAAACTTCTGCCACTTGATGCTAATAAACTTGCCTTCTTTCTTGCTGTTCCTTAATCTTTAGTTTATGTATACTTAATAAATCAACCAATCGTGGGAAATGTTCTTGTTTTTCAGTTATTAGTTATATTGAAGTAAATAATACAAAATATACTATATTTTGTTCTGTGCACAAATGTCAACATGATTCTTGATGCATCAGAGTACAATTGTTGTTTGATATGTATCTTATCCGGCCTTTATAAGATGATTATATCTCTTTCTTAAAAATAGAGAGGATTTTAAATGTTGCCCTTTCCTTTTACCTCATAATACCATGCAATCCATACCCCTCTCATGTTGTGGTGATTAATTCAACAATTTTGCCGTGAATCCACAGATTTCAGTGATCGGCATTTATGTGTTCCTCTATGGGCAGTTATACTTGGTTCTTAGTGGGTTGGAGAAAGCACTCCTTCTTGAGGCTAAAATGAAAAACATAAAATCATTGGAAACTGCTCTTGCCTCCCAATCATTTATCCAGCTTGGGCTTTTAACAGGATTACCGATGGTGATGGAAATTGGACTTGAGAAAGGTTTTCTTACGGCCCTAAAAGATTTTGTACTCATGCAACTGCAGCTAGCTGCTGTTTTCTTCACTTTCTCGCTGGGAACCAAAACACATTATTATGGTCGAACAATTTTGCATGGTGGAGCAAAGTACAGACCCACTGGACGTAAGGTTGTCGTATTCCATGCCAGCTTCACTGAGAATTACAGATTATATTCACGAAGCCACTTTGTGAAAGGATTTGAACTCTTGCTCCTGTTGATTGTTTATGATCTGTTCAAGCGTTCATATCAGAGCAGCATGGCTTATGTACTAATCACTTACTCTGTTTGGTTCATGTCAATCACTTGGTTGTTTGCACCATTTCTGTTCAATCCTTCTGGATTTAGCTGGGAAAGGATAGTGGATGACTGGAAAGATTGGAATAAGTGGATAAAGGAACAAGGGGGAATAGGAATTCAACAAGATAAAAGTTGGCAGTCTTGGTGGAATGATGAGCAAGCCCATCTTCGTTGTTCAGGGTTCGGTGCTAGGTTATTTGAAATATTTCTCTCTCTTCGGTTTTTCATGTATCAATATGGTCTGGTTTATCACCTTGACATCTCCCAACAGAGTAAAAATTTTCTGGTTTATGTGCTTTCTTGGGTTGTGATTCTTGCAGTTTTTCTAACAGTCAAGGTAAATTCTTCCCTTTCTTTCTGTTGGAAAGCTTGTACATTTACTTCTCTATGCACACTAAAATGCAGTTTTTTAATTGCTTCAGTTGACATTAGCTTTAGATTGTTATTTCTTTCTGTAGTTACTTTTGTTATCTCCTTATTATTCGAGGAAGAACTTTTAAGATGAAACTTCAACCGAGATGAGTTAAATCTTCAGTTGGTTTCTGACCTAGGAGATTCTGTTATCAAGTTATGCAAAAGATGGGAGGGATCTAAAACCCATTTTAGCAATAGGTGGACAGTTTTCCATTAACATTCATAAAGCAGGATGAAGTGAAAAGTGAATGTATTTGATGGTAGAAGATCTGGAATTGATGGGAAGAAGACAATCTGCTTGGTAAACCATAAAGGATATGAAAAAGTGATCAAATTCATAGTCTTTATTGAACTATATCTGTGCAAGTATGTTAAAGATTCTGATGGTTTACAAAAGAAGAAAATTGAAATTCTTTAGATGCTAATCTAACATTCATGCAAACTGTTGCTAGGAACATAACCCGCCTTCTTGAAAAGATTATTGCCTTTGTCAAATTAGGTTTGCTATAACATTTCTACATCAGAAGACTATGATTTTTCTTTTCTGCTCACTGTATTTGCTGCAGCATGTGTTGCTTCTGTCAGTAACATGATTTCTACATGATGTCTGCAGGCAGTGGACTTGGGGAGGCAACTCTTTAGTGCTAGGAACCACCTTGTGTTCAGGTTTTTCAAAGCATTTCTCTTCCTGGGTGTTATAGGAATCATAATTACTCTCTCAATTGTCTGCAAACTTTCTCTGATGGACTTGATCGTGTGCTGCTTAGCATTTTTGCCTACAGGCTGGGGTTTGATATTGGTAAGTATAGTTTTTCTTTTCCCTCCCTTTTACCCACTACTCTTTTCAGACAATGTTCTTACCTTACTCTCAAATTCTGATTCTCAGACTGCCCAAGCGGTGAGGCCAAAGATAGAAGACACTGGCTTATGGAACTTCGCCCAGGTCCTTGCTAAAGCTTATGATTATGGAATGGGTATTGTTCTCTTTGCACCCATAGCTATTTTGGCATGGCTCCCGATCATTTCAGCCTTCCAGACTCGTTTTCTTTTCAATGAGGCGTTCAGTAGGAGATTACAAATCCAACCAATTCTTGCAGGGAAGAAGAAGAAAAGATAAGTTTTTGACAGCAAAGAACATGTTAATAATTACTTTGTACAGTCAGGCTCACTTTGATGGAGTCATAGTAAACTAGCAAAAACAAAATGCCACAAAAATGTATTTTTTTGGTATAAAAATAATTCATATATGATTAATAACAAGAACACTGGTTTATAGCTGTAACATTGCGCCTATCGTTTTGGTAGAATAGAGCAGATGATATCCCTGGCAAAGTTACCACCTTTCCATCAAAACTGATTATGCATAGAAGAACATAGAGGAAGACACCAAGCTGCATGGAAGGACCCGACCGATCCATATATGGATGTCTCTTGTCAATCTGGGTCTGGTTCATGTAATGAAGTTACATACTGAACCATGTCATTTAAAGTTCAGATTGTGGAGGTTGGTGCTTACGTTTGTAGGGAGGACTCAATCATAAGTAAACAACCAATTATATTACATGATTCATTGTGTCAGAAAAGGAAAATTTTGGGCGCAATGATCACTCAGTATATAGATTTGTCAGTCAGTAATGGTCCTGATGCAGTGCGTAAAGCTATAAAGCAGGTCTTTCAGTTCAGATTTTCGCAGAAGTGAAACGGTGAGGAGAAACTAAGATGACTTGTCCAAAGCTTGTTGCTTCTATACCCCATCGCAGAATCATCTTACAATTAACTTCAGCGATTCATTCTATTTCTTCTTTCTCTACAGTTCCTTCTTCTCCTTCTTCTTCTTCCTCTGCAGTGTCACAACAAGATCCAGATTGCAGTCTCAGTAAGTTAAACCACAGAGACTGGTTGGCACCAAATGAAGTTTTGAAAATCTTTGACAGCCTTGAAGACCCCAGCTCAGTGATTCCAGTTTTAGATCGATACTCCAAGCGAAAAGACTACAAACCCAATGAAGCTCTCTACACTCTCATTATCAACAAGCTTGCACAAGGCAAGAAATTTGATGACATTGAAGAGATGATGAAAAGGATCAAAGTCGAAAGGAGTTGTCGTTTATCAGAGGAGTTCTTCTACAACGTGATAAGAATCTATGGCAATATGGCGGGTCGCATCAACAGAGCGATCGAGACACTTTATGACATGCCGAGGTTCGGATATTGGCCAAGCGTGAAAACTTTCAACTTTCTATTGAATTTGCTTGTGTCGGCGAAACTATTCGATGTTGTTCATGAGATTTTCGTTAGTGCTCCAAAGTTGGGTATAGAGATTGATGCTTGTTGCCTTAATATTCTCATTAAAGGGTTATGTGAAAGTGGAAATTTGGAGGCTGCATTCCAAGTGCTCGATGAATTTCCTAAGCAAAATTGTACGCCTAATGTGAGGACATTTTCGACGTTGATGCGAGCTTCATGTGATAATGGGAAGATAGAGGAAGCATTTGGGTTGTTGCAGATGATGGAAGCAGAAGGAATTGATCCAGATGCAATCACCTTCAATATTTTGATTTCAGGGCTTAGGAAGCAAGGTAGGGTTGAAGAGGGAATGACACTTCTTGAAAAAATGAAACTCAAGGGGTGTGAACCGAATCCAGGGTCATATCAGGAGGTTCTGTATGGATTGCTTGATAAAGAGAGGTTCTTGGAGGCCAAAGAGTTCATGGGCCGGATGATTTCCTGGGGCATGAGTCCTAGTTTTGTGTCTTACAAAAAGTTGATTCAGGGGCTTTGCGAGGAAAAGTTAGCAGGGGATGTTGATTGGGTTCTGAAGCAAATGGTGAAGCAAGGTTTTGTCCCAAAGACGGGGATGTGGAAACAGGTTCTTCAGTGCTTGTTTCCAGGAAATAGAGTTATGTGACTTTGTTACTCTGGATCAGCTTCTTAACCATTAGCCTAATTGGATATTATGTTTCATGGGTCGCGTGACCTCAGCTAAGCAAAGAAATGATCAAATTGGTTACGTTAATGACTTGATGCAGTCGCAAAGCAGAGCATATATTGATCTCACCCACTGGTAATTCATCCAGATGTACTAACTTTTTCAATTTAAGAACTTTACATTAACTTTCTGCAAATTTAAATTTCAAATTTACACTCAACTATGCTATACAGAATAGTTCAAGTAATTGCCAGTACAAAAAACACAAACTCACAGAAGAAGGATGCAAATCTTTAAGGGTGAACAAAATTTGCTATCCCTTTTTGATTCAAACTTTATCTTTCAGGGAATATACAAGACCATCCACAAATAAATTTAGGTTGACCAACCCTAAATATCAGCCTTGACATCATTCTTACCATCCTTGTTTCCCACTTGGGGAATGTTTGATCTTTTGTCTCCTTTCAGATCCTCTTCAGGCAGCTCAGCTTTTGGGGACTCAACCTGTCCATTTCCAAGTTCCACAGAGCTGCTGCTAATCTCGTCATCATCTGTCCTTCTAAGGCTTTCAACACCCACCTCCTTTACTGGCCCCTCAATGTTCATTTCAGGGATTGCCTCATCACATGAACCTGTAGCAACAATGATTTCTTCAGCATCACGAGACCCAGTTTGCAGGTTAGGTGGGATAGAGGTATTGGCAACTGGTATCCTCTCAACTCCAGGGGATGAAAGAGATTCATCATCAGAAGATTCAGATTCTACAGAAACATCCTGTTCTGCCACTGCTGGTGCATCGCCCCTGAACTTTTTTGACCCTTTCCGAGAAAGTACATTCTTTATGCTTCGTGCAGATTTCTCAGCATGTTTTAGAATGCTCTTGGCCATATCCTTCATGTGTCCCTTGTTTGGGTTCTCCACATCATTTTTCTCAGGGCTAGTTCCTTCTTTCGAGATCTTACCAGAATTAGGCACCGAGTGACTCTCATCGGCTATATAATTGACACCAATCCCCTTTTCGTTGGTTGCTTTGACATTAGCATATGGAGACTGAACATCCTCTCCAGGGCTTTCAGTCTGGTCATCCTTTTTCTGATGCCTGCGAAATACTAAACCAATCTTCCGTATGCCTCGCTTAATTTTCCCCTCATTATTTTCATCAGCACTGCTGCTATCATTGTTAGAAACAGATGACGTACTCCCAAAAGAATCATTTGGAACATTACGAATTTGGTTATCAAGACGCCTGTCCTTGCCTTTTCTCGGCTCCCAAGTTTGTGACACTTCACTTCCTGGCTGATGGACCCATATTCCGGTTTCCTGTTGCCCTTCAATATTAATAGGCTCGAAATTATCTGGAACTCTTGGAGACTTTTCTGATGCCCTGGAAGAGAAGGAAGCTCTTTTTTCAGTCTCATTCACAAAAGAGTTCTGTACCTCTTCCTTGTTGAATGTTTCCTCATCACAAGGATCATCAGTTACCTGCAGTAGTCATGTAACAGATTAGCATTGCAGTGCTCCCCAAACTCGCACAAATTCCTACATGGTTCACTGTGTTTCTATTTCTGCAGAATATTCAAGTCCTTATAGTTTTTCAACAGGGGCATTCTAAATCTTCATAGATCTTACCTTCACATTGTCTTCAAGTACAGTTATTGCCAGATGCAGCCTCCCCATCTTAATGTTCTGAAGAGGCAACCACATGTCATGTCTCTGACCATCCCTAAGCTCATTGATATTGACTGTACAGTCACTACAGGTAAAGAGAAATTCAATAACAGGAATTGATACAAAACAGAGGGCAGAGGAAGCATGAATCATGAAGCAAATCACTGGAGAGGGGACTGTTAGATATTTATATTACTGTCAGAAGGAGATTTAGAGACAGACCCAAGGGTATCATCAACGAAGTGGTCTTTGTCACGAACTTCAATGGAAAGCATATTAGCCGCCTCCCAAGTACAGATCGGTATCTTAAATTCCTCATGCCACTTCGGAGTCAGAGTTTTCCTCTGTGTCTTAGTTCTGAATCTGTAAGGCCCCAGCTGCCCTTTCACGTATGGATCAGCCAACCCTGAAGAATATTACCCGATAATCAAATCTGCTATACTGAGAAAATATTTTAAAAAAAAAAGTGTAAGCTCAAACTGACCATTCAGATCTGATGGTTTCATGTCAGATGCTTCGACGACTTCAACTCTGGCGTGAGCAACAGGTTCCTTCTCATCCACAGAGAACCAACTTTCTGCCAGGCATGGAAAAAAGCATATATTTAGGAGATAGAGATTGTAACAGAACTGCAAATCCAGGGATAAATTCTACAACAGCAGATAGGAGTTCAAATGCAGACAAAAATCAATAGAACCGACATGTCTAAAGCTGATTTATCATAATTGCCATCAAGATAAGTATACTTATGTTAGAAACACCAACTTTGAAAAATCCTAAGGTTTTCATATGAACTGAGAGCAAAGTAAGAACCAACAACAATGGTTCCCATTTCGTGTATCATCAGTGCATGATCCCAGTTAGCAGCATTATAGAATTGCAGAATTACATCAGAATTCAACAACTTCATGCCCAAATCATTTCACTCTAACAATTACCTGGGCCTGGGGAAGCGAACTTTTCCACATCGACAACCAGCATATTAGGCTGCAATGAGAGTGAAATTTCAGATCTAAAAGTTCTTTGAAACTGAATCCTCATTCAGAAGTACTTGAATGTTTCAGATTGTATAGAGTTTGAAAACTTAACCTCGACAAGCGTCTGCTCAAAAGCAATGGAAAGAAGCTTATCCTAATCATGAGAAAAATAAACATAAAATTAGGAGTGAGAAAAAGATGAGGAAATGAATTTTAGAGAATTCTTACTCAGAATGAGCTGGGTTGGACTTACTAGCCATCCAGCGATCCCCGGAAGTTCAGTAACATCAAGGCCGTGAGTGAAGATCGGTTTCACAGTCATCTGAAAGTACGGTGGCTCCACAAAACACACTCGTATACGACCCAAAAAGGGCCACTTGCGAAGGAACTTCACCCCAACCAGTACCTGCAGGAGAGAAAGGCAGGGATACCTCAGAGAATACAATATCAAACGAATTGCCCTCAATTTGCGAAAAGTATAATGCCAGATCCTGGAATGCAAGATTATACATATAACATGACATTTTTCTCAATAAAATCAGCAACCAGTCAACAGTGAACTTTCAGACAATGATCACCAACGAACATCTGTCTGGATTTTAACTATTACTCCTCCATGATATCTTTGTTAATTCACTTCACACTTTGGTTCCAGTATTGGTGAAACCTTTGTTTCAGAAAGATGAGTCAAAAGTTTTAGCGTCCATCTCCCTTGATTCCTGAAGCCAACATACCTGTACTTCTTCCATTTTCTAGCCATACATATTAAGTCACAGGCCAGCATCATTAGAACCAAATAAAACCACAGATTCCAGCTGCATTAAATTCCACAACCAGAAAAGAAAAAGAATTCTATGACCAGTACAATATTAAAGATAAAAAGTGATTCAATAAAAATGAAAGATATAGAGTGTACCTTTCCTTCGACATGCATGCCTGTCAAATGTAACTTTGCCCACATTCCAAATCCCAGTCTTTTCCTCAATTTCACAGCAAGTATTGCACCCATATCATCTGCTGTAAGAAAATTTAATCCTAACTCCAAAACCTGCATTTATTGCAACGTATTCCACTAAGGAAAAAATTCTAAACAAATGTAGCCAGAAAGATCATACCACAAAGAATGGCTCGAAAGACATAGCGTTACATGTATACCAAGTGATCATCATCAGTAGATTGACAAAGCACCCTCATTTCTGTAAACAATGGTGCGTTTCTTCCCAAATAGAGGTGCTGAACCACAGCTTTCTTCTGCATATACACAAAAATCACAAATCGGATTCAATAATTCGCAATATAATTGGCAAAAAAATTATTCCCACTTGAAAAGAGGTCTAATATAAATAGGCCCAAAGACCACCCAGCTTAAAGGTAGCAAAACAGGATCTCCCTTCATAGAGACAAGATACTGAATTCAGAAATCCGAAAAGATAAACAGCCAATGAACAAAAGTGTTGGATAAGAAAGATTGAGAAAGAAGATTCATACGGCGGTCCATGGTTTGTACTTCTCTAAGAACCAAGGTATGATAGGGAGCAGAATCTTCTGTGACACAATCTGCTCCATACATATAGGCCACATCCTTTCCACAGCATGGTTCAACCACCGAACTGTTTCAGAATCAGAAAGAACCTGAAAGATAAAAGAAAGGAAGCACTAAAGCTTTGAAGTTCCAGGAATATAATTTTTTTTTTTTAAAAAAAAAGCCTAGCCTTAATCTCCATCATCCAGCAAAGGGAATTCAGCTGATGAAAAGTGCAAAAAAGATAAAGAGGTGACATGGAAAGATTTCGAATTCAGAGGTTCCATTTTTCTTTTCTTATACAAAAGCCCCTTTTAAAGTTAAATTTTCAATGTTCAGCTTTATAAAAGGTAAAGTACCAAGTTTAGACATCAAAGTCACAGAATCTGAAGAAATTGAAATTTCTCATCCATTTCATTCCTTTTCTCATTCTTCTACTCAATCAAAAACAAAATCAGATTATCACAATCAAAATTATAAGGAAAAACACAAAATTATAATTACCCTTCTCTGATTAGACTGCTTTCTCTCTTCAAACTGCAATTTCTTCCTCAATCTCATAACATACCGCTCATGAACCTTTCAGATAACACAATCACAAATTTGATAGTAAGCGCGCAATTAAATCCATATAAAATCAAGCACAATAGGGGAAAAAATAACAGTATAAAACTCATGACTCAGTAATGTTTTACAACTTTAATCATCCGCCAGCAAGAATAGGAAAAAAAATAATAATAAAGAGACCAATATGCTTGACTAATTAAGATCACATGGAATATACTTAAGATGAGTTGCAGAGCTTGAATCGGTTTACTCCTTTCCTTTAATTGTTAACAAAAGGGGTAGATGTCAAACCAAAAGAGTAAGAATGAAATATAAGACCAAGTAAAACTCACCAAGTAAAGATAGATTAGAGATACAAAGTATGCCACCGGGTGGCATAGATCGAAGTAAGAAATCAACCAAAGCCCAGCCAACACAATGCACACATGATGCATTATCGATATCTCCATTATACTACCCATCTCTCCTTCTTCTCTCGTCGTAAAATGAACAAAACCCAGAACAATAATGCCTAAGAAGAATCACCGCTTCGTGTCTGTTTCAACATATCCAAAATCCCAAATCATCAAAAGAGGAAAAGGATTTCAAGCGCTACTATCTATTGTGATTTAAAGCATGAAATATGAATTAATAACGGGTGGATTGCTGGCTACATTGACAGTTACCAAAGTAGAATGGTATGTACAAGAAGCCCATAATGTTCATCTTCGCGGTGAAGAAACCGTGTCGTGCAGTGGAATCAACCGCCAACAACGCAAGACAGCAAAACAGACACTGTCTAACCAGTGACACACCCAGAATAACAGAGAAGGGATTCAAGGGACGCATCACCCAGCCTCCCTTTGAAGTTCGTGCGCTCTGACTATCAGGTTTCACGTGTCAGTGACGCGTCCGTTATGTGTGGGACACAGGAGGCGAGTTATTTGCCATCCCATGTCGCACTCGATGGACGGTCTCGATCCATGGAGAAACCATGAGTCGGTTGCAGATGATGGAAGTTAAGCCAGTTTGCTTGAACGGGTAGTGATCCCCTGGGTTTAGCTCAGACAGAGAAGTAAACAAGGCCAACCTCGAACCGTTTGATTTTAACGAGTTAAAGGTATCTGATTGAACATCTCGGATATCGGGTCATTTCGGATTATCTTTTGATCTGATCAGAAGAGTTTAAAATCATTGTCACAGGTTGATCAACATCAATAACAGTCGCGTGCCACCCGCTACCAGCGGCGCCTTTAAAGAAAGGATAAAGCATAAACAGAGTTTATAGTTCACGCCACGTGTCAGAAACATCTGCTTGAAGGTTGCTTTGTATTTTAATAGATAATCTTTAATTACTTAACCCACAAACATAGTTGTTCTCTTCATCATCCTAAGAATTTAATATAGGACTTTCTTCCGTTTAATACAAGTAGATCAAATGAATTCATGCTTGTAATCGTGGTGAATCATGTCAGCTGAGCTCCAACGATGGTGTCTACTTTCCTAGAACAGAACAACACAAAGATCTTTTTTCCTTTTCCCTGTATCAAATCATTCCATTGAATTACAACGCAAAAGTCCAGTCGGAGGTTCGGAGTCCGAAAATGTCCAAAAACAGCAGTTTGGGTTTTATTAAAATATTTTCTTTTTCTGTGTCAAAATGAGTGCTTGACCATGCCTCCTTGTCTTCTTCTCGGAAGGTGTAGCCAACACTGGAGCAGTTTGGTAAGATGTCACTTTCTCGAGAAAATATGCGGATGTCGGCAAATGTATATGGATCTATGGTGCAAACTGCAACGGACTTCTTACTGTATTGGAATTCACCGAATACGTACACCTTAATTATTAAACCAAACCGAATTCTATTTCTCGCCCAAACTAAAAGTGAAAACAGTGCTTGTGCCTGAAGACAGCTTATTATATCGTAATTGAAGTTTCTTATTTGTGTTACGGTGAGGGATTATGTTTGAGTCGCTGGGCAGCTACAGTGCACAGATACTGGAAGAACTTAGTTGTGAGCAAAGACTTGCTCAAGTGAATGTGAAACCGGAGCATATTTTCCTTGCTGAAAATAAGTAATAATTTAGAAAATAAATAATAATTTACTAAACAAATAATGATTTAAAAGATAAGTAACGATTTGTTGAAAAAAAAAACGAAATAAAAAAATAATGATTTATAAATTGATATTACGATTTAATAATTAAGATATAATTTTATAAAATATTATATAATTATATTATCATTACATGATTTTTCATTTAAAATAACGAAATAAAAAATATATTATAATTTTTATTAAAATAAATAAAAAATTTCATAATTTTAAATTATATTTTTATTCAAACATATATTTATACCTTTTTAACTTACTCAATTTTTTTTCGATTTTAAAAAAAAATGTGGTACAAAAACCATGAGTTTTATTCTTAATATCTATCATGTTTGTTTATCAATATAAAAGAATTAATCAAAAATATTAATAATTATCTTTGAAATTTGTTTTGAATTTTGACTTAATAGATCTTTAAGTGCAAAGGTTACAGCGCAAAAAGAGATTGAAAAAAAAAAACTTACAAAGAGAAGAAAAACATTTGAATAAATTCCTTTAATTTTTGAATTTATTCAGTTTCAATAATATTATTGTCTTCATACATGTTTAAGTGCTGAAAAAAATTAATAAAAATGATTTGTTTTGTAAAAAAAAAAAAAAAGAGGGGATACTAATTTTGACAATTTTATCTAAGAACTTTGCTTTTTTTCTCTCAAGAGAATCTTTGAGGATGACATTTGCAGGTTGGCTAATGAAGAGGAGAGAGAAAAATTTGTGGAACTCACGGAATTTCAGTAAATGGACAATGATGGTGTAGGGTTCTTTTTTCTGTCTACGTGTTCGTCTCTGATGGTGGTCTAATATTCCGATAGGAAACAAAAATGAATGGAAGAGTAACAGTGTGTGTACAAGCGCGAATGAGCACAGCAATCAGTGATCAGGCGAGCTGACCCACCTCCATTAAGAACTTTGAAAGGTCCTGTTCTAGCTTTCTGTGATTCTTTCTCTCAAAGTAGAGAAGGAAGTAAATTATCTACTTTAACGGGTCTACGGTCGTGACCAGTGTTTGCGCCATACGGTAATCAATCATTGGGTTTCAATGTCTCCATTTGACGATGAAGCTTTGCTTCTGATTCTTCTCATTCTTCTTCTAGCAGATGGAATTTGCACAGGCAACTCAGCAAGGTTAGTGCACCGAGACTGCCCTTCCAGCAAACGTTCTGATGGTCTTGAAATCAAATACCCGTTTTGGGACAAATCTGGGGCTACCACAAGGTATTGTGGATATCCTGACTTGGGCCTCTTCAATGACCTTACTAACATCGCACCCAGTGGCACCAACTATGAAGTAAAGCAAATCAACTACACAGAAAAAACAGTCGATCTTTTGTGGATCTGGGAAGATTCAACATGTCCGTGGCCTGAACATAGCCTTGACTTGCCGCATTACCTCACTGTCCCTCAGGACGAGTGTAAGATCGTCTACTTTTATAGAAACTGCTCGTTCATCCCTTTGCCGTTGACAAATCTGACATGTGAAAGTGATCATAAGAACAATAGTCTTGGAACATTCATTATCGATGATTTCTGGGCATCGAACCAACTGCTGCCCCGAGGATGCAACGCAATAACAATTCTTCCGGTGCTCAAATTGGTTGCTGGGATGCTGAACAGCTCTAGATGGAAAGAAGCCTTGACAGATGGTTTCAAGTTGCAGTGGCATCCTCCTGATGCGGCCTGCAAGTATTGTGAGGCATCTGGGGGTTTGTGCAAGTACGATGAACAGGAAATTCCATCTGATTTTGTTTGTGCTTGTCCTAATGGAGAGGATCATCCCCAAGCCTGTTTCAGTCACAAAGCTGGTATGCTTCTTATATTCTGTACCAATTCTGAAACGAGTTCCATTTATTTTCATGGGAAATTTTCTGAACTCTCTGAAACGAGATCAGAGGACTGGAAGCATTTTCTCTGTCTTTTAACACATTTACCCATTCTGACTTTTGTAGGCCTAAGTTTGCAGAGGGGGAAGGCTCTAATGGGTAAGTTCAGGGCCACTGTTTAGTATTCATATTACACATGGAAAATGTCCAGAAGGATTTCTAATTAATTAGTAGAAAATCAATGATCCTGAACAACACTTGTGCTTTACAGGTTTGTTGATAATTTTAGGGGCAGTGATTGTGTCAATCTTGGTCTTTGTGTATAGAAGAGAGCTCTTATCAGCATATCATCGTCTGTTAAAGACATCAAAAAAGGCTCAAGAAGTAGAAATGTTTCTGGAGAAGTATGGTTCTCTAGCTCCAAGAAGATACAGGTACGCAGACATCAAGAAGATGACCAACTCCTTCAAGGAAAAACTTGGTCAAGGAGGATATGGATCTGTCTTCAAAGGAAAGCTTCTTAATGGTAGTTTGGTAGCTGTTAAGGTACTAACAGAGTCCAAAGGAAAAGGGGATGAATTCATCAATGAGGTCGCAACTATTGGGAGGACAAATCACCTTAACATTGTGAGTCTTTTGGGTTTCTGCTTTGAGACTTCCAGAAGAGCTCTCATCTATGAGTATATGCCCAATGGATCCCTTGAGAAATTTATTTTCGCAGACAGATCAAGCCTGGCTCACCAGCTTGGATGGGAAAAGCTTCACCAAATTGCTCTGGGTATTGCCAGGGGGCTCGAGTACCTTCACCGTGGTTGCAGCACTCGCATTCTGCATTTTGATATAAAGCCTCACAATATCCTCCTCGACCAGGACTTTTGTCCAAAGATTTCTGATTTTGGTTTAGCCAAATTATGCCCAACTCGAGAGAGCGCTGTGTCAATGGTAGCAGCTCGAGGCACTATTGGCTATACTGCACCAGAAATGTATTGCAGAAACATTGGAGATGTTTCATACAAGTCTGATGTGTACAGCTATGGTATGATGGTGCTAGAGATGGCTGGAGGAAGGAAGAACCTTGACCTAAGAGTTGAAAACACCAGCCAGTTATACTTTCCCCACTGGATTTACAACCGGCTTGAACAGAAAACTGATATGGGACTTGAAATTATTGAAATGGGCGAGGAAGATGTTGCCAAGAAGTTGATCTTGGTTGGTTTGTGGTGTATCCAAACTGACCCAGCTATTCGGCCAACAATGAGCAGAGTGGTGGAAATGTTAGAAGGAAGTGTCAATGCCATTCAGTTTCCTCCAAAGCCTTTCCTTGATTCTCTTCCAAGATCACAAAAGTTTGGGGCTTCTTCCTAGGCTTCAACCCATAATGAAAAGTGTCAAACTACAGCACTTTTGAGATTGTTAGATTAATAAAAAATATACCGAGGATTCACATCTTATCTCCATAATATGGTTTAGGAAACACGTGCTCTCTTGTTTTCTTCTTAAAGTTGAAGTGGAGGTTGGCATCATTTGGAGTTTCAGATGTGTTAAATCAAATAATGCTTAGAGGAAGTTACAGGCTTAACAAGAAGGTTTACTTAATAAGGATCATATGCTAAAGTCTAGGCTTTTAGAACAGTGAGAACATGAACTCTAATGGGCCATAGGAAAAATGGGTATTTTCCAAAACCAATCAGGTTCTGCTTAGTTTGCTCCACTGGTAAGAAGATTATTCTCAACATAGCAAAGAGACTAAGCTATCTTCACCATCAGTGCAAGCAGAGGATAGTAGACATGGATGTCAAACCTGAAAACATTGTCTTAGATGAGAATTTCAGTGAAAAGTTGTATGATTTTGGGTTGTCTAAACCATTAGACGGGGAACAGGGCCAACTTGTGGCAACCATGAGAGTTACTCCTGGCTACACTGCTCCAGAATTGTTAACCACAGTAGTCACTGAGAAAGTAGATGTATACAGCTACAGAGTTGTGATCCTGGAGATATTGTGTGTCGACGAGAAACTTTGATAGCTCTTCAGAAATCAGAAGATGTCTCCTTAATAGGCCTTCTCAAGAAAAAGGAGAAGGAGGATGATACTCCATTGAGGCCTTCAACTTTATCTGGGCCAATGTGACAATTCACGGTGGGAGACAGTTTATGGTCATGAATCTTCTTTACATGATTAGTACTTCTCTCTTTTCTGCTAAAATATAAATGTTGAGGAAACAATGTTTTATTAATATAGTATTGAATAATCGTGTGAGAGGTTCTTGCTCCAATTCTTATACAGACTTTACACACTAGGCAGAAATGTGCATGTCTACCCTGGAACAGCCTGATGAGTGCTCATGTTGTTGTAGAGTACCTCCACTTTTCTATGCAGAGAAATACCTTAAGTCCGTTAATTTTAGTCTAACCATGTTCTTGTTTTCCAGAATTCCATTTTTCTTCTTAGAGACTTTTGAGTAATATTAATCAAGGCCTGATTAAATTGGTTGAAGTTCATGCTGAATGTGCATATGAATCCCAACTTGACATTGATGGCCCCTTTTTTTTCCAGTCAAGAACCTGGATAATTAAGTACAGTTAAGCGAAATCCTGTGAAAAATCATCGCCCTAAGACTAATCAACAAAAGAGAAATGGAAGAAAAGAGGAAAATTGTGTTATTTTGAAAGAAGAAAGCTCACCCTATTAGACAATTCCACAGCCGTTGACGAATGACTGGACTTGCACAGGGTTTCCTGGTATCCGTGTGTCCGCGTTCTTCTTGAATGCCATACCAAGCCATTCTTCTGCTTCAAATTTAAGTAGAAGGACCTTGTTAGGTGAAGCAATGACTGTTAGCCGATTAATTTTCTGTCTACTTGCTGCCTTTTCAGTTCTTCTTATCTCTTTGTCATTCTCAAGCAATGCAGAATGGATGGATCCGTATCCTTCTGCTGCCAATCTCTCAACCTATTGGCTCAATAAGCCCTCAACTGACTTAAGCTACTGGGAGACAGCCGGGGTGAGGCCCATCCTTGTCAGTGGAAGTTTTGTTTGTGGCTTCTACTGCAATTTTACTGGTGATAATTGCCTCTTTGCTGTCTCCATATTCTCTACCAGTTCAGATGTCAACAACTCTACTTTTTCGCTGAAAATGGTCTGGTCTGCCAATCGAAACAATCCTGTTAACCTGGGAGCAAAATTGCAGCTTACTCAAGACGGGACTTTGCTCCTGAAAGATAAAGATGGCAATTTGGTCTGGTCTGCAGCCACAACAGGTGAGTCAGTTTTAGGCCTGAAGTTAACTGAGGAGGGAAATCTTGTGCTATTTGGGAGAAACAGCACCGTAGCTTGGCAATCGTTTGATCATCCCACGGATTGTTTAGTTCCAGGGCAGAGGCTGCTTTCTGGGCAAAAGTTGATAAGTGCATCTGCCTCAAATTGGAGCGAAGGTTTGTATTCCTTTGCTCTTGAAAATGATAGGTTGGTTGCTTACATGAACTTAGATGACCGATTATTTTACTATGTCTCCTACAAAGAATTTGATTTACAAGCATCTTACGCTGAGTACAAGGCAGGAAAATTCGGCCCCTTCGTACTTCCTGTAACAGCTTCAGCTCAGTTCATCCAGTTGGGAAGCGATGGGCATTTGATGTTTTATGAATGGAGGCAGTCAAATTGGAATGTATCTGATCTTCTTACGGAAGCTATTGGTCCGTGCTGTTATCCTTTGGCTTGTGGAAGTTATGGTATTTGTTTGTATGGGCGGTGCATATGTCCTGAATCAGCAGGCAGCGAAACAGGCTATTTCAGCCAGATTGATAACCAACCTGATCTTGGCTGTTCAGCAAATACACCCATCTCCTGTGAATTTTCTCAGCATCATAGTTTTCTTGAAATGGACGATTTAGATTATATTGCTTTTGAGTTGGGTACCCAAATTAATGAAACAGATGCAGAGAGCTGCAAGCAGGCCTGTTTGAAGAATTGTTCATGCAAAGCCGCTATATTTCGGTACAAGAATGGCAGCTCCACTGGATCTTGCAGATTTAAATTTCATGTGATGTCATTCAACCAGAGGAGTTCGCCAGTAGCTGGAATTATGCATTCTAATTATAAATCCTCTACATTCATAAAAGTACAAAATACTCCTGAAGCACAAGGTCCTCCAATGGCAAATGCTCCTAAACCTAAAGGACTCATACTGGGTTCAACTCTAGGATCAGCCTTTGGTCTGCTCCTCATAATCACCATTTTCTTTATATTGAGAAACAAAAAGGAATCTGAAGAATCTGAAGACGAATATCTGGAAATGGTCACAGAGATGCCCTGTAGATTCTGCTATGAAGAGTTGAAGGCCATAACGGACAATTTTAGCAACTTGGTTGGACAAGGAGGTTTCGGGTCAGTGTTCCTGGGTACGTTACCCAATGGCACAAAAGTTGCAGTAAAGAGTCTTAATGGCCCTGGTCAGGTTAAAAAATCCTTTCTAGCTGAAGTTCTGACAATTGGAAGCATCCATCATGTCAATCTGGTCAGACTAATTGGCTTTTGTGCTCAGAAAAATCACAGGGTTATAGTTTATGAGTATATGTGTGAAGGGTCCCTGGACAAATGGATCTTCCAAATAAAGCCACAAGTTTCTCTTGGTTGGCGAACCAGGAAGAAGATCATCCATGATATAGCCAAAGGACTAGCCTATCTCCACCAAGAGTGCAGGCAAAAGATCTTCCACTTAGACGTTAAACCCCAAAACATCCTGTTAGATGAAAACTTCAACGCAAAGGTTTCAGATTTTGGGTTAGCGAAACTAGTCGACAAGGACCTGAGCCAAGTGCTAACAACAATGAGAGGGACACCTGGATACATGGCTCCCGAATGGTTGAGTTCTGTCATCACAGAGAAAGTGGATGTATACAGCTTCGGAGTGGTGGTCATGGAAATCCTGTGCGGGCGCAAGAACGTGGACCGATCTCAGCCTGAGGAGAAAATGCATCTGCTAACTCTCCTCAAGAAGAAAGCAGAGGAGGGAGAGCTCCTGGATTTGGTCGACAAGAACAGCCAAGACATGCAGATGAATGGAGCAGAAGTTGTGGAGATGATGAAGGTAGCTGTTTGGTGTTTACAGGGTGATTATGCTAAGAGGCCTTCCATGTCAGTGGTGGTGAAGGCCCTGGAGGGATCCCTGCCTGTTGAGGAGAACCTGGAGTATGTCTTCTGGGCTCCACCAGAGCATAGAGCACTTGGAATTCAAGCAGACGGAGAAGTTCTTGAAACTGTGATCCAGCATTCCGCCTTATCAGGCCCAAGGTGAAGAATTGTATGATTTCCTCTGATTTTTCAAGAATGGGAATCTTTAAATTGATAGTTTGTATTAAACTGGAATCAGCTCTTTCCTATCTTATCTTTCTGAAATTTTTGATATTAGAAACTTGTATGTATTGTTTTGGTATGATTTTGGAAATTGCTTTATGATTATGCCTAAGTATTCAGTCACAATGTAATTAATCAATCATGTAGAAGCTTCTAATCAAATGTGATTGGTTAATTACTTAGTTAACTAACATTTAAGTAAGTTGATTAGTGTTGTCTAATCATTTTTGGGCAAAGCTGCCATGATCCATGTGCGTATACTGTAGTTTTCTTGTCATCTCTGCTTCTGCAGTCCTGCATCATCAATTACATGTTTATTAAATAATGACATGTTTATTAAGCTGTGATAAAATGAAAATGAGATTCTGTTGATCACATGATTACGAAAATGAAGAATGAAAGTCACATATTCAAGTTTATAAGTAAAACCTCAGGTAAAAATTAATATTTTATTATTTATTTATTTTCATATTTATAAATGGAAAAAGAAAACCCAAAGATATTTTATTTTATATTTATTACTTAAGAATCAATTTTTTTTATGATTGATTATTTACCATCATTTATGATTTTGTTTAATGAATGTATAAATTTATTATTTATTTTTGAAAAAATTATTCTTTATTGAGATTAAAAATTTAACGTTTGACTTTTAATTTTTTAAAGTTTTATATAAAATATAATTTTAAGTAATATATTTACGTTATTATATTATTATAAAATTTATTACAATATAAAACATATATTTTAAATTAAAAATAAAAATATTTCTTTAAAAATATGCAAGTAAATTTGTAATATGAATTCTGATTTCAAATATAAGTAAACGGATGGATGAATTAACAATGATTTTGATTTCAATTTTGATTCTGGAAATTCAAATAAATAATTTAATTTAAATTTAAATTTTTTAATTTTATCTCTCTTATTTCAGTTTATTACGAATTATGTTTATTTTGATTACTTGTAAGTAAACATGTCATAAATCATTTCACATTACACAAGTCATAATAAAGTGTTTGATAAAATTATTTAAGTTATTTTAATTATTAAATTCAAATATAATTTATATTTTTGATTTATTAATATCAAATTACACCTATCAAATATTTGAAAATTAAAAATATTTAAATTATTTTTCTTACTTAATTTTGACTTAAAATTTTTTATAAATGTAAAAAAATATTTAATGTATATCACAAAAAAAATTAAAATTTTTTTTGAGTATTTGGATATTTTTTTAAAAATTTATATTAACAAAAATTTTAAAATTTATTAGAATTAACTAATTAGTAAGAAATTATTTAAATTTTAATAATAGAATAACTGTAAAATGTAAATGTTATTTAAATAATTTTTTAAGTATTTTAATAATTAAATTATTTTTAATTTTATAGTAATTTTTATCAAAATTTAATTTGAATAAAATCAATATGATTAAATATGGTAACATTAATTTTATATATTTTTATAATTTTAAAATTATTTACAAAACATAAACATTAAAACTTTATATGTTGATAAATATGTAATATTAAAAAAAAAGATTATATATTATTATATATTATGCAAAAATATCTAAAATTATGTTAATATATAGTTAAGTTAATAAATTAAAAACTTAGGAATTTATTAAAACTTAATATTAAATTTGAAACTAAATATTATAAATTTAACAACTTTTTATAATTTTTTATTCTAAAAAATTAAATGTTAAATTAATATTTTTTTAATAAAAATCTTATAAAATCTTGATATTTACTCTATATTATCAATCAAATTATTATATTTACAAAGTGGTAGATCGAATATTTATCTATCAATTTAGTTTAAATTGAATTTTATTAAAAAATTATAATGTTTAAATTAAATATTTTATAAAATAAATTTAAATTTTTTATAAATATAAAAAATATTCAAACTATGATCACAAAATGTTTTATAATTTTATGGGTACTAAAAATATATTTTTAAAATTTATAATATCATAAATTTTTAAAAAATAATATAATAATTCAAAAAATTATGAAACTTTTGTGGCGACAGCTTAAATATATCTTTACATATATAAAAATTTTTAAGTTAAAATTTATTATGTAAGACTTTAATTTGAATAACTCTAATTTTTAAATTTTTTGATAATTTCTAATTTAAATTAAATTTTGATATATTATATTTTAAATATAATTTTTTTAAAAAAATATAAATAAATATTAAAATTTTATAAGATATTTATTTATTTCAAGTTTTAATATTTGACAAAGAGATATTGCTTTTGTCAATGGTGTAAATAAGAGAAAAGCTACATATTTGTTGATGAAAAAGCAATCATGTCCTAACTTTGATATAATCGTCTTTTGAGTAATCAAATAGGTAGAATGAGGCATTTAAGATTCCTAAGTATAGGAACTTCTCTCTTCGGTTTTAAAACTTTCTCTTAGTTTTCATCATCAAAACCTAGAGTTCTCTCTAATTGTAAGCATCGAAATTTGACAGTGAATGCACTCTTACACGAGCTCTTCTTCCTCCTTGAAGCTTCCTTTTTACCAATTATTGGAGAAGAAATCTGATATGCCATTAGAGTTTAAGAAACCATAAAACCATGAAAAGCACTTTTTGAGCGAATGTTAGCTCTAGATTGTAGAAGGAAGGAAGGAAGGAACAAACAGAAAAATGATGAAGGAGGAAACTTCCTAATTCATTCCAATACATTCTCAAGCAACTAACAAACTATTTATACTATTTTTAACATGCACGGTACTGGAAAGAACTATGCAACAGTAATTTATTATACTTGTTATATGTAAAAACTTAATTACGTAACTTCTTTAACAACTCTTAACTAATATAGTCAACTAACCATGCTGTCTTTTTCTTGGCATGCTTAGGTCTTCCTCTGCTGTGAGCTTGCTCTTACTTTTCTACTGATTGAGTGTCTTCCTCTGATCTAAGTGAAGTCGTATCATTTTCACTAGCTTAAAAAATCACATTCTCTTTAAGGTGATATTCAGGATAAATGTTGCAAAAGTTTTAGAATGGCTCCTATGTTGCATTCTTTGAGGAACTATCATTCCACTAAACTAAGACCTATCATTCGATAGTGCCTTGTTTCAACACTTACC
This sequence comes from Moringa oleifera, assembly GCA_021397835.1. Lineage (NCBI taxonomy): Eukaryota > Viridiplantae > Streptophyta > Magnoliopsida > Brassicales > Moringaceae > Moringa > Moringa oleifera. The sequence goes on from JAJFZO010000863.1 coordinate 3,423,577, forward strand.
AAGAAGTACAGATAATTGCAGGAAGAGATAAGGGTTTGTGATGTTTTGAGTCATGTGGGAATGGGTAAGTCTTAACATTGTCAACACCACGAAATGGTTTTAGCAAGGAGATGTGAAACACTGGATATATCTTGGATTGATGAGGTAAATCCAACCGATACGTAATTGACTTGATGCATTCCAAAATAGAGAATGGACCATAATACCTTCTAGCAAGTTTTTAGGAAGAGCGGTAAGTCATCGATAATTGCCAATAAGTTTGTAAGTGAATCAACAATTTATCTTTAACAGTAAATTCTAGTTTTCAATGATGATTATTGGCTTTTTGTTTATTTGGTGTTGAACTTGTCAAAGATTAGCTTTAAAAAAGTATAACAGAGCATCGCGATCCTAAATAAGTTCATTGAATGCTTGGATGGAATTTAGAGGTCTTGGAATATGGTAGAATAATTGGCGGTAAACGACCATAGAGCACATCAAACGGTGTCATTTGGATGCTGATGTGATAATTGGAATTGTAACAAAACTCTGCTTAACTTAAATAAGAAGACTATGCTGCAAGATGATCATGAGTAAATGCAAGTAGACACTGTTCAAGAGCTCGGTTGACCACTTCTAACTGGCCATCTGTTTGAGGATGTATGCCATGCTATGTTTCAAAATTGATCTAATCAACTCAAATAATTTTCTTCAGAAGTTACTGAAATATATGGGATCTTGATTAGAGATGAAGAAACTTGGAAAACCATGGAGTTTAATTACCATATCTATAAATTGTTCTATAACTTTAGCTATTGTAAAATTGGTGGGTAAGGCTCCAAAGTGTGTGGACTTGATGAAGCGATCGATGACTACTAGAATCATAATAAACCCACAGAAAGAAAGGAAACTTGTGATAAAATCCATCGTGACTTTATCTAGACAAGTGATGAAACTGGTAGTTGCTTGAGTAAACGTGCACAAGCTTGAGTGGAATACTTGGTTTGTTAACAAACCAAACCTGCACCAATAAATTGCTCTACATCTCATCACATATGAGCCAAAAGAAAACATCAGAAAGCCGGATCAAGGTATTTTTAACACCAAAATGACCTGTCCAATGTGTAGCATGAAATTCCTACAAAAGAGACAACTACAAAGTCAAATGAGGACTAATATAATTACGATGCTTGAAGAGTAAGAGATATCATTACGAGAATAAGCAAAGGAAAGTTGCCCTATGAGCAACTGCTTATGAAAAGTAACCAAGTCAGCCAAGTGACTATTTTTTTCTCAGAGTATAACCAAAAAATCCGAGATCGGCCTGCTGGCCAACAAAAAAGTGGTAGTGACAAGCTGATAAATAGCTACATTAGAGTTTTCATATACATAAGATAAAGCATTAGTAGCACCATTAGCCTTACTAGGTTTGAACTCAATATAAAAGAGATAACCTAACAATTTATGGAGATAAATTTGTTGATCTAGTGTTTGTATAACATGCTATAATAATTCATTGATGCTTTTGTGGTCTGTACGAATGATAAAGAATCGACTCAATAAATATTGCTACCACTTTTGAGCAGATATAGTGATAACATGTAGTTATTTGACATAGATGGAGGCTATTTGTAGTTTGGGACCTAATTTACAACTAAAATATGAAATACGATGACCATCCTGCATGAGTATAACCCCAATACTGACATTGGAAGCATAGGTTTCAATAAAAAAATCAAAATTAAAATTGACCAAATGAAGCACCAGAGTAGCCAACATTGCTTATTTGAGAGTATCGAAAGTGAAGAAAGGCAAGGGTGACCATATAAATCCATTCTTACAAAGAAAATTAGGAGAAGGGCTACAATAAAAATCTAACCTCAAATGAGCCAACGATAGTAGCTAATAAGTCCCAAAAAACCACATAACTGCCTCTGTGATGTTAGCACGGGCCAATTAACCATCGCATTCAGCTTATGCAGATCAGCCTTCACTCTTTATGGAGTGACAATATGACTCAAATATTTAATACTTGTTTGACTGAAGAAGCACTTAGAGAGCTTAACAAAATACTTGTTAGATTGTGCACATTCCAATACTTAAGCAACGTGAGAAAAATGATCGCTTTCAGTAGCACTATACATCAGTTATCATCAAGAAAAATGATCACAAACTTATATAAGTATAGTGCAAACAAATGATTCATAGTGGACTGAAATGTTAAAGGAGCATTCAAAAGACCAAATGGCATCATGTGAAATTCAAAGTGGTCATCATGTGTGCAAAATGCAGTTTAATAAATATTTCTATCACTTGCTAAAATTTGATGATAACTAGCTCATAGATCTAATTTACTGAAAATTCATCAATGGTAACAATGACAAAATTTATTTTTTATGGTCACTGCATTTAAGGCTCAATAATCTATATAGAATCGATAAAAGCCATTTTTCTTCTTAACAAGAAGAACTGAAGAAGAAAATGCGCTTTGATTCGGTCTTATAATACCTTGATCATATATTTTTCAAACCAATTTCTCCATTTCAGTTTCTTAAAAGTGAGGGTAATGATAAGGGCACATGTTAACAGGGGTTGAATTAGGTAATAAATGATTTAGGTAACATGATCAAAGACACGATGGGTTGGAAGGCTTTATGATGGGAGAACTAAGGAGGCATGCTTATGTGATAAGGAAATAAAGGCTTGGGGCAAGTTAGGTGGAAAATTCAAGGTAGTGGTCTCTAAAGGAGTAGGAGGACTCTTAGTATAAGGAAGGTTATGTAACTTAAAGAAGTTGTGAACATGCTCACCGATCATAAGAGCCTATGATTAAATGAAAAAGATCTATCGAAGAGAAAGAAAGATCTCTCTTAAGGAACATAGTGGAACCATTCTTGATAAATTTCATAGTCAAAGCAACATAATTATGAGAGAACTTACCCAGTAATTATAGCCATTGAATACTTAGAGCCACATCCAAAACTTCTATAAGTAAGACATAAAAATCAACTAGAAACTCATTACTTGCATAGTTAAAGTCACTTGTGGACAAAAAAATTTGTAGACAAGAAAATCACCATTACCGATATAAACACAAAAAGGATTAATGGATTATACCAGCAAACCCAATCGTTGAGCTAACAAAGGCTTGATAAAATAATTTATGCTACCACTGTCAATCAGTACCTGAAAATTGTGTGAGCTAACTTGACAGACCAAGCATGGATTAGCTTTCCTGAACAAAGCATTAAAGCTAGAAATATCCCCCATCACCAAAGCCTCATCTTGTGCATCATTTTTGATATTGTGGAAGTTCCTCCATGTCACCAACATTATCATCTATACCAAGTAACAAGAAAAACTTACTATGGCGATGATGCAACGCACTCCATTTTTGGTCACAGTTAATAATATAAACATTTATCTCTTTTTTTATAAGAGTTCAATCGATAAAAGTCAATGGTTGGGTAAAGTGAGGGTGGAGAGTAAAGGTGGCACGAGCGATGACTTAACTTATGAAGAAGTTATGGTTGATAAAGGTGGTAAGATGGAATGTATGGAATGGGATGATGGTAGAGTAGTAGATTTAAGTGATGGAGGTAAGGATGTTTTGTTATTTGACCAGTTGGACCATTTAAGATTGTCTTATAAGGATTCTTAGAAATGAACTTCATATGCACGAGCTAGAGCAAAAGTTTTCATCAATGACGTGGGTCTCGATAACAAGAGCTCATGACAAATACGAGGTTTAATCTAGTAATGAAGAAGAAAATCAATAATTATTTAGAAATACCCGTAACCTTATTCATTAAATCCTTAAATTCTGATTGATATTCTACCACTGATGAATGTTGAGAAAGATTAGAAAGATTACCTTAATGATTTTCATATGTGGAGGTCCCAAATCTAAACTTAAGATTCTATAAAAATTCTTTCTAAATAGTGAGTAGATGATTTGCCTTCATCTATTAGTATCAAGCTGAAACATGCCTTTCTAAATGAAAGGCAATAATTTGTATGAATAGAGTCCTTAATCCTATGAAAATCAAAGAATTTCTTGATTCGAAATGCCCACCCATTAGGGTCAGTTCCGTTAAACTTTGGAACTTCAATTTTCATAGAACGAAAAACAAGAAAGTAATCTAAATTACTGGAATGGCCATCAGTTGCTTGTTGGAATTAAGATGCTCTGCTTGAAGCCTCCAATGATGGATCTATAGATCTCAGCAATTGTGAATGTAAATCTTCAAGATGTGAATCCACTGTAACCATGTCTGGTTGTAAAGTTGTATGAACTTATAACTTTTGGCTGTCCAATTAAGTTTGGAGAGCTTTAACTATAGCGAGGATATCAAATTCTGCATGAAAAAGAAAATCAATGAAAACATAAGTTGATACACCCTTAGTGTTTAAGAAATCATGAAAGCGTGAAAAGCATTCTTCGAACAAGTGTCAGCTTCATATTATAAAAAGAAAAAAGAAAAAAATAAAAAAATGATGCAAGAGGAAACTTCTTAATTCATTTCATAATATTCTCAAGCAACTAACAAATTATTTATACTATTTTTAATATTTTTAGAAAGAACTATGCAACAGTAACTTGTTATACTAATTATATAACAAAAACTTATTATGTAACTTTTTTATCAACCTTTAACTAATATAATCAATTAAACATGTTGGCTTTTTCTTGGGACGCTTGGGTCTTCCTTTGCTGTGATCTTGCTCTATTTTTCTGCTGATTGAGTGCCTCATTCCGGTCCAAGTGAACTTGTCTTAGAATCCTATACGTACACTTACCTCTTAGCCGATGTCTCACACCCTGACAAACACGCCCTGGTAAGAGCAAAACCCATTTGTGCAAAATGGGTCGTTTCGCTTTTGTAAAATCAGTTTGTTGTAATTAATGCTTGATTCTCTGATAATCAAACGTCTATGCTGTAATTGAAATAGAATGGATATTGTGGTGCCACATGTTCTATTCCTGTTGGTTTTTATGGGATGTGGGTTTATTTGGTTTTTGAAATGAGAGGAAGAATAAGAAATATAGCTCTTGAAACTTGAAATTGCTTTGAATAGCTTGCAAAGACTTGCTTTGCTACATTGATGAAGGTCCTATTTATAGGAGAAAATAAATAACCAAGATCTAAAATTATACTTATCTAGATATCTAAACTAAAGATTATCTTCATTTAAAATTTAAACTATTTGATAAAGTAGAAGAATAAATCTTCTTTGGATATGCAGCAGATAAGATATCTTTTTTGCTAACAGTTCCTTTGGTTGCCGAGTCCTTTTGTTTGTTTGAAATTTCATGAGTCTAACATTTATTTGCTGATTGAATCTGTTATGTATCTACAACCAATTGATTGACCCTGCAGATAAGACGGTTGATAAAGATTTGAATCTTATCAAGGGATGGGGACTCGACCTTATCTATGGCTTGAACACCCATGTGCATGTTGATCATGTTACTGAATCATCGGAAACATAGTTTCTACAATCACACTGCGTTCCTAAAGGTGCAGAATGTTCATAGATTTCCTATTTCTTTGAGTTTCTTTCAGTGGTTGGACTATGCTATACCAAGTGAGGAAGATTATTTGGATCAAATACAAGAAACGCCAAGAAGATTCTCTTTAAGATGTTTTAAGATTCATGAAACAGAACTTGGGAAAGATACTAGACAAATGAGGATTTGGCTCAATCTTCTAAAAAGAAGCTGTTTGATGGTACAAAGGTTGCAGTAAACTAGTTTGAAACTTTAGGCCAGATGGAGAAATCTCTCTTTGGTGAGGTTGACACAATTGACGGCATTCACCATGTAAACCTGGTAGGACTAGTTGGCTATTGTGCTGAGAAATCTCATAGAATTCTTGTTCACGAGTACCGCCTAATGGGTCATTGGAAAAATGGACATTTATATCAGTTTGTGCTTGAATGGCAGCAAGAAAGAAGATTGTTCTCAACATAGCAAAGGGACTAAGCTATCTTGAAGAAAAATGCAAGCAGAAGATAGTACACATGGGTGTCAATCCTGAAAACATTCTCTTAGACTAGATTTTTAAAGTAAAATTTGTGATTTCGATAATTCTATTATTTAATTCTAAGCATGTTGTTGTTTTACAGAATTACATGTTTGTTCGTAGAAACTGTTAGAGTAATATAAATGACACTAAGACTAACTTGATATTGATGGCCTGTTTTTGTCCAAACAAGAGCCTGGGTTGCTCAGTTGACTTGGAGATGGCCAAGTTGAAAATGTGGACTCTACTGTGTTGATTAGAAATCCACTAAACAATGATCTTTAAGACTTGTCAGCACAAAGGAAAGGAAGGAAAAGTAAAAGGCACCATTCCTTTCAGTGGGAAATTCGTTGTACTATTTTGAAAAGAAAGATCAATTTATTAAACCATTTTACAGTGGCTTCTCGGTGTTGTGGTTGACAACGATTTGTTTATGTTCAGTGGTTGACCAAAGACTTGATTTATTATCAATATTTTTTTAAATAAATTTAAAATTTTCTTTGAATTTAATTAAAATAATTTATTATATTAATAAAATAATTAAAATATATTTTAATTATTTAATTTATTAAATAATTATATATCAACATCTTTATAAAAAATCAACGTAGTTCAATGCACTTGGGCTTGCTTTCCTGCTGTAGTGGTTGTGGCTGGCAACAATTTTAGCTTGGGGTTGGTGGTTGACTGAGTAATTTCACTTGCGTCTTGGTTTCACGTATTTTTCTTGAAGGTTTTTCTTAGATGCAGCGGAAACCTTTAAATCGTCATTCTTCAGCTTCATATCTAAGTAGAAGGGCAGAACCTTGTTTGATGGAGAGATGACTGCTAGTCGCTATATTACTTTCTGTCTGCTTGCTCCCAGTTCGGTTCTTCTCGTCTCTTTCTCACTCTTAAGCAATGCGCAATGGTTTGACCATTACAGTTCTACTGCCAACGTCTCCACATCGTACGGCCGCTACTCAGCTCAATTTAGCTACTGGAAGACAGGCCGTATGATGCCGATCCTTGTCAGTGGAAGTTTCGTCTGTGGCTTCTACTGTGACGTTGCAGGTGAGGCTTGCCTCTTCTCTGTCTCCACATTCCCTACCAGTTTACATGGCAACACCTCTGGTTTTACTCCAAAAATGATCTGGTCCGCCAATCGGAACAATCCTGTTAATCTGGAAGGATCGTTGCAGTTTACTCAAGATGGAGATTTACTCCTGAAAGATGAACATGGCGGTTTGCTCTGGTCTACAGCCACAGGAGGTCAGTCAGTTTTAGGCCTCAATTTAACTGAGGAGGGAAATCTTGTGCTATACAGGAGGAACAACACCCTGGCTTGGCAATCGTTTGATCATCCAACAGACTGTTTAGTTCCAGGGCAGAGGCTTCTTTCTGGACAAAAGTTGATAAGTGCATCTGCATCAAATTGGAGCGAAGGGTTGTATTCCTTTGCTCTTGAAAATAACAGATTGGTTGCTTACATGAATTTAGATCGCCCATTAGTGTACTATAGATCCAAAGAAGAATTTCAACAACAAACACCTTATGCTGAATACAAGGCAGGAAACTTCGGCCCCTTCGAACTTCCTGTAGCATCTTCAGCTCAGTTCATTCACTTGGGGAGAGATGGCCATTTGAGGGCTTATGAGTGGAGACAGTCGAATTTGATTGAGGTGTCTGATTTTTTTACGGAACAGATTGGTCCATGTGGTTATCCATTGGCTTGTGGAAATTATGGTATTTGTTTGAATGGGCAGTGCACATGTCCTGAATCAGCTGGCAACAAAACAGGCAATTTCCGCCAGATTGATAACCAACCACATCATGGCTGTACAGCAAATACACCCATTTCCTGTAAATTTCTCAGGATCATACTTTTCTTGAGTTTCAAGACCTAGATTATATTGCTTTTGAGTTGGGTTCCCAAATTAATGGAACAGATGCAGAGGGCTGCGAGCAGTTCTGTTTGAAGAATTGTTCATGCAAAGCTGCTACATTTCGGTACAGGAATGTCGACTCCACCGGGTCTTGCTCTTTACAATCTGAGGTGATGTCATTCAGAAACAGGAGTACGACTCAGCTGCAAGACTCTGTGGTTATATCTTATAATTATAACGTGTCTACATTTATGAAAGTGCAAAATTTTCCGAAAGCACAAGGTCCTCCAATGGCAAATGCTCCTAAACCTAAAGGAGTCATCCTGGGCTCAACTCTTGGATCAGTCTTCGCTCTATTTCTCATAATCACCATGTTCTTTACAATCAGAAACAGAGAGGAATCTGAAGAAACTGAGGAGGAGTATCTGGACATTATGTCAGAGATGCCCAGTAGATTCTGTTATGACGAGTTGAAGGCCATAACAGACAATTTCAGCAACTTGCTCGGAAAAGGAGGATTCGGGTCTGTCTTCGAGGGTACATTACCAAATGGCACAAAAGTTGCAGTGAAGTGTCTTAATGGCTCAGGGCAGGTGAAGAAATCGTTTCTAGCTGAAGTTCTGACAATCGGGAGTATCCACCATGTCAATCTGGTCAGACTAATTGGCTTTTGTGCTCAGAAAAATCACAGGTTTTTAGTTTATGAGTATATGTGTGAAGGGTCCCTGGACAAATGGATCTTCCAAAGAAAGCCACAAGTTTCTCTTGGTTGGCGAACCAGGAAGAAGATCATCCATGACATAGCCAAAGGACTAGCCTATCTCCATCAGGAGTGCAGACAAAAGATCTTCCACTTAGATGTTAAACCCCAAAACATCCTGTTAGATGAAAACTTCAACGCAAAGGTTTCAGATTTTGGGTTAGCGAAACTAATCGACAAGGACCTGAGCGAAGTGGTAACAACAATGAGAGGGACACCTGGATACATGGCTCCTGAATGGTTGAGTTCTGTCATCACAGAGAAAGTGGATGTATACAGCTTCGGAGTGGTGGTCATGGAAATCCTGTGCGGGCGCAAGAACATGGACCGATCTCAGCCTGAGGAGAAAATGCATCTGCTAACTCTCCTCAAGAAGAAAGCAGAGGAGGGAGAGCTCCTAGATTTGGTCGACAAGAACAGCCAAGACATGCAGATGAATAGAGCGGAGGTTGTGGAGATGATGAAGGTAGCTGTTTGGTGTTTACAGGGTGATTACGCTAAGAGGCCTTCCATGTCAGTGGTGGTGAAGGCCCTGGAGGGATCCCTGCCTGTTGAGGAGAACCTGGAATTTGTCTTCTGGGCTCCACCAGAGCATAGAGCACTTGGAATTCAAGCAGACGGAGAAACTCTGGGAACTGTGATCCTGCATTCCGCCTTATCAGGTCCAAGGTGAAGAAATGCATGATTTCCTCTGATTTTTCAGGGGGGGAATCTTTAAATTGATAGTTTGCATTAAACTGGAATCAATTCTTTCTTTCCTATCTTTTTTTTTTTTTTTAAACATTAGTATCACTTGTTTCTGTCTGATCTTAAAAATGTTTTATGATTATCTCTGTATTAAATCACAATGTAATTAATCAATGATGTAGAAGCCTCTGATCAAGTGTGATTGATTAATTAGTTAAGTAACATTTAAGTAAGTTGATTAGTGTTTTAAAATTATTTCTGGGAAACGCAGCCATGATAGTTCCGGCCGTGTGGGCTTATCCTCTCGGTTTCCACTCTCCCCAGTCTGGCATCCTTGCGTCGGTCCCACTACATTCCCAATGATGAAATCGCACATGTTCAATAAATTTATTAAAAATTAAATGTTAATAATTAAATTTGAATATAATTTATTACAATTTTTATATTTATCAATATCACATTTTATTTATTTTATTTTAAATTCTTTATTTAAAAAGTATATTTTTTAACAGTTTTAGAGTAGTTTATATTTATATCTTTAAATTAAAAACTTCATATGCTGCTAAATATCTGAAATAAAAAAATTAATCATGTTTTTATATATTATATAAGATATCTAAAATTATGTTAAGATGTAGTTTAATTAATAATTTTAAAAAGTTAATGATTTATTAAAAAATAAAGTTGATTAAATATCATTAATTTTAACAACATTATATAAATTTATTACTTTTAAATGTCGGACATTACATTTTTTTTATTTTTTTATTTTTTATGTTTTGAGGAAGAGGTGCTTCTCCTCTCCAGTCAGTGGCGTAAACTAAGAGAGAAGCTGTACATTTGCTGACAAAGAAGCAAATCATTTCCTCTTGATATTATCGTCTTCTCTGGATTAATCAAATTGGCTGAAATGCTGCGTTTGAGATTCCTAAACATGAGCACTTCTCTCTTCGCTCCTAAAACATTCTCCCAGTTTTTCTCAGCCAAACCCAGAGCTCTTCCTCTACTTGCAAGTATCGGAATCCGATCGCGAATGGAGTCCTACGCGACCTCGTCTTCATCGTCGAAGTTTCTCTTTCGCCAGCTCTTCGAGAAGGAATCCTGTACGTACACTTACCTCCTAGCAGATGTCTCTCACCCCGACAAACCCGCTCTGGTAAGTGCAAAACTCATTTGTGCAAAATAGGTCGTTCCGCTTTTGTAATTCAGTTTGTTGTAATTGATGCTTGATTGTCTGATAATCAAATGTCTATGCTGTAATTGAAATGCATGAATATTGAAGTGCCATATGTTCTGTTCCTTTGGTTGTGGACTCCGTTTGTTTGTTTGAAATGGGTTGTAGTTTCATGAGTCTAACATTTGTTTGCTGATTGTATCTGTTATGTATCTACAACCAGTTGATTGACCCTGTAGACAAGACGGTTGATAGAGATTTGAATCTTATCAAGGAATTGGGACTCAGTCTTACCTATGCCTTGAACACCCATGTGCATGCTGATCATGTAACTGGAACCGGGCTCATTAAGGTTTCTCGAACCTACGTTCTCACTCAATTTCTTCATATTTTCTCCATATTTGGGTTTTCATTTAGAAATAAATATTAGCTCAAATGCTTTTTCTTGGAATTTTTTAGTATTTTGCAGCTCGGTTGTTGTTTGTAAGTGCAACTATTTCTTTTGGCAGACTAAGGTGCCTGGTGTGAAATCTGTTATTTCAAAAGCAAGTGGTGCCAAAGCTGATGTATTTGTTGAAGCTGGTGATCAAGTCTCTTTGGGTGATCTCTTACTAGAGGTAGTAGGCACGGTTCAGATATGTGAACAGAATTAGACCTTCATGTTTCGTTTGTGATCTTCTACCATTCACTGCTATAACAAGGACACAAAACCTATCCACATGCAGACATAGTTCTGTTGTAGTGATGGGTTGATGAATTATTTGTGAATTACTATGAATGTTTTATAGAAATTCCAATCAGATGCTGTCCACATATTGAGAGCAATAAGTCAAAGCATTGATGTACATAACCACTTTCCTCTAGAGAAATTTTTGAATTATATCAATCAGCTGCCAGGCAGACAGATTGGAGAAACTGGAAAATTGTTTCGAAAGCCTTTGATATTTAAAGCAATAGTAATATGAATAACAAAGTGACCACCATTTGAGCCAATATTTGAGAAAGAAACCAAGGAGTAGACATCAATAGAAAGTCACTTTTTCTCTGCAAATATCCTTAAAAGTGTTGATGCTTAATAACTGGTAGGAGTCCCTTTTTTTGCTGAAGAATATATCTGCAGTGATCTTGCTTTTCTGCTTCCACATATGCTGCTACTTTGAAATATATTTTCATTATTTCTGTTGTGCTTTTGAGTGTTAGGACTTATCTTTTGAAAGATAGTTGCATTTATGGTAGGAAAATTATGAATAGGAGTAACTATGCTGGTACAAAACTTAGAGAACCTCATGTAACATGATGTTGTGGCTTACAAGTACTGAATTGAATTTGTAGGTTCGTCCCACTCCTGGTCATACATTAGGTTGTGTTACTTATGTTACTGGAGATGGACCTGATCAGCCTCAGCCAAGGTTGGCATTCACAGGAGATGCCCTATTGATACGTGGATGTGGGAGAACAGATTTTCAGGTACAGTGTTTTTAAAATTATACTACAACTTGGAAGAAAAAAAAGACAGGAAGGGTTATTAATCTGTCTAGAAATGTTCACTTCACATAAGGAAAAAAGAAAAGAGTAATGCTCATAACAAGCTAAGGGTAGAGTAATTTGCGAGGCATTTGTAACATAGCAACTGTGCCATCTAAAGGGGTCCCCTGTTTCTTCCAGTCTAGGTTATTCTGGAAATTCTGAAAGTGCTAATTTTGTGATGAGCTCTTTGCACAATACGTGGAGACGAAACTATATTCTGTTAACATGCAAAGGATTTCTAATGGATCTTCAATATTTTCTTTGGAATGAACTCTATAGGTTTCATTGTTCTTTATGCCTCTTGTTTACAAGAATCCATTTTGTGGCATGCAAGTGATTGACCTTGTCTTTATTATTATGTTGGACTTTCCCTGGTGATCCCCATATTGTTAGAACTCCTTGTTTATATTCAAATGCCACGGAAATCATAACAGATGATTTATTTTCCATAGTTATCTTTACAATCTGTAGTTGTATATTTGATACCAAATCAAATTGGGAATCATACGATTCTTATAGTGGGTGTTAGTTGCCCCCTCATATGATATAAAGACTACCATTGCTTTAGGTTTACTCGTATCGTATTTCTTCTACCCATCTGCCTCTATCATCTGATTTTTGCTGCAATACTGTAATTCCAATATGGTCAAAGCATATATTGTTGAAGATTCACCATGCGGATTGTCTTAATACCTTTTTTTTTTTTTTTTTAAATGAATATGTGGCAGGGTGGTAGTTCAGAAAAACTTTATGAGTCGGTGCATTCACAGGTGAGTAAATGAGATTCAACTTTGTTTTTGCTAGTGAGCAGGTTGGGGATTGGGGAGATGGGCAAGGGAAATACCTATGAGAACCATTTGACTTTTAAGCTTCATTGATTTATTCATGTGGAACCAGATATTTTCATTGCCCAAGGACACGTTGATCTATCCAGCTCACGATTACAGAGGATTCACTGTAAGGGAACATGCACAGCTTACTGTGTGCTCTTTCAAAGATAAATATCTAATAACAACTGATGGGAATGTATGAATTTAGGTAAGCACAGTGGGAGAAGAGATGCAGTGTAATCCACGGCTAACCAAGGATAAGGTAATTGTTGGATTTCTGGAGTGAGTGTTTCTTGTTTGTGCGGGAAAGTTACTTTATGTCTATATTGTCAAATGTCTTTCTTTTCATCATAATCAGAACAGAAAAGCATGTCATTTTCTATGAAGTGGGCTGGAACCTTGCATGATATGTTTTAGATTGCTCAGAAGCTCATACTTGCTATATTATTAGTATATAACTTGTCCAGCATTTGATACCTCCTTTATCCATTTGTTTCTGTTGAAACCACTAGAGCTGCGAGCAAAAACTTAGTAGCAATTTCTCCGCCCATTTTAAAGAAAAACGAAAAGTTCAAATTAAGCCTCTGTTGTTCACCTGATAAGAAAATAACTACTCAAACCTAAGCACATCCCAAAAGAGTTCTCCTTCTGCATGCTGATATATTCAACTAACTTGGAAGGCAGAAATGACTTTATTACAAGTTCAATAGTATCTGGATTGATTATTGTATGAAGATCGTTGTAGAAGTTTGGGATGATTGTACTACCTGCTAAGCTAGCAAATTGTATTTACATGTCAGGAAGAATAATACTTATCCATTTACTTGGTGTTTTGTCTGCAGGAAACATTCAAAAATATCATGGAAAGTAAGTACTTGATAAAATATAATGTCTCCTTTGCAGTGGGTTTGTATCAGTCTTTACCCAATTAAACCAAGATTTAAATTTGTCTGTGCAACAGATTTGAATCTGGCATATCCCAAGATGATAGATGTGGCTGTCCCTGCAAATATGGTCTGTGGGTTGCAAGATCTGGCTTCCAAAGCTTCCTGAGCTTTTCCCATGAAGCATGGGTTTTACATAACCAACACACTGATGGCTCCCAGGAGTGTAAGAAATAACCGAATTAGAAAAGGACCAAATAAACACAGTCATGGTCACCGTTGTACCATGTGAAGGTTGTAAAATATAATAATCTTTTTTCACTCTTAAACCTGCATCTAAAGTGGTTGAATTGTTCACCGTTGTACCATGTAAGGGTTCATGGAAATGGTTTCATAAACTAAACTGTGTTCATGGAAATGTCAAATGATATGAACTCAGAAAGAAAAAATGAATTGGAAATTTACTATATTCAAAATGCAAAAACTCTGATTCTGGCTCTATGTTTTCCCTTTTGATTTGCATGATATTACAGCTCTGAGATTTTGTCTTTCAGTCTTTTTTTGGTTAAGATTAAGACAAGTTTGGTTTAGATAATAAATGAAAGAATGGAGCCGACAACAGCAATTAAAACACCACCAGTCTCAACCTAGATTACCAACCTCTTCACTTAATGAATCCAGTAACAAAAATCACAACTGCATTGTACAGTAAGTTAGGAACTTGTCTTTCTATTTTATTATTTTATTTTCCTTTTTCATTATTAAAAATAATTTATCAATTTAATAAGAAATGTAAATGACTGAATCAACCAAGAAAAAAAAAATAAAGCTTTCAGTTTCTATGTGACAACCCAAGGCAAAATAAAAAATAAATGTTTGTAAGAAAAAAATATTTAATAGAAAAAGAAAAATGCTTAATAGCAAAGGAAGCAATCACAGTTTACTATCCATGATAATCGAACAGTCAAAATCCCATGTGCTCATCAATAATAAGAAACTGAGCATTGACTCTGCCATATCTTGCCAATCAATCCCTACCCTTCGGATCAAATCCTCTAATTTCCAATCGGTTCATTACTTTCTTGAAGTAGAAGAAGAAAAAGAGGAAGAGAGAGGTGAAAGATGAGCAGTGAAGAAGAGAAGAACAGAGGTGTCGTGGTGGATCACCAGCACCATCAGTACGGTACCTTTCAAGGAGTCGCCAATTATCCCCCTCCTCCTCCTCAGCAGCATCATCCGCCGGTTATTGGGTTTCCTCAGCCTGTACCTCCTCCCGGCGTCCACGAGCCCTCCGCCTCTGTCCCTCCTCATCACGCTCAGTACTACACCCATGGCTACCAAACTGTCCCAGGTACTCAACGCTCGATAACTGCGGATAAACATATACGTACAAAGACTTGTATGTAGGCAGACATCTATTTATGCATCTTTATATATATGTTTACACCCGTATTATGGGTTGTCATTTACCGACCTTGGGGATTGATGTGCTCTTTGAATGTTTCGAGGAAGCTATTCAGATGTTTGTTTTTTCGTCAAATGTTCTAAGGGAGCTTTATTTCTTGTTATTTGGTTAAAACTATTGATCTGTGTGCCCTTTTAGCTCGGCGCGTGTGCTTGAGTTTGATCAGGGCGCTGATTAAGCTATAGATATGCTTCTGCCTCTAGTCACTCTTAGGAGCATGTATTCTTCAGTGGCCTGTTTTAAGAAGGGCATGGTTTGCATCGAACCTTTTAAGTTTTGTTACTCACTTGAATATTCTGTTAGTGTATGGCTGGTGGAGCTTCTCTTCCAGGCCTTCAGTTCAAACATCCAACTTGAGGATTAATAATATGGTTCATTTGGTGACATTTATCACAATCATTGAAACTAATTAATGAGATTATGTTGTCTTCATGTTTGTCTCCATGCGCACTGGTATTCTCACTGTCTCTGGCTCTCTCTTTCTCCCTCTCTCTTAATACAGGGAGAGACATGAACCTTTCCGTGCTGTGAAGGCAACGAGAATTCTTCTCCTGCCAGAAAGAATTACTATTTTCTGCCCAAGACATTTTCATTAAACAAGGCCATTGTTTGGGCCCTTCTTTAAGAGAGTAGTCATGGGGAGTTACATTTGAGTCATCTAACTTGTGTTTGTTTGCTCCTTAGGATTTAAGGCTATAACGAGTCTATAGGGAAAATAGGGGGCATAACCTGCATATTATCTTGTCCACAAATAAATTGATTTGATTACTTTTTGCATAAATTACTTTTAGCATGGGGCCATTGGCTAATTTAGTATATTGCTTGAGATCCATATTATAACATATAAGGAATTAAATTGCTGAAGAATGCAAAATAGAGGAGAGGAAAGGGCCACCTTTCTACGTTGGTTGCAGTTGATGGAGCTTCGGAAGCTGAGGAATTGGATTTCTCGTAAAAGGCTTAAATTTTCTAATTGGATAAGCTGTCAATATATTTAAGGTTTTGGAAGCAAAAGTAAACCTAATTCCTGAATTAAAGTTGTTTCAGTTCCATGGCAGTGATAAGTGTGGGCTTTTAGATGAATTATTTGGTGAGGGAAGGCTAGAGATACAACAAAGAATGAAGACTGGGACTGTAATATGTGCCGTAGGACAGATTCAAGTAGTCTGTCAATTTGGGTTTGTGGTGAGTTTAGGTTTGCAGGAACAGGGAATTTCGGGTGTAGATGTAGTTACTGCTTGCATCGGTTCATCATATGGTTTTATTTTATGAAATTTAAGCAAAAAAAGAAAAATTTGGATAACTAAAATGGACTTATTTCATCATTTAGTCACATCTAGGTTTTTCATATAGATCGGGCTTGGGTGCTGTTTTCTTTTCTGAACCTAAAGGTTTTTCTTTTTTATTTTGAACTCTAATTAATGTATTGTTAAGGTGTCTTTGATGTTCTTCCAGGTTATGCTGTTGCTGAAGGAAGACCTGTAAGAGAGCGCCGCCTTCCTTGTTGTGGTATTGGTTTTGGCTGGTTCCTGTAAGTTATCATCACTGTTTTTGTTAACTTAAAACATAGTTATGAGTGAACATTCTTATAAAATTTTGTTGGTTGATTTTGTTTCATGTCCTTACTAAGTGAAGCTTCCTCTAGCGTTACATTAATTATATCAAAATTTGGGTCACATGGGTTTGTTAATCATGTGTGGTAACAGTTTACTGAAATCTATAGCATTTAAACTATGCTCTTGGCTTTCCAATTTCAGTCATATTTAGCTATCAATATGAGAGCGACTTTGGAGGATGTTTTGTCTACATGTTTGTATTGGCTTAATTGTCCTTATTGTCCTGCACTCCAAGCTGCCATAATAGATTTCATGAATATTTGTTGATTTATTGTCTATGGATTGTAAATCGGTGACTCCTTTTTTGAAGGTTTATCATTGGCTTCTTCCTTGGTGCCATCCCCTGGTATATTGGGTTATTTATTCTCCTTTGTTCAAGGATAGACCATCGAGAGAAACCAGGATACATTGCTTGTACCGTTGCTGTGAGTGACTCTTCCAATTCTTTGACTTTAGCAAACATTTTTCTTGACTAATTCTTCTATGTCTTTTGCTTTCTTCAAAGTTTGTTTATATGCTTTATTCCGATACTGTGTTAATTGTACTACTTTTTTCTTCAAGTAATCGCACCTAGTGAGCCCCTTGAAATGGCAATTTTGGCTTATGATGTTTGAAAGGAGCTTGTTTCAAATATTGCTAAATGAATTGCTTCTGTATTCTCTTCAGCTGAATGTAATGAATGAATTCTAGGATTTTGTAAAATTGTAATTTAAATGAGCGGAGACATAAGTTTGAGTATGAAAGTTCATGAAGCATAAAATGCTGAAGTTCCTACAAGATTATCTGCATATCTGTCCAATGACAACCATCTATTGCTGGTATGTTGACAATAGAAAATCACGAGTGAAGGGTAATCTTTGCTATGTTTAGTCCAGGTTAATATTAGGGACTAGATGGAGATAGAGAGAGAAAGAGAGAGTTACATCTTTCCTTGCGGGAGCACAAATAGTAAGCTATCACTCTTTCACTTCAGTTGAGGCATGATTTGAAAGATTTCACAACTCCGACTCCCTAGAGTGAAGCTTTGCTTCCTTATACCGACTTCCCAGTGACTTGTGTACATATTGAAGTATTTGACCCAACTTTGATGATATTGCTGTTCTGCCTTGCCAAAATGTGAGGCTTTGTCTCTAACTAGATTGCCTTCTTGTGCAGGCCATTCTTGCCACCATTGCTATCATTCTTGGTGTAACAAAGGGAGCAGATGACTGGTGATCTCCCACAGCTTGCGAAAGGGATGTATACTTAAGCCTCCTCTCTGGTTTGGGTTTGCCAATAGACATGACCTCATGAACAAAATGCTGTAATATTTGTGTGTTGATATGTTATTACCTATTGCTGCTGTGGATTTCAAAGTATGGAAACTGCTGTTCACATTCTTTGAAGTTCTAGTTAGTGGGGATTGCTACAAAAACTGGTTAACTCAAGGATGTATATGTGTTCCGATGCTCCATATTGGCCGGTTTTAGGTTTCCGAGACAATTGTTTCAGCAGCAGTGATGTTGCCATTCAAAACTTTCTTTTTAGCTATTCTAAATATTCAAAAACTTGAAACAATTGGGAGAACAATATGGGGCAAGTTATATTATCAAATTTTATAGGACTCTTTACTGACATTAGTGATAAATCACCCAAAACTTTTGAAAAGATATAAATTCGTAGTGTATTTTTTTAATCAAATGAATTATAATCAAAAGTTAATTTCAATTATTATTGCTTGGAAAATTACCAATTCATATTTTGTGCAAATTGTCAATTGGGAGTTTGCAAACCAAGATCATATCAATTAAACATTAACATTTTCATATTTTTACAATGTGAGACTCTTAGTTAGTTAATTTTAAAGTTTATAATTTTTTAATATATGAAATTACGGTTATATTTTTTTTTATAATTTTATATGTTTCTAGAAGAAAGAAATAAATAATTTTTTTAGTTAAATATAAATTATGTGAAGTAAATATTATAAAATTAATTTAAAATTGCCTTTTTAATTTTTTAATTATATATTAAAGGTATTTAAATTGAATATTTTATACAATTGGACAAAAAGAAATATTTAAACTACTATCATAAAAAATCAAAGTAGAAAAACTTGAAATGAAGTATAAAATTTATTTATTATTTTTGAGATATTTTAATAACAAAGTTATCATTAATTTTTTATAATTATTTGATATAGATTTCAAATTATATCAAATTAAAATTTTAGATGCACAATTAAAAAAATTTTAAACCATAAAGTTTAAATTTAAAATCCCAATAAAATTTAAGTTTTTTTATTTATCTAAAAATAAGTTTATAATTTTTTAGTATATCTATTTAATTATAATATTTGATAAAAATAAAAAATAATGATTTATTATAGTAGGTATAATCCTTATTTCGTTTATTACAAATCATTGAATTAACGAAATCTATTGAATTAAAGTTTTATATTAATAAAATATCAAATTATAAATTTTATAAATTTATATAAAGTGTAAAATTTTTTCTGATATAATCAACTCAAATTATTATTATTTACAAATTACATCTTCCTTAAAAGAATTACTTATGTTCTCCCTTTTTTTTTTTTATGCAGTTTATTTTCTGTTTTTGGGACCAAAGAAAGCTATATTGGTTTCGTGAGGTCTCATTCTCACGCCAACCAAACAGAGCCTAGGGTTTTGCCACCAGACCCTTTTGTTTGGCACATAAAAGGCGTACTTCGAGGTCACACCTCTTCCCTCTCTATACAGAGCTTCTCCGGTCCGCCTCTTCAGCTTAGGCTTCACTGCGCCAAGATGGTCTCTTTCAGGGTCAGTCGCATTCATACAATCCTAATTTCTTCAATGGTTATATGATCTGTGCATATACACTTTATGAATTGCACCCTGTTTGATCACTTCGATGATAAATCCAACTCTCTTATGTGGATTGAAGGAAATTTGATGTGCAGTGTTCTCGTTATCTGCCGAGTCTTTCTGCCTTCCTGTACTTTTTCCCAGCTCCCAAGGGATCAGTACTTTTGTTTCATAACTTTTGTTTTGTGGTTGTTGTTGCTGCTTATCCTCTGTAGGTTTGGATTGTTAGATACATTTGTGTTATGTCTGATGTTTGTTGCATTTTATTCGATCTACATCCCGATATCATTACGTGTTGCTATTGCTCCCTTTTGGTTCCCGAGGAACCTGATTGATATTGTCATTGTTACTGTCACAAAAATGAATAATTAGTCTTATTTAATAACAAGTGAATTTAGCTGTATCTGGTTGGTTGATGGTTGGTTTTGTGCGTGTCTTTATGATTTCATGGTTGGGATTCATTTCTTTCTGCGGATGCAGTTTCACCAGTATCAGGTGGTGGGGAGAGCCCTGCCCACGGAGGCAGATGAGCATCCTAAGATCTATAGGATGAAACTATGGGCCAACAATGAAGTTCGTGCAAAATCGAAGTTCTGGTGAGATATCTGAACCCAGTGCCATGTAGAGTCAGCTACTTAAATGGTTGTTCAAAATAAACTGAAAATCTAAACTTATAGTCCATCTTCCTCAAGTGTGATGGAAAATGGATAAACTGTTGAAATTTTATCTTGTGATGTCTGTTTGGTTGCTGAGATGAGAATCATGACAAACTTGTTACTCTAATCTTATTCTTTCTTAGTTCCTTTGTGACTGTGGTTGGCCAAAATGGGGAATTGGATTATGATATTGTTGTTGCCAGGAAGTTAGTCATCCAGTATAGGCTTCATTATCTTGTTCCTTTGTATGTTAGGTATTTCTTGAGGAAGCTGAAAAAGGTTAAGAAGAGCAATGGGCAGATACTAGCAATCAATGAGGTAACTGCAGCATCCACTTGGTTTGTATTATAGTTTTGGCTACTCATTTTCCTAATCACTTATTGCTCTATCTATTTTGACATTATATAGGGAGGATGAATATGCACCTCACTGGTGTTAAGTTGTACTTGTTCATAGCCTTTTTTATCTGTATATCTCATCTTAAACATTCTTTAGAGGTTCGAGAATGGGGAATGTCTTCTTAGATATATGTCATGTTTTAGCGGCACAGAACTGTGATGGGCTTTTAACATGTTTGTTGCCTGTTTGCTTACCTTGAAGCCTTTTTTGTGCTACACGGTTTTTGCCTTGGTCTCTTTGCCTGCTGGTTGTGGGTCCTTTTTTTTGTTTTTCCCTTTAGAGAGTTCTTCAATATGGTGCAATTCTTTTTGCAGATCTTTGAGAAGAATCCTACCAAAATTGATAACTATGGCATCTGGCTGCGATATCAGAGCCGAACTGGATATCACAACATGTACAAGGAATATAGAGATACCACTCTTAATGGTGCAGTGGAGCAAATGTACAATGAGATGGCTTCTCGTCATCGTGTGAGGTTCCCCTGCATTCAGATCATCAAAACTGCTACAATTCCCGCAAAACTTTGCAAGAGGGAGAGCACTAAGCAGTTCCATGACTCAAAAATTAAGTTCCCGCTCGTGTTCAAGAAAGTTAGGCCACCCACTAGGAAGCTTAAGACGACATACAAGGCATCAAGGCCCAACTTGTTTATGTAATTTCTCTGATTGTCATTTTCTTCGTCATATTTACTTACATTGAGGCTGGTATTAGCTTGAGCTATAATGGCAGGATAGTTTGTTTGAAACCTATGGCATTTTTGTTTGCTAAGAAGATAGTTATTCTATGTCAGTAATCACTTCTTCTAGCTCTCAGATTTTCTTTTCAGAAGATTCTGCAATCCTCTTTTCATTTTGAATTGGTTATTATGAACGGGTATTCTTGGTTATTATATGAAATTGTTAGTGTGGTTTATTAAATAGGATGACCTTTTTAAGGATGCTTACGGAAACTGTTTGATTGATTCAGCACATAATTATTGTATTTATATACAAATGTATTGAAAAATTAAGAAGTATTAGAATTTAGAGAGTATTTTTTCTTTTAATTTTTAACCTAGTATTGATTAAACAGTCTCAAATAAATTTTAATTAATGAAAAGTAGTAAAATTTAATTATATTTAAAAATAAAAAAGTTATATTATAAATTTTTTTCTAAAGTTTTTTATAAATATAAAAATTATTTAAATTATCATCGCCAAAAATATTTAATTAAAAATATATTTATTTTTTATAATTTAAAATTTTATAATTAATAGTTTTAAGTTAAAAATCATTTAAAATTAAGGAATTAATTTTACAGAGTATAGAGTTTATTGTAGTCACTTTTAAACATTTTAATAATAAACATATGTTTAATTTTTTTAATAAATTTGAGTCAAGATGCAGTTTAACTAATTTTCATTGGTGTATGTTTGAAGATATTTTGAAATTAAAATTAAAAATAAGGAGAGAGAGTATTCTTTAGAGTTTTAAATGATATTTATCTTATAATTTATTATCTTAAAATTTTAAAAAATTAAATAAAATTATCTCTAAATTATTATTTGAAATTATTTTAATAAATTTCATCGAAATTAATATAAATTAAAATATTATAATTTATAAATTAAATGATTAATATATTCATATATGAATATATTTTTAAAAATTTACCAACTTAAGATTCAAAATCTTTTTAAATAAATATTATCATTAAATTAAAGTTTAAATATGTTGTCATTATATAAATGTTTTTAAATATAAAATAAATTTAAAACATCATTGAAAAACATTTTTAAATTAAATTTGACTTTAGATGTATAATTAAAAATATTTAAATTTAAATTCAAATAAAATTCAAGATCCTTTTTCATATTTACTTATATTTGTAATGATATCATTTTTTTTTTTAATGTGATGATATTTTTATAAAAAAAAAAATGACCATGACTTCTAATTCTAGACCATTTGCATTATGACAGTCATAAAAGCCCATTTAATCTCAGTGGGAGAGACAGAGCAACAAAAGGAACAAAGGCTGACAGATTGGACGAGTTGGATTGCTAAGATACACATAGATCATGTACATTTAAATTGAGTAGACTCATTTTTAAAATTTATTTAATAAGATATTTTTCACAAATTTTTAATTTTAATTAGAGTATTAAATAAAAAATATTAATATTTTATTGTAAATTATTTCAAAATTATAAACTGTAAATAAAAAATTAAAATTTATTTTTTAAAAAAATTTCAATTAAATATAAAAATGATTAAATTTTTTAATTTTTTTAAATTTAAAAATATATACAAATTTTTATTTAAAAATTTTCAAATATGTATCATCGTGCTATATATCAATAAATGAATCGTCGTGTTATCCATAAAATTGATACATAATATTAAATTGTAATTTATATAATTTATTTTAATAAATTGTTCTAAACTTAATTTATATTAAAATAAATCATATCAACAAATAGATCGATGAAACCAGTTGTCACATTTAAATTACATTAGCTTGTCAAAAGGTCAAATGGATTGAAGAATAGAAACCATATGTTAAAGGCGAAGACCATAAGAACAATAAACTTCTATTTCAGTTTTTAATTTGTTGTCTTCTTCACCTCTTTTTATTTATGGTGTGTTTACTAATTAAGAATTGAGAATGAAAGTGAAAAATTTAAATGAATTTCATATTTTTAATTATTTTTATTATAAAATAAAAATAAAAATATGTGAATCCTACACAAATTTTGGGTTGAAGAATGAGAGTGACAATTCCAAGCCTCTCATGAGATAGATATTCTCATTCTTTAAGTCAAAGTAAAATTAACATTTTACTTTTTATTCTTTTCAAATATTTGAGTAAAATAAAAAAACGAAAGATATCCTAATTATTACATTGATGGATGATATAAGTTTTTTAGGTTTTTAAAATTATTTATTATTGGTAAAATTTTAATAATTTTTTTATATTTAATTTATATATAATTTTAAGTGATATTATTTATATTTTTAATATTATAAGAATTATTAAAATATATAATATTTATTTTTTAATAAAAATATATAAATCTACTAAAAAGATATGCAAATAAATTTGTGACATTTTATTTCGATTTTGAATCAAAATAAAGATATGAATGAGATTTTGATTTTGATTTCTTAAAGATAAAGTAAACAACTTATTTTAAATTCAATTCTTCATTTTAAATCTTGCCTACCAATTTATACGTATTTTGATTCTTGCCTATTCTAATCATTGATAAATAATTATATCATTAATTACCCTCTTAATAAGCATTAACACATTATGATATTACTTAATTAACTTTTTACTACGTATCAAATGCTTTCCAAAAACAACTAGATTTATTTACTTTTATTTTTAAAAAAGATAATTTTTCACCAAAAAACATTTATATTTTAATTTTTATCTTATCAATTTAGGTTTACATAAATATATTTTTAAATATTTTAATAAAAAAAATCTTGACAAGTTGAAGTGACAAAAATTTTAAATCTCAATGAATTATGATAGCACAATCTCTGTGTAACTTGCAATAATTATCACATATTTATGTTAGAATGGTTTTAATACTGTTTTAATCTCCTTGAATTTATTATTTTATTTCAATTAGACGATTTTTTAATACACATATAAATTATATTACGTATAATATATTTTAATATAATAAATTAAATTTGACTTTCTCTTTTAACATATTCACATTATTATATGATATTAAGTTTAAACATGTTATTATTGACTAACAGGTGCACCTTTCATATTCAAAAATTTAAATCGGATCAAATTTGATTTTAATATTAATAATATTATATAAAAATCAAAATGTCATACTCTTTTCTTGGGTTTTTGATATAAAATATGTGTAATTTTACAATATTTTATATTTTAATATATACTTTCTTTTGTTATAATGTTCTCAATTTAATTATGTATTTTTATTAGATTTTTTTAGTTATTTAGTTAGACAGATATTAATGTAATTACACACAATAAAATTATATGTACATCATGTATTACAGAGCTGAAAATTTAATATTAACAAATTAAAGGAAAATTTTACATTGAGAGGTCAAAAGTAAGTTTCGGTAAGATAAAATTATGTTTTGCAGTTCTCAATTTGAGAATATAAATAAAAAGGAAATTCATAAATAATTAATCATAAAAAATATAATAATGTTTTTTTATCCATGTTATCAATTTTAATATAATACAATTATTAAAATAAAGAATCTCGATTTTGAATAGTGATAGGCAATGGCTTTAGTCATTTTTCTCTGCTAATTAAATTTATGATAAATTAGTTTTGAATTTTTTTCAACCTTATTACGTTAATACTGAAAGTAAAAAAAATTATTAATTTTTTACACATTAAAAATAATTAAAAAATGGTAGTATTCATGGTTTATATATGTTGTAATTTTTTTTATTATGACAAAATATTATAGAAACTTTATATATGTATAAAATTTTTTTCACACAAATACATAAAAAATAATATTTGAATTAACTTTTCTCTTAAATTGTAATTGACAACATATAAGATTACATTCAGAAAAAACTAAATAGATAAATTCATTTTCTTAAAGTTACTCTACAAATTATAATTATCTTAGAGAATCCATGATTTTTAATTCTCATTCTTCATGTTATATATATATATATATATAAAAGTATTTAATGGATTGTTAGGGTGTCCATATCAATGGTCTACATGATGTTTATGTAAATATTAGTTATACATATATATAATTTTAAATTTTTATAAATGTATTAATTAATATTAATAATTTTCATTTATATTGATTATTTTAAATTTATTTTTCCATTTGTAATTACACGTATTTATAATTATTTTTATGAAAAATAATATTTTATTATTAACTTTCCAAGTTGTGTTTATACAAAATGTCCTAAATTTGAAGCTGAAGTATTAGTTGCTATTAACAATCAGATCAAATGAGAAGAAAAATTTATTTCAAAGTATTTAATGAATTATTAATTTTAATTTATAATTAATATAAAAATATAAATTTATTCTTAAATAATAAAATTAAAATTTGTAAAATTAAAATTTAATTATATAAAAAATTATATTTTACTTACAGACTCAAATTAATATTTGCATAAAAAAGATATTTATTAAAAAAATTTATTAAATTTTAATATGAGATTTTTGTCCATAATTTTGGTTAGTGTTAATAATTTGGTATACGTAGATGTGCATAATCTAACATCCCTTTTAAAAATTATGAACACAAACAAAATTTACTTTTTTTCATTTTCTTTGAATATTTGTATTTTATATATTTTAATTAAAAAATAATTTATTTATATTAATAATGTTTAAAAGGATGATAGAGTAATTATATAAATAAAAAAAACATAAAGCATATGTGTAAAAATATTAATATTATTGAAAATTATAGATAAAAGTTTCACTTTGAGAATCTAAAAAAAAATTAAAATTCAAATAAATACAATTTTTTTATAAATCTCAATTTAAAACTATTAATAATGTATATATTTTTACTGTAATTAATCCTTTAATTAATTCATTAGGTTGCATAAATTTTGAGCTAGTATCTATAATAACAAAGCATTGAAAGAATTCTTAAATTTTGCCCTTCATGTTTATCTAAAATTGACGTGGATATTAAATTTATCTATGTTATATTATTTTAAAAATATAATAATAAAATACTTTATGAATTTGAAACTTCAAAATATATAACTATTAATAATCTTTATCTATATCATTTTAAATTTCAAATTTATTATCATTTATCTACAAAATTGCAAATTTTAAATTTATTATCATTTATCTACAAAAGTTAAATATGGAATTGATAATATTTTTATTTATTTTTTACTTTAAAAATATTTATATAAACAAAATAATGATGAAATCTAATTTAAAATGATATATTTTGAAAAAATTTACAATGCATGTTGATAATATCATGATATTGATAAATTTTACTTAAAATATTTGAATGGAATATCATCTTAATACTATAAAAAAAAATATCAACTCAATTATCTAGATTTAATATTAGAATTGATTCAAATGTTTTAAGTAAAATTTATCAATATTTTGATATTATCAACGAAATGAAATTTTCTTTTATTATGAATAATTTAGATTATAAATTTATCCAAATGTACAATTTTAAATTAAAATTTAAAAGTGTAAGATTATATATAAAACTATTTTAAATTAAAAATATAAATATAATTATTTTTGATTACAGATTAACTTTTTTATAAATAAGTTTTCATAATTAAAGTTAAAAATGAAGTAAATACAGGTCATCTATATTAATATATTTTAAAATTTTAAATGTATAAATTATCTACTATTAATATTTTAAAAAAGTATTATATATATATATATATATATATCTAGACTCTGATGTGAACAGCTTAAGAATTTTTGAAATGTTTATGCTATTACATATAATTATATATATATATATATATATATATGTATTAATTGTTGATATATATAGGTGAATAAAATGCTTTTTGAAAATAACTTGATTTGAGAATGGATATGTGTCACCCATTTACACATGCGCTTTAGAGTGCTAATTCTGTGAAGAGATATTGTACCTTCTCTTGATCACTAATTTAGGGATTTTCCTTTATCCGTTGAAAGATTAAATCGAAAACTGACTTAGATAAGAGATAGGGTAGAAAACACAAAGACTGATATCTGGAAGCTGACTGATATGAGAGAGAAGGGAATGTGCACCACAGAATCCAACCTGCTTGCCATGTTTATTCGCATGCACATTAGGGTTTATACACTTCCTTTTCTCACAGACTGCATACTTGGTGTCATATAAATCATATTCTTCTCCTTTAAATCTGTGAGCAAGATCTGTTTCTCTGTTTCCTTGTTTGGGTCCCAATTCTCTAGTCACAAAATCTATAGATTCTTCCTCCCTCTCTCTCGGACGGTAACAGAAAAACAGCTATGGAGATCAAGAACAGCGAGGTGGAGGCCATGGTCGTCCAGCAGACGCCTGATCTTATCAGCGCGCTTCCCGACGTGCTCTTGTTCGAAATCCTATCGCTGCTGTCGGTGGAAGAAGCCGTGAGGACGAGTATGTTAGCGAAGAGGTGGGTGAACTTGTGGAAAGGCGCTCCCCGTCTGAGCTTTGATCCGAAAACAATGGTGAGCTCTAGCAAATGGGACGAGTTACACAATGAATTTCTCTCTCCCCAGTTGGTGATCGGTAATCAGACTGCGTACAACGCCCGGGTCAGGGAGGAGCTGCGGCGAGCGGTTCTTCGCATAAGCGATGTGTTGGATTCTCACGGAAGCCCCCTGACTGGTTGCAGGATCTTGCATTTTCTGGAGAGCTGCAGGGATGGTCAGGTGGACAGATGGATCCACACACTGGTGACCCAGAAAGCCATAAGAGAGCTTTCCCTCATTTGCGACGACAGTAAACAATACTATAGTGAATCGACCGGCACTTCCCCCTTGCAACTCAACTTAACGAAAGGGATCCTCTCTTGCCCAACTCTGTCATCTCTTGAGATGAACAACTACAAGCTTGGAAGCTTCTCCGGCTTCCATTGTGCCCACAACCTTCGAACCCTCAAACTCCA
This sequence comes from Moringa oleifera, assembly GCA_021397835.1. NCBI lineage: Eukaryota > Viridiplantae > Streptophyta > Magnoliopsida > Brassicales > Moringaceae > Moringa > Moringa oleifera. Next base: position 3,451,924 of record JAJFZO010000863.1, read on the forward strand.
GAGGGTTTGCTTGAATGATGACAGCCTAGAGGGAATTGCCTCCGCTTGTAAATTCCTGGAAGAGTTCAGGGTGATCTATTGCACTGGATTCAGAAGCTTCAAACTTCATCACCAGAACCTCAAGTTCTTGGAGCTTGCAAACTTGACTGCCGTTGAGGTTGACGTATCAGCTCCTGGCCTTGAAGTCTTCAAGATTAACAGCGTACTCTGTCCGGGGAGAAACTTCATGGTCAATGCCCCCAATGTTAGAGTCCTCCATGTTCGCACCTCGGGAATTGGTCCTCACCGGAGATACCCCTTCGCAAGGTTCTTCGAAGAAACAGCCTTCAGAACTGCAGGCCTCCTGGAGTATTGCTGCGGTCTGCTGGTAATTTAAGTTCTCCTATTCCTCAGCTTATCCCATTTTTAATTTCTGTCGTTCTGAGCATATTGATTATTTGTTGGCCTCAGGAACGTGAACATGGTGATAAGGAGCACCAGGCAAACTTGTTCGAAAATTTGCAAACATTAACTCTTAATGTAGACTTGAACGATATAAGAGAAGTTGTGGTTCTTTCCTTTATTTTAAGGGTGTCCCTCCATCTACAGAAGCTTCAAATCATAATAAAGGTATGCCAAGAAATATTACTTTTGCTAATCAAGAAGAAAACATTCTGTTGATCATTGCTTCCAAATGTCGGGATAAAATTGCATCAAAGCTTGCTTGAGTTATTTGCTAGCTACTAGCAATTAATTAGACCCCTCAACTATCCATTTGAGCTTCCAGTTTTCAATTATTTAGTCATGATCAATTTTCTAACTCTTAATTAATTTCTTTGAACTTTTTAGTACTATCGAATATTAGTAAATCAAAATTTCACCGTTTCTTGATTGTCTTTAATTAATTGCAGTGTGACGATGGAAAGTACCCGGAGGACGTGAACCCTAACCCTTTGCCATATCCTAAGTCCATGTTCTGGGAGAAAAGGGAGCTATGTGATTGTGTCACCTTCGGGCTGAGGCAAGTGACAATACGAGGATTTAAAGGGAAAGAGCTTGAATTGGAGTTTGTCAAGTATCTAGTGACAAAGGCACCCGCGATGGAGAAAATTACTATTCAATGTGACCGTTTCTGTACCAAGGAAGGAGCAATAGCAGCAAAGGGGTTACTCTCACTGCCCAAGTCATCCATCAATCTCTCGATCGACCTCAAACCTGGAAGTCGGTGTGGAAGCTACGAACATTGGCTCTGGCTCTTGAAGTAGCTATATATATAGCTAGTTTTATCTATGTTTTTGTGGATTATACATTATCTTAATTAATTAGTTTTTAGAACATAGGTTTGAATTGGGACTAATTTTGCTTCATGAATATGTTACATGTGCTTGTGGCTATATTTTGATTGGATATGCTTCCATATTGAAAGAGTTCTTTAGACTCGCTGCTTTGGTTGTATGGTGATATCTTGCCTAGCTATTTTGACATCTTTATATCTTTTGTTTATTCCGTTATTTTTAATTTCTTAATTTAATTTTCCGTTCAATTTTTCTTAATGCATTAATTACTTTGTTGCATTAATTACTAGAATCTTATCTCTCATGATCTTATAAAATGGTCACCATTTTCCGAGTTCTAAATATTATTATTTTTCATTAATTGTTCAATATATATGTATATTTTTTATGCATCAAGATGCATAAATTAATAAGAGTAAATATGGGACTAGATTTTTACTCTTAGAGATATGTGAATAGGGGTGGAGAAGCCTCTCCGTCTCTGTTTGTGAAATTAATTTCATCTTTTAGAGAGAACTAAAATATAATGAAGAACCCTTGATTAGGACTAAGTTTTCATTAGTTGTATTTAGTTATAAATCAATTTTAAATGAAAATGGTTTTATTTTAATTAATATTTATTTATTATTACTTGTGTTTAGTTTGATATTCATTTTATGAATAATTATTTATTTTTTAGGATATTGAAGATGTCTTTAATAATTATATCTAAATATTACATTCTATATAAAAAGATTATTAAAATATATTTTTTATAATTTTTGAAAAGAGAATTTTGAAGAGGAACATATATAAGTGATCATCTTAATTAATTATTATGTCTTTAATTATTTTTAATAAGAAAATTATTTGTGTGTTGTGCTTTGTGAATGTAGGCAAACTATGAAATAACATATTATTCTCTAGCTAGTAATTCTATAATTTTTTTGTTTATTATATATATTTAAATTATTAATTATTGCACATGGTACCACTAATTAATTTTACAAATATGCATATTTTTAATTGAATATATTTATACAAAAATACAATGAGATAAAAATAAACTTGACAAAATATTATTGATCTTAATATATATTACAATCTCTAAATATTATTATTATTATTATTTCTACACATATGGTAGAGAATTTAAAGAGGAGCTTGTGACCGTAGGAAGAAGAAACTGAAGCATGTGAATCTAAGCCAGGGCTACTATTCCATGGTGACCTTCCCATCGGTTGGGGCTACTAGACTAAAACAGAGAAGGCCGACGTGGCTCGTTTGTCGTGACGAGGCAGGTCAAAAACAGAGAGGCGATGGGTGATACCGGGTCTAATTAGTTATTGAGAAAGAGAGAGAGAGAGAATCAGAGGAGAGGAGGAGAAAAAGATAAGGCTCGCGGTCATCGGGTCTCTATCTTGTCAGCTAGAGTAAAGGCCGATGGGAAATTAGCTTTTATTAGAGGATTTTTTTCGTCGGTTCACAAAAACCAACGAGAAATTATTTAAATTGTTTTAATTTCTTATCGGTCTTCCTTAGACTGACGATAAAATAACTTTTTGAATGGCAAATCTCATAAGAATTATCATCTATTTTATTTTTATTTTAAAAATTTAAATATATTTTTTAAATTATTATTTATAAAGAATTATTAAAAATATGTTTCATTGTAATGCTTCCTTAAAATTTATATCCGCTAGTTTTATTTTTTTTCATTTTTCTACCTAGCATTGCGGCCCAACACATTTTAGCTGCCTCTTGATCCCTCTTAATTCTTTTAATCTCTCCGTAATATATGTTTGGTTCATAAGAATATAAATTTTTTACTTAAATAAAATTATATTTTTAATATTTTATTTATTTTTATTAAAATATTATAATTTTTTGATAGACTCTTGCTTTTTAAAAATTTGAAATAACAATTCTTAAGTGAAGTTTCAAGATAGCTATTTCATGATGACAAAAATTAGTTATAATTTTTTATTTTTAATATACTTTTAAAAAATTTAAATTACTATCATATATATATATATATAATTATAACAACCTTATCTTTTTTTCATCTTCATACTTTTTTTTAAATCTACAAAGAAAAGTGAGAAAGCATAAAATATTAATTAATATTAATATTAATATTATCTTTTTAAATATTAATATTTAAGAATAAACATAATTACTAAAATGTTATAGAATTAATATTAATCTTATAATAAAATATTTATTGATTAATATTATTTTAATAAAAATATATTAATTTTTTAATTTATTTCAATTACTTTCATATCTCATTATTAAATAAACCAAATACAAAAAAATTAATTTTTATTTTATTTTACTTTAATAAATTAAATATGACAATAATTATTTTTTTATTTTTTTAAAATATTTATTTTATTTTTTCATTTCGTTTTATGAACCATATTGTAAGCAATGGTCATGTGGGTTACTTATCTTGGCTTAGATCCCATGGTAATGGGGACGGTAATGGTCCTTTTTTTGCGGGAAAGAACCTGGCTTGTAATATTGTGAAGCACTGTTGAGAAAGGCTTTAACTGACTTCTCTGCAACCCTGTTTTTAAGAAAGCCTCATAGAAGAGATGTCTGCTGAACTACCTACCATTCTCCAATAGTGTTCTCCTAACATTAACTCCATTGATGGGTAATGTGATGATCAAGACACTGCCATGATGTTCATTCAACCTTGCAAAATTAAAGTTAGAAAAGCTAATTATCGCATTAGAGAAGTTTTCTAAAATATTTTCATCTCGAATACATTACATCAAAATGAGGCAATTAATATTTTTAATAATATTTTATATTATTAATTAATTTAAAATAATAAAATAATTAATTTATTTAATTTTTAATCAATTACTAATATTTTTTGAAATATATTTTTGCATAAATATTTAATATCATATAATTTTATTAATAAAATTACTTAAATAAATTAAATTATATATTAAATATTATTTTTATTTTAAAACTCTTAATAAAATATTTTTAATAATTTAATTATTTTATAATAATATAATTTATATATTTAATTATATATTAAAAATTAATTTGATCAAAGATAAAAATAACTTAATAAATATTTTAAAAAATAAAAAAATTAGTGTAATGAATAGTATGGCACCAAATATGATGCAATACAACCCCACCTAATAGGATTGGAGTTGAGCTTTCATAATTTTATTTGTTGTTTATTACATTATTCTAATTAATTCCTATAAATTTTTTTGGATAATACTTGTAAGTTATGTAAAATTAATTTATTAAATTAAAAACACATTCAATTGGAATTTTTTTTAAAAACTACTTCTATTAATATATATTTTTAAAATATTTTCAAAATACTTACATATAATAAATTAATAAAATTAATTTTTATTAATTTATTATTAAAAAAATATTATTTAAAATCCTTAAAAATTCTCTCTCTCTTAATCTTTATTTTGAACTTCAAAACTTCTTCAAACATAATGAAAAGTAATCAAATTAAATTTTGTAAAAAATTTAAAAAATAAAAAATATTTAAATTAAAAATCTATATTATAATATCAAAGAAATACTCAACTATTGTTAATTTTTTTTGAATTTTTTGAGTATTAAAAAGTATTTTTTTAAAAAAATTATAATCAAAATTTTAAAAATTTATAATAAATATTTCATAAATTAAAAATTATTTTAAATAAAAAGATTAGCTTGAAGTGAAATATAAAATTTATTTAAATTATTTTTAAATATTTTAATAACAAAAATGTATTTAATTTTTATCATAATTTAAATTAAAATTTAGTTTAATTATTCAACATTTACTCTATTTAAAAAATAAAATTAAAATAGAATATTTATTAAAATTTAAAATAATATTTATTTTATTATTAATATAATAATTATTAAAATAATTTTATAATTTAAAAAATGAATAAATATCAAATGTATGAAAGTCTCATTTTGAAAGATGAAGACAAAAACAAAAGATAACTAGTGGCAAGCCGCCTAAATACAGAGCACAAGACAAAAGTAATGACGTCATAGCAAAGGTCACTTTACTTTCAACCTTTTCCCGGCAACTTCGACATGTGCCGTATCCATGGACTCTTTTGACATTTGTGTTGCAAAAGCAAATCTCCAGAGTCTCTTTCATCCTTCAAACTTATCCCTTAATCAAAATCTACTTTAAACATGCAGAAAGAAGGATCTATAAATTGCTTGCTTCTTAAGATCTGAAGTCATTTACTCACAACATTGATTTAATGAAGAGATCTTAAATTCAAATCAGTCTCTAACACAGATTAGGAAATAAGTAACATTCAAGCAATTTAATTGCCATATTATAACTAAGAAACTTCATAATTAGTGGGAGTGGGTATTCTCTAATGCATGTTTTATATAATTAACAGTGAGAAAAGCTTACACGTCTGTGTAGAAATATTGGTTTAGAAAATTCATGGGGAGTCACGGTAGAAGTCGTGAAGTGTCGTTGTCTAATCTACGAAAAGCAAATCATGGCGAGGATATTTCTCTCAGACAATTCGCTCCTTTCCCATCCGTCCACCATGTTGCTCTCTCTTTCTCGTGTATGAATTCTCATCTCCCTCTTCACCATAGACAAAACCTGTTAAAATCTTCGTCTTTCTTTCTGTCTCTCGGGTGAAAATGCAAATATCAGCGGCAACGGGGCTGTCGGTTGTTTTAGTAGTTGTAGTGATATGGGTATGGAGGGTTCTGAACTGGTTATGGATAAAGCCAAAGATTTTGGAGAGGCGTCTGAGGGAACAGGGGTTCACCGGCAACTCGTACCGGCTTTTCTTTGGAGACACGAGAGAAATATCCAGGTTGATGAAAGAAGCCCATTCCAAACCCATTAAACTCACTGATGATATTGTGCCGCGTGTCAGCCCACACCTGTACAACATGGTGAAGAATTATGGTAGGTTCTTCATTCGATGGTCACCACGTGACCGAGTCTTTCCTCAAAAGGAAAATGAAATAAAGAAAACTTTAACCTGTAGATCATTATCATCTCGGTTTCTACTTGATTTCTCTTATCTTGCTTTATCTCTATACATTTTGTAGTATTAGTTTGATAGGAAAGTGTCGCCTCTGTCTCTAATCTGTTTTCTGTATCATGACTTAGGTATTGCTGAAAGGTCGATTTTCTTCTAACATTTGTGAATACTGGCAGGGAAAAACTCTTTTAATTGGTTAGGTCCGAAGCCAAGGGTGACCATCATGGACCCTGAGCTCATAAAAGATGTATTTACCAGGTTCAACGACTTTGAAAAGCAACGTACCAACCCTCTTGGCAGATTGCTGGCTGCTGGACTGGTAACTTATGAGGGTGAGAAATGGGTTAAGCATAGAAGGATTATCAACCCAGCGTTCCACCTCGAGAAGCTGAAGGTATTGCTTTGATCCATTTATTTGTTCATTTTGTTGTATTGTTTTACCTCTTTGTTTACCCTTTCGATTTGATCTAGTTTATGTAAAGCGTTTCAAGTGGTACTGTGATCAATTTGCTCGGTTAACTGTGGAGGCAAAGGGGGTCCATATTTTTTACCAAATTAATCAGACATTAGGATGCCCTGTATATAGTATCCAGTCTAATTCCATGGGCATTGTGATACATACTGCAACTCACTTGACTGAAGCTGTAACAGGGTAAAAGAATATCATAACTACTAATATAAAAGACTTAAATAATGCGTACTGCAGGCTCTTAATTTTTCTATACTTATTTGTTGAAAAGGATTGATGCTAATAACTATGTTCTCTTTTCTGTCCATTCCTTGTCTGTTTTGTTCTCTTGTCTTTGCAGCATATGGTTCCTGCATTCCATGAAAGCTGTTGTGATATGATAAGCAAATGGGAGAAGGTGGTATCTGTTGAGGGATCTTGCGAGCTGGATGTGTGGCCGTATCTTGTGAACTTGACGTGCGATGTGATTTCAAGAACAGCATTTGGGAGCAGCTATGAGGAAGGGAAAAGAATTTTTCAGCTCCAAGAGGAAATGGCAAGGCTTGTACTCCAGGTCTTTCTGTCAGTTTACATTCCAGGATGGAGGTACAATTACCTTTTTTCAAGATAAAAGGGATATGTAATGCTACTTGTGTGTGTGTTCTTTTGTTTGCTGGAAAATTTCTTAGTTTATTCATGTTTTTCACAGTGCGTAAACTTTGTATTCACATAGATTTTTACCAACAAAGAATAACAAGAGGATGAAGAAAATTGACCACGAAATTAGAGCTTCACTGAGAGGAATCATCCGTAAAAGAGAGAAGGCAATGAAAGCAGGGGAGACTACCAACGATGACTTATTGGGTATACTTATGGAATCCAATTTGAAAGAAATTCAGGAGCATGCAGATGACCACAGGAATGTTGGAATGAGCATCGAAGAGGTCATTGAGGAGTGTAAGTTGTTCTACTTTGCTGGCCAAGAGACCACATCGGTATTGCTTGTTTGGACAATGGTCCTATTGGCTAAGCATCCAAATTGGCAATCTCGTGCGAGGGAAGAGGTTTTGCAAGTTTTGGGTAACAGCAAACCTGACTTTGATCAATTGAATCACCTAAAAGTTGTAAGTATACTCTTCTTATTTTGCCCATGTTCTCTTTAATTTAAAAGACACTATGCTTTACTTTTATAGATGTTGATACATTTTAAAAGAACACCGGCATGCTCAAGAACAGGTACAATATGAGCTCAATGAAGAAAGGAAAAGTATCCATAATTCTCTTCTTTATTTTCTTCATTCTTTCCTGGTCAAATGTTGACACTTACAGTGGGTGGGGTTGATCAGGTTAAAGGTAAAGAAATGTAAGAAGGGGTTGATCAGGTTAAAGGTAAAGAAATGTAAGAAATATGTTTTGTACCAAACTTTTGCTGGCAACTTACATTTTGGTTTTTAAATTCAACTTTCAATGCCACAGGTAACTATGATATTGCATGAGGTCCTCAGGCTATACCCACCAGTCACATTACTTGGTCGATCTATTCACAAAGAAACAAAACTTGGAAAGTTCATGCTTCCAGCTGGGGTGCTAATTTCTTTGCCAACAATCCTAGTTCACCACGATCATGAACTCTGGGGTGATGATGCATCAGAGTTCAAACCAGAGAGGTTCAGTGAAGGTATTTCAAAGGCAACCAGGAACCAAGCTATATTCTTCCCTCTGGGCGGAGGTCCTAGAATCTGCATCGGCCAAAACTTTGCTCTCTTAGAAGCAAAACTGGCCTTGGCAATGATCCTCCAACGTTTCTCATTTGAGCTGTCCCCATCATACACTCATGCTCCTCACACCGTTATAACTCTTCACCCACAGCATGGTGCTCATCTTATTTTACACAAGCTGTGATCCGCAACTCTCAACTTATTTGCCAGATAGGAGATTCAAGAGATTCAGAAACGAGTTCGCGTCATGTCATCATCTTCAAAATAAGTTTTGCATCTTATGTGTATTAGCTTTCTATTAAAGTGGCAGCATACTAGGTGGAGAAGCAATGAAGGTCTTCAATGCAGTTCAACTGCAATATATATATATATATATATGTGTGTGTGTGTGTGTGTGTAATATTTTTATCCTGATTTTGCAATATAGGAATGGCTAAAGGGCAGGGGAAAGGTGAAGAGAAGCAAGGACTGAGGGATCAGTGAAAATAAATTTTGTAACTGTATGGTACGGATTTATTGGCAAGGAAACTATCATGTTTGGCACCTCATGTGAAATTTTGACATCATCTTTTGGTATGAAGCTGATGTTACCTCAATCAGGATGAGGATAAATATGATACCTCAATCAGGTTTGGGACAGAGTTCATTAACATTCTAACAGTTAAATATATTGATAAAAATATCACCTGAATATTCGATTTAAACTTTTAAGTGTGAGGCAGTCTATGGGTATAGGTTCAATTTGGCAGACAAAGACGAATAAAGTGAGGGCCTCGGTAGTCAATGAACAGATATGTTATGTATGGCTCATGAGTTACCCACATGGCCTGGTAAAGTTACAGCCCAGTTGGGAGTTGCTTCACCTGGGCAACTACGCCATGAACAGTTCATCTGTTGCAACCTGTAGGGGAAGTGCTAAACTTGCAGAAGCTAACAGGCATAATCATCTGACAGCTCACTCAATAATCTCGTCTTGATTTTCGTTGATGAAAAGATACTGTTGAGGATGGTGGCCACCCGTCCCTTTACTGTAAAGGTAGCAAATGGAAACAATTTAATGTGCCAAGGACGATTTGAGAATGTGAAAATCTTGTTAGAAGACATACCCTTCACCTTGACTCTTTATGCATTGTCTCTAATGGGTTTGGACGTGGTCTTGGGAGTTCACTGGCTGGAACTTTTGAGGATGGTGGTTTGCGATTGGAAGAAGATGATGATGGAGTTTTAGTGGGAGGGTAATCACCATCAATTACGTGGAATGGATGCTCAGCCAATCCAGGCTACTTCAGTTAAATCTGTCTCCAAAGAGTCTCGCCAAGGATGCTCCATATTTGCGGTTTGCCTTCAACATCTCCACACCCATCCGATCATGAAATCCCATCAAACTTGCAGCTGCTATTAGATGCATGTGGAGACATCTGCCAAGAGCCCAACTAGCTGCCACCAACCAGGGAAATTGAGCATCGAATCATCCTAAGTAAGGTACAAAACTTGTCAAATGTTCGACCCTACAAGTATATCTATTTTCAAAAATTCATGATATGTTACCATTGGAGATAATTAGACCTAATGTAAGTCCCTTTTTTTATTTTATTAATTAAAAAAATGATTCTTGGCCATTTGATATCGATTATAGGACTTTCAATGCGGTGACCAGTTACATGGAGTCTCCTACTTTACTAAACTTGACGTACTGTCCAGTGATCATGAGGTGCGATTACACCCTCTTGACATTTCAAAAACTGCTTTTAAAACTCACAACAGTCCTTATGAATATTTAGTCATGTACTTTTTACTTATGTAATAATATCCCATCCACCTTTTAAACTCCTATGAATTTTATTTTTGTCAGTACCTACAAAAATTAATCTTAATTTTCTTTATGATATTTTAATTTATAACTCTAATTAAACTTTTGGGCAAGAGAAAATTTAATACTTAGGCCCCATTGTCACTTCTTATGGCATTATGGTGGACTAAGAAAAGTCCAAAATCATGGTGAAATGGTCAAACCCAATTAATGTTTTAGAGGGCTCATAAGTTACTATCAGATATTTGTTCGCAACTATGAGATTATTGCTTTGGTTATTGACAAATCTTTTGAGAAAAAGGAAGTTTGAATAAAATTCCGAGGCTGAGATGGCTTTCAACAATTTAAAGTCGGCCATGACCGCCGCTCCTACACTCGCCATGCCCGACTTGGTCAGCTATTTGTAATTACCGGCAATGCCTTGAATGATGGGATATGTGCCGTTTTTATACCAACATCTGTAAGCCTTTTTATTTTATTTTTTATTTATTGTTTAAAAAAATTAATAAAAAATAAAAAATTAATTTTTTGTATTAAAGGTGCTTTTCTTGCAGAAATTGTCGAAATCTAAATTAAACTTTTTAACACTATTTTATGGGGAACTTATTAATGCAAAATTTTAATTATTAAAATATAAAAAATTTCAAAATTAATTGTTTTAAAATTTTAATTTAAAAATTCTCAAAAAAACTGTTGAAATTTAATTAAAATTTTCTTACAAGAATGTAAAATTTAAATTATTAATAAATAAATTTTTTAATTACAAAAATTTCAACTAAATCTGCAAGAAACTTTATTTTTTTAAAATTTTCAACAAAAATTTAATTATTAGAATTTTTAATTAAATATATTTTGATATTTAATTTTTTTTTAAAAAATATATATTATGATCTTTTTAATGATGAGTGTAAACAACAAAAAAATAATAAAAAAAAAGAGGAAGAAACGATAGGCTCCATTAAACTGTTAGAAGCCTCATTTTCCATGTGTCGGACAACTTGTCTGGTAGATAGGATAGCTTTCTCGAAAATCAAGGTGAACGTCGTTCAAATGACTTCACTTTTAATTGACTCTCCAATCTCACTTTGATTTCGAAAATCATATTTATTACTTTAATAACTCAAATATAAACTGAAAAATAATAAAATTAAATAAATAATATTCAGATGATCAATTACATCCGTAATTGTTGGTAATAATTATTCTGTTTTTTTATCTTGATTAAAATAGTATTAAAGAAGAGAAGGGAGATCGACCGCTCCGCATTGCATTCATTATGTGATAATGCATTTTTTGTTTGATTTTTTGGTTAGAATTTTCAATTATAATTTATTTTTAATATCTATAAATTCTCATAAAAATGAATAAGATAAAAATTTTGATGGTATAAATACAACTCAAATTTTTGAAAATTTTAATGATATTTTTGCTGTTAAAATTTATTATAAATATTTAATGTAAAATATTTTATTTAAAATTAAAAATATTAAAATATTACATAACTTTGGGTACATGTTTGAAAAAAACCTGAAATTTGTCCCTAATGACGAATCAAACTCTGATGTTTAAAAAGTAATAAAACAAAGCTCAATCCTTCATATCAAAAAATTTCATCTGTTACCAGTAGTAGATGTTCACTAAAAGCCAATTTTGAGTTTGAAAAAAAGTGTTTTAGGTGCTTACAAATGATATCAGATTAAAGTCAAAAAGATTTCTAGTCTTTAATTCTTCACTTTTCATTCCCGACAATGAATCAGTCTCACCTATACTTAGCTTACACTTTAATTAGTGTTGAATCTTGGATTTGAGCAATCAATCAGTGGAAGCTTCTTTCCAAGTAAGGGATTCTTGATTCTATGAGTTATTAAGTTGTTTTTATGTTAATGACACATGGATTTGTTAGTTTCAAAGCCATGAAATCACTTTTCTTTGAAAAAAAAATTAGTGCACCCAACCGATGATACTTTTTGTCAAAGTGTATGTCGGGTATCATGTGCCTATGTATAAAATAATAAAATTTAAAGATATTTTGAGTTGAAAAGAACCATTTTTTGAAGGTGTAGATTTTGTCTTTTACTTTGTGAGTGTTAAGATGCATATAAGGATAGTAAAAATTAAACTCAACTTTGTATTCAATTGTGGTATTCAGTGTTGACTGTGGTTAGGCTAGATTAATTAAGGTCATTGTGTCAATGTCAGTTACTTTGTGCTATTGTCTAATCCGTATCTTATGCTTGATGTGTGTTATGATGTGCATTATAAATACATGAAAAATGTATTACTTAATTCTTATTTTATTTTATTTTTCATTTAAGATTGAACACTGAATATGGCTTATTCATTTCACTTTACCTACCATCTACATCATAGTGATCGCTTTATTAATAAACCAAAATAAAAAATATAGTTTAGATTAGGTGGTCGTTTATGATAATATTGATAGTGATTTAGTTTTTTTAGTTGAATTAATAAACATGTTAAGGCAGGCTAAAGATTTACTAGGGCTAAAAGATATTTTTATGTTACTCTTGGTAAGATTATGGAAGATGAGTTAAGGGAATTAGAAAGTGACATGGATGCAGTGAAGATATTGAACGTAATGTTCAAAATTACTAAGGATATACATATTTATATAAAGGAACCTATTAGGACTTAAGGCAACACTAACTTGATTGAACAAGTATTTGAGCATGCTCATGTTGATGAGAATATGCATGTTGAGGATGATGGCAATGGTGCACTCATACTTGATGCACCATAAGTTTGCACTAGTAAGGTTGTAAGTGAGGATGATGGTGGTGAGAGTAAGGATGATTGTATTGATAATAATGATGCTGGTGTTGATAATAGACGACGTACATTTTTAGATAGTAATTATGATATTAAAATGAACGAAGATGTTATGCACAATATCAACTCTGATATGCTTATGCATAATATGGAGGCTAGTAGTGATAGGGCTAGTAGGCCAATATTTAATTATTTTAATATTAATTTGTTTGATGAGCTACACATTCCAAATGACAGTGATAAGGATGTTAATAGTGAGAGTATGAGTGATTTTAATGCAACAATTGATATGGCTAATCTAAAGTTAAAAATGGACTTAATTTTTAGATCTAATGAGGCAAGAGATGTTATAACATAATATGGTGTGAAGGGCAATTACAATGTTAAGTTTTTAAAGAAGGAGTCTAATGGGCTTAAGGTGGTATATAAGGATGATTGCAAATAGATCCTACTAATTTCATAAATTGGTCAAACATAAGCATTTGTTATGAAAACCTATAACCCTACTCACACATGTAATAGATCATTTTGCAATAAGTTAGTAAGTTTAAGAGTTTTGGCTTGCAAGTATATTGACTAGTAAGTTTAAGAGTTTTGGCTTGCAAGTATATTGACTTATTTAGGAAGGATTTAAAAAATAGGATATTTACATTGCATAGTGAGGGCAGATCCAATGTGTGATATGTTTAAGATAATTTATATAAAAGGAAAAAAATAAGATTTTGCGATGTTAGAGATTTATGGATCTAAAAGGCAGTAGTATACTTGGGTTAAAGACTACTTCGAATAGGTTAGGCAGCATAATTGTAGTAGCTCACTGATTTTGAGCTTAGCCATATTGACTCTCACATTAGATCCATTGTTCTAGAGGGTTTATATGTGCTTGGATAGGTGCAAGAAGGGTTTTTGAAAGGATACAAGCCTATAATTATTTTAGATGCTTGCCATTTAAAAGGTAGACCTTAGGATCATTCGATGTTTACTGTTAGGATAGATCCGAATAATAACACCTATCCTATTACTTATGCGATTGTAAACGGTGAAATCAAAGATAGCTGGACATGGTTTTTACAATTGTTATTGCTTGATATTGAATATGTCAAAAAATATGACTGGATGTTTATATCCGGCCAGCAAAAGGTGAAACTCCTTCATTTGTTATTTATTTTATTTTATTTTATTTTTCTCTTATATATTTTTCATTTTAACTTAATACTTTACTCTAATTTATAGGGCCTTATTCAAATTTTTGGGGAGTATATGCCTGATACTGATATAAAATTTTATGTTAGTCATTTATATGATAATTTTCAGAAGCTATTCAAAGTAAATTTCTTAAGAATTTAATGTATACTACCACTAAGGCCATAATACATGTGGAGTTTAATAATACTATGGAAAGGATAAAGGCAATGGACACGAAGGCTTATGAGTGCTTTTCTAAGCTGCCTCCTAAACACTGGTATAGGCATACTCTTTTAAGTAGAACTAAGTATGATATGTTATTGAATATTTTATCTGAGTCATTTGATGTTTTGATTGTTAGTGTTAAAGAAAAACTTATTCTTCGATTGTTAGAAAAGATTGGAAACTACTTGATGAAAAGAATCCATTTGAATAAAGATAAAATACAAAGGCATGAAGGTTTCTTATACTTGAAAATGCAAAACTATTTGGAAAAAATTAAGTTGAGCTATAATCAATGGGTGCCTATGTAGTATGGAGGTCAAGTACCAAGTTAGGTCAAATGTGATGGTCAACTTGTGGTTGATTTATTGTCACAATTGTAGTTGCAACAAGTTGAAACTTACTGGTATCTCATGTACGCATGTTATTTTAACCATATTTTGTAAAAAAACAAAAATTAAAAGATTACGTGGACCTATTCTATCATAAAGAGAAGTACATTAGGTGTTATTTTTACCTTAGTAGTCCTTGCAACAGCTCTAACATATGGATATAAGCTGGATTGGATTAATTACAGCTCCTTACTTTAAAAAGATCCTTTGTTCGACCCAAAAAAAATGAAGAAGAAGAGATGTTGATGAGGTTAAAAGTTCCACAAAGATGACAAGAAGAATCAAGTTATGATATGCCAAAGATTCAAGCAACCTAGACATAATGTGCAAGCCAATAGAGGTAGGTATGCTAGTGTGTCACTTATTGTTTAATGAGTTATGCCTTACAAGCTTTATTGTTTTGTAGAAGAAAAAAAGTTCACATATTGACTTGCTTTGTTGATTTGTACAAAAAAAGCTTATTTGTGATTTGCTTGTTTGATGAGTTGTGACTTATTATATTACTATTAATTTGTAAAAAAAAAGAATAATCCAGTGATGAAAAATTTTTCTTAGGTTTTAGGATGTCAAACATGTTGCCAAGCCAAGTAAGGTGTATTGGATATTAATATTATGTCCTTATGAATTAAATCATTATTGTCATTTAATTATGTAGTTTGTAAGCCAAACTACAGGAGCATGCTTTATGACTTCATCCCATACTAGTGGAAGTGCTAGTTCTATTTAATTTTTAGTGTTTCATATTTAATTTAGTAAATGTGTAATGGCATTTTCTTTCTTATATGAGCCTATTACAAGGTTAAAATCCATCAAGATTTATTTTAGGTGGATTCATGAGGAAGTGATTTAGTGACCCAAGACCACCCACTACTACAGATCCTCCAAATACACTACCACCAACTACAACCACACCCATGTCACTAACACTTGTTTCATCACCAAAAATGTCATTAATCCCTCCGCCACCCAACCAAGTTCTTCCTAACCAAATCCACATCCCAGGTTAACCCATCCTTGATATAAACTACTAAGGTAAGAATGCAGATCATCCTACTAACCAATAGATAAAGCTGTAACAAGATCAATTATGGCCATAAAAAGTGGATCATCATCTTCAAGTGGTGCACCAGCAACATCTTGTATCACGACAGACATAACTCCCCTAAATTTTAACAACATTGTCTATAATTAGAATGAAGATATTGATGATGTGTTATGATTTTTGTTACTATTAATGTGATATTTTTATATGTTTCTTGGAACAATTATAAGATATTGAAAAAAACATCTTATTGATTTAGTAATTAGTTCATATTATCAGGTGTCTTGTTGTGAATATTATAACTAATTTTGGATTTTCATGTGGATTGATTAAATAAATATGGAATATTAAAACAATGGTTGTAGCTAGATTTGATACGAATATGACTATGGTGTTTCAGGTTGTGCATTAATGTTATGTTGCAGTATTGTGAAAATTTAGAAGGTTGATTTATTTTACTTTTTTATGGATGATGGCAACAATTATTAATTATATTTTGTATGAAACTGATGTCAATATAGGGGTACCATATTGAATCAATAAGACATATTATTCCTTTTTATTTGTAAGTATTTTAGGATTATACCTATTTATGTTGAATATAATCTGATCATTGAATTAAATAATTAAAACAATCATATTGTAATCATTTGTTTGTAAATACTATTCACTGTATTGAATCAAGAAGGGGCATTTCCACCAAGAATGCATTTCAATGAATCATATAATAAGTTTCACATTCACATATCAAAGTATAAAAACTAGAAACCTATTACACTTACTGCATCCATTACAACATAAAATATAAAATCACTACAAACATTGTGATCATCCAAGAAACATAAAAAATCATCTTGTAGAAGATTGTTTTTTTTTTTTTTTGTATAATATTTTTAGCAACACTTGTATTTCACAATTACAAATTGGAAGATCAAATCATTAAAAGTATCCACCAAACCTATGTTTCTGCATCAAATATCAAACAAAAATAAAAATTAATCATAAAATCAATTTTTTATTCTAATGTAAATAACATTGACAATTGCAAGAACTGGCAAAATATGATCATTACCAGTTGCAATAATAGACATCGTAACATTAATAATTACAATAACTTATAATAAAAATTTCATGTAAAATAATGTATTTGAAATAGTAGTATCATCATAATTGAATAGACCAAATATCATATTAAGAATTTCCTTAATTGAAATAGTAAATATGGGTTAATTAAATCAAATATAGTATTATAGTCATACCATTAAATTTGATTCAGATGTTGTACCACAATAATAATTTTTAGTATATAAGTTGAGTGTAGTACTTAGCAACCAAAAATGTATTTATAACCAAAACTTGACACCCAATTAATGAAAAAACAAATCATGATGATGAACTAACCCTATTCTTCCCGCAACCCCAAAACTTCCTCACTAATTATGTGTCCATAAAGTGCGTAATTGAACTCAAAATTTACATAAACAAAAGTTAATATTTAAGGTTGAAGCTTTATTCTTCATATGACTGAATGGTGGTCACTTTGTGACTATCCACAGTAGTTGAGCTATATTATAAGAGGAGATTGTAGACAAACCCATCTTGACCACTAATTTTAGAAGAAAAGCTTGACAGTCATTTTGATTTTAAAGATAAACAATGTCAAACAAAAGCAAGTAACAAAAAGAAGGTTACTAGTTTCATTTGGAGAGAAAACAAATGAGAAAGTATAATGTTAACCCTGTCTTAATGCTTGTTTTTAATGATGTTAGAGCGCGAGATTTATTTCATTAATTATCAAAAGAATAGAGTCCATTATGTCACTTTTCAAATAGCGAATTTCGATTTATGCAAACTTCAAGATTTTTTTGAGCAATTACCTTATAAATTTTTTGACGAAATATTATATTAGAATGTTGCTAAAAATCTCCCTAAATTTAATTTTTTGTTATAATGTCAGTTTTTTCACAGGTTCTTTTATATCGAATGTTTTTTTTTGTCAAAATTTTCAAAAAAACATTAAATTTGAACTAATTTTCATTAAATTCCAACAAAATTATTTCAAGAGAAAACATGTTGTTTTGTTATAGTGAACATGATTTGGACAATCTAATCCAATAAGAAGCTGCCGTGGACAATCAAAAGCAAGCAACGACCCAGCTTTGGTAAGGGTCATCTTCAACCTTGAGAAACCCGAAAACTTATAGAAGCTTATAGAATGTTGGCTAGCACAATGGTTTGTCACCTCATTCGTCGTTAATTCACATAGCTAATCACTGTTAAAAACTTTAAGAATTAAGCTAGGCTTGCTCCCCTAATCTTATAAATACCATAGGTATGCTCCTAATTTAAAAAAAAGCTTTCCCTCCATTAATTTTTGTTATCAATTAATTTTTTCACTAAGTTAAGTATTTGAGTGATCCCACTAGACACCCTATGCTTACCCATTATTTAACTTGCAAAAATCTTGGATGAATCTATTTATCCTTTTACACCCAAATATTAATTGACTTTTCTCACACTAGAATACTTTATCAATAAGCTTTTTCTCTTTAGCCTTTTTTTGACTCATTTTTTAACACCAATACATATATATATCATTTTAAATTTATTATAAATAATATTTTTAAAAATTAAATAATTTTTGAAACGAGTGGAAAGTGACAAAAATCTAAATCTCAAAGAATTGTGATAGCTTAATTTCTCCTGTGCTCACAATAATTTGCACGAATTTATATTGGATGGTTTTACTGTTTCAATCTTTTCAATTTTTATTAATTTATCTTAGTCAAATAATCTTTAATAAATGTACAGTATTTATTATGTATAAATAAAAATTTATTATTAATAAATTAAATTTGACTTTCTTTTCCGCATTTATGTTGTTACTCACTGGTAAGTTTGATTACGTTATCATTGACTGACAGACACACCTTTTATATTGAAAAATTTAAATATTACTAAATTTGATAATTCATATTATATGAAAATCAAAATGCACTATCCTTTTCTCAGATTTCTTTTATAAACTATATGTACTTTGGCAATACTTGAAATTTTAATATCTCATTTTGTTATTATAATCTCAGGTTGATTATTATTAATAATATTATTATTATTTTGGTGTTACTCTTTTCTAGCTTTCTAATTGACGAGAGAGAGAGAGAGAGAGAGAGAGAGAGAGAGAAGAAAAAAAGGATGGCTTAGAAGAGAGAGGGTGTAGAAAACACAAAGACTAATGCAGACTGATACGAGAGAGAAGGGAATGTGCGCCAATGAGAATCCAAGCTGCTTGCCACGTTTCTTTGCATGCACATTAGGGATTATACACTTCCTTTTTCCAGAGAGTGGATATTACTTGCCATATAAATCATATTCTTCTCCTTCAAATCTGTGAGCAATATTTCTTTCTCTATTTCCCCTCGTTTGGCCCCCATATCTATAGTCTCAAAATCTATAGATTCCCCTTTCTCGCTTTCTCTCTCTCTCTGTTTTACCCTGGGGTTTTCATCCTGAACTCCCTGCTCTCTCTCTATCTGTCTCTCTTTTTCTCTGAGGGTTGCAGGGAAATAACCTTGGCGGTCGAGAACAGGGAGGTGGAGGCCATGGCCGTCCAGGAAACACCTGATCTTTTCAGCAGGCTTCCCGACGCGCTCTTGTGCGAAATCCTATCGCGGTTGCCGACGGACGAAGCTGTGGGGACGAGTATCTTAGCAAAGAGGTGGATGAACTTGTGGAAGTACGCTGCCCGTCTGAGCTTTAATCCAAAAAGAATTGTGAGTTCCAGCAAAGAGGTCGAGTTACACCACCAATTACTCTCTCATCAGTTGGGGCTCCATTGTCACACTATGTATACCGTTCGGGAAGTCCGGAAGGAGCTGCAGCGAGCAGTTTTGCGCATAGGCGACGTGTTGAATACTCATCGTACAAACCTGATCAGTTGCAGGATCATGCATTTACCGGAGAGCTGCAGGAATGGCCAGGTGAACAGATGGATCCGCCAATTGGTGACCCAGAAAGCCATAAAAGAGCTTTCCCTCATGTGCGACAGTTATCCCTGTGAACAATATTATACTGCGAGGACCAGAAGCGCTTCCGCCTTGCAACTCAAGCTCCCGACAGGGATCTTGTCTTGCCCGACTCTGTCATCTCTTGAGATGAACCACTACAAGCTTGAAAGCTTCTCCGGTTTCTATGGTGCCCACAACCTTCGAACCCTGAAACTCGAGAGGGTTTGCTTGAATGATGAAACCCTAGAGGGAATTGCCTCCGTTTGTGAGTTCCTGGAGGAGCTCAGGGTGATCTCTTGCATTGGATTCAGCAGCTTCAAACTTCGCAACCAGAACCTCAAGTTCTTGGAGCTGACAAACTTCGCTGCTGTTGAGGTTGACGTATCAGCTCCGGGCCTTGAAGTCTTCAAGATTGACAGCATACTCTGTCCAGGAAGAAACTTCATGGTCAATGCCCCCAATGTTAGAGTCCTCCATGTACGCACCAAGCGAAGTCCTTCCCCTGCAAACCGCTTCGAAGGATTCTACGAAGAAACACCCTTCAGAACTGCAGACCTCCTCGACTATTGTAGTGGTCTGCTGGTAAGTTCTCGTATTAACGTCTCATGTTTCTTTTATCAGCTTAATTATCCCATTTTCAATAATTTCTGCTGGTCTCTGAGCATATTGATTATTTGTTGGCCTCAGAAACGTGGACATGGTGATAAGGACCAGACTAGCTTATTCAAGAATGTGCAAATATTAACTCTGCATATTGACTTGAATGATATAACAGAAGTTATGATTCTATCGTTCATTTTAAGGGTGTCCCTGCATCTACGGAACCTTAAAATCACAATACAGGTATGCCAAAACATATTACTTTTGTTAACAAAGAAGAAAATATTCTATTGAATTGCTTCAAATAATCTATGGAAAATTGCATCAGCTTTCTTCTATTATTTGGTAATAGCAATTAAACCCCTCAACTATCAATTTGCGATTCCAGATTCTTCAGTTAATTAGTTACAATCAATTTTATAACGTTTAAGTTCCTTGAACTTTTTAGTACTACTGAGTATTAGTAAATCAAAATTGCACGTTTCTTGATTGTCTTTAATCACAGTGTGATGATGAAGAGTACTTGGAGGACGTGAACCCTAACCCTTTGCCATATCCTAAGACCATGTTCTGGGACAAAAGGGAGCTATGTGATTGTGTTACCTTCGGCCTGAGGCAAGTAACAATAAAAGGATTTAAAGGGAAAGAGCTTGAATTGGAGTTTGTGAAGTATCTAGTGACAAAGGCCACAGCAATGGAGAAAATCACTATTCAATGTGATCCTTTCTGTACCAAGGAAGGAGCAATGGCAGCAATGGGATTACTCTCACTGCCCAAGTCATCCATCAATGTCTCGATCGACCTCAAACCTGGAAGGCAGAGTGGAACCGTCGAACATTGGCTCTCACTCTTGAACTAGCTATACACAGCTAGTCTTGCTTATGTTTGTGATGTGTTATCTCTAGTCTCTTAACATAGCTTTGAAGTTGGACTAATGTTTGTTTAATCTATCATGCTTGCGGCTATATATTGGTTGTATATGGCAATATCTTGTCTAGCTATGATATCTTTATCTTTCTTTTATTGGGTTAGTAATTTTTTAAATTAATTTCTTATTTAATTTAATTTTTTTCTTTGCTGCATTACTAGAATTTTATCTCACGATCTTGTAAAATGATCATTATCTCTTGTTTTTTTTTTGTACATGTTGATTGAGTTTTATAAATTATTTTTTATTAGTTGTTCAATGTTGTATTATAACATCAAATTGTAACATGCTAGTTTTCTTTCCATGTTTAATTATTAGTAATGTAAACAGGGAAGAATAGGGGCAAGGAAGACTGAGTAAGCTTGGGATAGAATTTTGTTCTTTTCCTATTTATTTGTGTAAATAATAGATAAAAAAATTCTTATACTTTATTAGTTGATCAGGTTTGAGAGATTATATTATATTAGTTGTTTAATGCTGTATATAACATTAAGATGCATAAATAAGAGCAAAGGGTAGCACCTAATTTTTTTTCTCTATTTATTAGGATTGTAAATAGAGCAGGACAAGGGTGGGTAAAACTCTCTCATGCTCATATCTGTTTGTTAAAATTAATCGTCATCTTGTAGCGATAACGAAAACAAAGAAACCTAATTAGTATAGAATTAACCAAATTGAAAAAGCTCTTGTTTGAGAATATATAATAAGAAATCTAATTGAGCACAGAAATCTAGTTCTTATGTTATTTATTTGTTTAAACGGACAAATGAAGAACCCTCATATTTTGTTAGTTGATTGAGTTCTAGAGATTATACTTTATTAGTTGTTCAGTGTATTATAGCATCAAGATGCATAAATATGAACACCAGGTAGCACCTATTTTTTTCCCTGCTTATTCAGTTTGTAAGTAAGGCAGGAGATGAGTGAGGAAGCTTCTCTCATGGTCACCTTTGTTTTGTTAAATTAATCTTTATCTTGCAATGAGAGCAAAAATATAGGATTCACCAAAATAGAAAACCTAGTTTTGAAATAAAATTCATAAAAATGAAGAAACCAAAATAGGAATTGCATATGTTTGGTTAAAGGGAGTAATATTGTTAAAGCACGAAGGCTCATATAATAACATAGACCAAGAGTAAGAGTTATGAAGGTGAACATTGATGGTTTGTGTCAAGTGCTGGTGGTCTGATTCGAAATGAACCGGGACAATGATTGGTTGGGTTTAGAGTCGATCGGGTATTTTGTTTAATATATTAGCAGAATTATAAGCCTCGTGATTGATTTTTCATTAGTATGGAAGGAAGGTTTTTGAGATATCATTTCTGGATTTGATCTCTTGTGGTTGTTATTGATATTATATATAGAGTTGATGCTACTATACACCCTTTAAGGCTCCTTAATTAGAGATAGAAGAGAACTAATGGATAGGAACTAAAGTTGTGTTATTAATCATACTTTGTGAAATTAATCTTCAGCTTGCAGTATGTAAAAACAGAAACGAAGGAATCTTAGTAAGGAATAGAACTCACTAAAACGAGTAAGTCTTGATTGAGACTAGAATATTTCACATCAATGAAGAAACCTATTTGAGAATAAAATTTTTGTTCTTGTGATTGGTATCTTCATTTGTTTAAATGGATAACAAAGAAGTCTCATACTTTATTTACTTATAAAGGTCTAGAGTTTGTAATTTTGTTAGTGCTCAATGCATTAAAATATCAAGATGCATAAATTTAATACATAAGGGTGATTCTGGTTTTAATGTTGTTATTTTAGGGATGTAAACAAGATAGGACAAGGGCAGAGGCTTCATACTGATCTCTGCTTGTGAAATTAATTTTTATCTTGCAATAAGGATAGAAACGAAAAACCCTGGTTAAGGACAGGGTTCAACAAAATGCCAAAAAAAATAAAATAAAATTGTTTGGGAATAGAATTCATAAAGATAAGGCACAATATCTTGTTCTTGTTTTATTTATTTGTTTAAACAAATAAACGTAGAACTCTTACACTTTATCAGGTGATTGATTTCTCGAGATCACACTTTATTAGTTGTTCGATGCATTATAACATCAAGATGCATAAATAAGAGCCCATGGCAACATTTTTTTTTTCATTCTGTTTGTTAGCAAAATAAAGGCAATGAAGCCTCTCTCATCTTTGGTTGTGAAACTAATCGATCTTTATCTTGTAGTAAGAACAAAAACAAAGAAACATTGATTGAGAATAGAATTCGCGAAAATGAAGAAACCTATTTGGGAATAAAATATATTCTTTTTCTGGCAATTATCATATTTATTTTTAAATAAATAATAACGTATTTTCCTACTTTATTAGTTGATCGAGTTTTACGCACTATAATTTATTAGTTTAATGTGTTATAATATCAAAATGCATAGATAAGAGTATAAGATAACATCTAAATTTTTACTATGTTTATCAAAGATGTAAACATGCTAGGACAAGAGCATGGAAACATCCCGCTATATATAACTCTCATTATTGTTTATACAATTATCATAGTTATTAAAATATATATTTTAGTGGCTACTTTTTTGCAATTACCTTTAAAACAAGTTCACAGATTCTAAATTTTGTATAAATTATAAATTTTGGATTTAAAATTTTTACATAAAATTAAATAAATGTTGATTTAAATATAATAAAAATAATATTTCATATTTATTAAACAAAACATATTAAAAATTTTATATGTTGATTTCAATAAAATTTCACTTTTATTAAAATTTTGTTACATAATACAATATACTTTTTCATTTTTAAGTAATAAAAATATTATGGTTTTAATGTTTTTAAATTTAAAATTTTCATATTTAAATTTTTAAGTTAAATTCAAAATTATTAATATTTAAAATAATAAAATTAATCTAATAATAAAGTTGCATAAAGAATTTAAAATCATTCTTAAATAATAATAATAATAATAATAATAATAATAATAATAAGAGAAAAATGCAATTGATTGTACCTACCAAGAAAAAATTTAGTTTTAATGACAAAAAAATTTGTCGTTAAACTAAAAAAATTTAGGGTTAAAAATTTTAATAATAGATTGATAACAAAAAAAAAAAAAATTCATAGTTGAAATGGTTGTCATGAAAGAAAACAATAATCGATTTTATTTGTCATCAAAAAGTTAAAAATTAGTGACGAATTCAAGTACTTTAGCGATCGATTGACGACTGATTAAAATCTATCATTAACTTTTAGAGATAGATTCAAATATATCGTTAAGTTTAGCGATTAATTAGAGTTTGTTACTAATTCTAATAACTGATTGGAGTATATCGCTAATCCTAGCGATTGATTGGAGTCTATCACTAAACTTAATGACTAATTAAAATTTGTCATGAAAATAATATAAATCAAAAAATAAAATTGATATTTACACTATACACTAAACAAAGCAAATTAAAATTACATAAAATTCATAAAAAATATAATAAATACAACATTTTGTTCTTATCAAATATAATGTTCATAGAAGAAAATACATCTAACCATCAAGCGGGGTTAGGGGTGCGCTTCTAAAAAAAGGAGCTTCTATCTTACCGAAGCGCTCATTGATATCAACATTTCTTATAAGTGCTTTTATACTCGGTCTTGAAGTGTAGGCAATCATGCTCCTTTGCCCTATGCTCTTCTTCTCATTGCTTATTTAGAGTCCTACACTCCTTCTTAATATGCTCCTTCATAGACTTATGCTCTAACTCTATACACTATTCCATAACTTTCATTTGAGAGCTCTTATCTTGTATAGATGCCATCAATAGAGTATCTACTATTAGAGTTATTGCCTGAGTACCATGATCAAGCTTGGCTCTTAAACTCGTACACTAGATGTTTTTTCTCTCCACCTATGGCCTCATAGTAAAGTTTAGTGCAATCTACCTCAAGCGTGTAAGAAGATCCCCACTGTGGTTGGGAAGTTGAGGCAATTAACTTTTCAAAACATTTCTACAATAAAGCATTTTAGTAGCTTAGTCGTTAGTTGAATCAAATAATGAATCAAAAAATGACATAATTAGAGTTATTTATTAAATGTTAAAAACGACAAACTTTCATTTACTTTATTAGTACGCTCATTTATAAACTCATCAAAATTGAACTTCTTAGTATGAATTCATTTAAAAACCTTTATAGTAATAGGCTCATGACCTTACTCTTATTCTTGAAAAACATATGCTTACTAAAATACTATATCATTTTCATTTACATTGGTGTAAGTAATTAAACCATCATATGTAATAAGCATCGACAATAATTTTATAGCGAATATGAATCAACACTATGTCAAGAGGGACCTGACTTGAGTTCATCTGTTATGCTTTGTTAACTGCGAGACATGGTCACGTACTTCTGTTTGTATTATCACCAGTTTCATTCTATCTACCACTATTCTCATGTAGTATCTGAGGTAAATTAAGGCTTATTTTTTACCTTGTGATATGTATACATCAAATTAGTATATCGATCGACAAGTCGAGCCTCCTATGCAGTCTTCACTATACCATCCGTTGCTTTGTCTTATGTAAAATGTTTTTGCAATAAAATAATGGTTAGTAAGTATGGTAAAATATAATATAATTTTTTTGATAAATAATTAAACGTACTTAGAATTCTTCATAATAAAAATCATTCGTTTCCTGAGAAATTGCCTTTCACGTGTACGCAAATGGATTGACCATCTCTTGCAAGATCTTATAAATTTTTGTAAAGCATTAATGCAATGGTTTGATCTTGTCAAATAATACAATAAACAAGCAACAAAAAAATTAAAAAAATTTATAAAAAAATAATACAAAGTACTAAAAATATTAATTATGAATACTTATATATTATTATCTACATAAATTAGCTGTTTTCCTGTACTTTACGTAATCCCTGAGCTAAACATCCTAATAGCAACAAAACTAGAAGAGCCTGAAGTGAAGTTGGTGAACTCATTTAAAGGTATAGATATTCTATATGGAGATGTTGCAGTTGTTTCCTCCTCTTTATTTTGGATATGCGAAAGTGGAGATGTTGATCGTGGATCACTCCCTTCGGCGTCACTTAATCTCCCTCAACATCTTATCTAGTTAATAAAGTTAATAAGCTTAAGTCGGTTTGATAGATCAAGTTTTATAAACAAATTTGATAGAGTTTCTTTTAAAAATTGAACAAAAATTCTTTGAAATACATGATAAAAGATAATATAACAATTAACTAGATCAACCTTCATTTTAAAAATAAATTATTTAAAATAATAAATTAAATAATTCAAATAAAAAATTAATAAAACTGATCATCATCTTCATAGTTTTCTTCTTCCTCTTCATGTTCCTTTTCTTTGTCCTGTTCCACAATAGAATAACTTTCAAAATCTAACTCATCTAGCATGTCATTTTTTTTTATCATCAATGTCTATTAATTACCCACTTGGATCATTCAAGGAGATAAGATAATCATCTGTGTTATTCTTAATTTAACTGCTATTTATCTCATCATTTTGAAAATGAGCATCTTGAATTGACCAGAAATAAAACTAGAACTTGGAAGTTTGAGAACAGACTTGGTCTTTATTTTACAAACAACCTACCAATCACCCTTAATGTTCCTTAAGCTTGGATAAAGAATATAATAAACTTGAGCTGCTTGTAAAACTAAAATAAATAACTCATACTTATTTAGACTTCTTATATGATTGATATTTACTAGATTATATGATTTATGTACTCTCCCTTCCCTTTTATGTTTCTCTCTCTTCTTTCTTACATTTTTCTCTTTCTTTGGTAACTAAGTCAACAATCGTTGACCATTTCAAACCCAATTTATATCATAATCTTTGGTATTTGATATGGAATTAAGTATATGAGAAAGAGCCAAGATTTAAGCTTGTTTTCTATGATTTCAATTGGTAGTAAGGTGGGTGAAAACCCATAATCATATTAGATAACTTTTTTTTTTTTTTTTAGATTTCTCCTTTGCATTATCTGTGTAATGACATGTATGTGTTACAGTTTTCTAACTTATTTAAAGTTTTAGTATGGTAGGGGTATGAGTTCCAATTGAACCCATCCAAGAGGATGTACATGAGTTTATGAATATGATTTATGCATATTTCATTAGCCAAAATCTAGACAAAATTAAGGAGCATAATATGAAATAGATAAAAAGAAGACTTCTTTTATTGTATTTTTTGTATGAAGTTTGGGTTCCATGTTTGAACCTGCATAGGATGAATGACTTTTGGGAGGTTTTAGTGATATCTGGTAATGTTGAGTTAGTTATAAATGCATTATGTAGTTGCATGTTGTTCATGCGTATGATTAGTGACTTATTATATACAGTAATGCATTATTGTTTATGATTTGAATTATCATTAAGTGAAAATAAAATTTTAACTTTTATATTTGCAAATTTTTAGTTATATTATCAACATTTCTAATAATAGCGAACTGCTATAGCATGAGACTATATATCAAGGTGCAAGAATTACTGATAGTAACTTAATACAAAATGTAGTAACTTAGTATAAAGTTGTAATGTGTTGCATTTTTAATAGTAAGTTTTTATTTTGAAATATCATGCATTTTATATTGCTATTACTTTATGAATAATGAGTATTTTGTTGTGATGTAAGACAGTCAATAAGATTCGAATGAAAAATAGGTTAACGAGGACTCGAATTGCTACTATGTCAATAATGTTGTAAAAAATATAAGAGTGGTGATCCAAAGGGGCTATCATATAATCAATTGGTTCAGTATGTTCAATCAATTTTGAATAACGAATGTACTAGTTATAATTATACCTTACTTAAATTAAATTGATGATAGCAAATTATGGACGAAGATATTGATCGATAATTAATTATTTTAAAATGATATTATGGTGTCAATTTGGATTAGAAATATGTAACAGCAATAAAATTATTTTAACAATATCATAGTGATATATTATAGTTATAGTGCATTTTTTTTATACTGCAACCTAAGAAATAGTGATTTATAGTTGCTATTGTAGTAGTGATGTATTTATGGTTATTTATCAACATAGCTGTGAAATGTAAAACAGTCAAAGAGAATTATTATGTTGTTGTAGTAAATTTACGTAAAAATAGTGAAGTGTTTTTGACATATCAAAAAATATGATCAAAATCACTACTAAAGAGATAGAACTCTCTAACCTTTTGATGCAAGATAGAATCAACATTATAGTTAAGTAGTTAATTTACCAAAAGAATGCTTGAAGACATTACATTGAACAAACTCTTCACAATCTGTAGTGCTATACAAATTAATCATTCGTAGAAAACTATCAAACTAACTTGTACATGTAAATTTTAAAAAGTAGTCAACTTACTGTTTGTAACAGTTTATAACTTCTAACTCTTAACAAAAGAGCTATCAAATTTATTGTCAGTTAATACAATACTATACAAAGGCTATAAGGTAAATTTATAATGTAAATTTATAATGTAAATTTATTGTTAGTTAATACAAATTAAAGATATATTCAACAAATGTCTTCAGAATTTATATAAATATCTAGTGCCATTGATTGTCGAATCCAATTCGATCCAGCGACAATTGGGCTGTCGATTGTTTTAGGAGTTGTAGTGATAATGGGTACGTAAGCGGGGCTCTGAACTGGGTGTGGGTAAAGCCAAAGATTTTGGAGAGGCACCTAAGGCTATAAGGGTTCACTGGCAACTCATGCCAGCTTTTTTTTTTTTTTTTGGAGACACGAGAGACATACACAGGTTGATGAAAGACGAGAATTCCAAACCCATTAAGCTTACTCATGATACGGTGGAGCGTGTCAGCCCACACGTATACGACATGGTAAATAATTATGGTAGGTTCTTCAATCAATGATCACCGCCTGACTGAGTCTCGGCTCAAAAGAAAATGAAATAAAGGAAGCCTTAATCTTAAAGATTATTATGATCTCGATTTCTTCTTGATTTCTCTTATCTTGTTCTATCTCGGCACGTTTTGTACTATTAGTTTGATAGAAAAGTGTCGCCTTTGTTCTCTTGTCTGTTTTTGTATCATGACTTTGGATCTAGTAGGGAAAAACTCTATCATATATGCGGTTTGATCTGAAGCCAAACAGTGACTGGCTGAGAAAAACTAGATCTCATATATATATATATATGTATGTATGTACGTATGTATATATCTCTTGGATCTAGTTTATGTGAAAGGCTCAAGTATGTCCTTAAATTTGCTATATGCATTTCTTGACAAGATATCTTTCCTTTCCAGCATATGATACCTGTATTCCATGAAAGTTGTTGTGATATGATTAACAAATGGGAGAAGTTGGTATCTGTTGAGGGATCTTGCGAGTTGGATTTGTGGCCGTATCTTGTGGACTTGACGTGCGATGTGATTTCACGAACCGCATTTGGTAGCAGCTATGAGGAAGGGAAAAGAACTTTTCAGCTCCAAAAGGAAATGGCAACCCTTGCACTCCAAGTCTTTCTGTCAGTTTACATTCAAGGATGGAGGTATAATTACCATTTTCACGTTGACAGGAATACGTAATGCTACTTCTGTGTGTGTTCTTCCATTTGTGGGAAATTTGCTTAGTTTATTCATGTTTTTCACGATGAGTTCACTTGGTTTTTGCATAGATTTTTGCCAACAAAGAATAACAAGAGGATGAAGAAAATTGACTAAGAAATTAGAGCTGCACTGAAAGAAATCATCAATAAGAGAGGGAAGGCAATGAAAGAAGGGGAGGTCACTAACAATGACTTATTGAGTATACTTATGGAATACAATTTGAGAGAAACTCTGGAGCACAGAAATGACCACAAGAATGTTGGAATGAGCATCAAGGAGGTCACTGGGGAGTGTAAGTTGTTTTAGTTTGTTGGCCAAGAGGCCACATCAGTATTGCTTGTTTGGACAATGGTCCTTTTGGCTAAGCATACAAATTGGCAATATTGTGCAAGGGAAGAAGTTTTGCAAGTCTTGTGTAACGGCAAACATGACTTTGATCAGTTGAATCACCTAAAAGTTGTAAGTGTTAAGCTTCTGATTTTGTGAGGATTCTCTTTTAAAAGACTTTTTCCTTCTTTTCCAAAACTATGCTAAACTTTAGGGTGGTCAACAAATTTGAGAACAACACTAGCATGTTCAATAAGAGGTGCAATATAAGGTATACCAAGAAAGGAAAAGTACCCGTACTTCCCTTCTTTGTTTTCTTCATTTGTTTCCCGTCAAATGTTGGCACTTACAGAAGGAGACGTTGATGAGGTTAAAGGTCAAACACTGTGACAATTACTATTTTTTGTACACAACTTTTTTTTGTTAACTTTCTTAAATAATTTTTCTATCTTTTAACTTAAAAAATATAAATATATTTTTAGATTTTAATTATAAATATTGTTTCATAAAAAATTATCATATAAAAATTTATGAAAAATTTTCAATGTTTTTTTTTGAAAAGTTGTTGAAATATTATAATTAAAATAAAAATACATTTTTATTTATTTAATAATTTTAACAATCAACATATATGTATTTAATTAAATTATTATTAAATTAGAAATATTTTTATGAAAGAATAATTCTATTTATTTATAATTAATTAAATAATTTTTAAAAAATTATCAAATAAGCTAAAAAATATATAAATACCTATATTTGATAAAATAGTACAAAATTATCATATATTAATATTTAAAATATCTATTTACATATATATAATATTAAATAATTTTAATTTAATTATTTTTTATTTAATAATAATAATTCTTATTATTACAATTATTATTATCATCACTATCATCGTCATTATTATTATCAATACATCGACTAAAAAAATTAATTTTTTATTATAAGAAAGTGCAATTCACTTCAAGCAAAGTACGATTTAATTTAACCATGGAGGCTTACAAGAGTGGTGCATATGCAAAAGGAGAAGCAAATTAGATTATCTTTAATGGTCACATGCATTGTATATGTAGCTAGAGATATTTTTGTTTGTTTTAATTATTAAGATTAACTTTTATCATTATTTTAGATTATGTAAAATGATAATTGTTTAAATTATAAATATAATTTTTATTGTTTGATATTATTTATGGATTATTTGGTTATTATAACTAAAAAATGATGATTAAATAAATTTAAAATATTAAGTAATTAATTTTAAAAAATATTTTAATAATTTAATTTCTATAAGTTTTTATCATTGTTTTTAAAGACAATCGTAACATTTTTATGATGATCTATAAAAGACAAAAACCATTATAAAATTATTACAACCTTTAAAAACCATCATAAACTTTTGACGATGGTGGCTTTTATGTCACTTTTTTAATCATTATGAAAGGATTTTTATGATGATTTTTACCCAATCATAAAAATAGGTTTTTCTTATAATAAAACTTTGTCGAGGGAACATAAATTTAAATTATTAATAAATAATATTTTTTATTTACAAAAATTCCAATTAAAAATATTTTATAGAAAATTTTAAATCACTTTTAAATTTTTATAAAAATTTTATTATTAAAATTTTTAATTAAAATATATTTTCGCATGTAAAATTTCTCATGAAAAATATATATTACGTAATTTTTATGGATTCTGTTGACATTCAAATTTTTTATGAGAATTTTTAATTATAATATATATTATATTTTTTGTATCTATAAATTTTCACATAAATAAATAACCTAAAAATTTTGATAATATAAATACAATTAAAATTTTTGAAAATTTTAATAATATTTTTATCATTAAAATTTATTATATATAATTTTTAATAATAAAAATATTATTAAAATATTATATAACTTTTTAACGAAATAAGTTAAAAATTTTCATGGATCTTTTTTTTTTTTGTTAAAATTTCAGTTTTTTCACATACTTTTTTCTAGCAAATGTTTTTTGTTAGAATTTTCATAAAAACATTAAATTTAAATAAATTTTCATTAAATTTCAGTAAAATTGTTCCATCCTTTCACTATTGTCGTGAACAATGACTAAGACAACCCTAATCAATAGGCAGTTTTTTCTCTTTAATATTTTTCAATCATTTTTTTTTCAGCGATGTGCATATATTTATTTTTAATTTTTAAATTAAATTTATCATAAATAATTCTTTTTGAAAAATAGATAATTTTTTAACAATGCGGAGTGACAAAAATCTCAATCTCAAAGACTAATTGTGATAGCACAATCTCTCCATTGTTTATAATAATTAACACATAATTATATATTTAAAATATTTATTATATAAATAAAATATTTATTATTAATAAACTAAATTTGACTTTTTCTCTTGATGAGTTGATGTTATTACTGAGTAGTAAGTTTGACTATGTTATCATTGACTAACTGATGCACATTTCATACTTAGTTAAATATCATCAAATTTAATAATTTAGTTAGTGATATTTTATGAAAATCAAAATGCATTACCCGTTTTTAGGATTTTTTAATAAACTATATGTAGTTTTGCAATAATTAAAATTTAATATAATAATTTGTTATATTTTAGTTTTATTATTATTATTATTATTATTATTATTATTATTATAAACAATTGAAAATTGAAGAGAAAAGAAACAACCCACCATTTCCCTTCTCTTCTGTCAGGTCGGTAAAAAGGATATCTACTTGGAAATTAAGTTGACTGCCGTTCATTTAGACGGTGACCAATGATTATCCTCTGCTTTTTCAACAAGTAAAAAAAGAGAGGGAAGGATTCAGAAGCGAATACCCAGAGTGAGATAACAAGAGAAAAGAAGGAGAGATCGAAGGAGGAGAGAAGAAGGCACATAAACTAAAATAAATAGAGAGAAAAAGAGATTGAAGGAAATGGTTTACCAAAGGCGCAGAATCCGGAGAAGAAGTGAAGCCAAAAATCCGAAGAAGCCAATCCAGGTAATTCATCTTTTAATTTGTAGATTAATTATGATTTAAAAAAAAAATAATAAAGAGAATTGAAGGAGTGAAAGAAACATAAGGGAGGCCGCCATGGTAAGAGGAAGAAGAAAGAAAGGGAGGCTGTCACAGGGAAGAAGAGAGGGAAAAAGGAAAGAAAGAAAAAGGAAAAAAAGAAAAGAAAAGGAAAGAAAGAAAAAGAAAAAATAATTTATTTGTTTAATTTTTTAATTTCATTATATTTTATAAATATTTTTATATAATATTATTAAAATTAATGAAATAAACATATAAACTTTGTTATCATAATGATTTTTAAAATTTTTTTTAAAGTAAGAGATATTAATTTAAATTTTTCGTAATAACAAAAGTTTAAATTAATACTTTGAAGTGTGTATATATATTTATTATAAATATTATAAAAGTAAATATAATATTTATGATAATAAATAAATCGAAGAGTATTTGCAATAATAAATTTAATGAATATATATTTTTAGCTTTTAATAATAATAATATTTAAAAATATTTTTTTAAAATAATAATAATCATAAAAATTAGTTTCGGTAATGAGTTTAAATTTAAAAAAATAGTAATGATAGTCTTATCCCGTGTTCTTGAAGAAAAGATTTTGGTGATATTTTCGTGTTATAATGATGAGTGAATTTTATGAAAATGATAATTTATTTTAGATTATATATAAAAAAATATTTCAAAATACATGATATTAAATTTGTAATCATTCTTAGAATGCAGTACTGGATGCTAATACCTTCCTACTTTCAACTTAATTTGAAACCTAATTTTGATTCAATGAATCAAATCTATTATTTTAATAGCTAAAATATACACTTTAGGAATAATTAAATTGAATAGATAATATTTAAACGATCAATCATATTCACAATGATTGATGGTGATTTTTATTTTGATTAAAATATTAAAAAAAATATAAAAATCAATCTTTTTGTGTTGAGTAGTAATAATAATAATAATAATAATATTATTATTATTATTATTATTGTTATTGTTGATGTTGTTGTTGATTAGGTGTTATTCTCTTTACTAGCTATCTAACTGACAAGAGAAAAAAAGAAAGGCTTAGATGAGAGTGAGAGAGAGTGAGGGTAGAAAACACAAAGACTGAAGCGGACTGATATGAGAAAGGGGAATGTGCGCCAATCAGAATCCAAGCTGCTTGCCACGTTTCTTTGCATGGGATTGTACACTTCCTATTTCGGATATTACTTGCCATATAAATCATATTCTTCTCCTTCAAATCTGTGAGCAAGATTTGTTTCTCTATTTCCCCTTATTTGGCCCCAAAATTTCTAGTCTCAAAATCTATAGATTCTCCCTCTCTCTCTCTCTCTCTCTCTCTCTTATTCCGGTAGGGGTTTTATCCCGAAGTTCTTGCTCTCTCTCTCTCTGGCTGAGGGTAACAGGGAAACAGCTATGACGGTCGACAACAGGAAGGTGGAGGCCATGGTCATCCAGCAAACGTTAGATCATATCAGCACGCTTCCCGACGCGCTCTTGTGCGAAATCCTGTCGCTGCTGTCGGCGGACGAAGCTGCGAGGACGAGTATCTTGGCGAAGAGGTGGGTGGACTTGTGGAAGTACGTTCCCCATCTGAACTTTGATCCGAAAAGAATGGTGAATTCCAGCGAACAGGTCGAGTTACATCATGAATTTCTCTCTCACCAGTTAGGGATCCATAATCATACAGTGCTCCGGGTCAGGGAGGAGCTGCAGCGAGCGGTTCTGCACATAGGCGATGTGTTGGATTCCCACAGAAGCCCCCTGATCGGTTGTAGGATCATTCATTTTCCGGAAAGCTGCAGGAATGGCCAGGTAGACAGATGGATCCACAAACTGGTGACCCAAAAAGCCATAAGGGAGCTTTCCCTCATATGCGACGACAGTTATCCTTTTGAACAACATTATACTGAATGGATCAGAACCCCTTCCGCCTTGCAACTCAAGTTTTCCGAAGGGATCCTCGCTTGCCCCAGTCTGTCATCTCTTGAGATGAGAAACTACAAACTTGAAAGCTTCTCCGGCTTCCATGGTGCCCACAACCTTCGAACCCTGAAACTCGAGAGTGTTTGCTTGAATGATGAAAGCCTAGAGGGAATTGCCTCCGCATGTGAGTTCCTGGAAGAGTTCAGGGTGATCTATTGCATTGGATTCAGAAGCTTTAAACTTCATCACCAGAACCTCAAGTTCTTGGAGCTTACAAACTTGGCTGCCGTTGAGGTTGACGTATCAGCTCCTGGCCTTGAAGTCTTCAAGATTAACAGCGTACTCTGTCCGGGGAGAAACTTCATGGTCAATGCCCCCAATGTTAGAGTCCTCCATGTTCGCCCCTGGGGAATTAGTCCTTACCGGGGATATCCCTTCGCAAGATTCTTCGAAGAAACAGCCTTCAGAACTGCAGGCCTCCTGGAGTATTGCTGCGGTCTGCTGGTAATTTAAGTTCTCCTACTCGTGAGCTTATCCCATTTTTAATTTCTGTCGTTCTGAGCATACTGATTATTTGTTGGCCTCAGGAACGTGAACATGGTGATAAGGAGCACCAGACAAATTTGCTCGAAAATATGCAAACATTAACTCTTAATGTAGACTTGAACGATATAAGAGAAGTTGTGGTTCTTTCCTTTATTTTGAGGGTGTCCCTCCATCTGCAGAAGCTTCAAATCACAATAAAGGTATGCCAAGAAATATTATTTTGGCTAATCAAGAAGAGAGTATGCTCCATTCAATTACTGCTAAATCTGGGGAAAATGGCATCAAAGCTTTCTTGAGTTAGTTTGCTAGTAACAATTAGGCTCCTCATCTATCAATTTGGGATTCCAGTTATTGTTAAGTTACAACCAATTTTCTAACTCCTAATTAATTTCTTTGAATTTTTTAATACTATCAAATATTAGTGAATCAGAATTGCATATCAACTTTCCCATTTCTTGATTGTCTTTAATCACAGTGTAATGATGAAAAGTTCTTGGAGGACCTGAACCCTAATCCCTTGCCATATCCTAAATCCATGTTCTGGGACAAAAGGGAGCTATGTGATTGTGTCACCTTTGGCCTGAGGCAAGTGACAATTAAAGGATTTAAAGGGAAAGAGCTTGAATTGGAGTTTGTCAAGTATCTAGTGACAAAGGCCACAGCAATCGAGAAAATTACTATTCAATGTGACCCTTGCTGTACCATGGAAGGAGCAATAGCAGCAATGGGGTTACTCTCACTGCCCAAGTCATCCATCAATGTCTCGATCGACCTCAAACCTGGAAGTAAGAGCGGAACCTACGAACATTGGCTCTCACGCTTGAAGCAGCCATACAGCTAATCTTGTTTATGTTCGCGGTGTGTTATCTCTAGTTTCTGAACGTAGCTTTGACGTTGCAACTAATGTTTGTTGAACATGTTATGCTTGCAGCCATATATTGGTTGTATATATATGGTGATGTTTTGTCTCGCTATGATATCTTCATGTATTTCTTTCTTTAGTTATTTTCTTATTTAATTTTTCTATTTTTTTCTTCGTTGCATCACCAGAATTTTTTTTTTTTATCTCTCATGATCTTACAAAATGATCATTAAATCTCCTTTTTTTTTTAATTTGTACATATTGATTGAGTTTGTTGATTATTTTCTATTAGTTATATTCAATATGATATTATAACATCAAACTGCATATATAAATATAGCATCTGGTTTAATTATTCGAAACAGCACAGAATAGGGGTGGGGAAGCCTTTGCATATGCTTGGGATAAAATTTTGTTCTTCTCATATTTATTTGCATAAATAAATTTTAAAAAAATTTCGTACTTTATTAATTAATCGAATTCTAGAGATTATATTTTATTAGATGTTTTTCAATGTAGTATATAACATCAAGATGCATAAATAAGAGCAAACAGTGGCATCTAACTTTATACTCTATTTATTAGGAATGTAAACAGGGCAAGACATGGGTGGGAAACCTCTCTCATGCTCATCGCTATTTGTTAAATTATTCTTCATCTTGTAGCGATAACAGAAATGAAAAAAACCTTGATTAGGGATAAAAATAAGAAACTAACACTTTAGTTTTTTATTTTGTTTATTAAGTATGTGAATAGGGCAGGAGACGGGGTGAGGAAAGCCTTTCTCATGATCATCTCAGTTTTATAAAATCAATTTTCATCTTGCAATGAGAATGGGATTCACCAAATAAGAAACTCAATTTGAGTATGAAATTTACAAAATAAAGGAACCTAATGAAGAAACCAAAATTGGAATTGCATGCGTTTGGTTAAAGAGAGTAATACTGTTAAAGCACAAAGGTTCATACAATGGCAAAGAACAAATAGAAGTTGTGAAGACAAACATTGATAGTTCTACATGTGGTAATCCTAGGGTGTTAGGTATTGGTGGTATGATTCAAAATGACGGGACAGTGATTGATTGGGTTTAGAGTTGATTGGCATTTTGTCTAATATGTTGGCCGAATTATAAGCCTTGCAATTGATTTTTCATTTCAAGGGAGAAAGGTTTTTGAGATGTTATTTTTGAATTTGATTTGGTAGTTGCTATTTATATCATATTATAGAGTTGATGCTACCATACACCCCAGGGTTGTTTGATCGGAGATGTAAGAGAACTAATAGATAGGAACTAGAAGTTGTGATACCTTAGCAAAGCTTGGATTGGATATGATTTGAGCTCGGATTATGACATTTTAAAGGAGCCTCCTTTGGTGGTGTCTTTTTTCTTAGTTGATGAGTGGAGAGTCACCTTTTTAAAGGGTAGCTGGTCTAGTTTCTTTGTTTTATTATTTTTACTTTGTAAAAAAAAGAAAATAATATTAAAGAAACCTAATTAAGAATAAAATTCTTACCCTTGTTCTATTTCTTTAAATAAAAAAATAAAAAATTCTCATGCTTTATTAATTGATTGAGTTTTAAATGTTGTGCTTTATTAGTTATTTGATGCATTATAACATTCAGAGGCATAAATAAGATTGTTGTGGAACATCTAACTTTTTTTTTTAAAAAAAATTATTAAGGAGGTAAACAAGGTTGGACAGCGGAGTGAAAACCTCTTATCCTTCAGTTGCGATAAGTATAACTGTCAATAATATTATACTGTAAGGACTAGAAGAGTTTTCAGCTTATAACTCAAGTTCTCGAAAGGGATCCTATCTTGCTTGACTCTGTCATCTCTTGAGATGAATCGCTACAGGCTTGAAAGCTTCTCCAATTTTTATGGTGCCTACAACCTTCTTGCGAAACCTGAAATGCGAAAGGGTTTGCTTGAATGATGAAACCATAGAGGGAATTGCCTCCACTTATGATTCTCTAGAGGAGCTCAGGGTGATCTTTTATGTTGGATTCAATAGCTTCAGACTACGTAACTGGAACCTGAAGTTCTTTAAGCTTACAAACTTAATGACCATTGAGGTTGACATATCAGCTCTTGGTCTTGAAGTCTTTAAGATTGACAACATGCTTTATCGAGGGAGAAACCTCATGTCAATGTTGTCAATGTTAGAGTTTTCGAAATACCACTTTGTAAGATTCTTTGAAGAAACAATAGTCTTCAAAATTGCATATCTCCTCACGTGTTACTACGCTCTGCTGGTAAGTTCTCCAACTAATAAGGTCTCATGTTATTTTTATTAGCTTATCCCATTTTTAATTCTGATAGTCCCTAAGCACATTGATTATTTCTTGGCCTCAAAAACATGGACATCATGATTATGAGCATAATGATAAGACAAGCTTGTCCAAAGATTTACAGAAATTAACTCTTCATATAGACTTGAATAATATTACACAAGTTGGGTTCTGACTTTTCATTTTAAAGGTGTCCTTCCAGCTACAGGACCTTGAAATTAGAATCCAGCTTTGTAAAAAAAAAAAAAAAAAACTTTTATTAATCAAGAAGAAATATTCTGTTGAATTGCTTCTAAACTAGAGCAAATTGCATAAAACTTTCTTAACCTATTTGGTAATAACAATTAGACCCCTCAATCAATTTTAGATTCCAGATTCTCCCTCCCTCTCTGTCTTTATATATATATATATATATGTATATATATGTATATATATGTAAAGTCTTAGGCTTTATTATATAATAAGAGACTATAAGGGTATTTAAGGAGAAAATAAGTTGTCTCTCTTATAACCTATTTTCATAGTGAAAAGGTTTTCTATAATTGCTGCAAAATAAATATTCCTCTCAATTGAGGGTGAATCATTATAAATTACACGTTCTTATGATTGTTTGGTTTCTTCTTATATTGATTAATATTACTTTCGAGTTTTAGATATTTGGCATTTAATCTCATCTACTAATAAGATTTGGTATTTAAAATTTCAACAAATAGTATCAAGCTTCGAGTTTTGAGATAGAAAGTAAAAGGTAGCAAAGAAAATTCATCACAAAGGATTGCCACATTTGATGGTACAAAATTTTTGTGAAGAATGCAAATTGAAGATTATTTTTTTTAAAAAAAAAAAAAAGGCTGAATGAACCACTTTTGGTCAAAAGTCTAAAGGATTTCAAAAAACAATTGGAATCTCCTTAATAGAAATGTACTGAGGGTTATTCAGTTGACACTATCAAAGAATATTGCTTATAACATAGCAAAGGAGAAAATAATTGCAAGTCTGATGAAAGTACTATTTGATATGTATGAAAAATCTTCAATGAATAATAAAGTTTTTCTTACGAAGTTATTTTACTTAAAAATAGGTAAAGGTAATTCTATGGTTAACTCATAAAATTGAGTTTAATATGATTATAAATCACTTATTTTTTATTGAGATTGATTTTGATGATGATGTACGTGCCCTAATACTTTTAGCATCACTACCAAACAATTAGGGGCCTATGAGGATAGTAGTTAGTAATTTTATTAAGAGTACAAAATTGAATTTAAATGATATTCAAGATCAATTCTTTACAGATGAGATTCATAAAATTGATTCGAATGATACATCACTTTAAAATTCTACCCTAAATGTTGGCAATAGAGGAAGATGAATTGATATAAATTATAATCATAATAAGAGTAAATCTAAGTTAAAAAATGGAAGAAGCAAGTCCAGATTTGGAAGAAATGTAGAATATTGAAATTGTGAAAAATCGAGTCAGATGAAGAAGGATTATTGGTTACCAAGAAAAGAATTAAGAACAAAGATGATATTGTAAATGTTGTAAAAAATGAGATAAAAGAAGCATTATTTTTAGCTATTAATAGTTCTTTTGAGTCTTTAGTTTTAGATTCTGAAACATCTTTTCATGCCTAAATAAATAGCAAAATAATGGAGAATCATATTATTAATAATTATAAAAAGATTTATTTTCCTAATTGAGAGAACTTTTAGATATTTTTGGTATGGTTGATATTAAATTGAACATACTAAACGAGAATATTTGAAAAATTCAAAAGGTGAGACATATGTCTAAGTTGATGAAAAATCCAATTTCTGTTGCACAAGTGATAATGAAAGGCATAAGATGATTTTCAATGATAATACTTGAAAAGTTACTAAAGTATCATGGTCGTTGCTCAAGGGAGTAAAATTGGAGCTCTCTACATGACCTCATGTTACAAAGATGCAGTGGTTATAATTGACACTTGTA
The DNA here is from genome assembly GCA_021397835.1 of Moringa oleifera. Taxonomy (NCBI): domain Eukaryota; kingdom Viridiplantae; phylum Streptophyta; class Magnoliopsida; order Brassicales; family Moringaceae; genus Moringa; species Moringa oleifera. Next base: position 3,492,895 of record JAJFZO010000863.1, read on the forward strand.
TGAACTTTGAGTTTTGGCATTGCAAACTTGGGCATATGAGTACAAAAGGGAATAAAGATTTTGATGGCAAATGACAATTTATCAGATTTGAAACCTAAAGAGCATAGATTATATGAAAGTTATATCATTGGTGAATAGAAAAGAGTTAGTTTTTCCAAAGTAGAAAAGAAGTTAAAGTAGGAAAACTTAGAGTTAATTCATATACACTACTACAAAAATTATAATAATTGACACCAATTTAATGACAGTTATTCAAAGAACTATCATTAAAAAGTTTATTAACACTTTTAATGACAGTTATTCCAAAACTATCATTAAAAATAAAGTTTTTAATGCCAATTAAAGAAGAATTGGTGTTAAAAAACCCATGATTTAAACATTTAACGTCAGTTCCTAAAGAACTGACATTAAAAGATCCATCACTTGACAATTTAACGCCAGTTCTCAAGTAACTGACGTTAAAACAGCTGCTACCTTTGAGCCACATAGGCTTTCAACTTTGGGCATGCCCTAATCCGGCTGCATCTTGTAGCAGCAATCGCTACAGCAACCGTAGCAGTAGTAATCATTGCTGCTGCAAGCAACCGTTGCTGTTGCTTCAGAAGCAGCAATGGTTGCTTACAGCAGCAACGAAGGCTGCTTACAGCAGTAATGGTAGCTGTTGCTACAGCTTCTGCTATAAGCAGCAGTGGCCGATGCTGCGGTAAGAAGCTGCAGCAACCACCACATTCTTGGTTAGGACTCCTTTACTTAGGCAACACAGTCATCTTTCAATTTCCTTGCTTTTTTCTCTTTGCTTTTGTGCTCTTTTTTTGCTTGAAGTTTTTTAGGCTTTCATAAATTTCCAATTTTGTTTGATTAAGTTTTGTTTTTTTATATACACTTAGGTTTGAGCATCTTTCAGTTTTGGCTTCTGGGACAAGTTAAGAAAATGGGAATGGTAGTTGTTGCTACTGTAAGAAGCAGCAGCAATGGTTGCTTACAGCAGCAGTGGCAGCCATTGCTGCAGCTTCTGCTGTAAGCAGCCATTGTTACTGCTTTTTACACCGAGAGAAATGCAAGAGGTAATGAGAAGTCTCAAAACCCAAGGCTTTCCTTACTACCAAGGCATCAAAAATCAATTCAAAATTTCAATAGAGTGCTCTATTTAAACTACCACGTAAGATGAATAAAAATCTGGAAGAACACTTTCCAGCAATGGCTGCTTACAGCAGTAATGGTTGTTTCTGCTGTTGAAACTCTATGAAAACTATCTGTTGCTACTGCTTCTCAAAGCAGTAGTGGCCATAAACGTGGAGTGATGATGATTTCAAATTATCTCACACATGCATATCAGACAATAAGTGACGATTTTAAATTCTCTAGCCTTCAACGTCAATTATACCAGAACTGGTGTTGAAGTAAGTGGCCTTCAACGCCAGTTCTCGAATAACTGGCATTGAAGGCTAAATAATTTAAACCTTCAATGCCAGTTATGGAACTGATGTTAAAGGCTATCCTCCCCTACTTTTAAGGTTAGGATCCTAAATTTGTTTTCAGAGCCCTCTAGAGCCCGCCATAACCTCCCGCATAATTTTCCTTTCTAGGTCAGGATTCTCCTCTTGGTAGACTGTCCAAAAATAGCTGCACAGTCGGACAACCTTTCTCCGGCCATTAGGATCTTTGCTTTCCGTCTAGAAGCAGTTAGGGTAGCTGATGGCAGCCTCTCCAGCCTTCTCCTCTTTGGTCTTTATCCAAAAGTAGGTAGACCGGCCAGCTGCTGGTTTAGTATTGACACTGCCTCTCTCCTTACTTCTTCCTCTCTCATTTGTCTCAATCTAGCCACACCTTTCCCCTCCATTCGTTCATCTTTGGGATTCAAACATATGTAAGTATTTCGGTATAGATTTGAAATTTTTTTATGAAATTTAAGTTTCATAATTTTGATTAAATATAGTTTAAAAAATATATTGAGAATGTATATTATTTTGAGAAGTTTTTTATTAAGTGTGTTTGGTGAATTATTATTAATTGATGAAATTTGAGTTTTTTTTAATTAGTATATTTTGATGAACTTATTTGGTATGAATGGGTATATATTGATATATTTATTATTTCATAATTATTAAGATTTTTAGATTAATTGATAAATTAAGTAAATGTTAATCAGATGAATTTATATTTTAATAAATTAATTGTATATTAGTTGTAGATGAATTTATGTTTGAATTAATTTTTTTATGTAAGATTAATTGGTATATTTTTTCAAATTTAATTATATTGATTTTATTGTTACCATAAATTAATAAATTTAGTTAAATTTTAAATAGATAATTAATTAATTATATACTTGTAATATAAATCATTAAATGTTATTTAAATTTTAATCAATTAAGTTATTAGCTAGTTAGATGTTTGTATAGTAATTAATTAGATGATAACTAATTTATTGTATTTTAATTAACTAATTGATTCTTAATCATTTATTTAGCTAATATTAATAAATTAGATGCTTGTGAAGCAAAAAATTACATGTTATTTACGTATTAATTAGGCTACTAGGTAGTTAAGTGCTTATATAGTAAATTAGATGTTAATTAAATATTGACTATATCTTAATTAACTAAATAATTATTAATTATGTATTTAAATTTTAATTAATAAATTTGATGCTTGTAAAGTAAATAATTAACTGTTACTTAAATTTGAATTAATTTAGATGGTTAGTTAATTAACTATTATGGTTAGTAAATAAATTTAATGCTTGTAAAGTATTTTGTATTTGCTGATCCATCAACATTGTCATATGGAATGTCTATAAGTATAGACACTTAAGCTCGTCACCTAGCCAATAGAATGATAAATCCATGTGACGGAAGAGTAGTGATATTTCTTTATAACTTGAGGTAAGTTATAATACTAGTTAAAATTATTAATAGTTCTGTTCAAAATATTTTCAATATTTATTTTTCATAATATAGGCAGCGCTGATTGTTGGTGGTTGTCGAGCCTCGTAATTTTGTGTACAGTATTTTTGATCCTTTGAACCATGGTTCTCGTCAAGAACTAGATCAACTTATGTCCACGTAAGTGAAAACATTTTCATTTCTATGTATTTTTTTTTTTTACTCTTAAGAATATTGATTATTTTCTATTAGCAGCTTTTTTAAATTGTTCCAAGTTTTCAAAGAATCAAGCAATAGGCGCATTCCTAGGAGTATTTCTGCTAAGGTATGTATATTTATATGTAATGTTAGTTTTATTTATTTTGTAAAACATAACAATTAAAAATTTTTAATGCTGTGTCCACATCAGCCTTCAAATACTGATTATGAATATTATATTATGAAAATTTTAAGGAATATCATTGATAGACGTGATAGAAATATCCTATATGTAAAAATGATAAGTTTTTAAGCATTTGCTTGTGTTAATACTTAAGTAATTAATTGATGTACTTATTAAAAATTTTAATTAGACTAGCTTTTTGTTTTGAAATATAGTTAATGGACATAGATACTTACACCCAATTGGATATTGATGAAGTTAGAAAGGAGGTTGGACAATTTCTTTGGAATGCCATATTAGAAAGTTGAATCTTGAACATTTTTATACACATGAACATTATTGAATTTATAGAGTTGAATTTTTAGGATTGTGTAATATTTTAACTCATGTATTGTACATATAGAGTTCAATTATGACATCAAACTTTAGTGATCTTTTGTTTTATTTATCTTTTATTACTTTTTTGGATTAGATTATTTTGAGTGTTTTCAAATATAAAAGAAGTAATGACGATCTCTGTGAGAATGGTATTGAAGTGTATAACATAAAAATTTTGGTTGTATATTGTGAAGAATTGTATTGATGTATATGGATGATGTGGAAGACATGAAAAATTTTATATATGCAGGTTTTGGATAATTTGAATATATAAATTTTGTATTTATTTTAAAATAAATACAAAAAATACCTTTAATGACTTTTTAATGACAGTTTTATAATAACAGTCATTAAAAGCCCTCCTTTTGACGACAGTTCTAATAGAACTGTCATCAAAGATCATTCCTTTTTAACAACAGTTCCATTAGAACTGTCATTAAAAGGTCTCCATTTAATGACAGTTCTATTGGAACTATCATTAAAAGGGAAGGACCTTTGATGACAATTCAATAACTGTCATTAAAACTTCTCATCTTTAATGACATCAACAAAAATGACAGTTTTACAAATGTCATTAAAAGCCATTTTTAACTGTCATTAAAGCTTTTATTTGTTGTAGTGATAGATAGATAGGGGCATTCAATTGTGACTTCTCATGGAGGATCTAGCTATTACGTGACATTTATTGATGGCTCAACCAGAAATGTTTGAATTTATTTGTTTAAGAATAAATTTTATGTCTTTGATGCTTTAAGAAATAAAAAGTTATGACTGAGAATAAAATCAATCTTAAGGTTAAGTGTTTAAAATCTGATAATGATAGGGAATACATTTATAAAAATTTCAAATGATTTGTGCTAACAATGGAATTAAGTTAGTGAAGATATTCTCTAGATACCTTAGCAAAATAGTGTTATAGGAATGATAAATAAAAGATTGAATGAGCGTACAAGGAGCGTGAAAATTCACTTGGGATTACCCAAGGCATTTTAGGTAAATGCAGTTAATATTATAGCCTATCTGATTAATAGGGATCCATTAGTTTCTTTAGATTATAAAATATTTGAGGAGGTTTGAAGTACTAAAAAGATAAAACTATCTTTATTAAAAATATTTGATAGCCTATCTTATATGCACATTAATATTGTAGCTAGAGATAAACTTGATCATAAATCCAAAAAGTTTTTTTTTTCATTGGATATGGTGCCACTTAGTTTGGTTATCATTTCTAGGATAAATAAAATAGGAAGATCATTAGGAGTAGCAGTGTAATCTTCAATAAGTATGTTCTAGTGAACTAGTTACAACAAAATACTCAAAAGATAAAGATAACATTACTCAAAAAAGTCATGAGAATATAGCTTTAAAGGTAAATCTAACTACTTTTGTGATAGAAGTGAGAGGATCTTTCAACATTGTGAGACTACCACAAAGATTTCCATCATCTTTAAAGTGGTCTTATTTCTGTTTGTTGTGTGTTATCTCTAGTTTCCAGGTATCACCATTTAACCAAAATATGGGAATTTTAGTTTTCTTTTCTCTCTTAAAACTTTTTTTTTCTCACCGAATGCATTATCTTCACCCTAGCTTTCACTAAGAAACCTACTTTCTCTCATTCACTCGTTAATCATTTTTTCTCTTAGCCTTTTATTCTTTCTCCCTTTCTCTCTTATTTTTTTATCAAGCTTACACTAACCACTAGTCCTTTCTTCCTTAGTGCCAATTTTTCCAAAACATCACCTTCATTTGTAGGGAAACTTAAAACCCAGGTAGTGCGAGTTTTCCAATCACTGATCCTCCATCATCTGAATATTTTATTTTTAGCATGAAGTATTTTCATCAGTCTTCTCTTTCTTTGTTTACCTTTTGTCCATATCTAAAAAATTATGGTACAAAACTTATATTTTTCCTCATCAAATGCATAAACTGGATATGGAATAAATGTAATATGGCTTAGAATGAACAAAAGGGCATATTATTCGTGTTTTGAGCACTTGGTGTGATTTATTTGGTTTACCTTAAGCTATTTGGAATGAGTGTGGGTTCATAAGTGATGATAAATCTCTTTCATTTTTCAGTTATTTTCTCTTTTACTTTAGAAAACCAAAAAGAAAGAGAAAAGAAAATTAAAGAAAGAAAAAAATCATTAATTTGTATTTATTATTTATTTGGTGTGTAATCTAAAGTATTAGGTAATCCATAAACCCAATATGCAATATCTTTTTCAAAGAGGAATGCATGACAAAGACATACATCAAAATCAACTATAATTTCATGTAGAAGATCAATGGCTAACAACAAAATAGATTGACATCAATAGACACTCATAAGTGAAGATTGCAATAACAAATTACACCAAGATTACACCAAAATAAGCATCAAATTGTGGTGACAATGAAAAACAAGTAACAACTTATGGGCACTTGATTGTACCTCACTAGGTAGGTTTCTAAGCGACACTAAGCCTATTAACTCTTATACTTAGGGCCATCATTGCACCTTAAAATTCACTATAAATAAGGATCTCAGTTCACTTATTCCACACGTTCACATATTTTCAGAGACACATACTCATACATAACTAGCATTACTTGGGAGGAAAAAGAAAGTACTACTTGGGCTTCTCATTTTTTTATAACTTTTTCTTCTTAATTTTTTTTTATTTCATAGATGAATTAGGGATTGTATACATATTTTCCTTTGATAAAATAGAAATCAATTATTGAAATTGCTTGTCATATTTTATGTAATTTATAATATTTATTGCTTAATAATTAAGAGTTATAATATTTCATCATGATTATTTCAAATTTCAGTTGTTGTTTATTTTATAAAATATCCATAAATGAGGAAGGAAAAGGATGGAACGAATCTGAAGTTCTTTTTTTTCTAAAAAAATTATTTTAGAGCATTAAGAATGTAACGATTATGAAGTTTTTGTGTTCTGCCCAAATACCATTTTTATTAAAAATAATGTTTTGGTTTTATTTAAAAGTTATTCTTAAAATTAAATTTTAAAAATGTTTTAAGTTTAATTAGTACCAATTATAGGCGTTATGAGGATACTAATCCTTTTCTATATGTAATCGACTCATTTTTCTTTAAAAAATAAAATAATTAAGTCATTTTTATTTGAAAAATAAAATTTTAATTCACAATCACACCTAAACAAAAATTAGTGGCGACTCTTTATTATTTTCACAATAAGGTTTTTTCCCAATTAAAACACCGATTATGACAATATGAAAGAACTTGGTGAAAAGGATATGCCATAACAAGGGATAAATTTGCAATCCTTTAAGTGAGAAGGCTATAATGATAGTCTTTCAAATATGATGGAGGTTTAGAAATTCTAGTAGTACACCTACATTGAAGTGTTAAAGGATCTGGTATGGTAGTTGGACTAGGATCACATGAAACATGACCAAATTGAGGATATACTAGTATGACAGCCCCTACAGCATCAGTAACTCTACTATCTACACTAGAGTGACCAAATTATGAATTAATATAAGTTGGATTGGTATGAGAAGGTACTAGTAGCATAAGGCTTAAAAAAGGGGTAATGTGTTTCTATACTAGCATTACCTTGTGAAACGAAAAAACAATTGCATGAAACACCATATCATGGGAAATTAGGATTTTTGTGTGTATATCATGCAATTTATAGGCTTTGAATCTAGGTAGGTACCAATGAATACACAAACTGGAGAATAAGCTATAAATTTAGTACGATGGGTTGCAAGAGTGGAAGAAAATGTCAAACAACCAAAGAATCTTATCTTAAAATAATCAATTGGTAGCTTAGTAAAAAGGCTCATATGGTGCCTTATTAACTAACAAAGGAAGGAAAGTTCTATTAACGAGATAAGCAATATTCAATAAGTGTTGTTGCTATCTTTTTACTATTAAGTTCTATTTTGGTCTTCCCACATAAGATATTGGATGTCAAACCTTTAGAATCAAAGAATTTCATTTAGAGCTAATTCCTTAGCATTATCAGAATGAAAGATCTTGATCTTGGTATTAAAATGATTCTTCATCACACTAAAAAACCTAAGAATGATGGTATGCGTATCATACTTATTCTTAAGTAGATATACCCATGTAAAATGTATGCAATTATTTACCAAAATTAAGAGATATTGAAAGACATTGTAGAATAAAACATGGTGGAGGCCCAAAATCTCATAATGTACTAAGTCAAAAGGCAACAGTTTAGACATAGATTAATGTAATTCAAAAAGTAATCTCCTTTGTTTAGTTAAAGGGCACACATAATAGGGTTTATCCTTATCTAGTTCTGTAATATCTAGTTGTAATTGATTCCATAAGTTATATAATCTAAATGGCCAAGCTACTATGTTAAATTTGTGCAGACACTTTATTAACAAGTGTGACAAGATTTAATCTTGATATATCCAAAACATGCAGGCCTTCAATTTGATTACCCTTGTGAATCATTTTTTCACTTTTTCTTTTTTACTTTGGATATCTTAAATAAAAACACCATCAACCATTGGTGATGATCGTGTATAACCATTATGATGAGTGATGATCATGTATAACCATCATGATGAGTGATGATTGTTCAGTAAGGGCATTGACAGAAAATATTAATAATGAATTGAGGCACATACAACACTTTTTGAAGCACCAAATTAGAATTGAACAAATATGCTTAATAGCATCTCAATTAATTATCCTTAGTTAGATAAAAATACTTGATCAAAAATAGTTGTAGTAAAGGATTTAACAGGTGCCTTAGATTATTTAGCTTGGACTTGAGATGTTGATTGTGGCTGATGTTAACGTGGATTGATCATTACAACAAGATTGACAAACGATGTTAAAAACCCTTAAACATAAAAGTGAAACGTTACAGCAAGATTGAGCATTTAATCCTAAGCGGCATAATATCAAATAATAATAAGCCTCTTAAACTAACTAGAGGACAATCCCGTATCATGGTTTTTATTTGTTCCCTTAAGCCTTAACTAGCTAACCAATTTGCACACTTGTTACTTCCTTGTAGACATGTTGCACTTTAACCAATCAATTCTTCTTTAGAAAGTGTTTAATATAAATTTTATGTTGTTTCACACCCAAGATCATTAAGATTACTTTGCAATGCAATTAAAATTTCTTTAGAAATGATTTCAAGTATAACCTTTCCATAATGTTTCTATCATTGTAATCGTAAACCTAAATAAGCACACCTTATAATTTTACTTTAAGAACTGAAACCTTTTCACAGTATTTGTTAAACTTGAAAATTTAATTTCCATCATAATCCTTAATTAGCCCACCACATTAACCCTCTTTTGCCATGTTCAACAGACCATTCGTATTAATTTGATACCAACCTTGCCCAAGAGAATTCCAAAAAATTAACCTCATCTCTTTATTTTGTAAGTCACCCTGTTTGTGTTTTCTAAAAGCATTTAGAACCTTAGTAACATAACTTATTATAATCTGATGCATCTTTTTAGATCGCATAAAAGTAAGATTATGCATCTCCTCATTTCTCCATTTTCAAAGAAATCAACAACCAATTGCCTAATAGGTAGGCCAGTCTAATATTGATACATTCCCATGGTCCCTAATATAAATAAACTAGTCTCCAGAGCGATACTTATTAAAAATGATAATAAACCTCTTTAGCAAGGACATAATCCTTGGATACAAGGATGATAGATTGAACACTATTCTTACACATTAACCATCCTCTCATCTTGAGTGGACCATGTCATTTGCTTCTTAGTATTCTTTCAAAGCGTAAACAAACTCTTTTTAGTACTAGAGTTCCCTAAGGCACTTAAAGGGGCATAAAGCCATCCTTTTCATATGTCATACTTACTACTGATAATTTTTATCCATGTAGACTCACCATTACTCATAATGTTTTAATAAAATTTCATGAGGCAAGCCTCATTCGTTAAATGTATCCTTTTTAGTCCTAGTCTATCTTTACTTCTCAATTGACATATAGTCTCTTAAGCTATTTATGTAATTTCCTTCAATTTAAGTCATGGCTCCAAAAGAACCTTCTTTAATATCTCTTGATGTTTAAACAAACATTTATTGCTATAGTGTTTCCACCTGCATCGAATAAATCAAAGTAGAAGCGATTATTGATGATGACAAAGTAGTTTGACTTGCCATTGAATTTGTTCTAGCCTTACACCCACTTAGATGTTGCCTGATCCTAATCAACAAGCTCTCATATCGTTTTTTGTTTTTAAGCTTTCAATTAAAGTTAATACCAAGATATTTTTCTATATCCTTTGTTACCAAAATCTCGGTTTTGAAGCAATCTCCTTGATATCATCTTCAGTAACATTCTTAAAAAGCAAATAGTGAACTCAAAAATCTTATGTTGATTAAATTAATTGAATTATAGTTCGATTTGTGGCCTTTTAAAGATTAAAATTTATTTGGTAATAGAAAATAAACATTAAAATTTTAAATAACTTTTATCTTAAAAAAACAATTCATGTTATTAATTAAAATTATGTAATAACTAATTAGTAAAATAATGAAAGCCCAACCCTAACATTGATTGGGCCATGAAGTTCAAAACTATCGAGATCACAAGCGTGAGTGAATGAAGAATCTGAGATTCCTTTTATAAATATGCATCAAGTGAATATGATAGAAAACATAAGCCGTTCAAAATGAGAAGTCATTACTATCAAGTTTTTGTGTACCACCCATTGTTTTTTTTTTTTTTTTTGAGCTGTTGACTTTTAAAGTTTAATAACTACTAATAGAGTTGAGCCTCTTTTTCAAAGAGCTAACATCATCTATCATTCGAGATAAAGATATGAAAGGGTTGAAAATAAGATTCTTATAATTCTATGTAAGCTTGAGCTTATATTCCTACCAAGTTTCTTTGATTCAATGGAATATCTCCCGATACATTTGTCTTGTGAAGCAACAATAACGGGTTTGGTGCAATATTGATGAATGTATTCATTTGAGAGGTACTAGTTGTATTATCACTTAATTACTTCTTAATGTTCATAAAAATTTTCAATATATTTGATCAATGGCAATTGTCATTATAGGTACCTTCAAAGTTAAAAGCAATGTAAAAAACAAAGAAAAAGTTAAAATTTTAATATACGATACATATCTGATTGAAGAAGTATTATCATTTTTCTCGCACTACTTTATGCCACATTTTAATACACAATATTCAAAAATGCCATAAAATAATATTGGTGATTATGAGTTGCAAGTGCATAAAGAGAACCTCTCTATATTTAAATATTTTAGTTGAGTATTTGAAAAAGGGAAATCAAGATTTTTGGCAAAAGATGAATATCAGGTAGCTTATATATATATATATATATTGGACTACCTAGAAGTGAAACTATTCACAAAGTATGTATTTCATGACTTAATCATAATCATCTAGTTACCTATCTATACATAGAAAGCAATCCCATAACATTAATTATTTTTGTTAAACTAATGATTTATAGAATTTATATTTCTCAACTATGCAAACATTATCCATTTATAAGTGATCATGAAATTTAACACTCATCTAGAGCTTCAATTTGCAAGTTAGCTCAACTAATATGTGAGTACTTATACTATAAACATTTATTGATTTTTTATTTTTGGCAAATATAGTCACATGACCCACTTTTTGTATTTACAAACGCATGTCCCACTAAATTTCATTGCTTATAACTTGTAAATAATTGAAAGGGAAGAAAAATGTAGGGTAGGTGCTTTGCACTTGCCTAGCAAATCTGTTAGGCAGAGCTACCTTTATTTTTCATTCATAAAAAAAGAGTAGTGATGAAAATCTCCTTGATAGACAGTTGCTGGGAGTTATTTGGCTGGCATCGTCAAAGAATTTTACTCACAACATGGTGAAGGAGAAAAAAATTGTGGGTCTAATAAATGTGCTATATAACATGTATGAAAAACCTTCAGTAAATAACAAAATTTTTCTCGTGAAGAAGTTATTTTACTTAAAAATCGGTGAAGATAATTATGTGGTAACTCATCTTAATTAGTTAAACATGATTGTTTAATCAATTATCTTTTATTAAGATTAATTTTAATGATAAGGTACTTGATACTTTTGGCATCACTACCAAAAAGTTAAAAACTCATGAGGGCAGCAATTAGTAATTCTATTGGGAGTACAAAGTCGAATTTCAATGATGTTCATGATTGAAATCTTATGAAGGAGATTTGTTGAATTGATTTCGATGAAACATCACTTTTAAATTCTTTCATAAATGTTGATAATAGGGAAGAAATAATTGAAAAAAAAACCTAATCGCAATAAAAACACATTTAAATCAAGGAACGGAAGAAGCAAGTCTAGATTTAGAAGAAATATAGAGTGCAAAAACTGTGAGAAATTGAGTCACATGAAAAAAGATTGTTGATCGATAAAAAAAGAAGAAGAAGCTTAGAATAAGGATGATATTGCTTATACTGTCATAGATGAAATAAAATATGCATTACTTCTGGCTATTGATAGTCCTTTGGCGTCATGTATTTTAAATTTTGGAGAATTTATTTATACCACTGCACATATCAAAATAACAAAAAATTATATTACTGATAATTATGAAAAGGTTTATCTTATTAATGAAGAATCTTTAAATACTTTTGGTATAAGTAATGTTAAATTGAAGATGCCAAATAAGAATATTTGAAAGATTCAAAAAGTGAGATATGTGCCAAAGTTGATTATATGATTTTTATTCGATAGCTTAATAGTGAAGTGCATAAGGTAATTTTTAATGATAGTGCTTGAAAGGTTAATAAAAGTGCCATGAATGTTGCTCAAGAAAGAAAAACTAAAACTCTATACATGATCTCAAGTTATAAGGATACAGTGGCTGCTATTGATACTAATATAAACTCTGATTTATGGCATTTAGGAATATAAGTGAGAAAGGAATGAAAGTCATGGTGGTAAATGGTAATTTACAAGATTCAAAATTCGAGGAGTACAAATTGTGTGAAAGCTATATCCTTGGCAAACAAAAAAGGACCAATTTTTTCAAAATAGGAAAGAATTTCAACTATGAATTTCCTTGAAGGATCAAGCTACTATATGACATTCATTGATGACTTAATCAGAAAGGTACGAGTTTATTTCTTAAGAATAAATCTGATATGTTTGATGCTTTTAGTAAATGGAAAGGTATGATTGCGAATGAACCCAATCTTAAGGTTAAATTTTGAGATCTGATAATAGTGAAGAATACATTGATAATGACTTTTAAATGGTTTTACACTAATAATGAAATCAAGATGAAGAAGACTAGTCTCAAGATATTTTAGTAAAATGGTGTTGTAGAAAGGATGAATAGGACATTGAATCATCATGCAAAGAGTAAAAGAATTCACGTGGGACTACCCAAGGTACTTTGGACAGATGCAATTAACACTACAACCTATTTGATCAATAAAGATCCTTTAATTTCTTTGCATTGCAGAATATTTGAAAAGGATAGAGTAGTAAGAAGGCAAACTTATCTTTTCTAAGAATATTTGATTGCCTATTAATCTTTTATTCATATTACTACTATTGTTAAAGGTAAACTTGACTCTAAATCTTAAAAAAAAAAAGATTATTAGATATGATAACAATGAGTTTGATTACTGTTTATGAGATAGTTAAAACAGAAAGATCATTAAGAGTAAAAATGTAATCTTAAATGAGCAAGTCCTATATAAAAATAGTTTAGATAAAAATTTAGAGGTAATAGATTTTGAAGTAAAAAGGCCTGAAGTAGTTTGCTTGAATGATATTCTAGTAAACTAGTTGCTATAAAATGCTCAAGTGGTTAAAGATGATATTACTCAAGAAGATCAAGAGCGTATAGCTTTAAAGATAAATGTAACTACTCTTATGACAACAATGACACCACTACAGATATTTTCACCATCTTTAATCTGCATCTTGTTGAGTGATAATGGTGAACTTAAGAGTTTTAATGAAGCTTTGCAGGCTGATGAATCAATCAAATAGGACATAGCCATGAAAGATGAGATGGATTTCTTAATGAGTAATCAAACATTATAGTTAAAAGAACTACCATAAAGAAAGAAGGCCTTGCTGAACAAATTGATTTACTAGATTAAAAAAAAAAAGAACACGATGGTATTAAACAATATAAATCAATGTTAGTAGTTAAAGATTTTCAACAAAAGAAAGGCATTGACTCTATAATGATTTTCTCCTTAGTGATTGAGTTCACTATAATGAGAACAATGATTGAGTTCACTATGAGAGCAAACAATTGAGTTAATAAGTAGAAAGATTTGCATCTACAGTAAATAAATGTAAAGATAGATTTTTTTCATGGTAATTTGGAGGAAAAAATTTACATAAATTAGCTACAAGGATTTAAAGTCAAAGATAAAGAGAAAATGGTGTGCTGATTTGTGAAAAGTTTGCATAGGTGAAAACAAGCTCCTAGATAATAGGTACAAGAAGTTTAACAGCTTCATGGGTGACATAGTTTTTTTAAGGTGCTAAGCAAACCATTGTTGTTATATCAAGAGGTATGATAGCTCTTACATTTTACTAAGGATTTTTTTAATACTCGATCAAATTTTTTAATGAAAAATTTCCATAGGATAAGAATTATCATAAAAAAAATAAAGGGTTCTTAAGCTATCGAAGAAAAATTACATCAAAAAAGTGCTTGTTATATACATAACGGATGGTGTCAAGCTAGCGAGCACACTCTTAACTAGTCATTTCAGACCACCTAAAAATCAGTCTCTTTCAGCTAATGATGAGATTGCGTATATGCATAAGGTGTCTTATGCTTTTGCTATTAAGAGCTTAATGTATACCATAATGTGTACAATACTAGACATAACACATGTAGTGAGAGTTGTTAGCAAATACATGAGTAATTTAGGGAAATAATACTATAAAACAATTAAATGAATTTTCAGGTATTTGAAAGGTATTAAAAATTTAACTTTGTACTTTAGGAAAATAGATTTAAGTTTACATAATTATGTTGATGTTGATATGGTTGGTGATATAAATAGAAAAAACAAATACTAGTAGGTATGTTTACACATTGGGTGGCATACAATCAGTTGGATATCTAAGCTACAAAAGATAGTTGCACTTTCTACCATAGAGGTAGAATATATTACACTTATAGAAGTAAGGAAATGATATGGTTATTGTTTTTTTTTTTTTTAATGAATTGGGTAACAAGTTTGAAAAAGGTATATTGTATTGTGATAACCATAGTGCTATTTATTTGATAAAAAATCATGTTTATCTAATTAACACAAAGCATATATAAGTCAGGTATCACTTCATAATATCACCTTTGAAAATGGTGTCTTACCTCTTGAAAAGATACAAGAAAGTCATAATACAATTGATATGTTAATCAATGTTACGATAATCAAGAAATTAAAATTGTATACAACTTCAATGAGACTTCTCTATATTACTTATTGAGAAGTCATGGTCCTTACAGGTAGAAAAAATAATTGAGATAATAAATGAGTCTCTAAATGAAATATTGTTAAGTATGTGTGGAGATAAATTTACATAAAAAAGTATTTTTGAGTTTTCACACATGTATTGTTAGCCATAAATTTTATTATATAAATGAGGATGTCAACATATGCAAAGTGAGTCTTAGGCTTTATTATATATAAAAAAAAAGTTAAGGAAAAACAAGTTATCTCTCTTATAACCTATTTTCATAGTAAAAAATCTTTCTACGAGGACCATAAAATGG
Source organism: Moringa oleifera (assembly GCA_021397835.1). Taxonomy (NCBI): domain Eukaryota; kingdom Viridiplantae; phylum Streptophyta; class Magnoliopsida; order Brassicales; family Moringaceae; genus Moringa; species Moringa oleifera. The sequence continues at coordinate 3,508,305 of JAJFZO010000863.1, forward strand.
ATGTAGTCTTCAGTAGAGGGTGAACTGCTATAAATTGTGTTGTTAAGATCATTTGGTTTATTCTTGCATTGATTATAATTGTTTTCAAATTTTAAGGATTTGATATTTAATCTCATCAATTAAAATTTTGGTATACTTTTATTTCCAACAATAGCCTCAAGACCTCATACAATATCATAGTTACTTATGGCATTGAAAAGTTGAATTTAAAAAACCAAACTGTAAGTTCCCTGCACAAAAGTTTTGTACAAAATATAGTAATCTTATTATATTCTTTTGACCTTTAACCCAATCAATACCATTATCTGTAAAGTCATGTTTGTGCACATGATTAAATTAGGATAGGATAACACTATAAAAAAATTTAGAAATAACAATAGATGTAATCAGTTGTCAAGATAATAACAGATTAACGATGACATTGTTACCAAAAAAATTTAAACATAGCAACTGATTAGTAACAAACTAGCTATAAAATTTAGCGATAAATACAAATTCTACAGCTAAATTTATTTTTAATTGATATCAATTATTTTTAATTAATTTAGCAACTAATTAATGATCAAATAAGTGTTAGTTGCTAGGCATGGATAACAGCTAATAGCCTAGCAAACACCCCATGGTTGGTTGCCAAAACTGCTTACGAAGGTAGCCAAGGCAGCCTAATGATGACCTTATGGGTGGTTGCCAAGGTTGACTTCCTGCCTGCAAGCGAAAGCAACCTAGTGACTTATGTTGGGTTGGTCATTGGCTTTCACTGCTAGCCACGACCATAAGTAATCATCGGTAGGTCCTTTTTAAATTAAGGCAAAAGCTCTAGTTTTTTTTTTCTTTTTTAATGAGCGTTACTCCCCCTCCCTCACGTTTCTCTAGCAATTTGACTCTTTTTGCAACTTTCTTTCTCTTTAAATCTCTCTGTTTGACTAGCTTTTCTCTGCCATTTTCCCTCATTTTCTCCACCATGAACGGTCATCTTCTTCTTCCCTTTCTAAGGCTACCCTTTTTGCCTAACTATTTTGGTTAATGATATTGATGGTTAGGAGATTTTACGCATAAATATTATGCTTAGATTTAGTAACTGTAGAAATTAGTTAGATGTTAGTTAATTTTGTAGTTGTTAACTTTATTTGTTAATGAATTTAATTTATGTTAGATTAGTTTAGATAATAGTTTAATTAAATTGTAATTTAAGATAAATAATTTAATTAGATTTACTATATTTATGAAGGATGTAAACATAGCAGGATAGGAGTATAGAAACATCTTTCGCTCTCATCTCAATTTGCTAACTTAATCTACATCTTACTACTTCAATCTCTACCCAACAAAAGTGAGAAAATGAAGAAATCTTGAGTATGAATATAATTCACTGAAACAAAAATATTCTATTTGATAACAAAATTCACAAGAACAAAAAAAAAAAAAAGTTAATTATGGAAAAAATTCTTCTTGTTGTCTTGTTTATTTATTTAAATAGATAAATAAAGTATTCTCATACTTATTCTTATTTACAATTTAAATATGCAAATTTTCATCTTATCTTCATTAGTTTTTCTTCTTTTTTTTTATTTATGAACTTTTTGTTAAATATTTTAAAAATATATTTGATTAATTTTTATATATGAATTGAATTTATATTTAAGTGTGAATTTAATTTAGTTTAGCTTAAATTTGAATATAAGTTAAATTAGATTTAATTTGAATTTTGGTTAGATTGTATATATTCCCGCGATAATTTAAACAAAATATAGCATACAATCTCAATTCTTACATTAAGAAAAATTAAGGATTCTTGGAAATCAATATAGTAAAATCATCCAATATCTTAATTTACATCTTATTTTGAACGAATCCTTATAGAACTCAACCTATTAGATGATCAAACAAGGAAAACAAATAAGAAATCAACTATTCAACCAAAAGCTTTTGGAGAACTGGTTCTACACAAAAAAAAAAAAAAAAAGAAACAAACATAAAAAGAAAACCATAAATCAAGAAATTAAAACTAATTAAATGGTAGGATGAAAATAAGGAAATATTACGAATCACAGAGCAAGAAATCAATTGTTTGGAATTTTCATTAATCATAATCTTTTTTTTCGTTTTGTACTTATTTATTTATTTTAATTGTTATCTATATCTAGTTTTGTATTCATTTTGTGAAGAATTAATTATTTTTAAAGATATTTAAACTTATTTTTATTAATTATCTTTAAAGATGATAACTATTCTTAATAATTATATATCTCACTATGATTTTTATAAAAAAGATTATTAAATTATTATTTTTTTGGTTTTTAGAAAGAGAATTTTGAAGAGAAAAGATAAGGATCTTAAGTAATTATATTTTATTTTTAATTTTTTTAATAAAAAAATGTTTTTATGTTGTGCTTTATGAACGCAAGAAAGCTATCAAATAATTAACATAAATGTATTTACCATTTTCTTATTTTATTTCTTTTTGTTTATTTTTTATTTATATTTAAATTATTAATTATTGCACATGTTACTTTTACTTAATTTTACAAATTGAAATGCACATTTTTAATTGAATATATTTATAAAAAAAATGTAAAGGGACAAAATCACCTAATAAAATATTTTTGGTCTTAATATATAGTAGAACCTCCAATAATTATTTCTTTTTGCTACATATATGGTATTGAAATTAAAGAGGTTTACTTGCCTTATCAAACGAGTAACAAACTTTATGGTATTTTTGAGTCGTGTCATTCCTTGCCAACTCAAACTATCGATAAAATGCCTTCTGTACTTTTAACTTTGCGTTGTCTTTCATCTCTACTTTCACACTCAAGTCATGTTGGACATATTATCAAAAATATATTTTTTTTATGCAGATAATATCAATGTTGTATCGAAAAGTTGGTGCTCCACCAATAAAATAAATCTTAAAATATTCTTTATTTTTTTCAACTACACATCTTATAAATTAAACTATTTATTTGATGTGCTCCACCAATAAAGTAAATCTTAAAATATTCTTTATTTTTTTTCAACTACACATCTTATAAATTAAACTATTTATTTGATCATATTTGATTTTTGTAACCTTTATCATTTTTAATTGATTAATTTCATGCAATAATTTATATCTAGTCTTAACAAACAGAGCTATCTTGCTCACCGTTTTATTCTTGATGAATAAAATTGATTCCTTCTAAATGAATGACTTTCAAGTAAAAACAATTGTTGATTACCAAATCATCACTGTTTACATCCATTCAAAAAAGTAAAAGCAATTGAATTTTTCTTGCAATAAGATTAAGTCAAGTCATCATTAATCCACTACTAAATAGTCATTCAATAAAAAATAATGAGTTTTATCATAATTTTATTATTAATTCATTACTAGCTAATGATGAAAGACATTTATTGTCATATTTTATCATTATTTTTTATATTTTTAAAATATTTAATTATTAATCAATATTAATTAATCACTTCACGGGTTTAGAGTGTAATTGGCTGCTAAATTATATTTAAAGTTAAGACACATAATTTGCATGAATGAGAAAACAACCTTCGTACTACTCGGTTTGTACCTGCAAGTGAATTTTTCTCTCTCTCCGTAATTCGCAGCCTTGTTAAAGCTTAACTGAACTCGATGATGTTGTGACGCGTGTCAGCATACACATCTACAACATGTTGAAGAATTGTGGTAGGTTCTTCATTCAATATTTCCCGCATATAATTCTTTCCTTTCTCACCTGTCCACCGTCTCTTTCTCTTGTATAAATTCTCGTTCTCCCTCTTCGCCATAGACAAAGACATGTTAAAGCCCTCATCTCTTTCTCTCTGTTTCTCGAGTGAAAATGCAAATATCAGTGGCGGCAATTGGGCTGTCGGTTGTTTTAGGAGTTGTAATGATATGGGTATGGAGAGTTCTGAACTGGGTGTGGATAAAACCTAAGATTTTAGAGAGGCGCCTGAGGGAACAAGGGTTCACCGGCAACTCATACCGGCTTTTCTTTGGAGACACGAGAGAAATATCCAGGTTGATGAAAAAAGCCTATTCCAAACCCATTAAACTCACTGATGATATTGTGCCGCGTGTCAGCCCACACCTGTACTACATGGTGAAGAATTATGGTGGGTTCTTCATTTAATGATCGCCAGCTGACTGAGTCTTTGTTCAAAAGAACATTAAATAAAGAAAGTGTTAATCCTGAAGATTATTATTGTCTCGATTTCTTCTTGATTTCTCTGATCTTACTTTGACTCTCTGCACGTTTTGTAGTGTTAGTTTGATAGAAAAGTGTCGCCTTCGTTCTCTTATCTGTTTTCTGTATCATGACGTTGGTACTGTTGAAAGGTCGATTATCTTCTTACATTTGAGAACACTGGCAGGGAAAAACTCTTTTATGTGGCATGGTCCGAAGCCAAGGGTGACTATCATGGACCCTGAGCTCATAAAAGATGTATTTAACAGGTTCAACGACTTTGAAAAGCAACCTACCAACCCTCTTGGCAGACTGCTGGCAGCCGGACTGGTAACTTATGAGGGTGAGAAATGGGTTAAGCATAGAAAGATTATCAACCCAGCATTCCACCTCGAGAAGCTGAAGGTGTTGTTTTGATCCATTTATTTGTTCATTTTGTTGGATTCTTTTACTTTTTTTATTTACCTCTCAATTTGACCTAGTTTATGTAAAGAGTTCCAAGTGTTACTATGATCAATTTGCTTGGTTACCTGTGGAGGCAAAGGGATCTGTACTCTTTACCAAATTAACTAGAAACTAGGATGCCTTGTATGGTATTCAGTCTTGTTTCAATCCTTCCATGGGCATTAATGTCGTGGATACTGCAACCCTCTTGACTGAAGCTGTAACAGGGTAAAAGAATATAATAACCACTCATATAAAAGACTTAAATAATGCGGTCTGCAGGCCCTTAATGTTTCTATATTTATTTATTGAAAAGGATTGATGCTAATAACTGTGTTATCTGTCCATTCCTTGTCTGTTTTGCTCTCTTTTCTTTGCAGCATATGGTTCCTGCATTCCATGAAAGTTGTTGTGATATGATTAGCAAATGGGAGAAGTTGGTATCTGTTGAGGGATCTTGCGAGTTGGATGTGTGGCCGTATCTTGTGAACTTGACGTGCGATGTGATTTCACGAACAGCATTTGGGAGCAGCTATGAGGAAGGGAAAAGAATTTTTCAGCTCCAAGAGGAAATGGCAAGACTTGTACTCGAGGTCTTTCTGTTAGTTTACATTCCAGGATGGAGGTACAATTACCCTTTTTTAAGTTGAAAGGAATATGTACTGCTACTTGTGTGTATGTTCTTCCTTTTGTGGAAAATTTCTTAGTTTATTCATGTTTCCCACAATGAGTACACTTTGTTTTCACATAGACTTTTACCAACAAAGAATAACAAGAGAATGAAGAAAATTGACCAAGAAATTAGAGCTTCACTGAGAGGAATCATCAGTAAAAGAGAGAAGGCAATGAAAGCAGGGGAGACTGCCAACAATGACTTATTGGGTATACTTACGGAATCCAATTTGAGAGAAATTCAGGAGCATGGAAATGACCACAAGAATGTTGGAATGAGCATCGAAGAGGTCATTGAGGAGTGTAAGTTGTTCTACTTTGCTGGCCAAGAGACCACATCGGTATTGCTTGTTTGGACAATGGTCCTTTTGGCTAAGCATACAAATTGGCAATCTCGTGCGAGAGAAGAAGTTTTGCAAGTTTTGGGTAACAGCAAACCTGACTTTGATCAATTGAATCATCTAAAAGCTGTAAGTATAGCACATCCTTTTGCTACACTGCCTAATTTTTAGAGATGTCAACACATTTTAAATGTTCATCAACAAGCAACAGCTACATTATTCCTAATTTTCCTGCAGGAATCTGACATTGACCAATTTTCCAATGCCCCAGGTGACAATGATATTGTATGAGGTCTTGAGGCTATACCCACCAGCAGCAGAGCTTGGTCGAACTACTCCCAAAGAAACAAAACTTGGAAAGTTCACACTACCAGCTGGAGTGCTAATATCTTTGCCAGTGCTCCTAGTTCACCATGATCATGAACTATGGGGTGATGATGCAGCAGAGTTCAAACCAGAGAGGTTCAGTGAAGGTATTTCAAAGGCAACTAAGAACCAAGCTACGTTCTTCCCTCTAGGAGGAGGTCCTAGAATCTGCATCGGCCAAAACTTTGCTCTCTTAGAAGCTAAAATGGCCTTGGCAATGATCCTGCAACGTTTCTCATTTGAGCTGTCCCCATCATACACTCATGCTCCTCACACGGTTATAACTCTTCACCCACAGCATGGTGCTCATCTTATTTTATGCAAGCTCTGATCTGCAACTCTCAACTTATTTGCCAGATTGGAGATTTAAGAGATTCAAAAATGGGTTTCTCGTCATGTTATCATCTTCAGAATAATTTTTGCGTCTTATGTGTATTAGCTTTCCATTAAAGTGGCAGTATAATAAGTGGAAATACAATGAACATTTTCAATATGTTCAATGCAGCTTAACTACAATATGCGGATTGTTTTCATCCTGATTTTGCAATATAGAAATGGCTAAAGGACAGGAGAAAGGTGAAGAGAAGCAAGGACAGAGGGATCAATGTAAAATTCTTTTTGAGATATTATCTTACTGTGAGCACTACAATGAAAATAAAGTTTGTCTGACGGTCCAGATTTATTGTAAACTAATTGGAAAGGAAACTATAAAATATCAAATTATGTTGGATCCATATTTTTAAATATGAAGCTGCCCATAAATATATCTACTGAACAGATTTATCATGTGTGGGCCATGAGCTACCCACATGGCTTGGTCCAGCTACAAACCAATGAGGACCTGCCTCATCTGGGCAGCTAAACCGTGAACAGACCATCTTCTTCAATCTTTGGCAAAAGTATCATAAGCTTGTAGAAGCTGGTAGACATGACCACCTTGACAGCTCAGGTGACCGCCGGAATAAACCACCTGTAGTCTCATCTTGATTCCCTGCAATAACCGTTTTCAACAGTTTCAGAGAAGCTAGGCGTGCTCCTCCAACATTATAAATACCTGAATATGCTTTTTATGGAGCTAAGTATATTTTATTTTTATTGACGTTTTGTTGCGAAATTATCACTCACTTATCCATTGGAGTAATCCTACAGAACACCCCAGGTTCACTGCCCTTTTGAGTTTTATAATACCCAAGCTTAAGAACAGTTTTTCGACATTACAAGCATACCTCATAGTAGCTCTTTCTCTGATTTTGTGGTTTGATTCTCTCTCTCTCTCTCTCTCTATCATTTTTTGGCAACAAGAAATTGGTGCTGTTTATAGAAATCGTAATAAAAAACTATTTTTTGCTCAGTTTTCTCTTTAATGTATGATTAATTGTTGTATTTGATTTACATGTTTTTATCGTTCAGAAAAAGTAATTCCTCGAAAGAATTTTTGTTTTCTTATAAATACAGTTTCTGCTATGGAAGATGAATTCGAAAGATGAAAAAACGTAATAACATTCAATTGAATATACATACTCATTTTATGTTACTTTCTTTTCATTATTGTGTATGCTTCTTTCATTGAATATACATACTCATTTTATGTTACTTTCTTTTCATTATTGTGCATGCTTCTTTCTTTTTCTTTGCTTGAAATCAATTTTCATTCATAAGAAAACTATACACGGATACAAAAAAAGTAAAAGCAATAGCCACAAAGAAAACTTCTTCTATTTAAAGAATTAGAAATCTAATTATGATTTGGCATATGGACTGTTCCGACGCTAGTACTAGAAGGCCCTTATGTTTGGATGTCTTGAAATCTATCTTTAACTAATTACATGTAAGTTTGTAGATATTAAATAATATTAATTTTTTTATTTAACTCAATTTAAATAATCAGTTGCTTAACATAAAATTTTTTTATAGGATCGCATTGAAGAGTTGGTTATCTCCATTTTTTAGTAACAACACTACAAAAAAAATCAGATTTAACGATCGATAAATCTGTCACAAATTGAAATAATATGTCGCTAAATTTTTTAGCGACAAATTAATAATAGATAAAATTAGTAGTTAAAATCGTTGTCGCGAGAAAAATAAATGATTGAATGTTGTATTTATCGCTAATTAACGACAGATTAGAGACCACTACGGATCTGTCGCTAAACTAGCGACAGATATTAATCTGTCGTTAAATTAGTAACAAAAAAGAATTCTGTCGATAAAGTATAGCGACAGATTCATTTAGTGACGCACAACAATTTATCGTTATATTAATGACCGATTTACGTCTATCACTAAATATAGCGACGAAATCACATCAATCGCTAAAATAGTAACAGATTGATATCTGTTGTTATTTTAGCGATAGATTACTATTCAATCACTAAAATGATGACAGATTGATGTTTGTAGCTAAAATAATGATAGATTCTTATGTGTGGCTAAAATAGTGATAGATTCTTGCAAGAATTATCTTTCGAAACTCTGAGGTAGACAATACTCGCATTTACTATAAGGTAGTAAATGAAGAGAAAAAGCATCGTTAAGTTTATAGACTTGGCTTTTAAGCACTAGTATATACTATTTAGGTCGTAGCTCCACCAGTGAACAATCAAATGGTAGATATAAGTTCTTTAGTTATAAATATAGAATGAAAAAGTGAAAGCCATGAAAATAGTGTTTAGAGTATAAATGTAAAAAAAGGTAGTAGGATCGTCAACGTTTTGGTCAAATGAAGAAGCAATAATTTGAGCAACGGAAGATCGAGATGAATGAGTGTATCCACAACATTGAAGCATTATTCCTGAGCTTTCTTGCTTCTCTCTAATATCACCCAATATGGTTCCAACTGATGATGCCGAGATTGATCATTAGAGTGACACTCAATTTTTTTATTTTAAAATGATCGAAATAGTATGGTACTATGTATTAACTTTATATATATATATATATATATACACATATATATGTATAAATTCTATTATATTTAATTTCAATTTTTTTATTTGTTAATTATTATTAATCTATGAATTATGACGTAATAAACAAAAAATTAAAATAATGTAAGAATAATTAATAAATTAAAATATAAATATATACCATAAAAATAAATTATAATAATAGATAATAACTAAACGACAAACCCAGGATAAAAATGTTTGTAGTTTATCTTATTATTCTAGCGACAAACACCATTATTGCTAAGTAGTGATGAATTTGAAAGATCCGATGACAGGTGGCATAATTCATCGTTATGTTCCTTAGTAATAGAATTTTTATGAGAGATTTTCAAAAATGAAAAGATATCTTTAAGCTTGTTTTAAGAATTATCTTATTGAAAAATGAAACCTTTTCATTTGGGTAAATTTTTTTCATGAATATATGTATCTCTTCATTAAAAGATGCATTCATGAAAGGTTACATCTTTTTATGAAAGAATGTTTCTCCTTATCAAAGAAAATGATAAGATTTACAAATAGACTATTCTTTATGCAAATTTATATACTTTTTCAAAGCACAAAATTGACAAGTCTTTTAAATTTTCAAATCACTTCCTTTCTTCTTTTATGCAAAAAAAGAATTGAAAAAACTATCATTTTGTAAAATACAATTGGTATTAGACTTGATTGTGGGTGTGCAAACCAAGTCAAGGGTCTTCGTTGAATCTTGCATGAAATTCATTTTGATCCTCTTGCATCCGCTAAGATTGAAATTGGTGGGGATGAATTGAATCAAACCTTAGTGTAATCCTAAATGCCTTGAAGAGTTCATGCATTTTTTTATTTATCCTTTCTATTACAAAACCATCAACATCAACAATCTTTAAGTTCAATTGAATATTTTATAACAATAACTTCTACAACATTGAGAGAGATGACTTCTGACATTGTCAACTTGAAAGGTTTAATAGTGGTAACTTCCTACAACGGTAAAAGAAGATGCACTTCCTTCTTGCAACATTGAAGGTGGTATATATTCTAAACACAGCAAGGCTAGAATATAAAGAAACTGAAACTATTGCTAAAATTTGTGAAAAACACATTTGAGACAATGATGACTACATTTGCTTAGGACACATCTTGAATGGCATGTCTGATGTGTTGTTTGATGTATACTAGAATGTGGGATCTGCAAAAGAACTATGGGAAAAACTTAAGGCAAAATACATGATAGAAAACGTAACAACTGAGAAATTTCTTATCGGTCATTTCAAAAATTATAAGATGACTGATGGTAGGTTTTTCACGGAATAAATGCATGAAATTAAACAATTCTCAGTAACTACAAACAACATAATACGCATATGGATGAAATTGTTGTTGTCTCCTTAATCATTGACAAACTTCTTCCTCCATGGAAAGATTTTAAAAGCAATCTGAAACATAAGAAGGATGATATTACTCTTAAGCAGTTGGTTAATCACCTTCAACTTGAAGAAAAATATGATAAATAAGACAATACTGAGGAATACTCTCCTCATGTGAAAGTTCATGTGACGAAAAAAGGTAACTCCAACAAGTTTTCAAAGAAGAGGAATCGAGATTTTGGTAAATCTCATGATAATAACAATAGGAATGATTACAAAAGGAAGAGAAAAAGGTTGTTTTTTCCATTGTAGTAAGCTTGGGCATTTCAAAAGTTAATATCGTTTTCTAAAGAAGAAAAATTAAGAGAAGAATTCTAGTGTAACAAAAGATAATATTGTTGTAGTCATTTTTGAGATCAACATGATTGAAGATGTTGGAACATGATGGATAGATTCTGGTGCGACCTACAATGTGTGTAAGAACAAGGATCTTTTCAAGATAATCAATGGAAAAGATGGGGTTGTTTTGTATATGGAAAATGCATCCAATGTCAAAGTTAAAGGCAAAAGGATGGCGAAATTAGAATTCACTTCAAAAAAATACTCACTCTTATAATGTACATTACGTAACAATAGTTAGAAAGAACTTAATTTTTTACCTTAATTTACTTAATAAGTATGAGTTTAAGTCTATATATAAGGGAGACAAGTTTATTCTCTCTAGGGAAAAATGTTTATGGGGAAGCTATATTTATATGAGAATATGTTCAAATTAAATGTAATTAATAATAATACTATTACTTTTGCTTATATTATTGAGTTCTTTAATTTATGACATATTCATTTGGGACATGTTAATTTAAAAAAAAATATATATGAAATAATGAACTCAAGTTTAATTCCTAAGAAAAATAAAAACTTGGATTGATGTACAACTTGTATATTAACTAAAATAACTAGGCTTCCTTTTACAAGAGTTGAAAGGAGTTCTAAAGTGTCAAACTTAATTCATTTTGATGTACGTGATTTACATGGTTGGCCCACCATACGTGGTACACAATACTTTATGATATTCATAGATGATTACACTAGGTATTGTTATGTCTATTTAATGCACTTAAAAGGTGAAGTCTTAGATATATTTAAGATCTTTAAAACTAAATTAGAATCTCAACATGAGATATTTATTAAATGCTTAAGGAGTGATAGAAGGGGAAAATTTTATAATCCTAGTTATTTTGAGTCTATTGAAATAATTTATCAAAGAACCACACTTTATTCCCCATAATAAAATGGTATAATTAAAGGAAAAAAATAAAATATTGGAAGTAATAGTAAATGTCATGTTATCCTATTCACGTCTAACGAGAGGTTATTAAGGAGAAGACATGTTGATGGCTCGATATATTTTAAATAGAGTTCTAAATAAAAGGAGCAAAATGACCTCTTATGAACTTTAGAAGAAAAGAAAGCCCAACCTCAACTATTTCAAAGCTTAGGGTTGTAAGGCAATAGACAAGGTGCTTAAAATAAAAAGGAAAAAGTTGAGGGAAAGAGGATTTAAATGTGTGTTCCTGGGCTATGCTGTAAATAGCAAAGCATATAGACTTATGGTTATTGAATCTAATTATTCGTATCTTATAATAATTAAGTCTAGGAATGCACTTTTTCAAGAAAATATATTTAACTCCATTCCAAGTCCCAAGGATAATGTTTATTTTAATGCACATAATCCGAAAAATAATGTATCTAAGAAAAATATATTGGAATATTTAGAACTTAGAAGAAGTTAGAGAGTTTAGAAACATAAAACTTATGAACTAGATTTCTTTATGTTCCTAGTTGAAGGGACAAAAAATTCATAGGAAGTTATGGACCAATTTGTTATAATGCAAAAAGTGATCCATAAACATTTAAAGAGGCAATAAAGTCTCAAGATGCCACTTTTTAGAAGGAAGTTATACAAGAGGAAATGGACTCAATAATGGAGAATAAGACACAAAAGTTAATAGACATTCCACTTGGCTGCAACTCCATTGGGTGGAAATAGATTTTTAAAAGGAAAATGAAGGTAGATGGAACCATTGATAATTTTAAGGCAAAGCTAGTTGCTAAGGGATTCACACAAAAAGAAAGCATTGACTATTTTGATACATATGCAATTATGGTAAGGATTGCTATAATGAGAGTGCTATTAGCAATTACTTCCATTTATAAGTTTGTTATTCATCAAATGGATATGAAAATTGCATTTCTAAATGAAATTGGAAAAAGAGGTGTATATGATGCAACCTAAAGGGTTTATTGTTAATGGTCAAGAAAAAAAGGTTTGTAAGTTAAAAAGTTCTTGCATGGACTAAAGCAAGCCCCTAAGCAATGGGATTAATAGTTTGATCAAGTTTTTCTTCTAATGGATATAAAATAATAAATTTGATAAGTGTGTGTATAGTAAGTTTCATAATGGAAAAGATGTCATGATTTGTTTATCCGTATATGACATGTTAATATTTATTATTAATTTAGATGAAGTAGAACACACTTAAAGTTTCTCATCTAAAAATTTTAATTATGAGACTAAGGGGTAGCTAATGTGATTTTAGGAATCAAAATAACTAGAGATATCTCAATCTTAGTACATAGAAAAGGTGTTAAAAAAATTTAATCACTTTGATTATCAATCAACTACTAGTCCTTTTGACTAAAACAATAGTTTAGTACCAAAAAAAGGTAGTCTAGTAACACAACTTGAATATTCAGAAGTAATTAAATGTTTGATGTATGCTATGACATGTACCAACCAGACATTGCATATATTGTAGGTAAACTCAGTTGGTAGGCAAGCAATACAAAAAAAGACCATTGGTATGTTGTCCAAAGAGTATTAAAATACATGAAGCAAACAATGAATTACAGTTTAAATTATAATAATTATCTCTCAGTGTTGGAAGGAAACACGAATGCTAGTTAGGTAACTTATACAGAAGGTCATGCTTTAACAAGCGATTGGATCTTTACTCTTGGTGGAGGCGCTGCCTCATGGGGTTCTAAGAAACAAACTCGCATTGTTGACTCCACCATAGCTGTAAAATTTATAGCATTGATAAGAAGTAAAGAGGCACAATGGTTTAGAAATTTACTATATGAGATACTAATTTGACCAAAATCAATGGCATTAATATCTGTACATTGTTATAGCCAATCATACTTTCAAAAGCATATAACCTAGCATAGAATGAAAAGTCTAGGCACATTAGACTAAGGCGTAGCTATGGAAAGGATTTAATTGCAAATGAAGTAATATTTATATTTTTATAAAATAGAACAAAATCTTGCAAATCCTTTGATGAAACGATCGATAAGGGATATGATGTGAAAGATATCACTAGAGATGGACTCAAGTCATATCTTAAATGATTACCACTAGTAAAAGTTTGATTTACACTTGAGTAACATCACGTCTTGAGTCTAATGGTGAAAATGTAAAGAAAAAAGTACATGGATGATAAATAAATAAATAAATAAAAAGATTGAGTTTTTGCTCTTGATGAACCTATAGCATATATATGCTGAAGTGTTTGTTATAAACTCTATCGATATAATTTACCCACATGAGAGTGAAATGACACTATTTCTTAGAGTTAACGTGCTTGACTCTTATGTTTAATGGTGAAATACTTTGTGGCTAAATTTTTCTTAGTGGAGCTCTGTTACACCTAAATGAATTGCTTTTTCGATAACTAGCAATTCTTAAAAAGATTCAACACCTTCTTTAATGGCTACATTGCCTTCTATCAAGCTTGTTGCTTTAACAAGATCGTAACTCCGACTAAATCCGTAGCATGACTTTTAAAGCCAAATTTGTAGACCTTTTATACTAACTTCCAAGTCAACCTCAAGATCAGCCACACCAACTTGTAAGCCAACAACTCCATCAAATAGCCCTCTTTGAGGAAGCCCGCCCCTCTCTATGATCTACAACAAAATCGATAATTTTTGTTCAACTACCAATGCCAGCTATTACAATAGCAACACTAACTACAACAAGCAGCACGCTAGCTACAATAGGCAGCAGCAGCAACTACAGAAGTAACAGTAATTGCAACCTGAAGTAGCAATTGTGACAACAGCAGCAGCAACTATAATAACCATTAAAGTAACCAAGCCTCTTATAGAGGCACCAATAGTAGAGGGGAACTCTTGTTGCTTCATAGCATCAGTCATCCATAGATTCTAGAGTTAACATCTCCATCAGCGATCATTTCAAGAAAGGAAGTCATCACCTTCCGAAGATGAAGATAACCAATTTAAGGATGTTGTTAGCGGATAAGTATCAGAATTGCCCAAAAATCATGGTGTTCAACTTGACTATTGATCTGTTCTAGTTAGATGAGGTTAACAATAATGCATGAAAGAGTGTTCAATGAGTATCTTTTGAAGTCCTAAAGCAAGCAAGAAAACATTCTCTACTTCATTCAAGAAAGTTATTTTTAACGAAGAAGTTTTGGGTCTGTAGTTTAAATGTGAATTAGGTCACCTTTGTTGGATTTGAGTGTTGTTTATTGCATTCTATAATATAAAAACCGATAATTTACTTCAACTAAGTAATCAGATAAATAATAAATAATAAATTAAACTAGACTTACAATAACTTGTAACACATAGCACTTTACTTAAGATTAGAATTTGACTCTATATCCTTAAGAAAAAATTACCCCACAATTGATGCTATTAGGTTAACAATGAATGTCCCCCCCAAGATACAACTATCTTTTCTTGTGAAAGTAATATTTTAATTCACAAGAACAACAAATCAACTTATGGTTGTTGTCTCTCAAACAAGTTCTTTTTTTTTTCCCCAAAGAAAGAGGAAGAAAGAATGAGTTAGTTTTTTGTTTTTGTTTTTAGATGATAGAAATGGATATGAAAGGGGTCTTTTTATAGGTGTTCAAAGGTGGCTTTTGAAGGAATGTATCTTTTTAAAGAGATGCACCCTAAGAGAAAGGATGCATTTTTAATAGAAAAATACATTTCCATTCAAAAGGAACCAATATACCTTTCCATTCATTTTTTTTTAATTCTCTTTTCCAATAATCCCTCACATGAATAGAAATTTCGTAAAATATAAATGAAAAAGGCAAACATTTAAGAAAGTATAATAAAATAAAAACTCCATCAAGATAGGTAGCTTATGGCTTTGAACCTTCCGTAGTGACATGATATCAAATTTACTTGACTAACCAGTGAACGTGATATCTTGAGCTGTTCAGCCATTGTTGTAAAACAAGATAATAATACTCAACAGTCTTTTTCTAAGCATAAGTAATTCTCACATTTGTATTCATTTTGGCCTTGAACAACTCTTGATTTCATGAGTGCTTTAGAGAATTTAACCTTTTAATTCTTATAAGAACAACCCTTTTTTACATTCATAGAGGTAACTTCTTATTAAGAGTAGTTTTTTATACCTCATTTAGCTTTCTAAGCTATAAGAATCATTAAAAGCTTAGCTTATCCTCTCAGATATCGCAAACGGTACTATTTCACCAAAGAAATAGGAAAAAAATATTATCTTCTTAGTGTAGCTACTAAGACCTTCGTAACTTAGTTGTTTCTTTTGAACTTAGATCTTGGGATCTCCAATCAGTTAGATTAGGTTACATCATGACAACTCTTTTATCATAAAATTTAATCCCATTTCCCTCGATGAGTAACTTACTTTATCTTTAGACAAACCTTTAGTAAATAGGTCCGCAAGGTTGTCTTTTGACCTTATATAAGTAATTGACATTATTTCATTTGAAAGCAACTGCTTCATAGCATCATGTCTTTAATGACTGTGTCTACACTTACCATTGCATATGTTACTTTGTGCTCTACCAATTACCGATTGGCTATCACAATGAATACATATAGCACGTGCAGGCTTTGGCCAATAAGAAATATCCTCTAAAAAATTTAAAGCCATTCTACTTCTTCTTCGACTTTGTTTAAAGCTATAAATTCTTATTCCGTGTTGGACATTGTTATACATGTTTGTTAAGAGGATTTCCATGATATAACTCCACCTACAATTGTGAAAATATAACAACTTGTGGATTTTGAGTTCTTAGTGTCTAATATCCAATTAGCAACACTATACCCTTCAAGCACAGCTGGATATTTAGTATAGTGCAGCCCATAGTTTAAGGTATATTTTAGATATCTTATAACTCTAATTAATGCCTTCCAATGATCTTTACCTGGATTACTCGTAAGCCTACTCAGTTTATTTGTGGCATGAGCTATGTCAGAGTGTGTGCAGTTCATTAAGTATATTAAATTGCCAATGATACAAGAATACTCTAATTGAAATATGACTTGACCATTATTTGTTACCAAATATAGATTCTACGGGTGTTTTAGCTAGACTATCTTCATTTTTATTATAAATTTTTAAGGATTTTCTCAATGTAATGCGATTAAGATAATATTAGTCTATTTGATATCTTAGAAATTTTAATTCATAATATGACATCTGTTATACCCATGTCTTTCATATCAAAGTTTTTAGTAAGTATTTTCTTTGTAACTTTAATGATGTTATTATTACTACCCATAATCAATATATCATCTACATAAAGACAAACTATAAAATAGCCATGTAGTGTGATTTTCGCATATACACATTTGTCACATTCATTGATTTTAAAATCGTTTGACAACATTATTTTTTCAAACTTCATATGCCATTGTTTCAGTGCTTACTTTAATCCATATAAAGAATTAATAAGCCTACACACCTTAGTTTTTTTATCTTGGTGCAACAAACCTTCTAGTTATTTCATGTAAATCTCTTCTTCTAATTCACCATTCAAGAAAACTATCTTAACATCCAATTGATGAATTTCAAGGTTATGCATTGCAGCAATAACAATGAGCATTCTAATGGACGTTATTCGTGTAACTGGTGAATATGTATCAAAAAAGTTAAGACCTTTTTTTCTTTAAAACCTTTAACTAGTAATCTAGCCTTGTATTTTTCAATTAATCCAACTAGTTTTACTTGTTTTTTTTTTAAAAATCCATTTACATCCTAAAGCCTTGGTCCCTGGAGGAAGATTAACAAATTCTCAAGTGTGATTTTGCATGGTAGATTCAATTTCTTTATTAACGGCTTCTTTCCAAAATGGAGTTTTAGAGATTGACATTGCTTTCTTAAATGTTTTAAGCTTATTCTCTAACAAATAAGTTAGCTAATTAGGTCCAAATGACTTGGATGTTTCAATCCTTTTACTGTGTCCAGGTTCTTCATAATAATTTAAAAATTACTATTTACAATATCATAGGTTCTTTTTAAAGAAGGCACCTATTGTAAATATTTACAAGGAAACATATGTTAAAAAAAAAAGGCATTCCTAGACTTAATAATTGTATTTTTGTGTATATTTGAAATGTTCGATTTGTGCATTAGAAACTGATATGCACCACTATTATTTGCATATCCAATGAATGTACAATTAATGGTTTTTCGTCCTATCTTTACCTTTTTAGGGTTAAGAACAATCACCTTAGCTAAGCACCCTCACACTTTTAAGTATTTGTAAGAAGGTTTTTGCGCTTTTCATAATTTATAAGGGGTTGCATCCTTTTTCTTATGAGATACTTTATTAAGAATGTGAGTTGAAAATAGAATCGCTTCCTTTGATATATTTTGAGGTAACCCAGATCAATATAGCATTCATTATTTTTTAATGTATGGTTCTTATGTTCCACAACCCCATTAGATTAAGGTGAATAAGGAGCCATAGTTTGATGAATAATCCCATGTTTTGAACAAAACTCTCTAAATGGTGTTTCATATTCACCACCTTTATCACTCCTTATAACTTTTATTTTTTTGCTAAGTTGATTTTTAACCTCATTCTTATAGTGTTCAAACACTTCTAAGGCTTCATCCTTACTTTTAGTAAATACACATAACAATAATGTGAGTAATCATTAATAAAAGTAATAAATAACTTTTTACCACCTCTAGTTTGTGCAAGCTTTAAATCATAAATATGACTGTGTATTAATTCTAAAAGCTTGGTGTATTTATGAATTACTTGAAAAAGTGTCTTAACCAACATAGCCTCAACACATGTTTCACATTTATAATTAGCATTAATGTGGAATCTAGGTAATAACTATAAGTTTACGAATAATAGTAAGGAACAATAATTTATATGTCCTAATCTATGATGCCATAAATTAAAAGACTCAACCAAGTAAGAGAAACTTGTAATTTTTCTAGTAAAATCATGAAGTACAGTCATTACATTCATTTTGAATAACCCATCAGTCAGATACCTTTTACCCACAAATATTCCATATTTGGTTAATACAAATTTGTCAAATTTGAATACTAACTTAAACCCATTCTTACTTAGTAGTGATCCAAAAACCAGATTCTGGTACATGAAGCACATCGTTAAAATGAGTTCTTTCCCTGAGGTCATCTTAAGCACAATTTTGCCAATACCTTCTACTTTGGAGATTATAGAATTGGCCATAAAATTTTTTCTTCCACCTTCAATTGCCACATAAGAAAAGGGCATCTTCTTATTGGAACAAATGTGACAAGTAGCTCCCGTGTCTACCCACCATTCTTTAGTGTTATCCACTAAGTTAGCTTCAAACACTACAACAGCTAGCATTATATCAGCAACATTGCGTGCTAACTTATCTTCCTCCAATATATGTACTTGATTCAGTTTTTTACGACAATCCTTGGTACGATGTCCTTATTTATGACAGATATAGCACTTACAATTGAATTTCTTGAACTTGCCTTAAATTAGACCTTGACTATAGTGTCTTTTTTTTTTTTTTCATAGCCTTCTATGCCACCAAATTTGATTTAGATTCCATGGGTTGTCTTCCAACCTTCTTTTCAAATATATAATTATCTTCAACTATCCTCAAACATATAATCAGATCCTCAAGTCCCATCTCTTTACGCTTGTGCTTTAAATAATTCTTGAAATCTTTCCAAGATGGTGGTAATCTTTTAATGATGTAACCCACTTGGAACATCTCACTTAGTGTCATATTTTTTACATATAGCTCATGTATAATCAATTGTAATTCTTGGACCTGACTAATGATAGTTTTTGAATCTATCATTTGTTATTTTGAAAATCTACCAAACAAATTTCTTCATGTCGACATCTTCTACCTTGATTTTTTTTTTCCAAAGATTCAAACCCATTAAGGATACAGTTCTTACATAAAAAGTCAGAATGCTTCCAAGCTTCTACAGTAGTTACCTAAGTCTATTATTTCCATCTCTTATCAATGTAAAAGCATCTTTTTATGAGACTTTAGCAAGATTTAGTGTTGTGAGTTAAAACAACATTTTTTGTTGCCATTGCTTGAAGTCTATTCCATTAAACTTTTCTGGCTTCTCCCCATGACTAACATGAGTCAAAAAATTTATGGTTAGGTTTGAACCATTTGCAACATGCATAACATCATCAGATGACGTTGCCATTAACTGAAATTGAATTGTTATAATAATCACGATGCATAAAACTAATAACTAAAGTGAATTAACTATGAGATTTTGTCTTAAGATTGTTGTTTGATGTATTTGATGATACATAAACCGATAATTTTGCTTTAACCAAGTATTCAAATAAATAATAAATTAAACTAGACTTATAGCAACTTACAACATATAATACTGTACTTGTGTTAGATCGAGACTAAAGTTTAACTTTATATCCTCAAGATAAAATCACCCCACAATTGGTGTTATTAGGCTGATGGTGAATGTCTCCCAAGATACAACAATCTCTTCTTATAAAAATAGCACTTCAATTCACAAGAACAACGAACCAATTTATAATTGTTGTCTATCAAACAAGTTTTTTTTTTTTTCAAAGAAAGAGGAAAAAAAGAATGAGTTGGTTTTTTATTTTTGTTTTTGGATTATAGAAGTGGATATGAAGGGGGCTTTTTATAAGTGTCCAAAGGTGGCTTTTAAAAAAATGTATCTTTCCAAAAAGATGCATCCTAAGAGAAAAGATGCATCTTTAATGGAAAAGGTACCTTTTCATTCAAAAGGAACCAATACACTTATCCATTCAAATCTTTTCTTTTCTGTTTTTTAAAATTATCTTTTCCAACAATCCCCCGCATGAATGAAAATTTTGTAAATAAAAATGACAAAAGCAAACATTTGAGAGAGTATAGTAAGGAAAAACTGCATAAAGACAAGTAGCTTATGGCTTTGAACCTTCCATAGTGACATGTTATTAGATTTACTTGACGAAAAATAGTTCTTCGAACAATTGAATATAGTAGTTAACCAAGCTATTGATATAGGAGTAGACTCAATGGTTAGACAACCTTCTAGTACAGCTTCATATGAATCACAAGGCCCTAGCACTCCCAAATGGAGCTTGGAGGAAGGTGGAAAATATAATTGATAGGACACATCTAAGGGTGCAACAGGTCAATCATGTTGAAGGAACTATTCTTGATAGTGATGGTGATGAAGTCAAAGATTATAAAGAATATTCTACTAGGCATTCAAAGCAAGCCCATGATGTTGATGATCTTAGAAAAAAAAATAATCCCTCATATAGAAGAAATTCTTGCAACATTAAACCTAACCATTTGATGGATATTGAGATGGACAAAGAGATAAACAAAAATGAATCGTTTAACTAAGGACACACGTATTTACTCATGTCCCATCCATTAGAGATTCTACACTTATGTCCTATATTATTGCAATGGATACAATCTACCATAACCCACTTGATGATTTAATGGAAACTGTGGAAAATTATTATAGATACCTAATTTTACTTTAAGATAATTTTGATCAAGAGAAACACAAATTCATCTAATAGTAAATCGTAGTTCAGCTAATGGTGGTTTAGCAAAGTGTGTAATAAGTTGTTTAGAAAAGTTATTCAGTTAGTGGACTATTCAATTATTTTGCTCAGCTAGTGGCTCAACATTATTCAGCTAGTAGATTCAGCCTATTTTGCAATTTAGTTGCTTCAATCCGTAAGCTAAGCAATTCCATTCAATTAATTCAAAATAAACAAAGTTTAAGGAATACTTTTGTTTCAAAGATCCAAGATAAGACTTTCAGTGAATGGTTAGTCATGTTTAGCCTGCAATCCAAAGATGATATCTCTGATATTGATAATTAATTATCCATTAAGATATTTGGAACAAATACTTATACTTAGGTTGATCATGTTTAATTAGTTCAAAAGTTAATGAAATAAGGCATGAAGCGCAGAGTTGATATTTCATTAAAATGCAAAGGAGTTCACACATATTAGGTCAACTTCATAATTTTTTTTTTTTTAAAAAAAAGAAAGATAGAAGAAGAAAAAGAAGAGATATAGGTAAAATTATGCTAAGCTTCTTTGCTTTGGTTCTCAATCATAGATGGAGGAACAGTTATCGCTTTAATATGGAGATCTATTTGGTCAGTAAAGACTTTTATTTATTCAACAAAGACTACTTTCTATTCAGCCTATAGTATTTAATGGCTTATAATGGCTTGCATTAACTTATAAAGGCTTGCTTTATTATATTGATAAAGGTCTTATTTGTAAGAGAAAATAAACAATCAAAATCCAAAATTGTAGTTATCTAGATATCCTAAAATTTGAATTCAAAATCCAAACTAAAATATGATCTTTATCCAAAATTCAAATTATCTGATAAAGTCAAAGAATATGTCTTCTTTGTATATGCAATAAATAAAGCATCTTGCTAACACTCCTCTTTGATGTTTTGTCTATATGTACCGACTTGTTTCTCTAACAATTTAATCTTTGAAAGTGTCTTTGTTGGGATGTCATTACTTTTGATTTTATGTTTCGCTATAGATTTGGATGTATTTCTTCTTTTCTTTGTACTTTCTTATGGAGCTTGAACTTAGAATATATTGTCATTTTGTCTCTTTGATTTATGGTCATATTCAAATAAAGCCTTTTATTGCAAAGTCCTTGTTGGTATTTTCATCGATCCACTAATATTTATGTGAACTAATTATAGTTTTTGTTTAGCCTTCCAAGCTTTATTTTCTTAAAAAGGAAGCTTAATTTACTTTCACATTGAAAACTAGCATCTTTAGGAAGCCTCTCTTTTAATTTAGGCTAGTCTTCTTTAAGATTGCTCTTCTTCATAAAAGGTAAGGCCTTACGATGAAAGTGCCTCGCATTATTGTCTTTTTTGTATATTACAGCTTACTCCTTTTTTATCATATTCAAGGTAAACTTTTTACCTTTCATTTGAACTTTAAGCATCTCTTTACTTTATACATTAATAATCAAACAATTGTCTTTAAATAGTACCATATATCTCTTTTTCAAGAGTTGACCTATACCTAAAAGATTTTCATTAATTTCAAGAATATATAAAAGATTAAAAATCAACTTCAAACCTGTGCGACCTTTGATTGCTACTATTCTTTTGCTTTTTATTGCAAAATATGCTCCATTCCTAATTTTGACTCTAGAAATAGTAGTTTTGTCAACCTCCTTGAAGAGCTCTTGATCATAAGTCATATGATTTATATGACCACATTTATAAGCTAATTTTTTAGTGAGTTACTGGTAGCAAAGTATGATGCTATAAATAATTCCTTCTTCTAGGATTGTTCAATAATATTCTTCGTTTCTCCTTATTATTGTTGGGATTTGCATATTTTTTTCACGTGTCTTAACTGACTGCACTTATGATATCTTACATCTGACCCTATCAACACTTGTTTTATGGATGATTGATTCTTTTACAATAAGGACAAGGTAAAAAGACTTAACCATTTTTGTTGTTGCTTGGAGAACTTCAAAACTTATTTTTATTCTGCCAATTTTTGTTGTTTTTGCCACCATTATTGTTATGTCATTTGGCTTGAAAAATACATCACAAAAATCTTTCTTGCCTCATAAGCCTCTTTTATTCTTGTTTCTATTGTGCATTCAACACTTCTTCTAAGATAATACTTGATAAATCTTTAGTATTCTCTAAAGATCAAATCATAGTATCAATTTTTTAAAGAATTATCACTAGGATCTTTTGAACAATTCTAAAATCAGAAAAATCAATACTAAAAAGTATTACTTTATTAACTATACCGAGATTCCTATAGGAATATTCCTTGATTGTTTTTTATTCTTTCATTTTTTACATCTTAAAGTCTCAGATCAAATTCAACATTTACATTCCTTTTATCTTTTCATTCCCTTAATATTCTTACTTCAAAAAATTTTGAATTTCTTTCATAGTTTTTAGTGTCAATATTCTAGTAAATATAGTGGATGAGACTAGTAAAAATTATATTACTCTTGCTTTTGATTTTCCTTACTTTCTCTGTTCCTAGTTCTTGATTTATGCAAAATTAGATTGTTTGAAAATTCTAAAAATTCATATCCTTGTTCAATAGTTTATCACATATTATTTACATTAAGATAATCTTCCATTCTAATAACTCACATCTGATAGTTTGCTCCATCAAACATCTAAAGTGCAATTGTTATGAATGAATTTCTTGAATTCATTGTGTATAGACTTTTATTTTTCGGATATAGGTAGGAAGTGTTTAGAGATTGTGGTTGAACTTTACCAATCTTATAAGTCCCTTGAGATAATAGCTTTGATACCATTTTGTTAGTTTTTGACATGATTTTGTTAGGTTTTGGATGGAAGATGAAGAATGATACGGAACACTTAAAGCTTGAAACTAATTGTATCCTTTAATAGCTAAAGGCTTACTTTGTTACATTGATGGAAGTCTTGTTTGTAGAAAAAAATAAAATTTAAAATTATACTTATCTAGATATCCTAAAATCTATACTTAAAATTCAAAGTAAAAGAATATCATTATCCAAAATTTAAACTACTTGATAAAGTAAAAGAATAGGTTTTATTTGGATATGCAGCAAATAAGACATCTTGCTAATATAACTATACCTATAAGGCTCAAGTCAAGAAAGGTTTGTCCTTGGCATGGGCTAAGCCTCATAAAGCTGAGGTTAAAGTAAGGTTGTCTTTCCTGAATTTCCTCTTTTAGTTTAGCCTTGATGTCCTAGTACATGGCCATAAGCTCTGTTATTATGATCTTGTCAATTATTACTTTCTTTAAAGTTCTTCACTGCATTTTTCTTGGGGGCTTCTAGTGCTTCGTGGAAGGTCTTTTTAACTAGTTCGACTAGTGTCCACCATCCACCTTAGCTTTCTAAATTTTAGCTCAAGATAGGGCCAGCTTGTTCAGCTTTCTTTTCCTCCTTCCTTAGGCTTTCGTTCTTAACCTTAAGTTCTTCACCCTTCTTAACAATTACCTGCAAAATCTCTTTTACCTTTTTGAGAGCTTAGCTACCTAAGGTTGTCAGATGCCTGATAGTTATCTAAAATCAAGGTTATACTATGCACGAACTGAAATAAAAAAGGAAAAAAGGTTAGTGTGAAATGATATGAAAAGCTTTAGAAAGGAAGGAATGAAAAGTGACACTTACATTCAATAAGCCTGTCACTAGACTAAACAAAAGGCTTTCTTGGCACTTGAATGAAGGCCTTTGAAGATTAGTAAGGGGAATTAATTTCTTAATGAATTCCAGGTTGGTTGATGGTCGAGCTCAAAGTCTTCAAATCCTAGTTTGGGATAAATTTTCTCCTTTTGGCTACTTGGAGCAAGAAATAGGCAAAGGTGTTATTAATTAGGTTTTGGAGAGCCAAAGTTTGTGAATGTGACCAAGAACCCTTCTTGCTATGCCTTCTGCAAAATAGGTTAATATGGGCTTTTGGCAAACTGGTTAATCTTGTCAGAGGATTTTATTAGAAGACCCATAACCTTTATGTGGCTGAACAAAAACGTGTCTTTTTAGCCAGGCTTTCAACATTTAGAAAGTTTTTTCTTCCTCGAGCGAGTCAAGATAAGGAATTAATCTACAATAAGGAAAGAAAAAATGGGCATTGCAGTAAGGCTAAGCAAACATAATGATTAAAGAATATATCAAACCTAAAAAAGAATCTGTAGAGAGTTTTGACATTGCTAAAGGGCTTAGCTAATGGAATTGGCCAAGGGAAAATAGATAAATCAAGAGGCAGATCAAAATCAGAATTTACTAAAGGATTTAGAACTAAATCTAGATTATGAATTGTTAAGGAGTCTATGGATTTTTTAAAAGATTGATTCAAAGGGAGATTCAGATACAGTGTATAGGGATTCAAGTTTAGACTTGGGATCAAACTTAGAAAAATACTCTTCACCTAGGATAAGGTCATTGATATAGGATCTAGATTAATTTTTTGACTTCAATCATCTTTTGTGGGGTAAAGTATGCAGATATAAGAATACCATCAACACTGTCTTAAAGGCTCTTATGAATGTTAACTAAAGATTAAGAGAAGAAAAGGTTATATTTTTTAGTTAAGGGTTAGCTGGTGTTTAGCTTTGGCTTGATCTTATTTTAAGATACCCAAAAATACGTCCTTTTCTATTTCTTATTTGATCTGAATAATCCTTTTTCAAACAAAAACAACTTCTTGGCACTAAAATACCACATCTTTTATTAGTACTTAACTTGCTTTTATGCTTTTTGGTTTTATAACATTGTTTAAAAGATTTTTGGAGCTAGGAGTGGGGCTTTAACCTCAATACATTTGTCTATGAACACTAAGACTCACCAACCATTATGGATAGGTTGAAAAGATGCAACATTAAAAATTCGCAAACATGAAGGAAGAAATAATGAAGGGGAAGCTTGTGCCCATCATTCAAATAGTCCTAAAAAAAATGACACTTAGACATTCAATCTAAGGCCAAAGATCCTCTTAAGAATATGCTAGCCTAGCATACATATTCTGGGTACAATCAGATATACATTGCCTAGGAATATATAAAGAAAATCACTTTCATTATTCTATTATTGGGTGATACCTTTGAGGTTAAAAAATGTAGGAATCATATCACAGAGAGTTATTGCATGAAAAAAATAATCCATTATTCTCAACCTTCGGTAGAAGTATCAGAAGCTTGTAAAAGTTGGCAGACACGACCACTTAGACAGCTTAGTTAATCACCATTGTCAGAAGTTTTTAAAAGGAAAGGCATGCTTCAAAACTATACATATCCAAATATACTCTTCAAAACTAAGCTTTTTCCATTTTCATTTACATTTTGCTATCGAAATTATTGTTGACTTAAACATTAAAGTGAACTTATAGGACACCCCAGCTCACTTTTCTTTAACTAAATTTTGCAATATTAAAAACAACTTTACACCATTGCAAGCCTACCTCATAAAAACTCTTTCTGTTGGTTCTTAAAATTAATTTGTTGGGTTTTTGATAGGAGATGAAGAATAATATAAAACACTTGAAGCTTAGAATTGATTGCAACCTTCAATGGCTTACAATGACTTGCAAAGATTTACTTTGTTACATTGATAAAATTCCTATTTATAGGAGAAAATAAACAATCAAAATCTAAAACTATACTTATCTAGACATTTTAAAATTTGAATTCAAAATTTAAATTAAAAGATTATTCTTATCCAAAATTCAAACTACTTGATATAGTAGAAGAATAGGTCTTTTTTGGATATGCAGCAAGTAAGGCATCTTGCTAATACTTACCTTACTGTTATTGCTACATACATATACTTGTTTCTTTAGGAATTTAATCTTTGAAAGTATTTTTGTTGGGATTTCATCATTTTTGATTTTGTATTTTGCTATAAATTTGGTTGTATTACTTCTCTTCTTTGTACTTCTTTTTTAAGTTTAAACTTGAAGTATTTTGATATATTGCCTCTTTGATTTATAGTTATATTCAAATAGTGCCTTTTATTGCAAAACCTTCATTAGCATCCTTATCGATCCTTTAGTGTGAACTAGCTGTAGTTTCTATTTAACCTTCCAAGCTTTGTTTTTGTTGAAAAAGAAGCTTAATTTACTTTCTAGTTGAAAATTAGCGTCTTTATAAAGCTCTTCTTTTAATTTAGGTAAGTCTTCTCTAAGATTATTCTTCTTCATAAAAGGTAGGATCTCATGATGAAAGTGCTCCGTATTATTGTCTTTTTTGTGCATTACAACTTGCTCCTCTTTCATCATATTCAAAGTAAACTTTTTACCTTTCATTTAGATTTTAAACATCTATTTTTCTTGTGCATCAATAATCAAGCAATGATTATCTTCAAATAGTAACTTATATCTCTTTTTCAGAAGCTGAACAGCACTTAAAAGATTCTAATTAATTTCAAGAACATATAGAACATTGAAAATTAATTTCAAATCTGTGCGACCTTTGATTGCTTCTATTCAAGATATATTTCATTCCCAATTTTAACTTTAGAAATGATAGTTTTGCCAAACTCTTTGAAGAGCTCTTGATCATAAGGTATATAGTTTGTACAATCACTATCTATAAGCTAACTTTTTGGGGAGTTACTTGCAGTAAAGCATGATGCTATAAACAGTTTCTTCTTCTAAGGTCATTCAATAATATTCTTGGCTTCTCCTTTTTGTTGTTAGGATTTACATATTTTGTCCACATGCCCTAACTGATCGCACTTATAACATCTTGCATCTAACCTCCACTAATACTTATTTTGTGCATGATTGATTTTTTTTTTTTTTATAATAAGGACAAGATGGAAAGACTTGACCATTCTTGTTGTTGCTTCCAAAACTTTCAAACTCTTTTTTTTGTTCTACCAATTTTTATTTTTTTTGCCACATTATTGTCAAGTGATTTAGGTTGAAAAGCACATTCCATAAATCCTTCTTGCCTCATAAGCCTCCTTTGTGCTTGTGGTGCATTCAATAGTTTTGTCAAGATAATATTTGATAGAACTTGAATGTTCCCTAAAGATAAAATTATAGCCTTAAATTTTTTAGGAATTATTACTAAAATCTTTTGAACAATTCTAAAATCATAAAAATCGGTACTAAGAAATTTTACTTTGTTAACTATACCGAAAAGCCTGTTAAAATATTTCTTATTTCTGATTTCTTCATCTTTTGCATCTCGTATTCTTGGATCACATGTAACACTTGCATTCTTTTGATCCTTTCATTTCTTTCGTATTCTTGCTTCAAAAAGATCTCAAATTGCTTTAGTTGTTTTCAATATCATTATTCTAGTAAATATGGTGGATAAGAATGTTGAAAATAATTGCTTTTTCTTTTGATTTTCTTGCTCTTTTTTTTTGTTCTTAATTTGTACAAGAGTTGAATTATCTAGCAATTTCGAAACTTTATATGCTTGTTCAATAATTTTTCATAGATCATTTACATTAAGGTAAGCTTTCATTCTACCAATTCACATATTATAGTTTGCTTCATCAAACAATAGAAGTACAATTGTTATGAATGAATTTTTCTAAAAAGTTTTTTGTTTTTGAGATATGAACAGAAAGTATTTAGAGATTGTATATTTAAACTTTTTCAATCTCGATTGCTCAGATATTGCATATTTAAAAAAGATTTATTTTTTATTTTATTAATTTAAATTTTAAATAAAAATAATTTTTTAATTTAAATTTTAAGATATTTAGATAAATATTTTTTTAACAATACCAATAACTTGGTTACTAATTATTTTATATAAATTATTAAATATTTATTGTTATGATACTTTAGTGAAATTAGTTTTTATATATATATATATATATATGTGTATATGCAGAGTTTTTTTTCTTAACACATCTCTCTATGCGAGAAGTTTCCAATAATTTAGAAATATTAATTTTCAGAGGAATGATTGAAATCGTTGTGGACTACTATTAAGTGTCAGTATCTAAGTATGGCAAAGCAAATAAAATCTGTTGGTGGGGTTCATTTCTAGGCCACTTGTTTCCTCGGTGTTTTATGACTACTCTTTTCACCGTGAGACAGAACCTGTCAATCCCCTCTCCTCTGGCCCCCAGCCCTATCTTCTCTCTCTCTCTCTCTCTGTCTCTCTACACCTTTCTCTCTCTCCCGCATGAAAATGCAAGTATCAGTGGCAGCAATCGCCCTCTCAGTTGTTTTAGGGGTTACAGTGGTATTGGCATGCAGGGTGCTGAACGGGGTATGGTTAAGGCCAAAGAGGCTGGAGAGGCGCCTCAGGGAACAGGGGTTCACCGGAAATCCGTACCGGCTTTTGCTCGGGGACTGGAGAGAGAATATGATGATGCTGAAACAAGCAAGCTCAAAACCTATTAACATAACGGATGATATTCTGCCACGTACAACCCCACTCTTATGTCAGACGGTGAAGAACTATGGTATGTTTGTCAATTTACTGACTCTTTGCTGTGAACAAAAAAAAAAAGAACAGGAAAGCCTTCAGCCTGAGGATTATTATGGTGTCTCTTTCTTGTCGATCTCTATGTGCCTTTGCCTTGTGAGGGTTTCCTAGAATTAGTTGATAGAAAACTGTCGGCTCTGTTCACAGCATGCTCATCGTACAATAAAAGATGTCCCATGATTACAGAAACATACTTGGTTGTCTGTAAGACTTTAATACCGTTGAAACGTCAAATTTTCTTCTAACATTTGGAAGTTTTGACAGGAAAAAACTCTTTTATCTGGGTTGGTCCGAGGCCAAAGGTGACGGTAATGGACCCTGAACTCATAAAAGATGTATTTAACAGGTTCAACGATTTTCACAAACCCACTGCCAACCCTCTCGGTAAATTACTGGTAGCTGGACTCGTGAGTTACGAGGGTGAGAAATGGGTTAAGCATAGAAGGATTATCAACCCAGCTTTCCACCTCGAGAAGCTGAAGGTATTGTTTTGCTCCTTTCATCTGTTGACGTGCTATCTGTTTGATCTAGTTTATGTAAACAGCATCATGTATGTTCTTGGATTTCCTACATGTGTTAATTGAAAAGGAGTGATTCTAATAACTATGTTCTCTTTTCTGTGCATTCTTTTTCTGTTCTGATCTCTTAACTTTGCAGAATATGGTTCCTGCCTTCCATCAAAGTTGTAGTGATATGATAAGCAAATGGAAGAACTTGGTGTCTGTTGAGGGATCTTGTGAGTTGGATGTGTGGCCTTTTCTGATGAACTTGTCATGTGATGTGATTTCACGAACAGCTTTCGGGAGCAGCTATGAGGAAGGGAAAAGAATTTTTCAACTCCTACAGGAAATTGGAAAACTTGCATTCCTGGTTGCAGGGACAGCTTACATTCCAGGAGGGAGGTAAGACTATCTTCTTCAAGTTGAACAGTTAATCAAATTCTGTTTTCTCGACAATCTTTTCTTCATCAACTTAACATAATATTGTAGTTCTTTCTAGAAAATTTCTGTTTCTTCACGCTTTCCATAATAAGTAGGCTTTTATTTGATACAGATTTTTACCAACCAAGAATATCAAGAGCATGAAGAAAATTGACCAAGAAATACGAGTTGCACTAAGACGTATTATCAGTAAAAGAGAGAAGGCAATGAAAGATGGGGAGGTTGCCAATGATGACTTGCTGGGTATCCTTTTGGAATCCAATTTCAGAGAAATTCAAGAGGATGAAAGTAACAATAACACTGTTGGGATGAGCATGGAAGAGGTCATCGAGGAGTGTAAGTTATTTTACCTTGCCGGCCAAGAGACCACTTCAGTGTTGCTTGTTTGGACAATGGTCTTATTGGCTAGGCATACAAATTGGCAATCTCGTGCCAGAGAAGAAGTTCTGCAACTTTTTGGTAACTGCAAACCTGACTTCGATAGATTGAATCACCTAAAAATTGTAAGTATAACCCTTCAGAGTTTGTGTAGATTCTCTTTTAAAAGACTTCTCCTTTTTGCCAAACTATGCTCAGACTTTTATAGATGCCGTGTCAACACATTCCAAAGCAACATTAGCATGTTCCAGTACAATATTTGCAATATAGGCTCCACCAAGAAAGTTAAAGAATCTATATTCCCTTCTTTGTTCTGTTTATTTGTTTTTTCCCCAGCCAATGATACTTACAGAAGGTGAGGTTAATCAGGCTAAAGAATGTAACAACTACATTGTTCCCAATTTTGTTTTAGGGAACTAATTTGTAGCCAATTTTCTGATGTCACAGGTAACAATGATATTGTATGAGGTGTTGAGGCTATATCCACCAGTCGTAGAGCTTAGTCGATCTACTCCCAAAGAAACCAAACTTGGAAATTTCACACTTCCTGCTGGGGTGCTAATTTCTTTGCCAGTAATCCTAGTTCACCATGATCACGAACTCTGGGGTGATGATGCAGAAGAGTTCAAACCAGAGAGGTTTAGTGAAGGGATTTTGAAGGCCACCAAGAACCAAACTTCATTCTTCCCTCTTGGAGGGGGACCTAGGATTTGCATTGGCCAAAACTTTGCTCTTATAGAGGTAAAAATGGCCTTGGCAATGATCCTGCAACACTTCTCATTTGAGCTGTCCCCATCCTACACTCATGCTCCGCAGATGATTGTTACGCTCCACCCACAGCATGGTGCTCACCTTATTTTGCACAAGCTCTGATCTGCAAAAATAAATTATTTCTCAGAGTTGATGTCATGCTATTATCAGTAACCTTCAAAATAACTTTAGCATCTTACATGTATGAGCTTTCCATTGAAGTGGCATCACCAGTCATACAAAACATGTTAAATATGTTACTGCAATTGAATTGCAGCGTGTATAATATCTTCAGCCTGATTTTTCCATATGGAATATGCTTATTGAGATGGCTAAAAGGTAGGGGAAAGCTGAAGAGAATTCAGGCCAGAGAAACCAAAAAGACAGTTTTGGACAATCACGGTATGAGTAAAGCTCAGTTTGTAACTTCGGGAAACATACAAGTGAAATTTATTCTTGTTTCCTTCCATCCTGGATGTCAGGTACCAGCTCCTCTGTCAAATACGCCTAGTACCATTTTGGTCGTCAGTGAAAATTTCCTTATCGTGTCATTGTCATTTGACTTGGCAAGTTGTTCCCTCCACCTTCTGCTTGAGTACCAAATGAAAGAATTAAAAGCTACCACTTAGTAACTACAATTCTGAAAATTCAGAATCAACTTTGGAAGAAGAAAATGGATCAAAGTGATACAATTGAATCAACTCTTGCTACAAATGTAAAATGCAATACGGCAAACCTCATCCCCAATTGAACAAACTCTGTAGATACTTTCCAAACCCAGATTTGTGCCCAAAAAAGTAAACCCAATGAAAAGAAAATTATGAAAAGTCATACAAATATGTAAATTGAAATGAAAAGTAGAACAAACATTTAGGGCAGTTCCCTGAATTAAGACATGAGGGAAAGAGGCTGCCCCATACGAATAGACTCTAGGCCAGGTGAAATTAAGCCCTCACGATGATTTGTCAAGCGAAAACCCATCTGGATCGTCCAAAAGAATTAGATCTTCGAAGAAAAAGAACAGAGAGAGCGAGCCAATAAAACATATTCTCATATTAGTACACATAAACAGAGAAAGAAGAAAGAGAAGTGCATGTATGTATATGAGACTAACCCTTCAGACTGCAAGAGAACAGAAGGAACCTCCTCGCAGAGATAGAAGATAGAGTCATCTGGTGTTTTCTGTATGCCTGCAACGGAACAAGAGCCACAGAGACTGCATGCTCTGTTCTCTCAGAGGCAATTTTCGGGTTTTCACCCTCGATCGCCCATACGTAACCGAAGTCACTTCTTTAAACACACGTAGCCAAGAAAAAACAAAGAATAACTTTTTCAACTAGCATACTCTTTGTACATTATAAAAGCATATATACCTAGTAAATGAATTATATTTTGAAAAAATTTTAATTCAATAAATTTCGTTAATTTTAATGTTGATTATTTTTTAATGTATCAAATAATAATTATATTTTTAAAATTTATACATATATATAAAAAATAAAAGAACTAAGACTTTTTTTTCCTATTAACTTATTAAAAATAGTTTCTTTGAATATAGCGTATTATATTTTATGAAAGAAAAAAAATTGATGATAAAGTATTACAATGGTATAATTTTTTTATTAAAAATCATAAATGTTAAAGTTAATAGAATTGTAAAGTTCACCTCTTGATGTCGTAAGTACAAAAGATTTAATGATTTGCATTACCCAACAAAAAATTCAAGATTTAAATGACATATTAAGACAGTTGAGCAAATTAGTTCTTTTCTCTTATTATAATTTTTTTTCTAGAAAAAGTTAACATAATATATTATATAAAAATCTTATATTAAAAAAATATCAAACAATTAATCTTATTAACTTCAATAGATACAACTTTTATTTTTTTACAAGTTTTAATTTGATAACCTGCATAAAACTTGTATTAACTTTGTGTGAATTAATTCTAAAGGTGTACTACTTAGTTTTTGAGAGATGAAATGGTAATCTATGGCTTTTGCCAATTGCACATGTTGAATAGAAAGATGAACTTGTATTAACATTAGAAAAAGTGATACGAAATTTTTTTAGATTCTTAATAACTGAATCTGATGGGCAGCCAAGACGCCTCTGCCATAGATCTACATTAACTGACATAGAATTTGAAAAATAAAAAGAAGGCGGACTACTTCAATGCAATGTAGATATGATAATACACCGAACTATCTTGGTACTTTCTAGGTTGTTTCTGGAAAGTGGTTGGTGGTGACTATAGGTGGAAGCAATAGGTAGAGGTCATCCTTAGCTTGAGCTTTCAACAACGTTTTCTTGGTTAGCTGATCCTTCACAAAGCAATGAAAGTCATCAAAAATAATAAGGACTTTATTGTCATATATGAGTTGAGAAATGCTCATAAGGTTCTTTAAAATTGCAGATACTCGTAAAATATTTTTGCAATGCAAATTGATATCAAGTAAGTAAGTGGGTAAGGAACTATGATCTATGTGAGAAATATTGAGGGCTTGACCATTACAAATGACCAACTTCTATTTACTAGTGTAGTTAGACTTCAAGGATAAATTGTCCAGCTCTGCAGTGACATGACTTGAAGCTTCGCTGTTTGCATACTAACCATGGTCAGCTATGGATTCAGTGGCAATTAGGTAGGCATTTTAATTTCTATTGTTGTTGTTATGGTTAGGAGCTTGAAAAGATTTTTTCTTTGAACCTATACCAATAATCATAGGTTGTGTGGCCTTGTTTGGTGCGGATTTGACATGTTGGCTTGGTTATGGTTCTTTTTCATGTGGAATGGATTCAAATCAATCACGTGTACTTAACCTAATTGTTAAGACAACAGGCTCAAGTTCACACCATAAAGCTAAGCCCATCACAAAGACTTTCTACTACAACAAAGGTTCTGCCACATCTAAACAGCCAATACAATTGGTATAAGCCAACAAAAAAAAGATCCCACTTAATTATATTAAGTACTGTAAATATAAAGTCAAAAAGTTTGTATAGAGTTCTTGAAATTGAATTGAAAGTTGAGTGATGCGGAAAAAGGAAGGAAACTTTTGGAGTTGTGATACAAGAGCATAAATTGTTGGAGCTAGAGTCACTGTATAAAGCCATGGCAATAGATCTTGGATGGCTCTGATACCAAGATAAAATATTGAAAGTCTATGTTACTAGGATTTCTTTTCCTTAAATGGGAATGGTGGCAGTTCAGTAACTGTCTGAGGCCACATATAATGTATTTATAAGTAGGATAAAAATTATAAATTTTAGTGGTAAACTGTATACTGACTTCTTAACTTTGTATTTATAGTACTCAATATATTTAGTGGAATCTTTTTTTGCTGGGCTTGTACCAATAGTATTGGGCTGTTTAGATGTGGCAGAGCCTTTTATATAGTAAAGAGTGTTTGTGATAGGTTTGGCTTTGTGTCATAATTTGAGCCCATTGTCATTGAGTTGAGTCCACGTAAATGATCTGAATCCATTTCACACGAGGGATCCAGACGATAGTCTTAACAGAGAAACATTTCGGAAGTGACTTTGGTAATGATAATACGAACTCGCCCTCAAAAATCTAGAAGAAAGGCAGCAAAGGAGGTGAAGACCAAAAAAGGAATTCTAGATTTTTATTTGTATTCCTCAAGCACTAGCAGATGATCCTCTTACGATGGCGTATTAGGTCCTTCTTCGTTATGCGATGCCAAATACGCTCGTAATTCGATCCAACGTGATCGTTTTTATCGTTAACAATATGCCAACATTGTGTTCTCAAATACGTGGCTGGGTGGTGCTTTCTTTTACTTTCTACTTTCATTGTTTCTTCCTTTTTCTCCAAGTGATCAAAGTCCAACCCTCTCTCAATGGCCTTTTATCTCCTTTTATGGCCTTTAAGGTCAATTACTTTCCTTGTGGTCTCGTGCTTCACCCATATTTTTCGAGATTTCTTTTGTCCTTCTCGCATGACTTTCCTGACTCCTTCCTTAATCCCTGTTGAGGTCATGCTTTCATTAAAGTAGCGTCGGGTCAGTTGGACTCTAGTCTTATTAGATTAGGCTTTCGTATCTCATGAGGTTGGGCCGCATTCTTCTTTGGGCCTCTTCCAATGAATATGTTCAATTATAAAAATAGTTTTATTATTTTCAATAATTTTTTTCATAAATTTTTCATATTTATTTTTATTATTAATCTAATTTATATATTAAAAATAATAAATTTAATTTAATTTATTAATTTAATTAAAATTATCAAAAATTAAATTTAAAACTGAAAATTATGTAAATTAAAGATCTTATATAATGAATTTTAACTTAAAATTTTTCATAAATACAAAAAAAATTTAAAAATTTTTTGACTACTAGAAATATATTTTTTAAAATTTATGTTATTAAAATTTTAAAAAATTTATAAAATAAAGATCTTGTGAAAATTATTTTAATTTGAAAGATGAAAACAAAAAATTCATTTGAGTTCTTTTTAAGTATTTTAACAACAAAAATATCTTTAATTTTTATAATTATTTAAATTAAAATTATATTAATATATTAATATTTTATTTATTATTTTTTAAATATAAAAATTTAAATAATAATATATAATAAATGTTAAATGTTACATAATTTTTATTTTATTATTTTTAAAAATAAAAATAAAATGTATTAAAAAAAGGAGGAAAAAAAAACTAAGCCACCAAATCCCGAGCCGTATAAACAGAAAAAAGCAAAATTCATGACGTCATAGCTCAGGTCAGTTGCTTTAGACCTTTCTGCCAAGGCTGACTAGTCGATGTAGCTCTGCAATTCTCACACCACATGCTTCTCCAGTGAACTACCTATAAATTTCTGGCTTCAAAATGATCCCGTACATGGAAATCTTTCCAACTCTGGTCTGTTTTGTCCTTAGAATTTGTCCTTATCACAATCTATCTTAAATCCACAGGAAGACTCATTATATTCCCTGCTTAATATAATTTAAAGACAATTACAAATTTTCATGAGTCTAAAAGTTTTTTTTTTTTTTTTCACTTTGGTGTGTTTTATACAATTCACAATGTGAGAAGCTTGTGCATTTAGAAATATTAATTCAGAAAGGATGACGCGGTGGAGGTCATCAGGTGTCATTGTCTTATCTGTGGAATGCAAATCCATGAGAAGGCTATTTCCATCTCATACAACTCTTTCGTTTCCCAGTTGTCCACCATAAAGACTGTCTTTCTCTCTTTCTCGTGTATGAATTCTCAATCTCCTCTTTACCATAGACAAAATTAACCTTTTAAAATCTTCAATTCTTTCTCTCTGTCTCTCGAGTGAAAATGCAAGTATCAGTGGCTGCAATTGGGCTGTCGGTTGTTTTAGGAGTTGTAGTAATATGGATATGGAGGGTTCTGAACTGGGTGTGGCTAAAGCCAAGGATTTTGGAGAGGCGCCTGAGGGAACAAGGCTTCACCGGTAACTCATACCGACTTCTGTTTGGAGAGACGAGAGATGTGTCCAGGATGATGAAAGAAGCCCATTCCAAACCCATTAAACTCACTGATGATATTGTGCCGCGTGTCATCCCGCACATGTACAACATGGTCAAGAATTATGGTAGGTTCCTCGCTCATTGGTCACCACCTTACTGACTCTTTGCTAAAAGAAGAAAAAAAAGCCTTGACCCTGCGGATTATTATGGTCTCACTTTCTTCTTGATTTCTATTATCTTGCTTCAACTCTACACATTTTCTAGTATTGGTCTGATAAAAAAGTGTAGGCTCTGTTCACATCATGCTTTATCTGCTCAACAAAAGAAACTCCTTGAATTACGATAAGATTAATTTGTTGTCTGTATCATGACTTTAGTAGTGTTGAAACATCAATTTTCTTCTAATATTAGTGCGTACTGGCAGGAAAAGACTCTTTCATGTGGTTTGGTCCGAAGCCAAGGGTGAATATTATGGACCCTGAGCTCATAAAAGACGTATTTAATAGGTTTAAGGACTTTCAAAAGGAACGCATGAACCCACTTGGCAGATTGCTGGCAGCTGGTCTGGCAAGTTATGAGGGTGAGAAATGGATTAACCATAGAAGGATCATCAACCCAGCATTCCACCTTGAGAAGCTGAAGGTAGTATTATGCTTCTTTCATTTGTTTATTTTGTTGGATTCTTTTGATTGTTTATTTACATCTCTATTTGATCTAGTTTATGTAAAGAGTTTCGAGTGGTGGCTGTGATCAATTTTCTTGGTTACATCCTGAGACAAAAGGATCCATACTCTTTACCAGATTAACCAGAAACTAGGATGCCCTGTATATAGTACGGTCTAGTTTCAATCACTTCCATTGTTATTGTCATATATAGTAGAACCCACTTGGCTGAAGCTGTCACAGGTAAAAGAATATCATAACGACTGTATATAAAAGACTTAAACAATGCGTGTTACAAGCTCTTAATTAATTTTTTTTTATTGAACAGGAGTGATGCTGATAACTATGTTCGATCTCTTTCTGTGAATTCTTTCACTGCTTTGTTCTCTTTTCTTTGCAGCACATGGTTCCTGCATTCCATGAAAGCTGTTGTGATATGATAAGCAAATGGGAGAAGTTGGTATATGTTGAGGGATCTTGCGAGTTGGATGTGTGGCCGTATCTTGTGAACTTGACTTGCGATGCGATTTCACGAACAGCATTTGGGAGCAGCTATGAGGAAGGGAAAAGAATTTTTCAGCTCCAAGAGGAAATGGCAAGACTTGTACTCCAGGTCTTTCAGACAGTTTACATTCCAGGATGGAGGTATGATTACCTTTTTCAAGTTGAAAGGAATACGTAATGCTACTTCTGTGCTTGTTCTTCCATTTGTGGGAAATTTTCTTAGTTTATTCATGTTTTTTACAATGAGTTCACTTTGTTTTTGCGTAGATTTTTGCCAACAAAGAATAACAAGAGGATGAAGAAAATTGACCAAGAAATTAGAACTGCACTGAAAGGAATCATCAAGAAAAGAGAGAAGGCAATGAAAGGAGGGAAGGTCGCTAGCAATGACTTGTTGAGTATACTTATGGAATTCAATTTGAGAGAAATTCAGGAGCACAGAAATGACCACAAGAATGTTGGAATGAGCATCGAGGAGGTCATTGAGGAGTGTAAGTTGTTTTACTTTGCTGGCCAAGAGACCACATCAGTATTGCTTGTTTGGACAATGGTCCTTTTGGCTAAGCATGCAAATTGGCAATCTCGTGCAAGGGAAGAAGTTTTGCAAGTTTTGGGTAACAGCAAACCTGACTTTGATCAATTGAATCACCTAAAAGTTGTAAGTATACTCTTCTGATTTTTCCCAGATTCTCTTTAATTTAAAAGACTTTTCCAACTTTTGCGAAACTGTGCTTAACTTTTAGAGATGTCAATACATTTTAAAAGAACACCGGCATGTTCAAGAGCAAGAATAAGCTCAACCAAGAAAGGAAAAGTATCTATAATTCTCTTCTATATTTTCTTCATTGTTTACCCGTAAAATATTGACACATACAGTAGGTAGGGTTGATTAGGTTAAAGGTAAAAGGAAGGTAGGAACTATGTTTTTGTACCAAACTTTTGAGTCGGGAACTTACATTTTGGTTTTTAAATTCAACTTTCAATGCCACAGGTAACTATGATATTGCATGAGGTCCTGAGGCTATACCCACCCGTTACATCACTTGGCCGATCTATTCACAAAGAAACAAAACTTGGAAAGTTCACACTTCCAGCTGGGGTGCTAATTTCTTTGCCAACAATCCTAGTTCACCATGATCATGAACTCTGGGGTGATGATGCAGCTGAGTTCAAACCAGAGAGGTTCAGTGAAGGGATTTCGAAGGCAACCAAGAACCAAGCTGCGTACTTCCCTCTGGGAGGAGGCCCTAGGATCTGCATCGGCCAAAACTTCGCTCTCTTAGAAGCAAAAATGGCTTTGGCAATGATCCTGCAAAATTTCTCCTTTGAGCTGTCCCCATTATACACTCATGCTCCTCATATGGTTATGACTCTTCACCCGCAGCATGGTGCTCATCTTATTTTACACAAGCTCTAATCTACAACAGTCAACTTATTTACCAGATAGGAGATTTGAGAGAAGTAAGGCCACTTCTATCAGTTCATGTAATGTCATCATCTCTGAAATAATTTTTGCATTTGTATGTGTGTTAGCTTTCTATTAAAGTGGCATTATAGGGAGGGATAAAAAGAATATTTTCAGTATATACGAAATTCAACAGCAATATGCATGATTTCAATCCGATTTTGCATTAAACCTTCAGGTTTTGAAATACAGGATGAATAACAATTGGTTTGCAAATTAAACAAAACTATATATCTATGAGTTAAACAAAACATTAGGCTTGATTTGAGAAATTGTAGATGACTGTTAATCAGTTTGCTTTTCAAAAATTCAAGAGTTGATCCA
Organism: Moringa oleifera; assembly: GCA_021397835.1. Taxonomy (NCBI): domain Eukaryota; kingdom Viridiplantae; phylum Streptophyta; class Magnoliopsida; order Brassicales; family Moringaceae; genus Moringa; species Moringa oleifera. The sequence goes on from JAJFZO010000863.1 coordinate 3,548,378, forward strand.
TCTATTTTCATGAGATTGATTCACCACCACATGAACAATACACATTTTGGTATATGTCGATGATATAATTGTTATTGACAATGATGGCAAAGAAATTGTGGATTTGATTCAACAAGTGACTGGAAAGTTTACTTTTAAAGATTTAGAATTATTGGTTATTTCTTGGAAATTAAGGTGAAGAAAGATAAAAATAGGAGTCTACATTACTCTCAAACCAAGTATATTGCTGATTATATAAAAAATTTCCTAGTTGAATTGTCAATTATCAATAATACGAAGAACAAATAAAAACATTCAATACACATTCAAATCAATCAGGTAATGCACATGTAAACCTCACAAGAAAAACAAGTTCAAGTGAAGAAGTCCCCTCAAAACAATGAAAAAGATCTGAAAAGCTCAACAACAAGAGTAGAGGTCAAGATCATCATGTGACTTGTGGCTTATGGTTAACTTTGTTTGCAGTCTAACAACGAGTTTTAGCTCGACATGTTTAATAGTTAGGTGGGATTAAGGCTGCATGTTTAAGAAAAGAATGAACCATGAGCATTGTATTTTGAATTGGATTGTTCGATGTACTAGCTCATTAAAGTTAATTAAATAAGTTAATATATCAAACTCGTTTAGTCTGTTTAAATTCAAATTAAATTTTGTACAATAAATTAATTTCATAACTATAAAAAGTTTATCCATTATCAAAATAGTTAGTAACATAATCCATTAATTTTTTTTATCAATTTTTGATCTTTATATTAAATTAATATTATCTGTGTCACTCATATGAAAATATGTATGTCACATATATAGATCTAGATTTCTAAAAAAAAATCAAATTGTGGTATGTGTATGATCATATTAAAAATAAGGTAATTTAAATTTTTTTATTATAAATAAACAAAGATCCAGGTATTGACGAAAAAACTTGTAACACAATCACAAAAAAGAGTAACTTATATATATATATATATATATATATATATATATATATATATCATCTCAAATACAACTGCTTATAAGCAATCCTTTAACAATGAAAAAATACAAATAAATTGTATTTTAGTTATGACAAATAATAATAAGTAATCGAAGGATTTAAACTGGGAGAAGATGTTTTGAATATGAAAAACTTGAAGCATATATCTTGACATATGAATGAATATCCCTTATAATATTCATGACACTCCCTTTAGGATGTCCATACATGGAGAATATGTTTCGTTAAAACTTTATTAAGAAAAAAAAATCTTAATGAAGGAAAATGAGTCCATCATTCTTGTGCAAATATGCATTGAAAAACTACTTCATTGAAAACCTTGCACAAGAAAACTACGTAAGAAAAATAATGACAAAAGAAAAAAGTTATGTGTGTATTAACTCTCCCTCATCATCATATGATATCCTTATGTTATTGTTCTATAAATACTATATCTCAATTTCTTAAACGTAATAATTAGTAATGCTTTGGTAAATAAGTTTGTCAATTATCATTGGAATGAACTGTTGAACTTCAATGTCACTAACTTTTTTTAGAGATCATGAGTAAAAAGAACTTTGGTGAGATGTTTTAGTTATGTCTTCTTTAATATTGCTTACTTTTAGTTGAGCTATGCATGTGACATTATCTTCACAAGGATGATGTTGACATTTGATAAATCACATGTCTAAAAGACATGTAATTTATCAAATATCAACATCATGCTTGTGAAGATAATGTCACATGTTTGGACATGTTAAATTATCATCTCAATTACTTCGTGAATTGTAGAAATTTCAACATGATTGAAGAGGTAGTTGTTATAGTTTACTTTGTCGACTACTACGATATATCAATACCACGACATGAGAATAAATAACAAGTATAAGATAGAAATTTTTGTGAAACAGATAAAATTAAATAGTCTACATCTACATAACTAGTCAATTATGACTTAAATTTATTAGAATAAAATAACATCATATCAGTCGTTCCTTCAAGATAACGAAATATGTGTTTGACTCTATTATAATATTTTCTTGTTGGAAAAGAATTGTATTTTTATTAACACATTTATTAAAAATGATATATCAGGCTGTGTATTATTATTAAGATTCATTAGCACTTATTATACTAAGTTATGGTACTTTAAGACCAAGAATTCTTCATTTTTTTAGGTCGAAAATGGTTTTTTTTTCATATCCAGTAATCTAACAATCATTGTAGTACTTTAATAGATGTTCTTTATCCATATAAAATCCCTTTTAAGACTTTTTTTTGTGCAAGTAGATTGATGCATAAGAATTTCATTTGCTAGATGCTTAATCTATAAGGCAAGATCAAACTTGGTTTCCTAAGCCTTTCATCCCAAAATTTTGCTTTAGATAGTTACCACTTTAGGAAGTTCATCAAAGGTACCAATAATTATGTTATCAACATATACTATAAATGGATTTAGAATTAGATTTTTTTTTATAAAATTGCTTGGGCAAATAAGATCATTTTTATACATTTTTTTAATAAATAATCACTAAAACAGTTATATCACATGCAAACAAATTGTTTTTAACCCATACAGAAACTTATATAATTTAATAGAATATATTTTTAGAGCACTTGAATTTTATACTTCAGGTATTTTAAATCCTTTACGGATTCTCATCTAAATATCACTATCAAGTAAGCCATATCACAGGTTATGATTGCATCCATAAGACATATATCTAAAATTTAATGACATGATAAATTACTTTAAAAAAATCTTAGTGTTATTATAAGACAGTATCTCTTTATAATTAGCATCAAGCCTTGTGAGAAATCATATGCAACAAGTTGGACTTTATGTCTTACAATCTCATTTTTTTCATTTTGTTTTTGCATGAAGATTAATTTATACTTTATTGGATCTACACTATCTCGTATTTGGATTATCGGTTCAAATATTTCACATTTTGTAAATGAGTCTAACACTGCTAGAGCCGCATCTTTTTATTTAGCCAATCATTTTTATATCAACAATCTTCAATAATCTTTGGTTTAAAATCGTCATTTTTTGTTACAACATTTAATATTATTTTGTACACAACAATATTATCTGGTAACCACATTTTTTTTGTTGCATCTTTTCTCAATAAAAACATAGTTTATTGTAATCTCAATGTTTTCGTCATGTCATGTAAATCTTTTTTGGAGTTTTACAATTACTTATATCAACACTTTTCTTTAAAGTACTTGTCTCCTTAATTAGTAAGGTTGTTTTTTTTATTAATAGTCCCTCCTCATCAGGTAAATCATTGATAGGCGATTCTTTGTAAATGAATGATCTTTAAACTTTTAGTTCACATTATTTTATTCATAAATTAAAATATAATAATATTATGGCGCATTCTAAATAATTTTTTTTAGTTATTTCTTTAAAGCAAAATATTCAGATTTTAACCCTTCATGAAAATGATGACAAAAAAATCATGATTTTGACATTATTCTGATTAGATGCATCTTTATTCTCATTTATAGTATCTCTTTCTGCCTTTGCTTTTAATTGGTTTTTTCTAGAATTGGTTTATAGAAAACATTGAATCCATACTTTAACCTCAGCCTATTGGATTATAAATAAATTAATTTAATTCATTTTAAATGATTATATAAAAATTAATTTAATAAATTTTAGACTCATTAATTTGATAAATATTTTATTTATTATTTTTTAAAAAATAATAAATAAATTTTAGTATATTAAATAAATAATAATGATAATATAAAAATAATTAAATTTAAAATTTAAAATTTAAAATTTTTAAACATTTCATATATGATAAATTTAATATGTTTTTTACATGCAATATTTAAATTAATAAAATTTAAAAATAATAGGCGTTATTTTTTATTTATTATATATTTTAATATAAAAATAAATAATATTAGAAAACATTTAGTATTGTATATATACCTTTGATAAAAATAAATAAATTAAATAAAGTTAAATCACTTATATAAGATCAATTAATTTATTAAAAAATTTATAAAATAAAAATAAAAATTGACTGTTAATTTTATATACGTGATACACATATTATATTTGTTTAATATATAAAAGTTAAAAACTAATAAAAATATTGGTGAATTATATTAAGGTAAAAGATATGTAAAATCTTAAATTATATCTTATATTATCAACAATAATTAAAAAGTGATAAATTAAACCTTGAACTATGATCAAATTAAATCTTATTAAAAAATTTACAAATTTAAAATTTTTAATTTAAAAATCTTATATAACAAATTTAATTTAAAATATTTTTAAAAAATATTTAAAATCATAAAATAAAATTTAATTTTTAAAAAAATTAAAAATATTTTTTTAAAAAATACAATATCAAAATTTAGAAAAATATAAAAATAACTTTAGAGTTGAAAAAAGTTTTTAAATTTTAAAAATGGAGTATAAAATTTATTTGAATCAATTTTTTTATCATTTTAACAGCAAAAATATTTTTAATTTTTTAATATTATTTGAGTTAGAGTTTAATTTGATCTAAATTAATAATTCAAAGTTTGACTTGTCACTTTTTTATCATTGTAATTCATTTGATAATTAAGATTTATATAACCTTTATTCTGTTTATTATTTATTTTAATTAATAAATATTTATTTAAATCACATAAAACTCTAATATTTACTCAAAGTTATTAATTAAATCTTCATAATAAAAATATTTACCCAAGATTTTCAATTAAATCTTCATATTTAAAAAATAGCAAATAAAATCTTAATCTGTTAATTTGAATTAAATTGAATTTTATCAAGAAATTAAAAAAATAAATTTTTTAATTATAAAAATATATTTTTAAAAATTTATATTGCCAAAATTTTGAAAAATTCACAAAAAAAAAAATCTTACATTGAAAGTTGTTCATATTTGAGAGATAAATTCAAAATGAAGTGAAGAATTTATTTGAATTATTTTTTAGGTATTTTAATAATCAAAATATTTTTAATTTTTCATAATCATTTGAGTTAAGATTCAATTTGAACCAAATTAATAGATTAAAGTTTAATTTATTACTTTTTAAATATTAAGATTTGATTGATAATATAAGATAAATATTAAGGTAGTGTATAACTTTTACCCGGAACTTTATTATATGGCTCATATAATTAAGTTGAAAATTTAAGGCTCACAATCTATTCATCAGTTAAATAAATACTTTTAATTCAAATGAATTATTTTTTTAACATGCCTATCTTAAAAAAAAAATTAATTATTAGAAAACATCAAATATTCCTGTAACATTTGAAAGTTTCGACAAGAAAAAATTCATTTATGTGGGTTGGTCCAAGACTGACGGTGACCATAATGGATCTTGAACTCATAAAATATGTACTTAACAAGTTCAACGATTTTCCCAAACCCACTACCTACCATTGAGGTAGATTACTATCAGTTGGACTTGTAACTTATGATGGTGAGAAATGGGTTAAACATAGAAGGATTATCAACCAGGCCTTCCACTTTGAGAAGTTAAAGGTATTCTTTTGCTCTTTTCATTTTTTTTTGTTTTCAATTTTTCCTGCATCCTTTTATTTGTTTATATACCATTAGTTTGATCTAGTTTTTATAAAGAGCTTCAACTATAGATATTTGTTGAAAACGATTGAAAGTAAAATTATAATCTCTTTTCTATGTATCTTTGTCTGTTTTGTCGTCTTTGATCTTTTTAGGAAATGATACCTGCATTTTATGAAAGTTGTAACGATATGATAAGTAAATGAAAGAAGTTGATGTCTCTGAAAGGATCTTGTGAGTTGGATGTGTGGCCTTATCAGATGAACTTGACATCTGATTGATTTCACAAACATCATTTGGTAGCAACTATGAGGAAGGGAAGAAAATTTTTCAACTCTCGGAGGAAATTGGAAAACTTGCACTCTTGCTTGCGGAGATAAGATTACATTCCACGATGGAGGTAAAACAACTTTCTTCAAGTTGACAGCAGCATTTAATGGAGTTTGTCAATTATTCCTTTTCTGTTTTCCTCTTTCTTAAAGTATTCACATCTTATAGATATCATTCAATCTCCATTTTTTTTTTTTTTTGCGTATCAACTCAACATCTTACTAAAGTTCGTTATTGAAAAATTTTTGAGTTTATTCACGTTTTTCACAATGAGCACGCTTTGTTTTTACATAGATTTTTACCAACAAAGAATAACAAGAGGATGAAGAAAATTGACCAAGAAATTAGAGCTTCATTACGAGGAATCATCAGTAAAAGAGAGAAGGCAATGAAAGAAAGGGACGTTGCCAACAATGACTTGTTAGGTATCCTTATGGAATCCAATTTCAGAGAAATTCAGGAGCATGGGTACGGCCAGAAGAATGTTGGAATGAGCATCGATGAGGTCATTGAGGAGTGTATGTTGTTTTACTTTGCTGGCCAAGAGACCACATCGGTGTTGCTTGTTTGGACAATGGTCCTTTTGGCCAAGCATACAAATTGGCAATCTCTTGCCAGAGAAGAGGTTCTACAAGTTTTGGGTAACACCAAACCTGACTTTGACGGATTGAATTACCTAAAAGTTGTAAGTATAATCCTTCTTACTTCTCCTCCTTTTAGCCAAACTATCTCAACCAAGAAAAAAAAAAAAGAATCCATAATCTATTCTTTCTTTTCTTGATACTTGGCAAATTGCAAGAACTACATCGGTCTAAATTTTTGTGCAGGAAACTCACATTATGCTGTCTAACCAATTTCTCAATGCCACAGGTAACAATGATATTATATGAGGTGTTGAGGCTATATCCATCAATAGTAGAGCTTGGTAGAGCTACTCACCAAGAAACAAAGCTTGGAAAGGTCACACTTCCAGCTGGGGTCCTAATTTCTTTGCCCGCAATCCTGGTTCACCATGATCATGAATTCTGGGGTGATGATGCAGCAGAATTCAAACCAGAGAGGTTCAGTGAAGGGATTTCAAAGGCAACCAAGAATCAACATTCATTCTTCCCTTTCGGAGGGGGCCCCAAGATTTGTGTAGGCCAAAACTTTGGTCTTATGGAAGCAAAAATGGCCTTGGCAATGATCCTGCAACATTTCTCCTTTTGAGTTGCCCCCATCATACCCTCATGCTCCTCAGAGGGTTATATCTCTTCAGCCACAGCATGGTACTCATCTTATTTTACACAAGTTCTGAACTCCAACTCTCGGACTTATTTGCCAGATGGGAGACTCAAAACAAGGGAAGTCACTTCTCCAAGTTCATGCATGCAAGTATTACCATCATCTGTTTGCAAGTGTTAAACTTCCTATTGAAGTGGCATCATAACCAGTGATAGAATGAACACTTCAACCTGTCCGCCCAATTCAATTGCAATATGTATAATATATTCAGCCCAATTTCGCAATACAGAAAATGCTTATTGGAATGGCTGAAGGGCAAGAGTAAGGTGCCAGAGAAGGCACAACATAACATATTCTGCAATCATGATGCAGAGTAAAGCTCATGACTTTGGACAAGATATAAGTGAAATTGATTTCTGTTTCCTATTATTCAGTCTGTCTAACAAATTCCTGTCAGGTACAGTTCTGCCTTCTGTTAAACAGTTCTCATACCATTTTGATCATCAGAGAAATTTCTCCTATTGGGTCATTGTTATTTTACTTGATTTTGGTAGCGTCCACACTCAGCTTGAATCCCAAATGAAAGAATTAAAAGTCAGCTCTTAGTAGCCATAGCTAAGAAAATTAAGAATCAACTTTGGAGGGAGAAACTGGAATTCAAAACGAGACATTGAATAAACTCGTCCTTGGAATGAAAAATGCAACACAGCAAATCCCAATCCCCAATTCACCAAACTCCGTAGATAGTTTCCAAGGGAAAATTTGTGCCAAAAGAAGGAAACCCAATACAAGAAAGCAGAATGAAAATCGATAAGAATATGAAAATTCCAATGAGAAGTAGAACAAATATTTAGGGCAGTTCCCTCAATTAAGACATGAGTGAAAGCATGTAAAACCTTGAGGCTGCCCCTATGAACCAACTGTAGGCCGGGTGAAATTGAGCCCTCGCATTGAATTTGCAAGCAAGAACTCATTTGGATCGGCCGAAAAAACCAAAGCTCGAAAGGAAAGCACGCAGAGAGAGAGAGAGAGAACCAAGAAACCTTGTTCCAATATAAGAACATAAAAACAGAGAAAGAAGAAAGAGGTTTATACAAGTATATAAGACCGCCCCTTCAGATCGCAAGAGAAGGAAAAGAAATCTGCTTGCAGAGACAGAAGGGCAAGGCATCTAGGGTTTTCTGTACGCCCGCAACGGACCAAGAGCCACATAGAGACTGTATGCTCTGTTCTCTCAAAGGCACTTTGATAAACCACACTGTAGATCAGTTCTCATTTTATATAGTGACGACCACTGACTGTCTGTTTTACCGTCGAAACATAAACGACGTCACTTCTCTATGAATTTATAAAGGAAAATGAAGATAAAGACACCACAGCAGCCTTGAACCGAAAAAACTGACCATGCTATTTGTCAAAACAATATTCGCACCGCAAACAGCAAAAATAATTTAATTTTTTTAAAATAATAATAATAATAATCATCACATTTTCAAATATTTGACAATTCAATTTTGTCAACTTTTGACCAAATCCAGTGAAGGTACATATGCTCCAAAAAGTCTACTGCTCATGTTTTAAAATTAAAATTCAGAGAAAATAAAGTCCATTTTTACAACTATATATCATGATTTTCACTCGAAATTTCGGCACCGTGTGTGTGACTCTTTGCCACATACATTTCATTTGGTCTTCAAGTGTTACCATGATTGAAATGCAAGTGGCGCCGTTAAAATTAGATTTTCATAACGGAATACTCTTTCAAGTTGGAATTATATTCTTTGTTAAAATAATAAATTATCCACGTTACGGTCTAATGAGCTATCCATTTTCTTTAATTATACCACTAAGTTTTAAAATTTTAATTTAATAATATTGGTGTTTAATTTTGTTTTAATGAATATAATTTTTTTGTTGCATTAACCTCTATTATATTATAGATGTCATTTTTTTTAAGAACAATATTTGTTTTTAATTTAATTTAAATATTATTTTTATGTACGAAAACATATTTACAAAATGTGAAAAATGAAGATTTATGTATTACTTATTGTAGCTTTCGTTTTGATTTGTTGGCTTATTGAAGAAGTAATACAAGATCAAGGACTAAGAAAAGTCATGGTTAGACATAAGAGCGATACTAATTTGGGAGCTAGGAGCCTATAAATTGATAGTATGCTTCATTCAGCTTTGCCATTGAAGAGAAGCTTGTGAGTTTCACAGCTTTTGTAACAAGCTTGGTTCTTGGATTTCATCAACTTTTAACCAAATTTTTTCTTTCTTTTTCACTGCGTTAACACCGAGAAAACAAGAAGGGAAAAGACTGAGAAATTGAGAGAGGAACACAAGTTTACGTAAATGGAACTGGAAGTACCAGGCAGTTGGGTTGTTCTTTCTGTGCCGTCGGTTTGCATCTTGATATGGGTATGGAAAGCGCTGAATTGGGTATGGCTGACGCCGAGAAGGCTGGAGAGGTGCTTGAGGCAACAAGGGCTTGCTGGGACTCCATATAAGCTGCTGGTGGGGGACATCAAGGAGAGCAATCAGATGAACACCAAGGCACAGTCCAAGCCCATCGCTGACCTCTCCCATGATATAGTTCCAAGGGTGGCGCCTTTCCTCGATCAGGCCATCAGCAAATACGGTAGGTTTCTGTCAACACCCATGCATGCCCTCATTGACCTGTGAATGGATATTTGCAGGATAATCATAGTTCCTGAAACTTACAGCACTATCAAATAATTGACAGAAGAATATATTTGCAGGGAAGAATTGCTTTACCTGGAGAGGGCCATTGCCGAATGTGATCCTCATGGAGCCTGAACTAGTGAGGGAGATTTTGTCCAAAATCAATGACTTCCCAAAGCCACAGATGATCTCGCAGGCTGAAGTGTTAGTGAGTGGACTCGTGCGCCATGAGGGTCACAAATGGGCTAAAGACAGAAGCCTCTTGAATCCAGCTTATCGTTTTGATAAGTTGAAGGTCATTTCTATATATTCTTCCCCATTTTAATATTCATATCTGTTCACAAAGCACAGCCCTTAAGATTCTTTCCACGCAAGATTTTGAAGCTAACTTCTCTTATTCTTTGTGGTTATAGCTTATGTTACCGGCTTTTTACTTGAGTGGTGCGGAGATAATCAAAGAGTGGAAGGAGAGAGCCTCAACAGAAGGATGCTTGGAGGTAGATCTATGGCTTTGTTTCCATGACTTGTCCTGCAACATGCTTGCTCGGGCTGCATTTGGCAGCAGCTACGAAGTAGGGAAAAAGATATTCCTTCTCCAGCAACAGCAAGTTGATCTTGCTCTCCAGGCTCTCAAAACAGTCGACATCCCTGGATCTAGGTAAATCAATTCAATATTGATTTTCAGGGCTCTTTTCTTTCTGTTTTCGCCGTCAGAACAATACCCTTTTGTATGTATTTCTCTTTTAATGTCAGTTTCTCCTTTCTGGGTGTGCCTCAGATTTGAAGATGAGTAAACTCATTATTTATGTGCAGGTTTTTACCAACAAAGTTTAATAGGAGGTTGAAACAAATTGAAAGTGATATGGGGGCCATGTTTAGAGGAATCATTGAGAAGAAAGAGAAAGAAATGAAGGGAGGAGAAGCAGATGCTGATGACTTACTGGGTGCATATATAACACTCAATGTCAAAGAAATCCAAGAACATGGAAAGGAAGCTGGGCTTACTGTACAAGAGATCATTGATGAGTGCAAGGCGTTTTACTTGGCTGGGGAGAATGCAAGCTCAGTTTTGCTTACATGGACAATGGTTTTGTTGAGCATGCATCAAGATTGGCAGGCAAAAGCACGAGAAGAGGTCTTGCAGGTTTTTGGCAACAAGAAACCAGATTTTGAAGGGCTAAATCGACTCAAAGTTGTAAGTTAACATTCTTTTAGTGCCCAACAATGTCATCAATATTCATGTATATATTCTGTTTTTGTTGGCTAAGACATGAAATTAACACCATCGAAAAAAGAGATAATTGCTAACTTTCTTTCCGGTCCTATTTAGGTGACCATGATTCTCCATGAGGTTCTAAGACTGTATCCTCCTGCAAGCATGATCCATCGGCTGATCAGCCAGGAGACAAAACTAGGGAATTGGACTCTACCACCTGGGGTGCTTGTCACCCTGCCAATAATCTTAATACAGCACGACCCCGTGCTATGGGGTGATGATGTGAAGGAGTTTAAGCCAGAGAGATTTTCTCAAGGAGTGGTGAATGCGACCAAGGGTCAGGTTTCATTCTTCCCCTTCAGTTTTGGTCCCCGAACCTGCATCGGACAAAATTTTGCACAGGTATGTTTATTAATTCAAATTCATCATCTTTATATTTTTTTTCGTTTCCATTCACTCGGACCACGGTGCTCGTTTTTCCAATTATGAAGCATGGCTAAGCGATCCTACTCGCATTGGACCTAGAGGCTCCTCACATGAAATCATGCAAAGGATCCGAGCCCATCTATCTCCTACATGAAAGGAGAGCGCGGAATTTGACCTCCCTCAAATGGATGGATCTGGGATTGATTGTGGAATCTGTAAGCCCCTTACCTATGAGTGGCGTGGTGGCACGATGAAGACATGGGATGCTCATCGGGGCCCCAGCCCAAGTGATGCCATGGGAAGCATCACAGGCTGGTGTTGACACATGCTTGGGCCTGCTCACGGGAGCAGCCCACTCGCGATGGCTATCGGTCAAGTCCTTGATGCGTGAGTCATAAAGAGATGGCTCATGAGGACTGGACATGGTGCAGGGCACCTAGGCAGCGAGTGAGCAGAACACTGGCAGAAAAACAGACACGGGCTCGCGTTAGCACCTTACCGGGAACGCAAACGAGCACGAGACACTCGGGGTGCACTTGATGGGCTTAGCCCATGAAGCTGGCAGCAGTTTGCAGCAGTTGACAGCAGTTACCAGTGGTTACCAGCAGTTGACAGCAGTTACCAGTGGTTACCAAGCACTTGCAAGGGAGTGGGACACTTGTCGCAAGGGGCTGGAGTCAAAGCTGCATGTAGGACTGGTTTTGTGGGGATGAAACCCCATTACCCTAGGGCAGTTGGGGGTGTCAACTGCCAAGTTTTATAGGCTATATAAACCCAGAGGCAGAGTCATCAAGGGTGTGATGTCCTGCTGCGTTAGAGTGTAAATCCTTATTCGTTAGTGAAAAAGGTTGGGATTGGTTCCCGTAAACACTTGTGTCTCTCTTTCATTCTCTCTTGTGTGCGTGGGTGTGTACTTCCAGCATAAAGCTCACTTGAGACTAAGGGCATTCGTGGCAGATTGACTGATGAGTTGGGTGTTACTCGTGCCATCACTCGGTGAAAATTCGAGCATAGAGCTCAACCGTGTGACAATTTGGTATCAGAGCCTCGTTGTGTTGGCAACTGTGGTTAGTTGCGATGAACGAGATAAGGGAAAGGCTGACCCATCTGGAGGATTTCGTGGGTGCTCCTCAAGCAGATGATGTTGTAAGTCTTGCTGTTCAAACTGAACAACATACAGAGCAGCTGAGGGTGGCCCAGAACGTGTTGGTGGAAATACGAAGGGACGTGGATGTTCGCTTCGCATCTGTCATGGAAGATATTGTATCTTTGATAGACACGGTGAGGGAAGGGGAAAGAGATTTGAGAGATGAGCTCACCTTGCTAAAGAGGGCAGTGATGAACCTCTTAAAGCACGGAGAAGGTGGCCCATCCAAAATCAAAGTCCCCGACTCAAAGTCCTTCGATGGTAGTCAAAACTCCAAGGAGCTTGAGAACTTTCTGTGGGATATTGAGTAGTACTTCAAAGCTGCCCGAATCCCAGAGGAAGAGCGGGTGACAATCATCAGCATGTATTTGCAAGGAGATGCAAAACTCTGGTGGTGAACTCGAATGGAGGACGACGCTAGCGCGGGGAGGCCAAAGATTGAGACGTGGGAGGTGTTGAAAAAGGAATTGAAGGATCAATTCCTTCCTTGCAACACTGCTTGGGTTGCAAGGGAATCTCTTAAAAAGCTCAAGCACTCAGGTTCGGTGCAGGAGTACGTGAAGGAGTTTAACTCATTGCTGCTGGACATCAAAAATATGTCCGAGGAGGATAAGATGTTCAATTTCTTATCTGGGTTACAGCCTTGGGCGCAGGCTGAGTTACGAAGGCAAGCCGTGGGAAACTTGCCAAGCGCAATTGCCGCTGCAGAAAAGCTTGTAGATTACAAATATGCAGGTGCATCCAATTCACAAGGTGGGAAGAAGAAAAATGAAGGCGGAAAGAAAAACCATAAGGCTTTTGGCCAAAAGGATGGCAAGAAGCCTAATGGTGGCAAGAAAGACAACGGTGGAAATCGGAAGGGTGGCGACAAGTCTCCTTCACAAGACAAAGGGAAGAATCCTACGGGATGCTTCATTTGTGGTGGACCACACATGGCTAGAGAGTGCCCAAAGTGGGAGAAACTAAACGCTTTGATAGCGCAAGAGGAGGAGGAGAACTCGAATGGAGGGCCATCACGGGTGAACCCCCTCCAACTATTGAATGCGATCACGACGGGCAGTCAAGTCCAATACAAAGGCTTGATGTACGTGATGGTGCAAGTCAATGGGAAAGCTGTGCAAGCTATGGTAGACACGGGTGCTACCAATAACTTTGTGGCACAACGTGTGGCTGGTTCGTTGGGTTTGACCGTTGTGAAAAATTCCACCAAGCTGAAAGCGGTGAATTCGGAGGCGAAGCCTATCTTAGGCTCGGCGGTATGCAACTTGAAGGTAGACAAATGGTTAGGGTAGTGCAACTTAACTGTGGTACCCCTCGATGACTTCGACTTGATATTGGGGATCGAGTTTTTGGCCTTGGCCAAAGTGTTGGTGATTCTACACCTTCGAGGGATGCTCATAGGCGATGAGGGAAATTCATGCTTCGTTGCTGCCATGGAGAGTAGTCAACAAGCGAAAGACAAAAGAATTGAATTGCAATCTGCCAAGCAATTCAAGAATGGGATAAAGAGGGGCGATCAAGCATATGTGGCTGCCTTGATCGAGATCAAACTTGATCAGTGGGTCGAAGTACCCGACATGGTGATGGAAGTCTTGGAAGATTTCTCCGACACCATGCCCCCTGAGTTACCAAAAGAATTACCACCAAGGAGGGCAATTGACCATGAAATTGAGTTGGAACCGGGAGCTAGACCACCGGCTAAAGCTCCTTACAGAATGTCTCCATTAGAGTTGGTTGAGTTGAGGAAGCAACTCGATGAACGGTTGCAAGCAGGCCTCATTCAACCCTCAAAGGCTCCATATGGTGCACCGGTTCTGTTTCAAAAGAAGCAAGATGGATCCTTGAGGATGTGTGTGGACTATCGAGCACTGAACAAGGTAACAGTGAAGAACAAGTATCCTGTCCCGAATGTGGCTGACTTGTTTGATCAATTGTCCAAAGCATCCTACTTCACAAAGCTGGACTTGCGATCTGGGTATTGGCAAGTAAGAATCAAGGCGGGGGATGAGCCAAAGACAACATGTGTGACCAGGTACGGGTCTTATGAATTTCTCGTGATGCCTTTTGGCTTAACAAATGCTCCCGCCACATTTTGCAATTTGATGAACAATGTGCTATATGAATTCTTGGATGAATTTGTGGTTGTCTACTTGGATGACATTGTGGTATATAGTGAATCACTAGTTGAGCATGTGAATCACTTAAGGGCTGTCTTTTCTAAGTTAAGAAAATACAAGCTCTATGTCAAGAAAGAGAAGTGCGAATTTTGCCGTCAAGAAGTGAATTTCTTGGGGCATTGGGTCAGCAAGGGCCGAATCAGAATGGATGATCGAAAGGTAGAGGCCATTGTAGATTGGCCTACGCCAAGGAAGATCTCTGACTTGCGATCGTTCCTTGGGTTAGCCAACTACTATTGGAAATTCATCAAAGGGTACTCAAAGAAGGTAAACCCTTTGACGGATCTGCTCAAGAAGGAGCAAGTGTGGTGCTGGACGGATGCTTGTCAGGATGCTTTCGAGAAGCTAAAGGCAGCAGTGTCTTCGAAGCCCATTCTGGCCTTGCCAGATTTCGAGAAACCTTTTGAGGTACAAACTGATGCTTCGGATAGGGCCATTGGAGGGGTCTTGGTGCAAGAGGGGCACCCCATTGCTTTCGAGAGTCGGAAGTTAAAGGATGCGGAGCAGAGGTATTCGGTTCATGAGAAAGAAATGGCTGCAGTGGTGCATTGCTTGGATGTGTGGAGGCACTACTTGCTGGGTACGAAGTTCACAGTGGTGACAGACAACGTAGCAAACACTTACTTCAAGACCCAGAAGAAGTTGACTCCCAAGCAAGCACATTGGCAAGAGTTCCTTGCTGAGTTTGATTTTCTGTGGCTGCATAAACCTGGTAGGCAGAATCAGGTGGCGGATGCTTTAAGCAGAAAAGTGGTTGAAGCATATGTGGCAGCGTTGTCTTCGGTGCAAGCAACGTTTTGTGATCGAGTCAAAGAACAGTCTCACTTGGACTCGAATTATGTGAAGTTTAAGCAACAAGTTTCCGAGGGCTTGGTGCGGAAGTATTGGCTGGAAAATGACCTACTGTATGCCAAGGGCAGTAGGCTATTTGTGCCAAACAGCGGTGGCTTAAGGCGAGAGTTGCTTAAGGAAACTCATGACCCTCAATGGGCTGGTCACCCAAGAGTGGAGAGAATGGTGGCTTTGCTGGGAAAGTCATACTTTTGGCCAAAGATGGAAGAGGACGTTGAGTCCTATGTCAAGACTTGTCTTGTGTGCCAACAAGACAAGACTGAAAGAAAGAAGGAGGCAGGATTGCTACAGCCCCTGCCCATTCCAGAGAAGCCATGGCAATCCATCTCCATGGACTTCATCGTTGGTTTTCTAGAAGTGAAAGGTATAAGATCTATCCTTGTGGTGGTAGATCGCTTTTCAAAGTATGCTATTTTCATTGCTGCACCTCAAGCTTGTCCAGCAGAGATTGCAGCTGAACTAATTATGAGGAATGTGGTTAAGTATTTCGGGTTGCCGGAGGACATAATCAGTGACAGAGACTCACGGTTCACGGGTCGGTTTTGGACTACTCTCTTCAACATGATGGGGTCTGAATTGAAGTTTTCCACTGCCAATCATCCCCAAACAGATGGCCAAACCGAGCGAGTGAACCAACTATTAGAGGAATATTTGAGGCACTATGTCACTGCCAGCCAACGAAACTGGTTGGATTTGTTGGACGTGGCTCAGTTCTGCTACAATGTCCACCGCTCCTCATCTACAGGGATGAGTCCAGCGGAGATAGTCCTTGGTAGGCAGCCCCTTACTCCGCATGAGATTGCGAAACAGAAATCACAAGGGCCTTGTCCAGCAGCTTATCGCTTTGCTCGGGACAAAACAGAGCTGGTGGAACAAGCCCGCGACAGTTTGGCTAAGGCAGCCAAACGAATGAAGAAGCATGCTGATGAAAACACAAGGGACTTGGAGTTCAACGTGGGGGACAAAGTGATGCTGAAACTTACCCCACAAATCTGGAAAAAGGTTACAGATAAAAGATACCACAAAGGGCTCGTACAAAAGTATGATGGTCCGTTCGAAGTTGTCAAGAAGGTAGGCAAAGTGGCCTATAGATTGCAGCTGCCCGAACGATTTAAGGTACATCCAACTTTTCATGTTAGTTTCTTAAACGAATATCATGAAGATGTTAACACAGATCGGGTGAAAGCAAAAAGAGCTCCCCCAACTGTTCGCAAGCACTTTGCCAAGGACCTCGCGGAGATCCTTGATCATAGAACACTTGGGGCGAGCAAGAAAAACAGGCGGACAGAATACTTGGTACGATGGCATGGCAAGGAAGCAGCCGATGCTACTTGGGAAAAGGCAGTAACTTTGTGGCAATTTGAAGATAAGGTCAAGTCTTATCTAGAAGGTGTCGCGACGAGGACGTCGCACTCTTCTGGTGGGGGTGGTTTGTAAGCCCCTTACCTATGAGTGGCGTGGTGGCACGATGAAGATATGGGATGCTCATCGGGGCCCCAGCCCAAGTGATGCCATGGGAAGCATCACAAGCTGGTGTTGACACATGCTTGGGCCTGCTCACGGGAGCAGCCCACTCGCGATGGCTATCGGTCAAGTCCTTGATGCGTGAGTCATAAAGAGATGGCTCATGAGGACTGGACATGGTGCAGGGCACCTGGGCAGCGAGTGAGCAGAACACTGGCAGAAAAACAGACACGGGCTCGCGTTAGCACCTTACCGGGCACGCAAACGAGCACGAGGCACTCGGGGTGCACTTGATGGGCTTAGCCCATGAAGCTGGCAGCAGTTTCCAGCAGTTTGCAGCAGTTGACAGCAGTTACCAGTGGTTACCAAGCACTTGCAAGGGAGTGGGACACTTGTCGCAAGGGGCTGGAGTCAAAGCTGCATGTGGGACTGGTTTTGTGGGGATGAAACCCCATTACCCTAGGGTAGTTGAGGGTGTCAACTGCCAAGTTTTGTAGGCTATATAAACCCAGAGGCAGAGTCATCAAGGGTGTGATGTCCTGCTGCGTTAAAGTGTAAATCTTTATTCGTTAGTGAAAAAGGTTGAGATTGGTTCCCGTAAACACTTGTGTCTCTCTTTCATTCTCTCTTGTGTGCGTGGGTGTGTGCTTCCAGCATAAAGCTCACTTGAGACTGAGGGCATTCGTGGCGGATTGGCTGACGAGTTGGGTGTTACTCGTGCCATCACTCGGTGAAAATTCGAGCATAGAGCTCAACCGTGTGACAGAATCCAAGCAGAGAGAACCCGGAATCGTCCACGCTAACAATCCATCCTTCTCCCCCAAAGGGAGATTTTAGTAAATAACCAAATATAACACTTGGGCTAAAAGTCAAGTTGGTAATTTTTCTTACATATCCCTCCCTTCCCCCCCCCCCCCCCCAGCCCAGGTATCATATACGCCCCCAAAATAAAGAGCCTTGAATACTAGAAGAAAAGCACTTATACCTAACAAAATTAAGTGAATACCCAAAATTGTGGTCATTTTATTTCTATCTTTCCATACATAACTGAAAAATAGAAAAGATTCTTCAAGAGTCTCAGGGCTCAGAAGTGCATGATAAATACCGCCAAAGCCCAAAACAGCGGAGGAAATTAAGTGAAGTACTCCAGATGCAAAGTATGGAAAGGTGTCTATAACTTCTCCCCCAGGACCTACCCCCCAGCCGAGAGTAGCTAGGTGGGGAAGTAAAGGTTTGAGCTTTCTCCATCCTACACACATGCTCCTTACCCTTCGCTAACTCTTCAGCCTCAACATGGAGCTCAAGTAATCCTACATAAAATCTAGTACCAAAATCCATGGACTGCAGTGTTGTACATAGGCAGCAATGACAATAAGATTAGAGAACCCTCTTGGTCGCCAGGGTCTAAATAGCAGTACATGCATGTTTTGAGTAGCTCTATGTTGTAAGATCTTTCACGTAAGAACCTATTCTCGAAATAATTTTGGTATCCAATTAACTCATGGATACTCAATTCCACAGAGCTTTGGGAATTTGATATTGTAAGTGATGATTTTGTTTGTCCATGTGTGAATTGATACCTCTGCAGAGAAAGCTCATAGATGTCCTCCAACTAGAGATGTCATATATTTCCCTCTTGTAGAGCAATCTTACTCTTTCATACAAAGCATGAATGTAATTTAATAGTGAAAAGATGAGTGTACTTTCTGCATTAGACTCATTGATTTCACTTTCTTTAGACCAATCGTGATTATATTTTGGATGGAGAAGACCTGAATTCATGTCTAGCTTAGCCTTAATACCAAAAGCAATCTAGTAGGTACTCTTTTGCTTCCCCATTGTGCCTGTATTTTAGGTACAGATGTTTTCTGCTCCTAAAAGAGGAACTATATTCAGATCGTATTTAGGTGTCCATCTCTATTAATCTTGAAGGAATAGGAAAAAAGAAATCTTCTTTGTGGTACTTCTGCCTCAATACAACAGGGTATATATAAAGAAGATACAAGTTGACCTAGTGAACATGCATGGACACTATTAACTAGCCCTAAAAATTAGTGATAATCTATGTACAATCAATACTTTGTTGGGAATTTGACAATCAGATCCTTAGTTGATGGATCAAATATCAAATCTCTGTAATTTAAAAGCAATAATAATAAAAGCAAGAAGAAAATAAACAACCAATAGAAACACAAGATTTATAGTGGTTCACCTTCAATTGAGAGTTACATCCACTTTGCAGCCACTGCAAGAAACCATTTTCACTATGAAAATAGATTACAAGAGAGATAACCATTTCCCTAGCTCTCACTCTACTAGAATAAAACCCTAGGACTTTTACTCACTCTCTCTGTTGTGATGTTTACATGAGTAGAAGTCCCCTTTTTATATAGTAGAGTCCAAGCTAAAAGATAGATGTGTGAGAATCTTAAGATACTTTTTAAATAAGTATATACTCTTTTAGATAAGTATATACCTTTTCAGATGAGCATATATATCCTTTCAAATAAGTATATGCCCTCCTAGATAAATATATACCCTTTCAAATAAATATATACCCTTTTAGATAAGATTGTCTCCATACATACTCAATAATCTTTCACTTGGATACTAATTCATTATCTCAATTGTTTCTTCCACCTGCAATGATCATGACTTCCTAATCAGCAGCTGAGAAGCCCCACTAAATTTGTACACAACTTTAGTTTCTCGATTGTAACAACCTTGGTCAACATATGCCGCTTGTTGCCATCATGTTCTTCCTTTAACAGGTAAACCCATTTATTCTGCAGTGCCCTTTTTCCTTATGGTAGTTTTGCCAACTCTCATGTTTGATTACTCATGAGAGAATTCATCTCATCTTTCTTGGCTAACTCCCACTTGATTGATTCATCATCCTGCAAAGCTTCATCAAAACTCTCTAGTTCACCCTTATTAGTCAACAAGATGTAGTTCAGAGATGGTAAAAATCTCTATGGTGGTCTCACAGTCCTCAAAGATCTTCTCACTTCTATCACAGGAGTGGTTGGATTTACCTCTAGAGCCATACTTTCCTGATTTTCCTCAGCAATGTCATCTTCAACTTTCTAAGTATTCTATTGCAACTTATTCACTAGAATGTCTCTCAGGTGGATCAATTCAGGCCTTTTTACCTCAGAATCTGTTACTTCTGAACTCTTGCCCAAACTATCCTCATACAGAACTTGCTCATTGAAGATTACATCCCTGCTCCTAATGATCTTCTTGTTTTGGCTATCCCAAAAATGATAACCAAACTCATTGTCATCATATCCAATGAAAAAACATTTTTTTGATTTAGGATCAGTTTACCTCTAGCAGTAGTATCAATATGGATATATGACAGGCAACCAAATATTCTTAGAAAAGACAGATTTACATTTTTCCCACTCCAAACCTCTTCTGGTATTCTGTAATCCAAAGGAACTGAAGGACCCCTATTGATTAAATAGGCTGTAGTGTTAACTGCATCTACCAAAATACCTTGGGCAACCCTGCATGCATTCTCATGCTTCTTGCAGGCTCATTCAGTGTCCTGTTCATTTTTTCTGCAACACCATTCAGCTGAGGTGTACTTGGAGTAGTCTTCTCCATCTTGATCCCATTGTTAGTACAAAATTGTTTGAAATCCCCATCAACATATTCTCCACCATTATCAGATCTCAAACACTTAACTTTAAAATTAATTTTATTCTCAACCATAGCTTTTCATTTCCTGAAAGCATCAAATACATCAGATTTATTTTTCAGAAAATAAATCCATACCTTTCAAGTTGAGTCATCAATGAAAATCACATAGTAGCTAGATCCCCCAAGAGATGTCACAGTTGAAGGCTCTCACACATTTGTATGAACTAACTCTAGTTTTCTTGCTTCAACTGCTTTCTTACTTTGGAGAAGCTGACCCTTTTTTGTTTGCCAAGGATGCAGCTTTCATACAACTTGTGCTCTGCAGATTTTAAATCCGACAAATTACCATTTGTCACCATGACCTTCATTCCCTTTTCACTCATATGCCCAAGTCTGCAATGCCATAAGTCAGAGTTCATACCAGTGTCAACAGCAGCCACTGTATCCTTGCAACTTAAAGTCATATAGAGAGTTTCAATTTTGCTCCCTTGAGCAACAACCATGGCACCTTTGGTAACTTTCTAAGCATTATCATTGAAAATCACCTTATGCCCTTCACTATCAAACTGTCCAATAGAAATTAGATTTCTCATTAACTTTGGCACATATCTCACCTTTTGAATCTTTTAGATATTTCCATTTAGCATCTTCAATTTAACATCATCCATACCAACAATATTCAAAAGTTTTCCATCAATAAGATAAACCTTCTCAAAATTTTCAGCAATATAATTTTCAATTATTTTGCCATATGCAATGGTATGAAAAGATATCCTAAAATCTAAAATCCAAAACTTAAGAGGATTATTAATAGCCAAAAGTAAAGCATCATCTACCTCATCTGTTACAGCATTTGCAGTATCATCTTTGTTCTCACCCTTTTTCTTCAGTTAGCGATAATCTTTCTTCATGTGGCCCTTTTTCTTGCAGTTTCAGCATTCTAGATTTCTTCCAGATATAGATTTGCTTCCTCCATTCCTTGACTTAGATTTGTCTTTATTGCGATCAGAATTTCTATCGCTTTCTCTTCCCCTATTTTTAACATTTAGGGTAGAATTTGCAATCGATGTTTCACCTGAATCGATCTTCCGAATCTCTTCTGCAAGAACTCGATCATGAACATCATTGAAGTTCAATTTTGAACTCCCAATAAAATTACTCATCGCTGCTCTCATGGGCTCCCAACTATTTGGCAATGATGCCAATAGTATCAAGGCACGTACCTCATCATCAAAGTCAATCTCAACAGAAAATAACTGATTAACAATAGTATTAAACTCATTAAGATGAGTTGCCACAAAATTACCTTCACCCATTTTCAAGTGAAATAGCTTCTTCATAAGAAAAACCTTGTTATTTGCTAAAGGTTTTTCATACATGTCAGATAGCACTTTCATCAGACTTGCAGTTGTTTTCTCCTTCGCCATGTTATGAGCAACGTTCTTTGACAGTGTCAACCGAATAACCCCTAGCACCTGTCGATCAAGGAGATCCCAATTGCTTTCTGAAATCTTTTCAGGTTTTTGACCCAAAAGTGGTTCATGCAGCTTTTTTCCATACAGATAATCCTCGATTTGCATTCTCTAGAAGGCATAATCTATACCATTGAACTTGATGATCCCATGTGATGAGTTTTCTTTGCTACTCATTGCTTTCAATCTTAAAACCCGAAGCTCTGATACCAGTTGTTGAAAATTTGATAACCAGATCCTTAGTTGATGGATCAAATATCAAATCCTTGTAACCTGAAAACAATAATAATAAAAGCAAGAAAAAAATAAATAATCAACAGGAACACAAGATTTATAGTGATTCACCTTAATTGAGAGTTACATCCGCTTTGCTGCCACTGCAGAAAACCCTTTTCACTATGAAAATAGATTACAAGAGAAATAATTGTTTCCCTAACCCTCACTCTACTAAAATAAAACGCTATGACTCTTACTCACTTTTTCTGTTGTGATGTTTACATGAGTAGAAGTCCCTTTTTTATATAATAGAACCCAAGGCTAAAAAATAGATGTGTGAGAATCTTAAAATACCTTTTAGATAAGTATATATTTTTTAAAATAAGTATATACCTTTTTAGATAAGTATATATGTCCTTTCAGATAAGTATATGCTCTCCCAGATAAATATATATCCTTTCAGATAAATATATACTCTTTTAGATAAGATTGTCTCCACACATACTCAACATACTATTTTAAGTCCTAATTATAGCCTAATCACAGCATATTCACAGTACACTTTCAGGCTATATTTTAGTCCTTAACAACAGCCTAATTGAAGCTCGTTCACACCAACTTCTAGCCTAAATTTTAGGTCTTAACAGCAGCATAATTGCACCACATTCTCAACACACTTTCTAACAAATCTGACATCCATGAAGCAATGCATTATAAAGGGAACTGCCAACAACATAATCTAGACTTATGGAAGTTCCGCCAGAACTTAAAACAAGAGTAGGCATCCAACATTTTCTTGTCAATTCACACGAGAACAGAAAGAAAAATACTGTCTTCTAATTTCAAAGTCCAAAAAACAACTCCATTTAATCTCGGCTTTGTACTCATTAAATCATACATTTCATAAAATTATAATATTGACAAAGCATTTATATGATACAAAATGGTGTAGGCGTAAACAAAGATACTAACATAAATAAATAACAAAAACTGGTGGAGTATCATCAACGAAAAAATCAATCATTTTCTTCTGCTTGGCATCATCTATTAGCAACATTAACGAGGCCATAACCCCGTGTAAAAATAACAAGCTTACACAACCCCGAGTACGTTGCAGGCAACAGGCTACAGAATAATGAATGTCAAGAGCCTCAGAACATGATTCTAGTTCTGTTCACTGTCTTAAAGACCCAAAACTTTCTGGTGGCCAAACCTGTTGAAACAAGAATTGTAAGAGCATCATGTTGAAAAGAAAAAACTAAGTAAATGAGTAACCGTGAGCAAATGCAAGTGCAAGCACTCAATATTATAATAGCAGATTAGATTAATATTACCAAAACAATGAACTTCAAATTTAGTTCAAATAAATTGGTCAGTGAACGGAACAAACACACATTAGGAAAAAAGATAGAAGCTTTCAGTACATGCTGCGACTTAACCAAAATAAAATGGTCAACAAGGATGATCAGGTTATAGAATGTAACAACTACTTTATTCAAAATTTTCTGTCAGGGAACTTTTAACTGTATGCTTTCTAACCAATTTTCCAATGTCACAGGTAACAATGATAATATATGTGGTCTTGAGGCTATAACCACCAATAGTAGAGCTTAGTCGATCTACTCCGAAGGACACCAAGCTTGGAAAGTTCCTACTGCCAGCTGGTGTGCTAATCTCCTTGCCAGTGCTCCTAGTTCACCATGATCACGAACTCTGTGGTGATGATGCAGAAGAGTTCAAACCGAAGAGTTTTAGTGAAGGGATTTCGAAGGCCACCAAGAACCAAACTTCCTTCTTCCCTCTAGGATTTGCCTCAGCCATAGGATTTGTCTCGCCAAAACTTCGCTCTTATAGAAGTAAAAATGGCGTTGGCAATGATCCTGTGGCACTTTTCATTTGAACTGTCCCCATCCTACACTCATGCTCCTCAGAAGATTGTTTCACTTCACCCACAGCATGGTGCTCACCTTATTTTGCACAAGCTCTGATCTGCAAAAGTAAATCACTTCTCAGAGTTGATGTCATGCTAGCATCCATAGTCTTCAAAATGACTTTTGCATCTTACATTTATGAGCTTTCCGTTGAAGTGGCATTATAAACAATAATACAAACATGTTAGATACGGCAGTAAAATTGAACTGCATCATGTATAATATCCTCAGCCTGATTTTGCAATATTGAATATGCTTATGAGATGGCTAAAGAATAGGGGAAAGGTGAAGAGGTCGGGGAATCCGAGAGGCACAATATTACAGTTTCCACGATCATGATGAGAATAAAGCACAAACTGCAGAACTTTGGGCAATATATAAGTCAAATTGATTCTTGTTTTCTTTGACTCTTGCTGTCTAACAATCCATGTCAGATACCAGTCTGCCCGTGATACACAGGTTTCATACCATTTGGATCATCAGTGAAAAGTCTCTTATTGGCTAATTGTTATTTGACTTGGCAAGTTGTTCCCTCCACCTTCAGTTTGAGTCACAAATTGAAAGAATTAAAAGCTAGCACTTAGTAAATATACTTCAGAAAATTCAGAATCAACTTTGAAAGATGAAACTGCGTGGGATTCAGAATCAACTTTGAATGATTGAATCAACTCTTCCTTGGAATGTAAAAAAATGCAACACTGCAAACCTCGATCCCGATTGACCAAACTCTGTAGATACTTTCCAAACCCAAATTTGGGCCAAAATAAGAAAGGCAATCACGAAAGACAAAAGGAAAAAACATAGGTATTAATTATATGAAAATTCGATCAAATGAAAAGTAGAACAAGTATTTAGAGCAATTCCCCGAATTAGGACGTGGAAAAGTAGGTAAAACCTTGAGGCTGCCCAATATGAATAATTTGATTTTAGAAAAGAGAAACAAACAGACGAGAGGATAAGTGAATGGGTAATGACCAGTTCATAGATACTGATCAGCGTGGTTGTTTAGTTCATGTATATAGAAGATCTACAGCAAAATGAGTTATACAAAATGGCAAATTGGACCGTTTTGTTGTGAGGGTATATATAAGGACAATGATGCACTACAAGAAAAACTATTTTTAATGACGGTCTTTTATGAACGTCATTAAAAAATTAAATACATAACGGTCTGAAAAAACCGTCATAAAAAACATAATATACATAACGGTTCTGAGAGACCGTCATAAAAAACATAGTATACATGACGATTCTGAGGGACCGTCATAAAAAATTTGTAATAAAAAAAATATTCGTGATGAAGACTCGAACCTGATCTCTCTGAAGAAATTGATAAATGTCATTGTCATCTAACCAAAGCAAAACATATATTATATTTTGGATAGATTAATATTTAATTTAAATACTTGATTGAAAATGCCAACAAGCAGACTCAAACCCGAGCCATACTGAACCTTTTTTCGGGCTTACAACCATTTGCTCCACCCATCGATTTTGACCTGCTTTGTTGTTTTTTTAGAAAAAGATATTTTTTAATTATTTTGAGAATGACGCCTGCAGGCGGACTCGAACCCAGGCTCCCTCAGTCAATGTTACGAGACTTTACCACTTGGTCAACCGCACGATTACGTAATGACCTTGACAGTAATAAGGATTAAATAGTACGCAGAATGTTCTGTAAATATCCAAAAAGCTCTTTACCCACGCAGTGGCGTGGTGTTCTTCATTCTCCCCCGAAATACCCGAAAAGTTCAGAGATTTCTCTCTTTCAACACCATATAATCGATGAAAAACTTCCTTCCTTCAAGAAATTTTGTGAAGTAAACTTTGTGCACAGTCGGATGATACCATTAAAGCAAAAAAATGGTATGTAAAACTTATCAAATCTTCATCTCACATTGTTAGAGAGAGAAATTTTTTTGTTGATTCTTCTAATTTCTTACTTAGTTTTGTTCGAAAATTTTCTTCTCTTGGCATTATGCATTTTCGGATGATACCCATGTTTGTTATCCTTGTGATACTGAAAATTATAAGTAAATGAAGTGAGAAATGAAGTGAGAAATGTAGGGATCCGAAACTGTAAGCCATGGATGGGGCTGCCAAGTTTCTCCTATTGGCATAACAAAGCCACACCCAAGTGTGTACTGTGCATCTATTTGTGAAAAATTAAAACCTAACAGAAAAATTAACTCTTTTTCTTTCTCTATCTACAGCCTTAGGTACTGCCTTCACAGGCTGCATGTTCTCATCCCGGCAGGAAAGCTTGTTGTCAAAGCATGCTTGCTCATTCTTGGACTAGAATTTTAGATTATAAATGTTAGTTGGCTGGCAATTCGGGCACTTAATTTTTTCTTATCTAAGATGTCTTGGAATGTTTTGTTCAAAGTTATCATCCATATTTATGTGTTGATAATTGAATTCTAGTTTGATAATTGAATCCTACCGGGCTAGCCAAGTTTGCTCTTTTTGGAGAATCATCACACATGTAAGCTTGGAAAAGGAGCTGTCACTTGACTAACCCCACCATATGGAAGACAAAAGCACCAATATTCTATCATTTTGCTGCATATGGGTGTCATAATATAGGACTGCTATTTAGTACATGAATTGAATCCTTGACAGAAATCAATAATAAAGAATAATCATTGAGAGAAAAAGTTTATTGATACTCCGACATTTCAATTAAAGTGTAATTTTTTTAGTATTTTTTTGTGCTAGTAATAAAGGTTTTTTTTTCTCACAGATGCTATGGTTCATTATGCAGGATAATTGTTGTGATAGTCAATTGCTCGTTTGAAGGAAGGGAAAGCTTGTTACATATTAATAGGACTCGAAAGAAAAGTCAAAACCCTTCAGATAGAAGCCATTACTTTTTTGCACAGATAACATCATTCCAGGTTGGTAATTTCTTAGTAATCTACCAATGTACCATGTGTTTCGAAGAAATAGTCTTCGCTTTGCCTGAGGCCTTTCAGTCTAGTGGGCACCTTGTTTTTTAATCTTATTTTTTCAATAACATTACTTTACATGATACGTATTACATACATAATAAACATGCAGAATAAGTGGGTGTTTTTTTTTTTATTTGTCATCATAGGATAAAATATGGATAAATCTTGGATGCACTTGAATAGATTGTCCAAGGAGTTTTCTGATGGAGTGGATGAGTTTCTTGCTTTTGCCATTTCTCATTGTGAAGATCCTACACTCATTAGATGTCCTTGTCAATCATGTGCTAATTTGACATTATTAAGTGTTGAAGAAGTTAAGTATCATTTGTTTAGTAAAGGGATTGATCAGAGGTATAAAAGATGGATTTGGCATGGAGAAGAGTGTTCTTCTAGATCAAATATTACATGGCAACGGATTCAAGTGAGTTTATTTTTTTTATTATTAATAACATTAAAAATAATATGTGTTAATGATTATGTTTCTACTTGTATAGGCACCGATTCAAAGAGGTGGTGTAGAATGTGGCTATTTTGTACTTCGATTTATGAAGGAAATAATTGAAGATCCAAAAATTCTTTGTGAGAAGGTCAAATTACTTATCTTATTTATATATTAAATATTTTATACTTATAAATAATATCAAATTGATTATGTTATCTTTCTTTTGTGTTTTAATCTTAAAGTTCAATGGTAAGGATACATATAGTAATGAAGAAATTGATGAAGTACGTCGTGAATGGGCTATGCATGTACAACAGTTACTATCATAGCCAGGTATGTAATCCTTGTTAGCTCATTAATAGTATATTTTAATTGTGTGTTGTTTATCTTGGTTAAATTCAAGTATGATGAACTAATTATATTAATTGAACGCTCCACTCATTCTATTTATTGAGCCATCTACTAATTCTGTTAAGTTATAAATCAATTCTGTTGAGAATTCTATAAATGTCATCTTTAAGCAGTTGGTAAAGTAAAAAACAAGGAAAAGTATTCAAGCATGTATATGAAATAAATATGTCCATAATTAGTTAATTTTCACACTTACTGTTGCATTACAAGAAGTTACACTTTTGATGCCTACATGTAGGAAATTAGAATAGAAAGTTGCATATTATGATTAATATATACCTTATAGGTTACAAAGAGTTATATTTTTGACATCTAGATGCACTCTCAATTTTTTATTATATTTGATTTTCAAGCTTTATTATAATTGCTTATTTATTTTGATATGTAAATTAACTATGTGGTAAATAGAGCTTATATAATAATGTATCTTTTCTATAACTATTGCAGGAGTGACACATCTAATGCACTGGGTTTTTTTTGATGTAATGGTAGAACAAAGCAATGAGAATGATAATTATGTAATTTAATTTGTAGATATTTTGTTTATTTTTGATACTTAATATTATTTTGTTTTGTAAAATGATAATAGTTGTAGTTATAAACATATGTATTTTTTTGTTTGACATTTTTGTATTGTTTGATTGCAATTGAAAAAAAAAATATAAATATTAATTAATTTACAAAATTATAAAAAAAATTTTGTAATTAATTAACAAAAAAATATATAATAAAACATGAAACATTTTTATGACGGTCATAAAAAACATCATAAAAAGTACCAAATTTTTTAATGACGGTCACAAAGACCGTCATGATATCATCAATATATTTTATGACGGTCTGCAGTGGATCGTCATGAATTTTTATGACGGTCCATTGCAGACCGTCATTAATATTCCAGCTTTTTAATGATGGTCAAAAACCGTCAAGAATTTATGACGGTATTTTGGATCGTCATAAAGTTTTTATGACATCACTTACAATAACAGTTTTCTGACCGTCATAAAAAACTTTTTATGATGGGCATTGCCCGTCATAGAAGATTTGTTTTCTTGTAGTGATGATAATGAAGGACACCTACACTATCTAGAAATGGCTTTAAGAAGTCAAAATCCGTCACCCCAATCTGTTTTGGAGGGTCTTGGTCTTAGTGCTAAAGTGAGTTTCAACAAAATTCTTGAATTCAAGGAAATAAGAGAATGTCTCATGTTTACTATTGAATAAGTCAAACCAAATAAACTGAGAGCGATCATCAATAAATAAAAGAAAATATTTGACCAACACTAGTAGAAGGAATAAGGGAAGGCTCCCAAAGATCAAAATGTATCAATTCATTACTTCTAAAGAAGATTGTACAAAAGGAAGTATATGACTCTTGGGCATATATATTACTAGCTGAACAGAAAGATACTGCACTTAGATTTTACAATTCTACAAAACCAAATTAAGAAAGGGCCTAATTATCTATTAACCTAGAGCTATGCTCTGATTAACTTAAGTAAGAAAAGACTGTTCAGTTGGAGAGACAAAAGATGAAGGATTTGAGTGCCACTGACGAGTAACGTCAGTTGATTGAGGCAGATCAAGTTTGTATAACCCATTTTCAAAGTATCCTTGAAATAAAAGTTTTTTCTTGGTTTCATTGGCCATTAAAAAAAAAACTCAACATAAACTGGGTTATGAGTTCATAATTTTGTAACACTAACTAAATATTTGAAAATGTCAAAAGTATGAAGCATAAGTTGGGTAACAAAACATTACCAATATGAGTTATACCAATGCACCTACCATCGCCCACTATTGCTTGCTCTTCACCTGCATATTGTATTACTTCGGAGAAGTTGCCAAACACTATAATAAAATAGATTTTTAATAACCCTTAGTAGATGATAATTTTATAAAAAATATTATTAAAATTTTTTAAAATAAAAAAATAAAATAAATAACAATTTTTAAGAAAACTATTATCTAAAATGTTATTTTCTCTTCGGTTGAGGCAAGACAGCTAAGAAATTGAAATGAATTTAAACAATGTTGATCTTTTGTGAACCAATGAAAAAATCCTATCATAAAGGTTAATTTCTCGTCAGTTTCAGAAAGACCATCTATAAGGACCCTGTGATCATGAACTCCATCTTTTCTTCTCCTTTCCTTTGATTCTCTCTCTTTCTCAATAACCAGCACCGTGTCCGCCCCTTTCCCTCTGTTTTCCACCAGCCTGGTCGCCTGCCCTCTCCTCTCTATTTTCCACCAGCCTCACCGACAGCATTATGCACACAATC
This sequence comes from Moringa oleifera, assembly GCA_021397835.1. Lineage (NCBI taxonomy): Eukaryota > Viridiplantae > Streptophyta > Magnoliopsida > Brassicales > Moringaceae > Moringa > Moringa oleifera. Next base: position 3,578,796 of record JAJFZO010000863.1, read on the forward strand.
AACCTGTCAACTTCCTCTATTTAATCGAGTAGCCCCAACCAACGTGAAGGTTGCCATGGAATAGTAGCCATGGTTTAGATTTGTGTGCTCCAGTTTCTTCTAAATGGGATTGTAGCCGTGGAAGGTTGGTAACAATAATCTAACTTAATTCTATTATCTTTTACGGTGACTTTCATTTTTGTATTTACTTGTTTTTTTGGGTTTTAATGGGGTTTACTTGAGTGTCTCAAGGAGGTCTTCTAACGGCCCCGGAAGAAGCCGAAGAAATGTAGGTGTTTCGTTTCCTTATGTCTACAACTTTAGGTTCCAATTTATACTTGCTAATTAATGAGTGTGTTTCCATGTTTGCATGTCTATGTTTTAGTTGATAAATATGAATAATGGACTTATTTGAAATTTAGAGCTCTAAATCTTATAGGACGACGGGAGGAAAGAGATGAAAGGAGAAACATATTAAAGTCACTTGCCAGGAGCCATTTAAGCTAAAAACTGAGGTTTGTTATTTGAACTGATTAGTTTTTGTTTTACTGCTGTTAGAATTTACTGTCTTTTTTCTGATTTGGGGTATGTTTTCTTGCCATCACAGCAAAGGGGAAGAGTGAAGAAGAAGAGCTCATCAAGAAGACACAAAAGATGATGACGAAGGGGGAAAGGCGACGGATTCCATTTCACAAGCTTTTCCATGGACCATAGATGAACCAGAGCTGGGTCCATCTATGGAATCAATAAATAAAAACGCTTGTACTTTGACTGTCAGATTGTCTTCAAAGTTCGTTAGCCTGGAATACACTGAATAAAATGGTTGGTTGTTTGTGACTTTGTATGGGTACTTCATAGATACATTTCTTTTTTTAAATGTTATGACCATAATGAACTTAACTGCGTTGCTATGAGAAGAGAAGACAAGAGTAGATGGTTTGGATAAGTTCTCAACTTGCATGCTTGTAGAAGGGATTTACACTGTGGAACCTCGTTTTAAATATTTGTGCTTATGAGCTCACCTGTACTAGCTTGGTGATTGTTATTGCAGTATTTGATTAAACCTTGAATGAAAGAGAATACAGAGCCCCTGGACTTGAAGCTCCATAGTGGCATGAGGGTAGAGGAACATGCTGAGTTTGACAATTAGGTGCTCTTTTACCTTCATTTTCTAAACATGAAGCATATGAAGTCACAATGTGCATGATATATATTCTGCTTACTTCACAACCAAACTAACTGGAACAAGAATCGAAACTTGAACTTTCAGAGTGGTGCCTTCTACCTGAATAAGTATTAAAGAAAGGAATTAGGTAGATAATTGAGAAGTGATAAAGAAGTAATAAACTTGAACTTGCAGTATTTTCTATGATCTTAGATGCGGTGCATTCTACATGAATTAACTCTGAAAGAAGTAATAAAGAAGGGAACTACCTAGATGGTTGAGATAATTCACAGAGGAAATCTGTCTAGTTTTTTTCCATGATCTTAGGTATTGAATTAGATTTTATTGTATCTAATTAAGTATTACTTTTTCTTCTTGAAGTTGTTTGTCTGTGAATAAATTGTGCTGCTTTGTTTTACAAATTAGCTTCAAAAAACTTCTGCTAAGAACATTAGTCAGTGTTGTCAAATTTTGCTTATGCCTTCTACTTACTTTTTATTTGGGTCTGATGAAAATAATTAACTTTCGAAGTTTCTTTAGCTTTTCATGGGCTTCACATGAACTTGCATAAGAAAGTGAAATAATTTATTTGTGTATTTATGTTTGTGGTGTCAGGTAGCGGAGAAGTTAAGCCTAATGAAGCAATACGAAATGAAAAGAGAATGGCAGCAAAAGGTACAAGACGAAAGAAAGGCCTGATTTCATAGTTTGCCACTGTTATTTCTTTTTTGAATTACATATATATTTGCTCTTATAGTTGGCCAAAGAGGAAGAAATTAAGAGGTTGAAAAAGGAGCTTAACTCCAAAAGCACAGCCCATGTCATATTTTGATAGGCCCTTCATTCCCAGAAGGTAAATATTTTTCTGAAACAAACGTGCTGTATGTTAAGACTAAAGCGCAATACTATAGCAGAGTTTGCTATAGTATTGCGATTTAGTGCTAAAGGTCATCGAAGCATCCAACAAATTCCTAAGGAGCCAAGGTTCCAACTATTGCAACATAAGAAAATCAAGTGCTGCCGATCTTGGAATGACGTTAGTCTTACCGTTGTCAACAACGCTGAAGCGGCCAAGGAAGGGAGCGGTGGAACTTTTTAAGGGTCATGATTCATGCTTTTGTCAATGTTGGTTACTTAATAATGTATTCATCTTGATCTCTTTTTTCTTCTTTATATATATCCTTTCGAGATTTCATGAAGCAACCAACGTAGTTGCAATTTTGTTGCCCTTTGTTATGAGCCAAGTACTTAGTTCCAATTTCCAAACTCTTTGATGTTAAAAATTTATTTAGTTATTGATTACAGAAATTGTTATTGCTTCATCCTGTAAGTTAAAATCTTTTAATTTTTTTTAAAAAATTTTAAAATTAAAAATATCAAAAAAAATAAATATATATTTTTCATGGGTTGTTAAGAATATTTTACATTTTTTTAAATTTTAATTTTCAAATTACTGTAAAAAATTTAAAAAATGAAAAAATATATAAACATAAAAATCAACAAAAAAATTATATAATTATATAAATTATTTAATTAAATTAAATAAAAATACATTGAACGAGCAACAGTTTTTACGATCGTTGTATAATCTATTTTCATTTTAAGATACTTTTGATGATGATTTTTTGTAAGTGTCGTATATTTATCAAGATATTTTACGTTGCTATTTAAGATATTGTTTCACAAACTACCGAGAAAAAAAAAATTCTCAAAGGCACTTTGATAAACCTAACTGTGTATCAGTTCTGATTTTACATAGAGAGGACTTACTGATTGTCTGTTCTACCCTCGAAACATAAACGACGTCACTTCTCTAAAGTACACGTAGGCATTCTAACTTCCCTCTAAACTTATAAAGGAAAATGAAGATGAAGACACCACAACAGCCTTGAACCGAAAATACTGACTATGCTATATGTCAAAACAATATTCGTACCGGAAATAGCAAAAATAATAATTTAATTTATTAAAATAATAATTATCACATTTTCGAATATTTAACAATTCAATTTTGTCAACTTTTGACCAAATCCAGTGAAGGCACGATATGCTCCAAAAAGTCTACTGCTCGTGTTTTAAATCAAAATTCAAAGAAAATAAAGTCCAAATTTACAACTATATATCGTGATTTTCTATGAAAATTTTGGTAGCTCGTGTTTTATTCGATCCCATTGCCACATACATTTCATTTCGTCTTCAAGTAATGCCATGATTGACATGCAAGTGATAAGCATGGAAAACATTTTCTTGGAGTTTCTAACTGAACTTTTCCAATATGAAGAGGGTAGTTGTCCGTGCTAAGTTGTTAAGCTGCCAACTGCATCTTAAATTAGCTCAAAATTTCATTTCGATCGTATCATCCTTCGAAAGTTGTTCTAAAAACTCTCCGCTACAGGCAACCCGTCAAAACCCTTCCATCTTTTCTGTTCCTTGCTCTCTCTGATCTCTCTCTTCTCTCGCGTATGAAAATGCAAATATCAGCGGCAACAATCGCACTCTCAGTTGTTTTAGGAGTTGCTGTGATATGGGCATGGAAGGTGCTGAGCGGGTTATGGTTAAGGCCAAAGAGGCTGGAGAGGCGCCTCAGGAAACAAGGGTTCACCGGAAACCCATACCGGCTTTTATTTGGAGACTTGAGAGAGAATATCATGATTCTAAAACAAGCAAGCTCCAGACCCATTAACCTCACGGATGATATTCTGCCGCGTGTGACCCCACTCTTGTACCAGACCGTGAAGAATTATGGTATGTTTGTCGATCAACCATCCCCACCTTACTGACTCTTTGCTGAAAAGAAGGTGAAAAGGAAAGCCTTGATCCTGAGGATTAGTATGGTGTCTCTTTCTTGCTGTTCCAAATCTCTCTGTGTCTGTGCTTTAACAGGTTTTCCAGAATGAGCGTATTGAAAACTTTCTTTTCACAACATGCTTATCTTAATTACAACAGAAGATGTCCATCTGATTACAGTAGAAGAATAGTTAGGTTGTATTGGGTGATCTTTGTCTTCTCAACTCCTAAACTAACTCGTTGCATGGCGAAGTTTTTTTTCGTATTTATAAACTAATATCCTCCCTAGCTTCTTATAAAGGACATGGGATAATCCAATAAATACACTTTCACATAATGGACTATGATTTAGGTGAAGGATTGCACTGAGAATATTGAAACTTGATTTTTGATATCAATTTGTTTAGTTGCTATCAGATATTTTTCAATCTCAGTGGCTAGCTCCTAAAGTGTGATTATTCTCCTGTTTATACACTGATTATCTGCCCTTCCACAATCAAACTACAACAAGTTGTCTGTATTACGTTAATACTGATCAAACGTCAAATTTCTTCTAACATTTGGAAGGTCTGGCAGGGAAATACTCTTTCATTTGGGTTGGTCCGAGGGCAAAGGTGATTTTGATGGACCCTGAACTCATAAAAGATGTATTTAACAGGTTCAAAGATTTTCACAAACCCAATGCCAACCCTCTCAACAGAGTGCTAGTGGCAGGACTGTCAAGTTATGAGGATGAGAAATGGCTTAAGCATAGAAGGATTATCAACCCAGCATTCCACCTGGAGAAGCTGAAGGTATTCCTTTGCTCCTTTTATTTGTTTATTGTGCTGGATGCTTTTGATTGCTTATTCATGTCTCTGTTGGGTCTCGTTTACTTGAAGACTTTCAAGTATGTCTTTAAATTTTCTACATGCAAGGGTCAGATGCTAATACTATCGATGGCTTTCCTTTCCAGCATATGGTTCCTGCATTACATGAAAGTTGTAGTGGAATGATAAGCAAATGGGAGAAGTTGGTATCCGTTGAGGGATCTTGCGAGCTGGATGTGTGGCCTTATCTTATGAACTTGACATCTGATGTGATTTCACGAACAGCATTTGGGAGCAACTATGAAGAAGGGAAAAGAATTTTTCAACTCATAGAGGAAATTGGCAAACTTGCAGTCCTGGTTGCACAGACGGCTTACATTCCAGGATGGAGGTAAACTTTCTTGTAGTTACTCAATCTCTTTGTTCTGCGGCAGTCTTTCTTCATCAACTTAACATGGTAAAGTAGTTCTTTGTTAGCAAATTTCTCTGTTCCTTCGTCTTTCACAACAATTAATTTTGGATATGATTTTACATAGATTTTTGCCGTCCAAGAATTTCAAGAGCATAAAGAAAATTGACCAAGAAATACGAGTAGCACTAAGAGGTATCATCAGTAAAAGAGAGACGGTGATGAAAGAAGGACAGGTAGCCAGCAATGACTTACTGGGTATCCTTATGGAATCCAATTTCAGAGAAATTCAAGAGGACAGAAATGACAAGAAGAATGTTGGGATGAGCATGGAAGAGGTCATTGAGGAGTGTAAGCTATTTTACCTAGCTGGCCAAGAGACCACGTCTGCATTGCTTGTTTGGACGATGGTCTTATTGGCTAAGCATTCAAATTGGCAATCTCGTGCAAGAGAAGAGGTTTTGCAAGTTTTGGGTAACAATAAACCTGACTTTGATCGATTAAATCACCTGAAAGTTGTAAGTATAACCCTTCTCATATTGTGCAGATTGTCTTTAAAAAGACTTCCTCTTTTTTGCTGAATTATGCTCAACTGTTAGAGCTGTCAATGCATTTTAAATCAACACTAGCCTGTCCAAAATATAAGTTGCAATATCAGCTCAACCAAGAAGGAAAACAAATCAATGCTGTTGTTTTCTTTTTTTTCTCTGTGAATAATATATACTTACGGGTAGGTGAGGTTGTCAGGTTGATCAGATATTCTTTCAGAGAGCTAACATTGTGCTTTTTGGCCAATTTCCTAATTCCACAGGTGACAATGATATTGTATGAGGTCTTGAGACTATACCCGCCAGTAGTTGAGCTCAGTCGATATACTCCCAAAGAAACGAAACTTGGAAAGTTCACACTACCAGCTGGAGTGCTAATGTCATTGCCAGTGGTCCTAATTCATCATGATCGCGAGCTGTGGGGTGATGACGCAGCAGAGTTCAAACCTGAGAGGTTCAGTGAAGGGATTTCGAAGGCCACCAAGAATCAACCTATTTTCTTCCCTCTGGGCGGAGGCCCTAGGATCTGCATCGGCCAAAACTTTGCCCTCTTAGAAGCAAAACTGGCCTTGGCAATGATCCTGCAACATTTCTCCTTCGAGCTGTCCCCCTCATACACTCATGCTCCTCACGTGGTCATAACTCTTCGCCCGCAGCATGGTGCTCATCTTATTCTACACAAGCTCTGATCTGCAACTCTCAACTGATTTTTCCAGATGGGAGATTCAATAAAGGTTGAGCCACTTCTGCGTGGGTTCATTTCATGCCATCATCTCGGATATAATTACTTTTGCATCTGAAGCCAAAACTAGCTTTCTATTAAACTGACATTACCGTCAGTGATAAAATGCACAAATCTATATTCAATGCAATTCAATTGCCACATATAAATATATATTGTGTTCATCCTGATTTTGCAGTGTGGGAAATGCTTATTGGAATGTGCAAAGTGTAGGAGTATGATAAAAGAGAAGCAAATTAAAGGCCTGAGTATCCAACCTAAAAATCTTCTTAAGAAATCATCTTTTTGATATTATCTCATCACTGCAAGAACCAAGTTTCCCTCTCCATTAAACAAAGCTTGATGCCATCTCAGTCATCAGAATTGTAGTCTCTGCTAGAGTTATTTGAACACAAATGTTAAGATAGAACTACCCTTTTTTGGTAAGTAATATGAACTTTTAATATATTTCTGGATATATATTTGGCCCCTGTAATTTAGAAGTTCACAAATATTGAGAAATATTAATGTCCAGAGGAGTGATTACAGTGGCCCACTATGAAGCGGCATTATCTAATGTCTGGAAAGCAAATATGATCTGTTAGCGGGCTGCTCATTTCGAGGCCACATGTTTGCTTAATAACACCTTCTGAGGTCCCTCCTTCATCCAGCTAAAATAGACATTTAAATTGTGTCAGAATCATCTCTCTATGTGCTATGCAGCTAGCTAGATTTTGCCTGTTCACTCTCTTCACCATAGCTAAAACCTGTCAAAGCATCTCTCTCTCTCTTCCTCCCCCCCCCCCCCCCCCCCCAAACAAAAAATCAAAATGCAAGTATCAGTGGCAGCAATCGCTCTCTCAGTTGTTTTAGGAGTTACGGTGATATTGGCCTGGAGGGTGCTGAACGGGGTATGGCTAAGGCCGAAAAGGCTGGAGAGGCACCTCCGGGAACAAGGGTTCACCGGAAACCCATACCGGCTTCTGTTCGGAGACTCGAGGGAGAATATCATGATGCTGAAACAAGCATGCTCCAAACCCATTAACCTCGGAGATGATTTTCTGCCACGTGTGGTCCCGTTCTTGTACCAGACGGTGAAGACTTATGGTATGTCTGCCAATCAACCATCACCACCTTACTGACGCCCTTTTCTTAAAAGAGCATGAAAATGAAAGTCTTCTTCCTCAGGATCAGTATGGTATATATCTCTTTCTGTCTTTGCTTTTAATAGGTTTTCTAGAATTAGTTTATAGAAAACACTGAATCCATACTTTAAGCTCAGCCTACTAAAAAAATTTCCAAACTTTTTAAATTTAATCCATTAAATGGTTTCAAAACTGGATTACTCCTGGTCTCATGGGTTTGATCATGAAATTATATTCACGAATTATTTTATTGGATTATAAATTTATTTATTTATTTATTTATTTTAAATGATCATATATATAATCATTAATTTAATTAATTTTATAAATATTTTATTTATTATTTTTAAAAATAATAAATAAATTTTAATATATTAAATAAATAATAATATAAAAATTATTTAATTAAAAAATTTAAAATTTTAAACATTAAATATATGATAAATTTAATATATTTTTATATGTAATATTTAAGTTAATAAAATTTAAAAAATAATATGTGTTATTATCTATTTATAATATAGATTTTAACATAAAAAATTAATTAATAAAAATTTAATGTTATATATATTATTTTAATAAAAATAAATAAATAAATAAAATAAAGTTAAATCACTTATAAAAGATGAGTTAATTTATAAAAATATGTATACATTAAAAAATAAAAATTTTTATTTTTTAATATTACAATATACTAAAATTTGATTATTTTTTTATGAAATCTATTTTATATACATGATACACATTATTTTTATTTAATATTTAAAATTTAAAAAGTAATAAAAATATAAATAAATTATATTAAAATAAAAAGTATGTAAAATCTTAAATTATATTTTATATTATCAATAATATTTAAAAAGTGATAAATCAAATATTAAACTATCAATTTAAATTAAATTAAATTTTATTAAAAAAATTAAAATTTTTTAATTTTAATTTAAAAATATTATATAACAAATTTTAATTTTAAATACTTTAAATATTTAATAATAAAATTTTAAAATTTTTAAAAATAAAAATATTTTTAAAAATTACAATATCAAAATTTAAAAAAATATATAAAAATGATTTGTGAGTCGAAAAGCTTTTAAATTTTAGGAATAAACTTGAATGTAAAATTTATTTGAGTTAATTTTTTATTATTTTAATAATAAAAATATTTTTAATTTTTTAAAATTATTTGAATCAAAATTTAATTTGATTTAAATTAACATTTCAGTGTTTAATTTATTACTTTTAAATATTAGAGTTCATTTGATAATTAAGATTCTATATAACCTTTACCTCTTTATGTTATTATCTATTTTAATTGATAAATATTTATTTAATAAATTTAGAATAAAAGTCACATAATTCCCTAATATTTACTCAAATTATCAATTAAATCTTCATGTTTAAAAAGTTACAAATTAAATCCTAATTTGTCAATTTATATTAAATTAAACTTCACCAAAAAATTTTAAAAAAATTAAGTACAAAAAATATATTTTTAAAAATTTACATTGTCAAAATTTTAAAAAATTCATTAAAAAGCATCTTGCATCATAAGTAGTTCAAACTTGAAAGATGAATTCAAAATAAAGTAAAGAATTTATTTGAATCATTTTTGAGGTATTTTAATAATCAAAATATACTTAATTTTTTATAATTATTTGAATTAAGGTTCAATTTGAACCAAATTGACATATTAAAGTTGGATTTATCACTTTTTAAACATTAGGTTTGATTGATAATATGAGATAAATATTAAAATTTGATATAACTTTACCCTAAACTTTATTATATAACTCATACAATTAAATTAAAATGTAAGAGTTACAATCTATTCACCACTTAAATAAATAATTTTAATTCAAATGACCTATTTTTTATAGTGCTTATTTTTAGAAAAAAAATTCTTTAATTACTAAAAAACGTCAAAATTTACTCTGAAATTTGAAATTTTTGACAGGAAAAAATTCTTTTACGTGGGTTGGTCCAAGGCCAAGGGTGACCATAATGGATCCCGAACTCATAAAAGATGTACTTAACAGGTTCAACGATTTTCCCAAACCCACTGCCTACCGTCGAGGCAGATTGCTGCCAGTCGGACTTGTAACTTATAATGGTGAGAAATGGGTTAAACATAGAAGGATTATTAACCCAGCATTCCACCTTGATAAGCTGAAGGTATTCTTTTGCTCTTTTCATTTTCTTCTTTTCAATTTTTGCTGCATTCTTTTATTTGTTTCTGTACCATCAATTTGAGCTAGTTCTTGTAAAGAGCTTCAACTATAATATTTGTTGAAAAGGGTTGAAGCTAAAACTATGATCTCTTTTTTGTGCATCTTTCTCTGTTTTGTTGTCTTTGATCTTTTTAGGAAATGATACCAGCATTCCATGAAAGTTGTAACGATATGATAAGCAAATTGAAGAAGTTAGTGTTTGTCGAAGGATCTTGTGAATTGGATGTGTGGCCTTATCTGATGAACTTGACATCTGATGTGATTTCACGAACATCATTTGGTAGCAGCTATGAGGAAGGGAAGAAAATTTTTCAACTATTGGAGGAAATTGGAAAACTTGCACTCCTGCTTGCCGAGACAGATCACATTCCAGGCTGGAGGTAAAACGACTTTCTTCAAGTTGACAGGAGTCTAATGGAGTTCGTCAGTTCTGCCTTTTTTGTTTTCCTTTTTCTTAAAAGTATTCACACGTATAGTTATCTATCAATCTTCATTTTTTTTTTATCGACTCAACATCTTACTAATGTTCGTTATTGACAAATTTTTGGGTTTATTCATGTTTTTCACAATGAGCAAGCTTTTTTTTACATAGATTTTTACCAACAAAGAACAACAAGAGGATGAAAAAAATTGACCAAGAAATTAGAGCTTCACTGAGAGGAATCATCAGTAAAAGAGAGAGGGCAATGAAAGAAGGGAACGTCGCCAACAATGACCTATTAAGTATCCTTATGGAATCAAATTTAAGAGAAATTCAAGAGCATGGGTACGGCCAGAAGAATGCTGGAATGAGCATCGATGAGGTCATTGAGGAGTGTATGTTGTTTTACTTCGCTGGCCAAGAGACCACATCGGTTTTGCTTGTTTGGACAATGGTCCTTTTGGCCAAGCATACAAATTGGCAATCTCTTGCCAGAGAAGAAGTTCTGCAAGTTTTGGGTAACACCAAACCTGACTTTGACCGATTGAATCACCTAAAAGTTGTAAGTATAATCCTTCTTACTTCTCCTCCTTTTAGCCAAACTATCTCAACCAAGAAAGAAAAAGAATCCATAATCTCTTCTTTCTTTTCTTGGTGCTTGGCAAATTACAAGAACTACATTGTTCTAAATTTTTGGGTAGGAAACTCACATTATGCTATCTTCGATGCCACAGGTAACAATGATATTGTATGAGGTGTTGAGGCTATATCCATCAATAGTAGAGCTTGGTAGAGCTACTCACCAAGAAACAAAGCTTGGAAAGTTCACACTTCCAGCTGGGGTCCTAATTTCTTTGCCAGCAATCCTGGTTCACCATGATCATGAACTCTGGGGTGATGATGCAGCACAGTTCAAACCAGAGAGGTTCCGCGAAGGGATTTCAAAGGCAACCAAGAATCAACATTCATTCTTCCCTTTTGGGGGGGGCCCTAAGATTTGTGTAGGCCAAAACTTTGGTCTAATAGAAGCAAAAATGGCCTTGGCAATGATCCTGCAACATTTCTCCTTTGAGTTGTCCCCATCATACTCTCATGCTCCTCAGAGGGTTATATCTCTTCAACCACAACATGGTGCTCATCTTATTTTACACAAGTTCTGAACTCCAACCTCGGACTTATTTGCCAGATGGAAGACTCAAGACAAGGAAAGTCACTTCTCCAAGTTCATGCATTGCAAGTCATACCATGATCTGTTTGCATCTTATGTGTATTAACTTCCTATTTAAGTGGCATCATAACCAGTGATAGAGTGAACACTTCAAGCTGTCAGTTCAATTCAATTGCAATATGTATAATATATTCAGCTTAATTTGGCAATACAGAAAATGCTTATTGGAATGGCTGAAGGGCAAGAGTAAGGTGCCAGAGAAGGCCTAACATAACATCTTCTGCAATCATGATGCAGAGTAAAGCTCATGACTCTGGACAAGGTATAAGTGAAATTGATTTCTGTTTCCTATTATTCTGGTTGTCTAACAAATTCCTCTCAGGTACAGTTCTGCCTTCTGTTAAACAGGCTTCATATCATTTTGATCATCAGTGAAATTTCTCCTATTGGGTCATTGTTATTTTACTTGATTTTGGTAGCCTCCACATTCAGCTTAAATCCCAAATGAAAGAATTAAAAGTCAGCTCTTAGTAGCTACAGCTAAGAAAATTTAGAATCAACTTTGGAGGGAGAAACTGGAATTCAAAATGAGACATTGAATCAGCTCGCCCTAGGAATGAAAAATGCAACACAGCAAATCCCAATCCCCCATTCACCAAACGCCGTAGATAGTTTCAAAAGGCAAATTTGTGCCAAAAGAAGGAAACCCAATACAAGAAAACAGTATGAAAATTGATAAGAAAATGTAAATTCGAATGAGAAGTAGAACAAATATTTAGGGCAGTTCCCTGAATTAAGACATGAGTGAAAGCATGTAAAACCTTGAGGCTGCCCCTATGAACCAACTCTAGGCCGGGCGAAATTGAGCCCTCGCATTGAATTTGCAAGCAAGAACTCATTTGGATCGGCCGAAAACAAACAAAGCTCGAAAGGAAAACACGCAGAGAGAGAGAGAACCAAGAAACCTTGTTCCAATATAAGAACATAAAAACAGAGAAAGAAGAAAGAGGGTTATACAAGTATATAAGACCGCCCCTTCAGATCGCAAGAGAAGGAAAAGAAATCTGCTTGCAGAGACAGAAGGGTAAGGCATCTAGGGTTTTCTGTACGCCCGCAACGGAACAAGAGCCACATAGAGACCGTATACTCTGTTCTCTCAAAGGCACTTTGATAAACCTAACTGGGGATCAGTTCTCATTTTATATAGAGACGAGTTACTGATTGTCTGTTTTACCCTCGAAGCATAAACGACGTCGCTTCTCTGAAGTACACATAGGCATTCTTGACTTCCCCATAAACTTGCAAATGAAAATGAAGATAAAGACGCACAACAGACTTGAATCGAAAATACTGACCAGGCTATATGTAAAAATCAATATTCGTACCAGAAACAACAAAAATAATAATTCATTTTTAAAAAAAAATTATTATTATTATCACAAATTCAAATATTTGATAATTCAATTTTATCAATTTTTGACCAAATCCAGTGGAGGCATTATATTTTTCCAAAAAGTGTACTGTTCATGTTTTAAAATTAAAATTCAAAGAAAATAAAGTCCTTTTACAACTATATATTGTAATTTTCCATTGAATTTTTGGCAGTGTATGTGACTCGATCCCATTGCCAAGTACATTTCATTTGGTCTTCAAGTAATACCATGACTAAAATGCAAGCCGGCCTAAAGTAGTTAAATTTGATACTCTTCAAGTTGGAATTATATTTTTGTTAAAATAATAAATTATCCACATTACGGTCTAATTGAGCTATTCATTTTCTTTAATAATACTGGTGTTTAATTTTGCTTTAATGACCATTAATTTTTTTATTGCATTAACCTTTATTGCAAATAGGCAATATTTAGATGATAGTCTCACTGTCTTTCACCAATATGAGATATATGAGTAATGCACCCAATTAACGGATGTTATGATAATGCCACGTTGGACCTACCATTATTCTAATTTCTTAAGTATCTAAAATATATATATATATGTAGATATATAAATATATGTAATTTGACTCCATTCACCAGAAACAATAATTAAATTGAAACCCGGGGACATTTGCATCAATCGGCCGGCTGCATTTCAATGATAATTTTAATTTCGATGATAATTTTAATGCAAAGATTACGTTAAATCAGTGCCTCAGTTATGCAAAGCCTAATAGCTAACAGTCTTCTCACACTTTGGGGCCTTTTTAGAAAATAATTAACCATATACTTGATGTTTTTGTTGTAATTGGGTAATACTATATTGACTTGGTACGTTGGTCGTGCATGTAGCTTTCGTTTTAATTGTTGCTTTATTGAAGAAGTAATACAAGATTAAGGACTAAGTCATTGTTAGATGCAAGAGCGATGCTAATTAAGGAGCTGGGAGCCTATAAATTGATAACATGCTTCATTCAGCTTTGCCATTGAAGAGAAGCTTGTGAGTTTCACAGACTTCATAACAAGCTTAGCTCTTGGATTTCATCAACTTTAACCAAATTTTCTCTTTCTTTTTCTCTGCGTTAACACCGAGAAAACAAGAAGGAAAAAGATTGAGAAATTGAGAGAGGAACACAAGTGTATTTAAATGGAACTGGAAGTACCAGGCAGTTGGGTTGTTCTTTCTGTGCTGTGGGTTTGTATCCTGACATGGGTATGGAAAGCGCTGAATTGGGTGTGGCTGACGCCGAGAAGGCTGGAGAGGTGCTTGAGGCAACAAGGGCTCGCTGGGACTCCATATAAGCTGCTGGTGGGGGACATCAAGGAGAGCAATCAGATGAACACCAAGGCACAGTCCAAGCCCATCAGTGACCTCTCCCATGATATAGTTCCAAGGGTGGCGCCTTTCCTTGAACAGGCCATCAGCAAATATGGTACGTTTCTCTCAACACCCATGCATCACCTCATTGACCTGTGAATGGACATTTGCAGGATAATCATAGTTCCTGAAACTTACAGTACTATCAAATAATTGACAGAAGAATAATTTTGCAGGGAAGAATTGCTTTACCTGGAGAGGGCCATTGCCGAATGTGATCCTCATGGAGCCTGAACTAGTGAGGGAGATTTTGTCCAAAATCAATGACTTCCCAAAGCCACAGATGATCTCGCAGGCTGAAGTGTTAGTGAGTGGACTCGTGCGCCATGAGGGTCACAAATGGGCCAAACATAGAAGCCTCTTGAATCCAGCTTATCGTTTTGATAAGTTGAAGGTCATTTCTATATATTCTTCCCCATTTTAACATTCATATTCACAAAGCACAGACATTAAGATTCTTTCCACGCAAGATTTTGAAGCTAATTTTTCTTATCCTTTGTGCTTATAGCTTATGTTACCGGCCTTTTACTTGAGTTGTGAGAAGATGATCAAAGAATGGAAGGAGAGAGCCTCAACAGAAGGATGCTTGGAGGTGGATCTATGGCCTTGTTTCCATGACTTGTCCTGCAACATGCTTGCTCGGGCTGCATTTGGCAGCAGCTACGAAGTGGGGAAAAAGATATTCCTTCTCCAACAACAGCAAGTTGATCTTGCTCTCCAGGCTCTCAAAACAGTCTACATCCCTGGATCCAGGTAAATCATTTCAACATTGATCTTCAGGGCTCTTTTCTTTCTGTTTTTGCTATCAGAACATTACCCTTTTGTATATTTCTCTTTTATTGTCAGTTTCTCCTTTCTGGGTGTGCCTCAGATTTGAAGATGAGTAAATTCATTATTCATGTGCAGGTTTTTACCAACAAAGTTTAACAGGAGGTTGAAACAAATTGAAAGAGATATGGGGGCCATGTTTAGAGGAATCATTGAGAAGAAAGAGAAAGAAATGAAGGGAGGAGAAGCAGATGCTGATGACTTACTGGGTGCATATATGACACTCAATGTCAAAGAAATCCAAGAACATGGAAAGGAAGCTGGGCTTACTGTACAAGAGATCATTGATGAGTGCAAGGCATTTTACTTGGCTGGGGAGAATGCAAGCTCAGTTTTGCTTACATGGACAATGGTTTTGTTGAGCATGCATCAAGATTGGCAGGCTAAAGCACGAGAAGAGGTCTTGCAGGTTTTTGGCAAGAAGAAGCCAGATTTTGAAGGGCTAAATCAGCTCAAAGTTGTAAGTTGACATTATTTTAGTACTTAACAATGTCATCAACATTCATGTCTTCTGTTTTTGTTGGCTAAGACATAAAATTGACACCATCGAAAAAAAAAAAAGATAATTGCTAACTTTCTTTCGGTCCTATCTAGGTGACTATGATTCTCCATGAGGTTCTAAGGCTTTATCCTCCTGCAATGATGATCTATCGGCTGATCAGCCACGAGACAAAACTAGGGAATTGGACTCTACCACCTGGGGTGCTGGTCACCTTGCCAATAATGTTAATACAGCATGACCCTGAGCTATGGGGTGATGATGTGAAGGAGTTTAAGCCAGAGAGATTTTCTCAAGGAGTGGTGAAGGCAACCAAAGGGCAGGTTTCACTCTTCCCCTTCAGTTTTGGTCCCCGAACCTGCATCGGACAAAATTTTGCCATGCTGCAAGCAAAGATGACACTGTCAACCACACTGCAAAACTTTTGGTTTGAGCTTTCTCCATCCTACACACACGCTCCTTACCCTTCGCTAACTCTTCAGCCTCAACATGGAGCTCAAGTAATCCTACATGAAATCTAGTACCAAAATCCATGGACTGCAGTGCTGTACATAGGCAGCAATGACAACAAGCTAGAGAACCCTCTTAGTTTTCAGGGTCTATATAGCAGTACATGTTTTGAGTAGCTCTATGTTGTAAGATCATCTTCAAGTAAGAACCTATTCTCAAAACAATTTCGGTATCTGATTAACTCATGGATACCCAATTCCACAGAGCTTTGGGAATTTGATATTGTAAGTGATGATTTTGTTTGTCCATGTGTAAATTCATACCTCTACAGAGAAAGCTCATAGATGTGCTCCAACTTGAGATGTTATATATTTCCCTCTTGTAGAGCAATCTTACTCTTTCATACAAAGCATGAAGGTGATTTATTAGTGAAAAGACGAGTGTACTTCTGCATTAGACTCTTTGATTTCACTTTCTTTAGACCAATCATGATTACATTCTGGATGGAGAAGACCTGAATTCATGTCTAGCTTAGCCGTAATACAAAAGGAAATATAGTGGGTACTCTTTTACTTCCCCATCGTGCCTGTATTTTAGGTACAAATGTTTTCGGCTCCTAAAAGAGGAACTGTATTCAGATCGTATTTAGGTGTCCATCTCTATTAATCTTGAAGGAATATGAGAAAAGAAATCTTCTTTGCGGTACTTCTGCCTCAATACAACAGGGTATGCATAGAGAAAATAGAAGTTGACCTAGTGAACATACATGGAAACTATTAACTAGCCCTAGAAATTAGTCATAATCTATGTACAATCAATACTCCATTTTTAAGTCCTAATTACAGCCTAATCACAGCATATTCACAGCACACTTTCAGGCTCTATTTTAGGCCTTAACAGCAGCCTAATTGCAGCTCATTCACACCAACTTCCAGCCTAAATTTTAGGTCTTAACAGCAGCATAATTGCACCACATTCTCTACAGACTTTCTAACAAATCCAACATCCATGAAATAATACATTATAAAGGGAACTCCCAACAACATAATCTAGACAGATGGAAGTTCCGCTAGAACTTAAAACAAGAGTAGGCATCCAACATTTTCTTGTCAATTCACACAAAAACAGAGAGAAAAATACTGTCATCCTCTAATCTAAAGTCAAAAAACAACTCCATTTAATCTCGGCTTAGTAGCTCATCAAATCATTATAGCATACTATATTGGTATCTGCTATTTGGATACTAACACCAAGGTTTCTAATTAACATAGATGAAGTTCTAACAGCTTTAGAAACAGCCCTGACAATGCTCTAACCAAGTGCTTACCACCGCCAGATTAAATGAGTAAGTCATAAATTCAACCCAAACAAGGTGAATAAACCAAAAGAGTGGAATCTCTACTTCGCAGATTGAGAACCCTACATTTCATAAATTATGATATTCACAAAGTATTTATATGATATGAAATTATGTATGCGTAAACAAAGATACCACCATAAAGAAATAAAAAAAACTGGTGGAGTATCATCAACGAAAAAATCAATCATTTTATTCTGCTGAGCATCATCTATTAGCAACACTAACAACACTAAAAAAATCAACCCATGTAAAAATAACAAGCTTACACAACCCTAAGTATGTCGCAGGCAACAGGCTGCAGAATAATGAATGTCAAGCATATACCTTCAGAAAATGATTCTTGCTCTGTTCACTCTCTTAAAGATCCAAAACTTTCTGGTGGCCAAACCTGTTGAAATGAGAACAAGTTGTAAGAGCATCAAGTTGAAAAGAAAAAACTAACTAACAAACTAAATAAACAACCATGATATGCATGCAAGTGCAAGCACACAATATTATAATAGCAGATTAGATTCGTATTACAAAAAAAAAATAAACTTCAAATTTCGTTCAAATAAGATGGTCAGTGAACGGAACAAACACAGATTAAGAAAAAGATAGAAGCTTTCAGTGCATACTGCAACTTAAAATGGTCAATGAGGATGACTATCAATGACCATGTTCATCAGGCTCGCCATCACCGAAGCCGAACACTCAAATTTTGCAAACTTAGTTTGTTAACTAAACCAACATAATGTGCTCAAGCTCAATTCCTTTCTTAAACAAACAAGTGATTTCCGTGCACTCTACAGAGCCAGCACAGAAATGGCACCATGCATATCTGTCCTTGCCCATACGTAACATTTATACACAAATAGTTTATGCAACACTGACAGAATTTTTATTTTTATGTTTTAGCAGTAACAAAGCATATGTTTTATTTACTGAGCAACAAAGTATATGTATTATTTACTGAGCAACAAAGTATATGTATTATTTACTGAGCACCAAAGGGGTGCAATCCATTACATATTTGTTTCACTTAGGAAGTAAGATTCATTTACAAAATATTCACCCAAGTCCCAGAATTGCAAAGCTCTAATCCAAGACTCTCTAATTATATTTAATGGCGTTTCAATATTGTTAAAAGCCCTCCTATTTCTTTCGCGCCAAATGTTCCAAAAAATTAGATAATGAACCACCTTCACCAGCCTCCTCTTCTCTTTCCCAGAACCCTGCCCTGCCCATACTAATAACTCTTCCCCAACTGATCCTGCAGTGACCCAAGACAGACCAGCAAGTTGAGAACAGACTGCCATATCTGGGCAGTCCACCTACAACCCAAGAGAAGGTGAAAATTTGTTTCTTCCTTCTCTTCGCACTTGTAACATCAATTCACTAATATTTTTCCCCGTTTTCTTAGATTATCTATTGTCAAGATCTTCCACTCACTGCCTCCCAAATAAAGAAAGCAACTTTGGGAAAAACTCTGACTTTCTAGATTTTCTTCCAAGGAAACAGTGACTCCACTTCACCCCTGCACAAACCTCTGAAACAATACTTAACAGTAAAACAGTTGTTACCCCCACTGCCCAGAGACCATGTCAGCGCATCCTTGGTACTATCTGCAATGCTAATCCCCTGGATCAAAGCATACAGCCTTTTAATTTGTCCAATCCCCCAGTCTTGCACATTTCTACTTAGTTGCACAAACCATTCACCTCCTTCCCTACATTCACCCAACCAAGCACCTTTGTTACATGCCAGCGAAAACACTGCAGGAAACAGTTCCCTCCAAGGTGTATCTCCACACCAATTGTCATGCTAAAATTTTAACGTATGGCCCCTTCCTACTCTAAATCCAATTCATGCCTTAAACTCCTCCGACACTTCTCTTATGGCCTTCCAAACCCTCAATACTGTGAGATTCCCCACCCTCATCTTATGTAGCCACCTTCCACCTTCCCGTATTTTACCCATACAAGCTTCCTCCATAAACCCCGTTTCTCCATCATATATCTCCCTAACTATTTGTTGAGCAAGACCTTATTGAAAGTGGTAAGGCTCTTGATCCCTAACCCACCATTTGTCATAGCTTGAAAGACCACCTCCCACCTCACAAGATGATGCTTGCAAGTGTCCCCCATTTTGCCCCACAAGAATCTCCTTTGAAATTGCCCCCAATTTGTTAGCTATATCCCTTTGTAGTGGGATGACTGGGTAGATTAACGAGAGTGGTTTTAATTAAAATTAATCTTTCAATCTTAGACAAATACTTTTTTGTCCAACGTACCAGTTTCATTTTGAATCGCTCCACCACCCCATTCCCAATTGTAAACTCCTCATATTTAGCACCCCATGCTAGACCCAAATACTTTATAGGGAATTTAGCCACCTTACTTCCCATAAGTGGGGCTAGAACCCCTTCATTCCCCACCTCTCCCGCCTTGATAATTTTAGTTTTAGACAAGTTTATCTTTAGCCCTAAAGCGACCTCAAAAATTAGTAAAATATCCCTCAAATTGATGACTTGTTCCTCCTTCACCTCACAAAAAATAATCATGTTATCAACAAAAAGAAAATGAGACACTCTCACCTTTTTTCTATTGCTACCCACTCTAAATTCCTCCACTACCCCTCTTTCCAAGGTCCTGGACATTAGTCTATCTAGTCCTTCCATTACCAAGACAAATAGTAGAAGAGAAAGAGGATCCCCTTGCCCAAGGCCCTTGGACGCCTTGAAAAAACCCGAAGGGCATCAATTTACCTGCATTACAAAAGAAATGCACCATTTAATCTAGTTACACCACTTAATTCCACACTCCACCTTCTCAAGCATAAACAATTAAAAATCCCAAGAGACGTGATCATAGGCCTTCTTCATGTCCAATTTACAAACCGTACATTTCCTTCCCATTCTCATCTAGCTATGTACAACTTCATTGGCGATCAGTACATCGTTGACAATTTTCCTTTCTCGCACAAAGGCATTTGACTAGCACTTCCTATGTTGTTCACCACCACCATTACTCTCTTTGCTAATACCTTCGATATTAATTTATACACACAACTAACCAAACTTAAGGGTTTGAACTCATTGATATTTACAATCCTTACTTTCTCGAAATCAGCACAATAAAGGTGGAGGTAAGGGACTTCACAAACCTCCCCTTCGCATGAAACTCTATAAACCCCTTCATTATCACTCCTTTAACAGTCTCCTAGTTTGATTTAAGAAAAGCCATTGAGAAGCCGTCAGGCCCAAGGGCCTTGTCCCAATCACACTCCCTCAAAGCACACCAAATCTTATACTCCCCAAACTACCCTTCAATGCATTCTTTCATCTCAGCATCAATTTGCATGAATTTGAGTCCTTCCAATTTCGACCGCCATCCCTTTGTTTTTCTATATAGTCTTTTATAGTATTCATTAAACCCTTTCTTTAGTTTCTCCTCTTCATCCAAATATTCATCATCAACCTACAGCTTAACAACAAAATTGCTCCTTTTATGAGAATTTGTTGTCTTATAGGGAAAAAAAATTGTATTTCTATCCCCAGCCCTTAGCCATATCACCTTGGCTTTCTGCCTCCATGATACAGCCTCCATTTTTAACAACAGCACCAATTCACCTTTTCTCCTTTCTTGGATCTCCACTCCAGCCCCACCGTCCATAATAACATTGTGTTGTTGCAAATCACTCCATAACTTAGCTTTCCTCTACCGTAAGGTGCCAAACTACTCTGTCCTCCATTTTTTCACCTTTTTTTAACTGTTTTCAGTTTCCTTGTAATAACATAACTTGCATTCCCTTCCTCTTTTGCACCATCCCACCATTCCCTCACTAAATTGTTAAAACTTGTGGCATGTACCCATACATTCTCAAACCCAAATGGCCATGGGCCCCATTCCGTCTATCACCAGCATGATCGAATTGTGATCCAAAATTGTTCTAGGCAAAGAAGTTGCTATAAATATGGGAAACTCTCCTCTCAACTACTGAACAGCAGGAACTTATCTAATAGTGATAAGATCAAATTTTCTTTAAACTGGACTAGGTATATAAGCCACCAATGAGCGGCAAGTTCCATAACTCCAATCAGAGACCACCTCTCTGAATTCACCAGTAAGTTCACCACTACCTCTACCCCTAGTCTTCCATACATGAATAAAACTTCATTGAAAAATTACTCTATGCCTCTTCTAGCAATCCTATGTCCTCCCATAAATCCTTTCTTTCCCCCTAATACCACTCCCATATATTCCTATAAACATCCACTTGATCCCCTTACTTTTCATTTGGAAAATATATGTAATATATTGAGTACCAACCCAACTCTCTTTAAATTTACCATAGATTCTAGAATATCAAGATGCCACCTAATCTTCCTTGTAGAGCCTTACTCACCCACTCTATATTTTGCTTGGCCCAAAAAACCCCATCACCCTCATCGTAACCTCCTTCTTTTTTTGTCACTTGTATACAAGTAATGTCCGCCCTCCATTTGCTAAGCAATTGTTTGATAATAACCCCTTTAACCATGTAATTAATCTCCTTAGCTTTCCAAGACAACATCTTAAACACCATTCAATGTGCATTGCCCGAGCTCCTCGCGAGCCCATTGTGTTTTCCCTTCATCGTGCCTTTCTTTCGTAATTCACCCCAAATTCTAGCCTACACAACTCCCTAGAAACATGTAACCCACTTCTCTTCTTGCTCACTTTCCTCCCTCTAGCCAAATTAGCAAACCGCTTCCTTGTTTCTATCTCTGTGAACAAGGAAAAAGCCTCATCCTCAAAACCCTTAAAATTCAATTCGAAGCCCTTACAAAATCTGGTTAAGTCCTCCAAAACCTTCCTCAAAATCTTCTGTATTGTCATTACCCATCACCAAATCCTAACTCGTTCAATATCCGCCTTCTGCTATCAAACTTTCTTTTCGCCTTTACCTCCTCAAAGTTCAATTATAGGGACTTACAAATTCTGGTTAAGTCCTTCAAAACCCTCCTCAAAATCTTCTGTAGTGTCATTAACCATCACCAAATCCTAACTGCTTCAATATCCGCCCTCCACTATCAAACTTTCCTTTCGCCTTTAATTCAACATTACATGCTGCCAATGGCGTAACATATAGCCCACAATCCTTGTCAGTTCCAACCTAATTTATAGACCCAGTACCCCTTTGACCTCCAAGAAGCGAAGTGCGTACTTGGACTGGTACATTTATCACAACTCCTCCATGGCGAATCTCCATCTTTCATCGAATTATTATTCTCCACCACCATTAGATTGTGACTGTCACCCAACCAACGCTCCTTGCACTTGAGATTGTCCTCATTCTTTGAAGCATGTGCATGTAATTCAGCTTCAACCCTGGAATACTGCTTCTTTCCCCGTTGACCTCGCACAAGGTTAATGAGACATTTACGGATCCGACTTGCAACACAACAATAATAACCACATTAATAAAGAGGCCTAGCTCTTATGGGTTAAGCAAGCTTCTTCTTTCTCTATCCTCCACATTATTCAATTCACCTAATCCACCCATTTGACCCCACAGCCCAAATCTTCAGGAATCCAATCCGATCCAAAGCTCGAAACCGACCCACCATCCACAGTTTTACCAGTCCCATTACTTGTCCATTTATCGGGCATGCCTGTTCTGCCAAACTCTTTAATGTGATTGTTCAAAACTGGCCCATCAACACTTAAATTAGTTTTCTCATTGTCGTGGGTTGATTTTATCTTTCACCTAATACTACACCCAACCCTTATAAAATCCTCTAAATTTGAAATTAATTTTGGGTCCAACGGGTTCATCATCTTCACCCGACAACCCATTCTCAAAAACCTTACCCTATCACCTGTATTAGTATCTCAATCACCAACCACCACCTGTTTCCAAGCTCTAACATCATCGCCCACCAACCCTTTCTGATTCAAGTCTCCACCCATCTCACACATTGTTCCACTCCCACAATATGGATAGATATTTGAATTAATCCTTGATATCGAGGCTAAACTCAAATTACGTCCATCTAAATCCTTATACATCGAGGCAACAACATGATGTCAACCAACCGCATCCATCTTCTTCTCTTTTTTCATTTATTTGATAACCGATGAGGTATCCGAGTTGGAGAATCTGATTAACGGATGGGAGACCCATCCTCCTCGAAGCCTTGAATGACCAGGAACAAATAAAGTGGCCCTAAAGGGATTCAAACCCTAGACGTGGCCTATAAGTTGAGAATTGCTTAGTAGTGAGCTGTCCCTTTCTTTTTGCTGCCTTTGTACTATAGTTGTCTCTTAATTGCCTCCACCAGCCAAAACCCTCCCCGTCATCCAGCAAATAAATCAACCTTACACTACCTCTGATAGTTTTGAACACTTGTAAAAACCTCTCGCTACCATTCGTGCCGACCACTGCCAATAAGACTCTACTTTCCTCTCTTCTTTTCCTTATCCAACCCTCTCTTTCCTCATCCACCATCAATTTGTCCATCAATGACGAAAACCACCAAAAATCATCCTCGGACAAATATAACAACACCCTCCTTCCCTTGCTTTGCTTCGTTATATGTATACCTCCTCCTCCTCCTCCATCAAATTCAAAAATCTTTCTCTTGATCCTAATGGTGAACGTCGCCCTATTATTTTTGTACCAATTGTCTCTATACATGCTCTTAACATCTGTCATCTATAATTCCTTGTACAGCTAGAACCTAAATTATAAATGTTGGAAAACCTTAAGTTATTATGAACTAACTCCAAATGTTTTTATTTCGATCCTTCAGTTGGCTCAGTAGAGTAGTAAATATCTCTCCTTTTGAGTACCATACACTCAACATATTTCACGCTAGTGGTCCAAATAAATAAAAATTAATCAAATCACATTTAGTTTCTACAAAGACTATTTTGGAAAATAACTAAAGGCTAATTATGAGAATGAAAAAAATTCAATCTAGAGAAATCAACTACAGAGAAGCAAAAATAAAAAAATATTTACCCTTAAAAATACTTTTCCTTGAATAAGACCATAAGGAACTGGTCCGAAGTGTCGTGAATCAGTAGACCAATACATGTTATCCCCCTGAATCCAAACATGACCCTTTGGAACCTATCCATTTACATCCAAAAAGGAAAAGCACATAATTAAACAGTTTAGGATCAGTAAAAATACGATAGAAAAGAAAAACACTAAAATGATATGCAAATGTCATGCTAACAACATAAAGCTAACATAAACTATAATCCTAATATGTTCCGTTGACATACATAGTGGGAGATTGAGTAGCAACACAAATATTATGGAACATTTATCCTTAATTTATTACAATTTTAAACTTAAAATGGATAAATATAGGCCCAAAACCGATTTTTTGTCATGCTTAACACCTTTAAGTACTTCACAATAGCTATGCAATGTCAATGTGATGCATATTTGTATGACTTTATCAACGCATCACCCTTTTTTAAGGACCTTGCTTCAGCTAGAACTAAAATGGGTAAAGTCTCTTTCTCAGAAAGCAAGGACTAAGACTGTAGGAGTGAAAGGAGAAGGCAAAGAAGAAGAGTCTTGGTGAGATTAATCTGACATAACCTCCTTCCTAGGTTACCATGAAGGAACCAACCAACCTGACTGTAGGGTATCTGAAAGATGACAAGATCACAACTTACTATGTAAGGAAAACTACAGATTGTCAGCAGGCAATATCTGTTTTATCTCAAGCCACTTACAGCATTTTTGAAATATCAGAATGGAGAGGGACCAGAGAATGCAAGCAGGTCCATCACTGCTCAAGAAATTAAAACCCCACATACTAAAGGCTTGAGAGGAAAATGTCCTCTGAATTCTATCCGTTAATGTCTCTGTTTTTCAAGATAAGAATATCTTTTAATTTGACTGAAATCAATTGAACTTCCTTCCATTTCTCATCCTTTTAACTAACCTATACCCTCCCAACCCCTGCATGATGAACCCTGCCCTTCTTCAAACTCCTGAAAATACCTTATAACATAAAAATACATGTAAAACTACCAATATTAATCCCAGATAGAAAATAAAGCTCCATGTATTGAATTACTGATGCGGACTCTCTTCACCAAAAATGATAACATAAAGTTCAATAGCTCGTTAAAAGCAAAAAGAGGATCACTAAACAAAAGAATAATGTGGAAAGTGACCCTTACCACCACGGTTTGACACCTATCACTCCTGCGGTGGTCCGCCACGTAAGTGACCTTATCACCCTCGACACCCACTATGCGCTTTGTCACAGTCTTTTTCGGGTCCAGAGGCGACCGAACCAAGACAACGTCTCCTCGCCCTACCTTCCCCAACCGATGGGAAACGTGTTCGGCCATGATCACATCACCAGCCAGATTCAAGGTGGGGAGCATACTAGGTCCGAACACCTGCAGTCACCATAGATAAATATATTCACACCGAGATTCTGTCTTCACACAGAGGATAGGAATGAGAGAGGAAAGCTTGGATGGGACTTGAGTAAATGTTACGGACGTGGGTAGGGGAGCAGAGATAGTTGTTAGTGACGTGGAGCAAGCAGAGGAATTTGGCCACGAGTGATGTCTGATCAAGCGCTTCCTTCACTATGATTCTCCATTTCCTCATCATGGAACCCGCCAATCTCCTCTCTCTCTCTCTGTGGAATCTCCGTACTTTGAGCATTCTCCAGGCGGTCTCCCTTTCACGGAGAAGAGAAACTGAAACCGCGGTGATCCTAGGAATGGGCCTAAGACTCATCGCATCGTAGCCCTGAAGAATCCTATAAAAGGGCCCTTCCTGTATTCTTCGACCGATATAGGTAGAAAAGAATGAAGAGAAAGCCCATCCCCCTGCTTTTCTTTCATTCTTTATTTATATAAATTTATATTAATCATACTTAGTGGCTCATAAAATCTAAAATTTTGATATGGTTTACAAAATTCCAAAAGATATGATTATTTTTTCACAAAACTATTTATATTTACTTTATCTTAGAAATATAAATATTGCCTCAATGCAAGCTTATCTTTTTAATATATTTTAATAAATTTAAAAAATAAATATAAAAAATGTAAAACTTTGTTTAGATTTTAATTTAGTTAACATTATTTTAATTTGGTTGTTTTCACATTTAAAATTTTAATTTTAATTAATTTGGATCTAGATAAAAATTAATAATTTTTTATTATTAAAATACTTCAATTATAATAATTTTCATGATTTATCATTATAAAAATTTAATAATTTTTTATTAAAATATTTTAAATTTATTTAGTTTAAATTTATTTTTTAAAATTGGAACCACTTTTAATTTACTAAATATTTTTAGTAAACTTTTTAATTTTTAATAATATAAAATTTTAAAATATGCATTTTTATATTAAAAAATTATATAAAATATTTGATTTAAAAATCTTGATTTTTAAATTTTTCAATGAAATTTAAATTAAATTAACTTAAAACTTTAAAGATAAAACTTTTTGAATTAAAAATTTATATTTAAATTTAATGAATATCTAAATTTCTTCATAATTATCTTTTAAAAATATTTTTAAATCAAAAATCAAAATCTTATATATTACTCAATCATATTCATATTCATAATAATAGGAGACATAAAAGCTTACACATACAGTATACAAAATAATTAATGTCTACCATAACAAAAGAAATTAAATAAAAAATAAAAAGTGCTCCACATTATTGCTGACGATGACCTAAACATATATTATTTTGTGTAAACATAATAATCAGAACGTATTTTCTTTGTGAGAAAATATGTTACTGAATAAATGGTATTGAGAGCCCAAGTCACAGCTCAATAGTATCTTCTTTGAATATACATTCATCTTTCAACTTACTGATGGTGCACTGTTATTGCCCCTGCTAAATGGTAAGGGCTGAAACTTCATGTCTTTTCTGCTGAAACCTCCGACGTCTATACATCAAAACTAATCGATCCTTTCAAGATTATACATCACCAGTTCCTCCAGGGCCAATCTGAAGGCGCTGCGAGGAAGGCACTGCAGATTCTTGATTGCAAGATCAGCTTTCTCTTTAGCCAACTCCTGTGCTTTCTGGATGCCCCCATGTTGTTTTACCAGTTCGATGGCTTCGTCGAGGGAACCAGGTTCGGAGAATTCAGATTCGATGATCTCTTTGAGTTTTGGTTCATTCTTGAGAGCGAATATCACTGGTGCAGTGAGGTTTCCTTTTGCCAGGTCGCTGCCTGCCGGCTTCCCAAGCTGCTCTGCTGACTGGGTGAAGTCCAGTATGTCATCGACTACTTGGAACGATAAACCAAGATTCTTCCCGAATTCATACATTTCTTCGGTCACTGTTCTGTCAACCTTGCTGAAGATAGCAGCTCCTTTCGTGCTTGCTGAGACCAGGGAGGCTGTTTTGTAGTAACTCTTGAGTAAATACTCATCAAGCTCAACATCACAGTCGAACAAGCTGGAT